>OY804578.1:146800912-148111412 GCA_963680875.1 Bathymodiolus brooksi | reverse complement strand
TTCCATTTAAATATAATGTACGGGTACTTAGCAATGGTCATATAGAAGTATATTCTTGAGATGTAGTCTTTTCACAGATATATATATTAATACTATGTTATTTGTCCTTTTTTTTTAGGGGGGGGGGGGGTCAAAATAAATATTGTTAAATTTGTGTGGGGGTCAATTTTAAATTTACTAAAACTCTGGGGGGAGGGGGTCTTTTTCTTATACTGTCACATCACAGAAAATTGTTTCAACCCCCTCCCCCCTCCTGTTGAATAATGACCGTTCCCTTAAGCGGACTGCCAAATTGTGACATTTCCCGGATCAAAAACGTGTCCTACTAACTTGTTCCGTAAACTACAAATTAGTGTTCACGTAAATACAAAAATATCAAAAATAGCGTAATTTAACTACATAGTTGTTCGCTCATTGTATTGCGATAAGTTTATTCTACTATAAGACACAATCACACGCCAAACAGAAGACAAAATGTTAAATATACTGTTTCAGTACACGTACTGAATAATGACTGGATTGTGTTAACCACAAAGCGAATACCGACACGTGGTAATCCGTGTTTGCCACAGGCTAAATTTGATCAGATTTCACATCTCTTTAATTGCTAATTTCTATTGAATGATAACTTTAAAAATATTGATTTTTGGTACACAGGTGTACTAAGTAATGATGTATTTACTTCTATTTAAAATATTCTAGAATTCATTCGGAACATTATTCTATACTTGAAAATAGGGTAACATTTTGGTAATATGTAGATACGAGAAAACTTCCAAAATAAAAACAACAAATAAAAAGGTGTTAAGTTTCCCGTTTTTAGTTTTGATGATATAATTAGCATATTGTCTTTGTGTCAAGCACTTTGATTTGATAACTTACAGGTCTTGATGTTCATTTTACTCGTGTTGAAATTTTGTTGTAACATGTAGTTAGAGGGTGCCTTCAGAAAACGTAAATAATATGAAAATGTGACCACGGTAGGTTACGACGACATAAATAAATAAAAACTACAATAATTTTTACATCAAAATATGAAAAATTAGCCGTGTGTCATACTATTAACCCAAACTCGAAAACTAGCGGCCTTTTTAAGCACCCACTACCCTACTATACTGGAAAGACGTTGTAGGTTGTGTTTTAATTGGATAATAGATCAATCGTGACTAAACAAAAATCATGCTAAGTTGTATGACTTGTGAACATATATTTTATTTGTAATAACATCTTTAAGAGGTACTTACGACGTATCCTTTAGATTCGAATGTTACTAAGTGGAAGGAAATTACATCATTTATATATCCTGCAGTTTGTATGCTCTTCTATTTTGTGTTTAATGACCCCGAGAAAATATTTTGCATGATATTTTTCCTTTACAGTTTTTAGACACGTCTACATAAATATTCTTTCAAATCAAATCAAATAAGTTTTATTTAAAGTCGAAATATCTATAACACATAACATAAGCTCTAGTGAGCTTTTGAATCGACTATTACATAAAAAGCACATACAAGTATAACATAACTTTACAAGCACATATTACATGACATCACAAAGCAAAACAACTAAAACAACATGCATGCATAGACATTTGTATAAAACATAAGCTCATGTATACATAGTCATACATAAAAGCAAACTTATGCATACATAAAACACAGTTACATATAAAATTAATCAGAACTGAATCTAAAAGCATAAAAGCATAAGCTCATGTATACATAGACATACATAAAAGCAATCTCATGCATACATAAATAGTTACATATAAAATTTATCAGAACTGAATCTAAAAGCATAACACATAAGCTCATGCATATATAGACATACATAAAAGCAAACTCATTCATACATAAATACAGTTTCATATAAAATTTATCAGAACTGAATCTAAGAGCATAATAGCAGATCAGGATAGGGTAATATTAAAACTATTAAAACTATATAGCACTAAGTACACAAAGCATAACAAGACAAACTGTTTACATGCAAGCACTACAATGGCATGAGCCACCATTCCAGGTATTCAATAATTTTGAAAATTGATTTAAGTTTTGTTCTAATCTAATATGGTTTGGTAGCTCATTCCATAGTTTGGTTGAAAAATAACGGAATGATTTCACCCTGAAGGGTCATACTAGAAAATAAACACCCATTTATATACACCGATCGCTTGTTAAGAATACTAAATAGACATTGCAGAAATCATATAAATTCTAAAGTTTTTTTTTCTCAGTCCAAACGTTTCTAAGTGGCACTGTACATGTCGTTAAGATGATCGGACGTTTAAAAATAACCACTATTATTTTAGCTAACCGCTAGTAGTGGTTGAGTTGTACCTTAATAAAATGCCACACTGTCGGAACAATTCCAAAATCAAATATCAAAATCGTAGAAAGAGGCAGTCAGTGACGGCCCTACATCTTTGGGACCCTGAAGCCTGAATTGTTGTGGGACCCTGAAGCCTGAATTGTTGTGGGACCTTGAAGCCTGAATTGTTGTGGAACCCTGAAGCCTGAATTGTTGTGGGACCCTGAAGCCTGAATTGTTGTGGGACCCCTTCGCAACCAGCAACAATAGAACAACATCCAACAAGGTTTAAAGTTCCCAAAGCCAATCAGTTTCTGCAGTAAATATTGAAAGAAAAAAGGCAATAGTGATATAAAAACTGTGGAAAGCCAAAGTCGCCAGGAAGAAAATGACACGAGTAAATCGTAAGAGTATTACCCTCGACATGACCACATGAATACTCATGTTGAACTGTTTACAAAGAATTCCACCACTAGAAATATAGTAAATGAGAAATACGCCAGATCTGCCACTTCTAAATATACTCTAGAAAACAGAACTATCCCAGTAAATATGGGAACTGAAGCATTAGTTGCTGTCTAGCGAAGCAGCAGAAACATGCACATAAAATATCATCCGTGCTAACTATGGACAAATCTTATAAGCACACCCTGACCTATACATCTTTAACACTAAAAACTGGCCAAAATATAATCGAAAACTTACCAAAAACAAAAATTTGGAGGTAGAAAATCACACCACCTGACATCATTGCGCGGAAAAAAGTATTGGCCCATTCTTTACTACAAATAGAGAGGACGAACGTCATCCGAAAGGGGCTCGTTAGGATAAAAAGGTGAAAATCTTGATTTTTGGTGTTGAAATGCACAAGTGACACGAGTGCAGACTGAATTGAGAATTCAGATGTCTTCTTATGGTTCTGATTGGCCCTAGCCTAAGGACTGAGCTGTAGAACTATTAAGCAACACATCAACGAAGGATTCCGAGGATCCAACTGCCAAAATGTAGGCTATGAATAGATTCTGGCGAGCTCCACTAGTAGAAACAGCTGTCGGCTCAAGTGCTGCAAACACCCACGAAAATTGAAATTTTACCAATTACAGGGACAGTTTGAGGCCATATGAAATGGGTATTAAAGCATATTCTAAGGTCAATATTAAGTACTTCAAATCATTGGCTTATGATTCTATCACTGAAAAAATCCTTATTTTAATAACAAAAAATTCAAAATCTCCATCGGCTTTGTTGAAAAATTCACTCAGTTGCTTCAGGGGCTCCTACGGGATTAGGGGCCATGCAGCTTAAGCTTCATTAGTTTTATAGTAGATCTGCCACTGGACACAATCAATCCCCCTAACACACGAATAACCGACCACTCTCTCTTTCCTGGCTTGGTTCAGGCAATTCAACAAAAAGTGGTGGGGTGAAACTAGTTTTATGGACCCAAACTTCCCCTCATAGTGAAATGATGCTATTGCTTTCCAGGTGTGAGTACAATGCCAATCCTCACATATAACCGGGCGAGGTTTTTCGGGTACTCGCTGATGAAAACAGAAACGCCGGTTCCCCTCTTCAGTAAGCATGGTCGCCACAAATCTCCTAAAAGTAGCGCAAAGTAAACAGTCAATCAATCATACCAAACACGGATTACATTGGGAGATGTAACTGTAGTTACCATGCCAACCCCTGTATTATAAAGGATTCCAGTGTCGTGCATCCATTTCTAGATTACAGTGTCGTGCATCCATGTCTAGATTACAGTGTCGTGCATCCATGTCTAATATTATCTTGCTTTCAATGTGAATTGTGCTTTCTAGAATATCACAGTTGTAAAGTCCTTCCCTTTTTAGCCACTAGAACAAGAAGAGAACAAAGGTATCAGTATCTTGCTATCGGTAGAGATAAATCTTACTTTGTCAAAAGCTATTCAAAATGTAATAATAAATATAAACAGGACGAGACCATTCAAATGTTAGATTTTATAATCGACAACATATTTGTCCTGTTTAGTGGATGGGTATTTCAACAAATGATTGGTTTTCCAATGGGTACGAATTGTGTTTCGCTACTCGCCGATTCGTTTCTCTATGCGTATGGGACAGAACTTCTCAAGAATAAAGATAGAAAATTAGCTCAGACCCTTACTTCCACCTTCCGCTCTATAGATGATGTTCTGTCACTGCACAATTCTCGATTCGACAATTATCTACATCGCATCTAACCAAATGAACTTGGAGTTAAGGACACTACTGATGCCTAAATGCCTGTTTCTTACCTTGACCTTCACCTTGATATCGACAACAGAGGAGGATTCAAAACAAAACTCTACGACAAACGAGATGATTTTACTTTTCCAATAGTCAACGTCCCCTTTATCAGTAGCAATATTCCAGCGTATCTATTTCACATTTCACAGCTAATTACGTTATTCTAGAGTTTGTGCCCTGTACATTTATTTTCTGGACAGAGCTCAGATGCTGACGCAAAAGTTACTCAAATAAGGCTACGTTGCACCTAGGTTGAAGTCATCGCTACACAAATTCAACGGTCGTCATCACGAACTGTTTATTCGTTACGAAATATTCAACAGACAATGAATCTTTTCCTTTTTACGTAGATGTTGTTCTTCCCCTATCACCGACAATAATTTTTCGGACTATTTTTGTAGCATGGCGGGTGTCTAATAAGAAGCAGGAACTGTTTACCTTTCGCGAGCACAGGGATTCACCCCCGGATTTATGGTGGGGTTCGTGTTGTTTTCTGCTTGTTTCTATTCGGTCTGACTTCTGTCCATTGTTGCCTGTGTCTCTTGATATCGCTCCGGTTTTTAGTAGTGGAGTCCGTGTTGTACATTGTGTTCCAATAAAACTGACCGCCACGATAACTAAAATATTGCTGAAAGTGGCATTAAACACCATATCTCTAATCCTGGTATCCTATTAAACACCATATCTCTAATCCTGGTATCCCATTAAACACCATATCTCTAATCCTGGTATCCCATTTAACACCATATCTCTAATCCTGGTATCCCATTAAACACCATATCTCTAATCTTGGTATCCCATTAAACACCATATCTCTAATCCTGGTATCCTATTTAACTTGACTATATGAATAACATGGTGGGTGTCTTATAAGAAGCAGGATCTGCTTACCCTTTGCGAGCACCTGAGATTACCATCGGCTTTTCAGGTCACGAGCACCTGAGATTATCATCGCCTTTTCAGGTCGCAAGCACCTGAGATTATCATCGCCTTTTCAGGTCGCGAGTACCTGAGATTATCATCGCCTTTTCAGGTAGTTAGCACCTGAGAATATCAACGCCTTTTCAGGTCGCGAGCACCTGAGATTATCATCGCCTTTTCAGGTCGCGAGCACCTGAGATTATCATCGCCTTTTCAGCACCTGTGTTTACGACCGACCTTTTCAGCACCCGTGTTTACGACCGACCTTTTCAGCACCTGTGTTTACGACCGACCTTTTCAGCACCCGTGTTTACGACCGACCTTTTCAGCACCTGTGTTTACGACCGACCTTTTCAGCACCTGTGTTTACGACCGACCTTTTCAGCACCTGTGTTTACGACCGATCTTTTCAGCACCTGTGTTTACGACCGACCTTTTCAGCACCTGTGTTTACGACCGACCTTTTCAGCACCTGTGTTTACGACCGATCTTTTCAGCACCTGTGTTTACGACCGATCTTTTCAGCACCTGTGTTTACGACCGACCTTTTCAGCACCTGTGTTTACGACCGATCTTTTCAGCACCTGTGTTTACGACCGATCTTTTCAGCACCTGTGTTTACGACCGACCTTTTCAGCACATGTGCTTACGACCGACCTTTTCAGCACATGTGCTTACGACCGACCTTTTCAGCACCTGTGTTTACGACCGATCTTTTCAGCACCTGTGTTTACGACCGATCTTTTCAGCACCTGTGTTTACGACCGACCTTTTCAGCACCTGTGTTTACGACCGACCTTTCAGCACCTGTGTTTACGACCGACCTTTTCAGCACCTGTGTTTACGACCGACCTTTCAGCACCTGTGTTTACGACCGACCTTTTCAGCACCTGTGTTTACGACCGATCTTTTCAGCACCTGTGTTTACGACCGACCTTTTCAGCACCTGTGTTTACGACCGACCTTTTCAGCACCTGTGTTTACGACCGACCTTTCAGCACCTGTGTTTACGACCGACCTTTTCAGCACCTGTGTTTACGACCGATCTTTTCAGCACCTGTGTTTACGACCGACCTTTTCAGCACCTGTGTTTACGACCGATCTTTTCAGCACCTGTGTTTACGACCGACCTTTTCAGCACCTGTGTTTACGACCGACCTTTTCAGCACCTGTGTTTACGACCGACCTTTTCAGCACCTGTGTTTACGACCGACCTTTTCAGAACCTGTGTTTACGACCGACCTTTCAGCACCTGTGTTTACGACCGACCTTTTCAGCACCTGTGTTTACGACCGATCTTTTCAGCACCTGTGTTTACGACCGACCTTTTCAGCACCTGTGTTTACGACCGATCTTTTCAGCACCTGTGTTTACGACCGACCTTTTCAGCACCTGTGTTTACGACCGACCTTTTCAGCACCTGTGCTTACGACCGACCTTTTCAGCACCTGTGTTTACGACCGACCTTTCAGCACCTGTGTTTACGACCGATCTTTCGGTGGGGTCCGTGTTGCTCATCTGTTATGGTTTTTGTTTGTTTTTATTATTTGTCTTCATTTTGTGTCTTTTGTACCCAATGTTGCCAGTGTCTCAGGAATGTCTTTTTTTTTTATTGTCCCTTCGGTTTTCTCTAACGGTTATTTAAGTAATTATGAAAAACATTAGTCTTTATGTAATTAATTTTTTGTACTCAATCAGACTCGAACTCGTATAAAGACGAACAAAACAACAAGTTAGGGAATCTTAATTGAAGCATAGTCGTGATGAAACGTCGCGCATGAGAAGAACTATTTCCACAACTGAAAATTTACAATTTGACATCATATGAACAATTCTTATGTTACAGTTCTCTATATACTGGTGGTAAATATTTGTAAATAAACTACAAACATAACATATTCATCCATATTTACTTCTAAGATATAAAAACACATTCAACAAAATAATTTCTGTAAATGAATAAGTTTGCTTTCAAATATTAAAACATTGGCATATTTCACGTATATTATGTTTGCCATAATGCATTCACAACGCACATTCGTCTAGTTGCCATTTATAGAGTACTAGTCCTCTGACAGAATGTTATATACAACACAATCAATTATTCAGTAATTGAACTTCCGGAATGCATCGAATCACGCCGATTATTAGTCACTCTCCGTTTTAATATTTCTCTCAAATGTTTTCTAAACCTGTCATCTGATACACCATAAATAAAAGGGTTAGAAACGTTGTTTATAAATACTGTCCACAAAAAGAAATAAAATACACTTCCTTCCGTTCTATTCATGTGGCATTCCAAATTTCTTACGAAATGTAAAATCATGGCTAAAGCATGGTGGATCTCTGAACTTATTGCAAAAATTGAAGTAATCACAATAAATGTTATTGTCGTTTTTCTGGTACGAATTATTTTCGGTCCGGATGTTTGACGGCTTAGCCGACTTATTGACTCTCTTCTATGAATATCTAATTTTTGCATGATCTGGAAATATAAAATGGTTATAAACACAATAACGAAAGCTAAACACACTTGTAGTTGTATGTAAAACGCCTTTCCAAAATATACTTTATTATTTTCCATAAAACAAACAGTTTCTTCTATACCTGATATTCCTGTTGGGTTTGTTGAAGTGCCGTAAATTATCGGCGATTGTATTGAGATAACTAATGACATAATGTTTATAATCAAACAACTTCTTTGAGCGAGTCGTTTTGAAATTTGCCTTTTTAATGGTTGACAAATTTTCCTATATCTATCAATAGCAATCAAAATCAAAACGAAGGCCGAAGCAGTGCTGGTGTAATATCCTACAAAATGTCCAAACTTACATAAAACACTGCCGGGGAAATTTTTGGGGAAGATAAGATAAACTATGATAAAAGGCATCACTATACAGCTACTTATCTCGTCCAGTAGTGCTAAACACAAGACATAAGTACGATAGTTCGAGCGAGCAAAACGTGTTCCGAATATATACAACACTAAAGCGTTACCCAGAATTCCTGTCACCATAAGTGTACACACAAAAATAAGTCCAGGTATATTCCGTACCATGAATAATCGGTTTACATCTTCAATCGTGGATGCATTCGACCATTCCATGGAGTAAATCCAATCTGGACAAATCAACGACTCGTTATTTAACATGGTTATTATAATTTCAAATGCTGTTTCGTATTTATCACAGTACCCACACCATCTTCATCTTATCACAGTAAACTAGTCTTAAACATTATCTCACGGTCCAGAACATGATCATTTTCTTATCATATGATAACTCATCCCACTCACACATGAAGTCGTTCCGATAATCCTCTTATTATATCCGATATGTTTCCCGTAATTTGACACGCTATATTTATCAATTATCATATTTTGACGTACGAACTTTTATCTGTGGTTTGATCATACAACAAATAAATGGGCAAATATATCTCACTACGATACGTTGTTATTTTCTAAAAAGTCAAAAACATTACCTTAATACACTCCGTCAACTTACCTGTATTTTTATATTAAAAAAAAGTAAAAATAAATAAATAACACGGATGTATTATCTCTTTAATTCTGTTGTACTATTAAATCTAAAAGGAGACCAACATTTTAACGTCAAGACAGTTGTTTTTTGGCTGTATGCACTTTTGATTTATTTGTTTTTTTTTGGCTGTATGCACTTTTGATTTATTTGTCTTTTTTTGGCTGTATGCACTTTTGATTTATTTGTCTTTTTTTGGCTGTATGCACTTTTGATTTATTTGTATTAGTAAACGAGTCGACACTAAAATGTTCTGTAATTTAATAGATTTAAAGATAACGTTATATAACTGATTAATACAAGTGTCGTATTTCATGTAAATCTAAATATATACACTTGATGTAAAACTAAACTTAAAAATACGAAACTGTTTGATATGAACACAACAAATACTTTTATTTCAAGCCAGCATGTTAAAATATCAGTACAACAAAAGATATGTACTTTTAATTGAGGTACAATATAAGTTACATTGTATGTACTGTTGACTGACACTAAGTGCAACACTAGAATATAATCTGCCTACATTTCCGGAGCACTTGCAGTGGCGTAGGAAGGAGTTATCAAAAGTGCACGCACTGGGGGTTTGGGGTTTTCCATTCAAGATATAGGGGTACTGGGGCGAAGCCCATATGAAATTTGGAAAGTTTGATATATAGATAGCATGACAATTTATTTAAAACTATCTTTGACATCCTTTAATCATGTTATTAATGTGATGGATGTTTACACACAATCAAACCAAAAATATTTTTCTTTGTCTGGAATTATTAAACTTGTATACAACTGCTTCCCATGGAAGCTGAATGTGAGGGTGGCATTGTCAGCACAATTTTCAAAATACAACAAATATTCGGATACAAGTTTTTTGTTTACAAATTCCAATGTCTCACACAGATGAATGGGTGTTACCTGGTCTGATATAATTCCCACCTTGGTTTCCATTTTTTGACTCAAGAGTCAACTCTTACTGGGTTCCCCCCAACTTCCTGGGTTTGCAGATCTACCCTATAAGCATCATACATATGCAATTCATCCTCCTGCTTTAGTTTGTTTAAATTGATCAGTATCAATAACTATGCCAGAAATCGATCTTCTTTTTTCACCAAATGGTCCCTTAAATCTTTTAGCAAGTGATCTACGAACTGGTAATAAAGTGTAATCCGCCAGTATTCCTTGGTTTCTGTAACATGTGGGTTGGCATGATTTCGTTGTCTACCGGTTGTTCGTGGCTTAGACGAGACAACACCAAATTGCTCCACTAAATCTACAGCTTCATCATATAAAGTGTTGTAAACACTAATGTCATTTCTCTCAGTCTCAAAATATCGAATCAAGGTTTGACATTCGCTCACAGCCTCTCTTAAATCGTAGGAGATGATTATGCAACATTGTTGCAATCGGAACAACAACGTACAAGATGTGACTGCAAACAACTAGTGGCAAAATATAGTCAATTTGGACACATGACGCAAATTGCCATGGAATTACACTTGTCTTTGTTATGCTCCAGAATTGCAATATTTTGACGACCATAAAGAATCAATACTTCGATTATTTCCTTTACAATGTGTTTGTTTCTGGCAATATCCTCTTCGCGGTGAGACGAAAGAATTGAAGTAATGGACTCCGTCTTTGACTTTTTGGACATAATATCAAGAAAATGAGTTGCTGTCTGTTGACTAGCTATAGCTATATGAGAACTCAGTACTTCGTGTCGTTTTATATAGTTATGAATGTTTGACCAGTCGTTTAAGGATGTAGATACAAAAGTCTTGTCTCTACTAGCCTTACTATCAAATAAAACAAAAGAAATGCAATATATAGCAGCCTTTGAAAATGAACACCGAAGCCAATGAGTCTTTTTAAGCCACTGAATATAACATTTCCTTTTGACTGCACAGATTTACAGCTTTTGAATAAAACTCGTACAATTAGTTAATATAGAGGTTTATTTGTATATCTTGCTACAAAGTATAACATTATTATTCATATTTTTTGCTGATTTCTTTGCGCACGCAATTGCGTCTTTGCGTCAATGGTAGCTACGCCACTGACTTGAGTTCACCCCCGATATTAAGGTGGGGTTCGTGTTGGTCAATCTGTGTTTTCTGAGAGCTGATTTGTCAAACATACAAGTACAAACGATTATAATACAGTAAAACACAACATCATACAAATACAAACAAAAATCTATAACATCATACAAATACAAACAACAATCTACAACATCATACAAATACAAACAAAAATCTACAACATCATACAAATACAAACAACAATCTAGAACATCATACAAATACAAACAAAAATTTAGAACATCATACAAATACAAACAACAATCTACAACATCATACAAATACAAACAACAATCTACAACATCATACAAATACAAACAAAAATCTAGAACATCATACAAATACAAACAACAATCTACAACATCATACAAATACAAACAACAATCTACAACATCATACAAATACAAACAACAATCTAGAACATCATACAAATACAAACAACAATCTAGAACATCATACAAATACAAACAACAATCTAGAACATCATACAAATACAAACAACAATCTACAACATCATACAAATACAAACAAAAATCTACAACATCATACAAATATAAACAACAATCTACAACATCATACAAATACACACAACAATCTACAACATCATACAAATACAAACAAAAATCTACAACATCATACAAATACAAACAACAATCTACAACATCATACAAATACAAACAAAAATCTACAACATCATACAAATACAAACAACAATCTACAACATCATACAAATACAAACAAAAATCTACAACATCATACAAATACAAACAACAATCTACAACATCATACAAATACAAACAACAATCTACAACATCATACAAATACAAACAAAAATCTACAACATCATACAAATACAAACAACAATCTACAACATCATACAAATACAAACAACAATCTACAACATCATACAAATACAAACAACAATCTACAACATCATACAAATACAAAAAAAAATCTAGAACATCATACAAATACAAACAACAATCTAGAACATCATACAAATACAAACAACAATCTAGAACATCATACAAATACAAACAAAATCTAGAACATCATACAAATACAAACAACAATCTACAACATCATACAAATACAAACAACAATCTACAACATCATACAAATACAAACAACAATCTAGAACATCATACAAATACAAACAAAAATCTAGAACATCATACAAATACAAACAAAAATCTACAACATCATACAAATACAAACAAAAATCTACAACATCATACAAATACAAACAAAAATCTACAACATCATACAAATACAAACAACAATCTAGAACATCATACAAATACAAACAACAATCTAGAACATCATACAAATACAAACACAAATCTACAACATCATACAAATACAAACAAAAATCTACAACATCATACAAATACAAACAAAAATCTAGAACATCATACAAATACAAACAAAAATCTAGAACATCATACAAATACAAACAAAAATCTACAACATCATACAAATACAAACAACAATCTACAACATCATACAAATACAAACAAAAATCTACAACATCACACAAATACAAACAAAAATCTACAACATCACACAAATACAAACAAAAATCTACAACATCATACAAATACAAACAACAATCGACAACATCATACAAATACAAACAAAAATCTACAACATCATACAAATACAAACAAAATATACAACATCACACAAATACAAACAACAATCTACAACATCATACAAATACAAACAAAAATCTACAACATCACACAAATACAAACAACAACCTACAACATCATACAAATACAAACAACAATCTACAACATCATACAAATACAAACAAAAATCTACAACATCACACAAATACAAACAACAACCTACAACATCATACAAATACAAACAACAATCTACAACATCATACAAATACAAACAAAAATCTACAACATCATACAAATACAAACAAAAATCTAGAACATCATACAAATACGAACAACAATCTACAACATCATACAAATACAACCAAAAATCTACAACATCATACAAATACAAACAACAATCTACAACATCATACAAATGCAACCAAAAATCTACAACATCACACAAATACAAACAACAACCTACAACATCATACAAATACAAACAACAATCTACAACATCATACAAATACAAACAAAAATCTACAACATCATACAAATACAAACAAAAATCTAGAACATCATACAAATACGAACAACAATCTACAACATCATACAAATACAACCAAAAATCTACAACATCATACAAATACAAACAAAAATCTAGAACATCATACAAATACAAACAAAAATCTACAACATCATACAAATACAAACAAAAATCTAGAACATCATACAAATACAAACAACAATCTACAACATCATACAAATACAAACAACAATCTAGAACATCAAACAAATACAAACAAAAATCTACAACATCACACAAATACAAACAAAAATCTAAAACATCACACAAATACAAACAAAAATCTACAACATCATACAAATACAAACAACAATCTACAACATCATACAAATACAAACAAAAATCTACAACATCATACAAATACAAACAAAAATCTACAACATCACACAAATACAAACAACAATCTACAACATCATACAAATACAAACAACAATCTACAACATCATACAAATACAAACAAAAATCTAGAACATCATACAAATACAAACAAAAATCTAGAACATCATACAAATACAAACAACAATCTACAACATCATACAAATACAAACAAAAATCTACAACATCACACAAATACAAACAACAATCTACAACATCATACAAATACAAACAACAATCTAGAACATCATACAAATACAAACAAAAATCTACAACATCACACAAATACAAACAAAAATCTACAACATCACACAAATACAAACAAAAATCTACAACATCATACAAATACAAACAACAATCTACAACATCATACAAATACAAACAAAAATCTACAACATCATACAAATACAAACAAAAATCTAGAACATCATACAAATACAAACAAAAATCTAGAACATCATACAAATACAAACAAAAATCTACAACATCATACAAATACAAACAACAATCTACAACATCATACAAATACAAACAAAAATGTACAACATCACACAAATACAAACAAAAATCTACAACATCACACAAATACAAACAAAAATCTACAACATCATACAAATACAAACAACAATCGACAACATCATACAAATACAAACAAAAATCTACAACATCATACAAATACAAACAAAATATACAACATCACACAAATACAAACAACAATCTACAACATCATACAAATACAAACAAAAATCTACAACATCACACAAATACAAACAACAACCTACAACATCATACAAATACAAACAACAATCTACAACATCATACAAATACAAACAAAAATCTACAACATCACACAAATACAAACAACAACCTACAACATCATACAAATACAAACAACAATCTACAACATCATACAAATACAAACAAAAATCTACAACATCATACAAATACAAACAAAAATCTAGAACATCATACAAATACGAACAACAATCTACAACATCATACAAATACAACCAAAAATCTACAACATCATACAAATACAAACAACAATCTACAACATCATACAAATGCAACCAAAAATCTACAACATCACACAAATACAAACAACAACCTACAACATCATACAAATACAAACAACAATCTACAACATCATACAAATACAAACAAAAATCTACAACATCATACAAATACAAACAAAAATCTAGAACATCATACAAATACGAACAACAATCTACAACATCATACAAATACGAACAACAATCTACAACATCATACAAATACAACCAAAAATCTACAACATCATACAAATACAAACAAAAATCTAGAACATCATACAAATACAAACAACAATCTAGAACATCATACAAATACAAACAACAATCTACAACATCATACAAATACAAACAACAATCTAGAACATCATACAAATACAAACAAAAATCTACAACATCACACAAATACAAACAAAAATCTAAAACATCACACAAATACAAACAAAAATCTACAACATCATACAAATACAAACAACAATCTACAACATCATACAAATACAAACAAAAATCTACAACATCATACAAATACAAACAAAAATCTACAACATCACACAAATACAAACAACAATCTACAACATCATACAAATACAAACAACAATCTACAACATCATACAAATACAAACAAAAATCTAGAACATCATACAAATACAAACAAAAATCTAGAACATCATACAAATACAAACAACAATCTACAACATCATACAAATACAAACAAAAATCTACAACATCACACAAATACAAACAACAATCTACAACATCATACAAATACAAACAACAATCTAGAACATCATACAAATACAAACAAAAATCTACAACATCATACAAATACAAAAAAAAATCTAGAACATCATACAAATACAAACAAAAATCTAGAACATCATACAAATACAAACAAAAATCTACAACATCATACAAATACAAACAACAATCTACAACATCATACAAATACAAACAAAAATGTACAACATCACACAAATACAAACAAAAATCTACAACATCACACAAATACAAACAAAAATCTACAACATCATACAAATACAAACAACAATCGACAACATCATACAAATACAAACAAAAATCTACAACATCATACAAATACAAACAAAATATACAACATCACACAAATACAAACAACAATCTACAACATCATACAAATACAAACAAAAATCTACAACATCACACAAATACAAACAACAACCTACAACATCATACAAATACAAACAACAATCTACAACATCATACAAATACAAACAAAAATCTACAACATCACACAAATACAAACAACAACCTACAACATCATACAAATACAAACAACAATCTACAACATCATACAAATACAAACAAAAATCTACAACATCATACAAATACAAACAAAAATCTAGAACATCATACAAATACGAACAACAATCTACAACATCATACAAATACAACCAAAAATCTACAACATCATACAAATACAAACAACAATCTACAACATCATACAAATGCAACCAAAAATCTACAACATCACACAAATACAAACAACAACCTACAACATCATACAAATACAAACAACAATCTACAACATCATACAAATACAAACAAAAATCTACAACATCATACAAATACAAACAAAAATCTAGAACATCATACAAATACGAACAACAATCTACAACATCATACAAATACAAACAAAAATCTAGAACATCATACAAATACAAACAAAAATCTACAACATCATGCAAATACAAACAAAAATCTAGAACATCATACAAATACAAACAACAATCTACAACATCATACAAATACAAACAACAATCTAGAAAATCATACAAATACAAACAAAAATCTACAACATCACACAAATACAAACAAAAATCTACAACATCACACAAATACAAACAAAAATCTACAACATCATACAAATACAAACAACAATCTACAACATCATACAAATACAAACAAAAATCTACAACATCATACAAATACAAACAAAAATCTACAACATCACACAAATACAAACAACAATCTACAACATCATACAAATACAAACAACAATCTACAACATCATACAAATACAAACAAAAATCTAGAACATCATACAAATACAAACAAAAATCTAGAACATCATACAAATACAAACAACAATCTACAACATCATACAAATACAAACAAAAATCTACAACATCACACAAATACAAACAACAATCTACAACATCATACAAATACAAACAACAATCTAGAACATCATACAAATACAAACAAAAATCTACAACATCACACAAATACAAACAAAAATCTACAACATCACACAAATACAAACAAAAATCTACAACATCATACAAATACAAACAACAATCTACAACATCATACAAATACAAACAAAAATCTACAACATCATACAAATACAAACAAAAATGTACAACATCACACTAATACAAACAACAATCTACAACATCATACAAATACAAACAACAATCTACAACATCATACAAATACAAACAAAAATCTAGAACATAATACAAATACAAACAAAAATCTACAACATCATACAAATACAAACAAAAATCTAGAACATCATACAAATACAAACAAAAATCTACAACATCATACAAATACAAACAACAATCTAGAACATCATACAAATTGCAGGATAAACACAATATACGTACATTGTCGTTAAATATAAAATTCATTTGTACTCGCTGCGAAACAGGCCTGAAAAGCAATATCTTTACCAACGAGTTCCCCCGGGGATGTATTACCTTGATAACCGATACACTGCATGTAATTTAATTCCACATATATAACAATACTTGTGTTTGTTTCCAGGAATGCCGATATTTATCGAAACTCTCGATGATTTAACATACACTATTCTATCGGATCACGGATTTACCCTTCCAACTAAAAAGTTCTTCAACTTTGAAGTTATGGCATGTAACGACGCTCATGTAGCCTTGATATCGGGTAACACAGAGTATGATCCCTTGTACGAAATAGTGATTGGTGGCTGGTGGAATCTTAGATCAGCAATCCGCATGTACAAGCAACAGATCATACCAAGAGTTATCATTTCTGGGACTTTTCTCGAATGTAATGAATATAAAGAGTTCTGGGTATATTGGAACAGTACTACAGTAGTGATAGGACAGGAATCAACTATCAACGTCTTCTTAACATGGTCTAAGCAATCAGGATTACGTCAAGTAGAAAACATTGGCATACACACTGGTTTTGGATCAGAAGGAAAATGGATATTTCACAACTCAGGTAATGGATACAAAATATCAGATGGTCAAATGTTGTGTTTGTTTGGTGTATTTTTGGAATCAATTAAAATATAAGTTGTCTGAAAAATATCAAATCATGATGTTACTTACATTTATTATTTTGAAACACATAGTTCATTTCAGTCGAATGAAAATAAACATACCCCAAATAATTATTATGATATGTAGTTAAGCGATACCATTAAAATCAGGGAGAATGACTGTTTGCAACAGAATGAAAAACAAAAAATACAACACCATGAGATCTGCCCCCAAAATCCAATCAAACCGCTTCGGTGGTTTGATAGTGTGCATGCTCACACCAAGTGCGGTAGATCTTGGGTTCGCGCCAAACCAAAAACTATGAAATTGTTATTTGCGCGCGCAGTATTAGAAAGTCAGAGCAAAGACTGGTTAGCTCGGAATATGTCCGAGTAACACGACATTGTTACCAGCGGAGTGTTTTTTCAGTGAGTTAACACTATAATGAGCCAACTAAACATTTGGTACAGTCATTTCTATAAAAGATGGCGATAGTTAGAAGAGTTTAAAACAGTCATTTCTATAAAAGATGGCGATAGTTAGAAGAGTTTAAAACAGTCATTTCTATAAAAGATGGCGATAGTTAGAAGAGTTTAAAACAGTCATTTCTATAAAAGATGGCGATAGTTAGAAGAGTTTAAAACAGTCATTTCTATAAAAGATGGCGATAGTTAGAAGAGTTTAAAACAGTCATTTCTATAAAAGATGGCGATAGTTAGAAGAGTTTAAAACAGTCATTTCTATAAAAGATGGCGATAGTTAGAAGAGTTTAAAACAGTCATTTCTATAAAAGATGGCGATAGTTAGAAGAGTTTAAAACAGTCATTTCTATAAAAGATGGCGATAGTTAGAAGAGCTTAAAACAGTCATTTCTATAAAAGATGGCGATAGTTAGAAGAGTTTGAAACAGTCATTTCTATAAAAGATGGCGATAGTTAGAAGAGTTTAAAACAGTCATTTCTATAAAAGATGGCGATAGTTAGAAGAGTTTAAAACAGTCATTTCTATAAAAGATGGCGATAGTTAGAAGAGTTTAAAACAGTCATTTCTATAAAAGATGGCGATAGTTAGAAGAGTTTAAAGATAACAAAGGGTAATCAGAATCCGTGAAGAAAGACAGTGGTCAAAAGATAAAAGACAACAGGACAAACAACTATCTACTAAATACTAAACAAAAGATCGAGCAACACGAACCCCACTAAAATAAGGGGTGACCTGAGGTGCTTCGGAATTGTAAGCAGTTCCTGCACTAATAGTGGCGCCCGACGTGTTGCTCCAGTTACAAACCCGGTGATAAGTCATAAATGACAAGTGGAACATATCCGTGGTAATTTGTGAAACAGATATTCCTAAGCGGTTAATCTAGTCATGGTGGCGACCGTAACACTTTCGAAGTAATAAATTCAACTTAACCAAGAGTAACCCTTGGTTCAGTATCTTCCTTGTTAACAGCATCCCTCTATCAAGTAAATCCTGATAGGAACCACAATCAGATAGCATAGATAAAAGATGTGTTAATTTTGACGTGTTATTATCGGAATATGTTTGTGTTATTTGATACTTGATATTTTTGTTTATTTTTTAGATCTATATCCAAATTGTTTTTACGAAGAGTTTGAAGATGCCAAATTGATCATCAGAAACCGTAAATCTAAGAAAAACACAATGGCCAAAAGAACAAACAACGATCTACAAAACATACACATCAGTCTAAAGATTGAGTAACACGATCCCCACTATAAAACGAGGGTAAGCAGTTCTTGCTCCACTAGTGACACCCGTTGTGTTAATCTAGTTGAAATTACCTTTGTAGTTTTATGGAATATTGTCACTTATATCGAATCTTACTGATATATTCCTGCGAATCTAGTAAGAAAATGTAAACAGTGATTCTCATCAATGGAACCAATAGCAACGAAACTACCAATAATCTCCCAATTTGATTCACTGAACACAAAACAGGCGACGTTATATGGTGCTGGGAATTCAGGTCCTGGATTGAGACAGGTACAACAATGTAGTGGGGTTATATCAGTTAATTGCGCCCCCACCCCCTCTTTGATAATTGAATCTCTAACGGCGATACATATGTAAACAAACCACAGATAAATTGCATCTATGAATTTTTGACATGTCCTAAAATTGAGTAAGTGAACGTGCTAACAAAGTGTTATGTATTATTACAATATAATGATTGTGAACTGTCGAATTGTCAATGATAAGAGTTCAACTAACTGATATATTTGTCATTTTATACGTTCTGAACAGAAGATGAAACCACCGAGCAAACGACGTTCTCAACAGAAGATGAAACCACCGAGCATACGACGTTCTTAACAGAAGATGAAACCACCGAGCATACGACGTTCTCAACAGAAGATGAAACCACCGAGCACACGACGTTCTCAGCAGAAGATGAAACCACCGAGCATACGACGTTCTCAACAGAAGATGAAACCACCGAGCACACGACGTTCTCAGCAGAAGATGAAACCACCGAGCACACGACGTTCTCATCAGAAGATGAAACCACCGAGCATACGACGTTCTCAGCAGAAGATGAAACCAGCGAGCATACCACGTTCTCAGCAGAAGATGACACCACCGAGCATACGACGTTCTCAGCAGAAGATGAAACCACCGAGCATACGACGTTATCAATAAAAGATAAACCAACGTTATTACCAGAAGACAGCACCACTCGACATGACACGATGTCACATGATCAACCTTATACGTCACAGCAAACAACTTTATCAGACCAGATGTCTATGAACGAAACAGTCACTATGGAAGATAATAACACACCTTTATCAGACCAGATGTCCACGATCGAAGCAGTCACTACGGAATATAACCACACAACTTCAGAACAATGCACGCGTATCTGCTTTCAACATGCAAAGTAGAAATTCCTAGATGGCCATAACATGACTAAAGAACAACTAACAGAATTTCTGAAGAAAGAATTGGACGAATTAAAGCGAACATTAATGATAGAGAAGAAATCAGTTTCATCTTCCATCCGTGCTAAAACATGTGCCTATAATGATAAAGATGTATCTAAATCAGTGGGACTAATGGGAGCTGTCATAATCTGCTGTCCGTTTGCAGTAGCTATCATTTCTGATCTAACATCTGTATACATTAATGTCTGTCTCAAAATTTAGAAATAACCATAATTATTATACCTCAGTATAAGTTTTCTTATTAAAAAGACATATTAATAGATATTCTAAATACTGGTAAATTGCGCAATGAACTATTCACGAGTAAATTGACCAACATGACTATTTACCTCGCCTGTACTATTCAACGGAGACGCGATATATTTTCGAAGATTTTTTTATCCTACTGATTCATTTGACAAACCACGCTAATGGAAATTCAAAATCACCGGGATTCCGAAATGCCAGAAGACAACAACAAACATGACGAGCAGATTCGTCTCTTATACTGGACTTACTGGATATTCAAGTAATACCAAGTTTATTGTTCACCTTGTCGCAAACTATCGACCTCAGCTTCACCTCGTTCAATTGTTGGTGTCTCGGAGAACAATAAATGTGTTTCTACTCTCATACCAGTCACTAAATTTATACTATATATCAGGAGTATGTATAACATGATCATGTATGGCTAAATACATTTGCATGTTATGTTATAACGTTTTCGAAGCATTACGTGGAAATGCAGAATCGATATGTCATGTTGTAGTGCACGGTTTAGTATATTATTAAATGCTGGAATGTTTTCTTGTACGAACAAATTGCAGGGGATTCTAATGAGGCACAGTGTATGATTGGTCGCTCATGACCAAAGGCAAGGCAAGACTTACCGACTCTATACACAACATATCCAGAAATTGATGGTACTTTTCCCCATCAATATTCTTCATAATAAAATTATTTTTTTATCACGTTGCTGAAAATTTAAGCCGGATGAATTGTTCATTAGATGTGTTATTTGTCTAATAATTGCATATAATAAGGAAATTGAACGTGTCCTTTAACGATACAATAATTTAAAGTTATTGCTGATTCAGGCAAAGTTTTTCTTCCGTCAAATTCAAATCATGTTGTTCTTGTAACAATTTTAATCATTTCTTTGAAGTCACGTGCATGCAACAATGATCATTTTATATGAGATGTGGGAATCAAGAGTTCAGTAACTAGATGTATAAGGTTTGCCAATATAATTATATCTACGATTGTGCAATCCAAATTGATTCCAGAAAATTTATCGCCAAATGTCATTCGTTCTTAAATTTTTTGATGCTTAACACTACAAATGTCATTCGTTGTTAAATTGGATGTCTAACACTACAAATGTCATTGGTTGTTAAATTTGATGTCTAACACTACAAATGTCATTGGTTGTTAAATTGGATGTCTAACACTACAAATGTCATTCGTTGTTAAATTGATGTCTAACACTACAAATGTCATTGGTTGTTAAATTTGATTTCTAACACTACAAATGTCATTCGTTGTTAAATTGGATGCCTAACACTACAAATGTCATTGGTTGTTAAATTTGATGTCTAACACTACAAATGTCATTGGTTGTTAAATTTGATGTCTAACACTACAAATGTCATTGGTTGTTGAATTTGATGTCTAACACTACAAATGTCATTGGTTGTTAAATTGGATGTCTAAAACTACAAATGTCATTCGTTGTTAAATTGGATGTCTAACACTACAAATATCACTGGTTGTTAAATTTGATGTCTAACACTACAAATGTCATTGCTTGTTAAATTTGATGTCAAACACTACAAATGTCATTGGTTGTTAAATTTGATGTCTAACACTACAAAAGTCATTGGTTGTTAAATTTGATGTCAAACACTACAAATGTCATTGGTTGTTAAATTTGATGTCTAACACTACAAATGTCATTAGTTGTTAAATTTGATGTCTAAAACTACAAATGTCATTCGTTGTTAAATTGGATGTCTAACACTACAAATGTCACTGGTTGTTAAATTTGATGTCTAGCACTACATATGCCATTGGTTGTTAAATTTGATGTCTAGCACTACAAATGTCATTGGTTGTTAAATTTGATGTCTAACACTACACATGTCATTCGTTGTTAAATTTGATGTCTAACACTACAAATGTCATTGGTTGTTAAATTTGATGTCTAACACTACAAATGTCATTCGTTGTTAAATTGGATGTCTAACACTACAAATGTCACTGGTTGTTAAATTTGATGTCTAACACTACAAATGTCATCGGTTGTTAAATTTGATGTCTAACACTACAAATGTCACTGGTTGTTAAATTTGATGTCTAACACTACACATGTCATTGGTTGTTAAATTTGATGTCTAACACTACAAATGTCATTGGTTGTTAAATTTGATGTCTAACACTACAAATGTCATTGATTGTTAAATTTGATGTCTAAAACTACAAATGTCATTCGTTGTTAAATTGGATGTCTAACACTACAAATATCACTGGTTGTTAAATTTGATGTCTAACACTACAAATGTCATTGGTTGTTAAATTTGATGTCTAACACTACAAATGTCATTGGTTGTTAAATTTGATGTCTAACACTACAAATGTCATTGGTTGTTAAATTTGATGTCTAACACTACAAATGTCATTCGTTGTTAAATTGGATGTCTAACACTACAAATATCACTGGTTGTTACATTTGATGTCTAACACTACAAATGTCATTGGTTGTTAAATTTGATGTCTAACACTACAAATGTCATTGGTTGTTAAATTGGATGTCTAACACTACAAATGTCACTGGTTGTTAAATTTGATGTCAAACACTACAAATATCATTGTTTGTTAAATTTGATGTCTAACACTACAAATGTCACTGGTTGTTAAATTTGATGTCTAACACTACAAATGTCATTGGTTGTTAAATTGGATGTCTAACACTACAAATGTCACTGGTTGTTAAATTTGATGTCAAACACTACAAATATCATTGTTTGTTAAATTTGATGTCTAACACTACAAATGTCACTGGTTGTTAAATTTGATGTCTAAAACTACAAATGTCATTCGTTGTTAAATTGGATGTCTAACACTACAAATGTCACTGGTTGTTAAATTTGATGTCTAGCACTACATATGCCATTGGTTGTTAAATTTGATGTCTAGCACTACAAATGTCATTGGTTGTTAAATTTGATGTCTAACACTACAAATGTCATTCGTTGTTAAATTTGATGTCTAACACTACAAATGTCATTGGTTGTTAAATTTGATGTCTAACACTACAAATGTCATTCGTTGTTAAATTGGATGTCTAACACTACAAATGTCACTGGTTGTTAAATTTGATGTCTAACACTACAAATGTCATCGGTTGTTAAATTTGATGTCTAACACTACAAATGTCACTGGTTGTTAAATTTGATGTCTAACACTACACATGTCATTGGTTGTTAAATTTGATGTCTAACACTACAAATGTCATTGGTTGTTGAATTTGATGTCTAACACTACAAATGTCATTGGTTGTTAAATTGGATGTCTAAAACTACAAATGTCATTCGTTGTTAAATTGGATGTCTAACACTACAAATATCATTGGTTGTTAAATTTGATGTCTAACACTACAAATGTCATTGCTTGTTAAATTTGATGTCAAACACTACAAATGTCATTGGTTGTTAAATTTGATGTCTAACACTACAAATGTCATTGGTTGTTAAATTTGATGTCAAACACTACAAATGTCATTGGTTGTTAAATTTGATGTCTAACACTACAAATGTCATTCGTTGTTAAATTTGATGTCTAAAACTACAAATGTCATTCGTTGTTAAATTGGATGTCTAACACTACAAATGTCACTGGTTGTTAAATTTGATGTCTAGCACTACATATGCCATTGGTTGTTAAATTTGATGTCTAGCACTACAAATGTCATTGGTTGTTAAATTTGATGTCTAACACTACAAATGTCATTCGTTGTTAAATTTGATGTCAAACACTACAAATGTCATTGGTTGTTAAATTTGATGTCTAACACTACAAATGTCATTCGTTGTTAAATTGGATGTTTAACACTACAAATGTCACTGGTTGTTAAATTTGATGTCTAACACTACAAATGTCATCGGTTGTTAAATTTGATGTCTAACACTACAAATGTCACTGGTTGTTAAATTTGATGTCTAACACTACACATGTCATTGGTTGTTAAATTTGATGTCTAACACTACAAATGTCATTGGTTGTTAAATTTGATGTCTAACACTACAAATGTCATTGATTGTTAAATTTGATGTCTAAAACTACAAATGTCATTCGTTGTTAAATTGGATGTCTAACACTACAAATATCACTGGTTGTTAAATTTGATGTCTAACACTACAAATGTCATTGGTTGTTAAATTTGATGTCTAACACTACAAATGTCATTGGTTGTTAAATTTGATGTCTAACACTACAAATGTCATTGGTTGTTAAATTTGATGTCAAACACTACAAATGTCATTGGTTGTTAAATTTGATGTCTAACACTACAAATGTCATTGGTTGTTAAATTGGATTTCTAACACTACAAATGTCATTGGTTGTTAAATTTGATGTCTAAAACTACAAATGTCATTCGTTGTTAAATTTGATGTCTAACACTACAAATGTCATTCGTTGTTAAATTTGATGTCTAACACTACAAATGTCATTGGTTGTTAAATTTGATGTCTAACACTACAAATGTCATTGGTTGTTAAATTGGATTTCTAACACTACAAATGTCATTGGTTGTTAAATTTGATGTCTAAAACTACAAATGTCATTCGTTGTTAAATTGGATGTCTAACACTACAAATATCACTGGTTGTTACATTTGATGTCTAACACTACAAATGTCATTGGTTGTTAAATTTGATTTCTAACACTACAAATGTCATTAGTTGTTAAATTGGATGTCTAACACTACAAATGTCATTGGTTGTTAAATTTGATGTCTAACACTACAAATGTCATTGGTTGTTAAATTGGATGTCTAACACTACAAATGTCACTGGTTGTTAAATTTGATGTCAAACACTACAAATATCATTGTTTGTTAAATTTGATGTCTAACACTACACATGTCACTGGTTGTTAAATTTGATGTCTAACACTACAAATGTCATTGGTTGTTAAATTTGATGTCTAACACTACAAATGTCATTGGTTGTTAAATTTGATGTCAAACACTACAAATGTCATTGGTTGTTAAATTTGATGTCTAACACTACAAATGTCATTAGTTGTTAAATTTGATGTCTAAAACTACAAATGTCATTCGTTGTTAAATTGGATGTCTAACACTACAAATGTCACTGGTTGTTAAATTTGATGTCTAGCACTACATATGCCATTGGTTGTTAAATTTGATGTCTAGCACTACAAATGTCATTGGTTGTTAAATTTGATGTCTAACCCTACAAATGTCATTCGTTGTTAAATTTGATGTCTAACACTACAAATGTCATTCGTTGTTAAATTTGATGTCTAACACTACAAATGTCATTCGTTGTTAAATTGGATGTCTAACACTACAAATGTCACTGGTTGTTAAATTTGATGTCTAACACTACAAATGTCATCGGTTGTTAAATTTGATGTCTAACACTACAAATGTCACTGGTTGTTAAATTTGATGTCTAACACTACACATGTCATTGGTTGTTAAATTTGATGTCTAACACTACAAATGTCATTGGTTGTTAAATTGGATTTCTAACACTACAAATGTCACTGGTTGTTAAATTTGATGTCAAACACTACAAATATCATTGTTTGTTAAATTTGATGTCTAACACTACAAATGTCACTGGTTGTTAAATTTGATGTCTAACACTACAAATGTCATTGGTTGTTAAATTTGATGTCTAACACTACAAATGTCATTCGTTGTTAAATTTGATGTCTAACACTACAAATGTCATTGGTTGTTAAATTTGATGTCTAACACTACAAATGTCACTGGTTGTTAAATTTGATGTCTAACACTACACATGTCATTGGTTGTTAAATTTGATGTCTAACACTACAAATGTCATTGGTTGTTGAATTTGATGTCTAACACTACAAATGTCATTGGTTGTTAAATTTGATGTCTAAAACTACAAATGTCATTCGTTGTTAAATTGGATGTCTAACACTACAAATATCACTGGTTGTTAAATTTGATGTCTAACACTACAAATGTCATTGCTTGTTAAATTTGATGTCAAACACTACAAATGTCATTGGTTGTTAAATTTGATGTCTAACACTACAAATGTCATTGGTTGTTAAATTTGATGTCAAACACTACAAATGTCATTGGTTGTTAAATTTGATGTCTAACATTACAAATGTCATTAGTTGTTAAATTTGATGTTTAAAACTACAAATGTCATTCGTTGTTAAATTGGATGTCTAAAACTACAAATGTCATTCGTTGTTAAATTTGATGTCTAACACTACAAATGTCATTCGTTGTTAAATTTGATGTCTAACACTACAAATGTCATTGGTTGTTAAATTTGATGTCTAACACTACAAATGTCATTGGTTGTTAAATTGGATTTCTAACACTACAAATGTCATTGGTTGTTAAATTTGATGTCTAAAACTACAAATGTCATTCGTTGTTAAATTGGATGTCTAACACTACAAATATCAATGGTTGTTACATTTGATGTCTAACACTACAAATGTCATTGGTTGTTAAATTTGATTTCTAACACTACAAATGTCATTAGTTGTTAAATTGGATGTCTAACACTACAAATGTCATTGGTTGTTAAATTTGATGTCTAACACTACAAATGTCATTGGTTGTTAAATTGGATGTCTAACACTACAAATGTCACTGGTTGTTAAATTTGATGTCAAACACTACAAATATCATTGTTTGTTAAATTTGATGTCTAACACTACACATGTCACTGGTTGTTAAATTTGATGTCTAACACTACAAATGTCATTGGTTGTTAAATTTGATGTCTAACACTACAAATGTCATTGGTTGTTAAATTTGATGTCAAACACTACAAATGTCATTGGTTGTTAAATTTGATGTCTAACACTACAAATGTCATTAGTTGTTAAATTTGATGTCTAAAACTACAAATGTCATTCGTTGTTAAATTGGATGTCTAACACTACAAATGTCACTGGTTGTTAAATTTGATGTCTAGCACTACATATGCCATTGGTTGTTAAATTTGATGTCTAGCACTACAAATGTCATTGGTTGTTAAATTTGATGTCTAACCCTACAAATGTCATTCGTTGTTAAATTTGATGTCTAACACTACAAATGTCATTCGTTGTTAAATTGGATGTCTAACACTACAAATGTCACTGGTTGTTAAATTTGATGTCTAACACTACAAATGTCATCGGTTGTTAAATTTGATGTCTAACACTACAAATGTCACTGGTTGTTAAATTTGATGTCTAACACTACAAATGTCATTGGTTGTTAAATTGGATTTCTAACACTACAAATGTCATTGGTTGTTAAATTTGATGTCTAAAACTACAAATGTCATTCGTTGTTAAATTGGATGTCTAACACTACAAATATCAATGGTTGTTACATTTGATGTCTAACACTACAAATGTCATTGGTTGTTAAATTTGATTTCTAACACTACAAATGTCATTAGTTGTTAAATTGGATGTCTAACACTACAAATGTCATTGGTTGTTAAATTTGATGTCTAACACTACAAATGTCATTGGTTGTTAAATTGGATGTCTAACACTACAAATGTCACTGGTTGTTAAATTTGATGTCAAACACTACAAATATCATTGTTTGTTAAATTTGATGTCTAACACTACACATGTCACTGGTTGTTAAATTTGATGTCTAACACTACAAATGTCATTGGTTGTTAAATTTGATGTCTAACACTACAAATGTCATTGGTTGTTAAATTTGATGTCAAACACTACAAATGTCATTGGTTGTTAAATTTGATGTCTAACACTACAAATGTCATTAGTTGTTAAATTTGATGTCTAAAACTACAAATGTCATTCGTTGTTAAATTGGATGTCTAACACTACAAATGTCACTGGTTGTTAAATTTGATGTCTAGCACTACATATGCCATTGGTTGTTAAATTTGATGTCTAGCACTACAAATGTCATTGGTTGTTAAATTTGATGTCTAACCCTACAAATGTCATTCGTTGTTAAATTTGATGTCTAACACTACAAATGTCATTCGTTGTTAAATTGGATGTCTAACACTACAAATGTCACTGGTTGTTAAATTTGATGTCTAACACTACAAATGTCATCGGTTGTTAAATTTGATGTCTAACACTACAAATGTCACTGGTTGTTAAATTTGATGTCTAACACTACACATGTCATTGGTTGTTAAATTTGATGTCTAACACTACAAATGTCATTGGTTGTTAAATTGGATGTCTAACACTACAAATGTCACTGGTTGTTAAATTTGATGTCAAACACTACAAATATCATTGTTTGTTAAATTTGATGTCTAACACTACAAATGTCACTGGTTGTTAAATTTGATGTCTAACACTACAAATGTCATTGGTTGTTAAATTTGATGTCTAACACTACAAATGTCATTCCTTGTTAAATTTGATGTCTAACACTACAAATGTCATTGGTTGTTAAATTTGATGTCTAACACTACAAATGTCATTGGTTGTTAAATTTGATGTCTAACACTACAAATGTCACTGGTTGTTAAATTTGATGTCTAATACTACACATGTCATTGGTTGTTAAATTTGATGTCTAACACTACAAATGTCATTGGTTGTTGAATTTGATGTCTAACACTACAAATGTCATTGGTTGTTAAATTTGATGTCTAAAACTACAAATGTCATTCGTTGTTAAATTGGATGTCTAACACTACAAATATCACTAGTTGTTAAATTTGATGTCTAACACTACAAATGTCATTGCTTGTTAAATTTGATGTCAAACACTACAAATGTCATTGGTTGTTAAATTTGATGTCTAACACTACAAATGTCATTGGTTGTTAAATTTGATGTCAAACACTACAAATGTCATTGGTTGTTAAATTTGATGTCTAACATTACAAATGTCATTAGTTGTTAAATTTGATGTTTAAAACTACAAATGTCATTCGTTGTTAAATTGGATGTCTAAAACTACAAATGTCATTCGTTGTTAAATTTGATGTCTAACACTACAAATGTCATTCGTTGTTAAATTTGATGTCTAACACTACAAATGTCATTGGTTGTTAAATTTGATGTCTAACACTACAAATGTCATTGGTTGTTAAATTGGATTTCTAACACTACAAATGTCATTGGTTGTTAAATTTGATGTCTAAAACTACAAATGTCATTCGTTGTTAAATTGGATGTCTAACACTACAAATATCACTGGTTGTTACATTTGATGTCTAACACTACAAATGTCATTGGTTGTTAAATTTGATTTCTAACACTACAAATGTCATTAGTTGTTAAATTGGATGTCTAACACTACAAATGTCATTGGTTGTTAAATTTGATGTCTAACACTACAAATGTCATTGGTTGTTAAATTGGATGTCTAACACTACAAATGTCACTGGTTGTTAAATTTGATGTCAAACACTACAAATATCATTGTTTGTTAAATTTGATGTCTAACACTACACATGTCACTGGTTGTTAAATTTGATGTCTAACACTACAAATGTCATTGGTTGTTAAATTTGATGTCTAACACTACAAATGTCATTGGTTGTTAAATTTGATGTCAAACACTACAAATGTCATTGGTTGTTAAATTTGATGTCTAACACTACAAATGTCATTAGTTGTTAAATTTGATGTCTAAAACTACAAATGTCATTCGTTGTTAAATTGGATGTCTAACACTACAAATGTCACTGGTTGTTAAATTTGATGTCTAGCACTACATATGCCATTGGTTGTTAAATTTGATGTCTAGCACTACAAATGTCATTGGTTGTTAAATTTGATGTCTAACCCTACAAATGTCATTCGTTGTTAAATTTGATGTCTAACACTACAAATGTCATTCGTTGTTAAATTGGATGTCTAACACTACAAATGTCACTGGTTGTTAAATTTGATGTCTAACACTACAAATGTCATCGGTTGTTAAATTTGATGTCTAACACTACAAATGTCACTGGTTGTTAAATTTGATGTCTAACACTACACATGTCATTGGTTGTTAAATTTGATGTCTAACACTACAAATGTCATTGGTTGTTAAATTGGATGTCTAACACTACAAATGTCACTGGTTGTTAAATTTGATGTCAAACACTACAAATATCATTGTTTGTTAAATTTGATGTCTAACACTACAAATGTCACTGGTTGTTAAATTTGATGTCTAACACTACAAATGTCATTGGTTGTTAAATTTGATGTCTAACACTACAAATGTCATTCGTTGTTAAATTTGATGTCTAACACTACAAATGTCATTGGTTGTTAAATTTGATGTCTAACACTACAAATGTCATTGGTTGTTAAATTTGATGTCTAACACTACAAATGTCACTGGTTGTTAAATTTGATGTCTAACACTACACATGTCATTGGTTGTTAAATTTGATGTCTAACACTACAAATGTCATTGGTTGTTGAATTTGATGTCTAACACTACAAATGTCATTGGTTGTTAAATTTGATGTCTAAAACTACAAATGTCATTCGTTGTTAAATTGGATGTCTAACACTACAAATATCACTGGTTGTTAAATTTGATGTCTAACACTACAAATGTCATTGCTTGTTAAATTTGATGTCAAACACTACAAATGTCATTGGTTGTTAAATTTGATGTCTAACACTACAAATGTCATTGGTTGTTAAATTTGATGTCAAACACTACAAATGTCATTGGTTGTTAAATTTGATGTCTAACATTACAAATGTCATTAGTTGTTAAATTTGATGTTTAAAACTACAAATGTCATTCGTTGTTAAATTTGATGTCTAACACTACAAATGTCATTGGTTGCTAAATTTGATGTCTAGCACTACAAATGCCATTGGTTGTTAAATTTGATGTCTAGCACTACAAATGTCATTGGTTGTTAAATTTGATGTCTAACACTACAAATGTCATTCGTTGTTAAATTTGATGTCTAACACTACAAATGTCATTGGTTGTTAAATTTGATGTCTAACACTACAAATGTCATTCGTTGTTAAATTGGATGTCTAACACTACAAATGTCATTCGTTGTTAAATTTGATGTCTAACACTACAAATGTCATTGGTTGTTAAATTTGATGTCTAACACTACAAATGTCATCGGTTGTTAAATTTGATGTCTAACACTACACATGTCATTGGTTGTTAAATTTGATGTCTAACACTACAAATGTCATTGGTTGTTAAATTTGATGTCTAACACTACAAATGTCATTGGTTGTTAAATTTGATGTCTAAAACTACAAATGTCATTCGTTGTTAAATTGGATGTCTAACACTACAAATATCACTGGTTGTTAAATTTGATGTCTAACACTACAAATGTTATTGGTTGTTAAATTTGATGTCTAACACTACAAATGTCATTGGTTGTTAAATTTGATGTCTAACACTACAAATGTCATTGGTTGTTAAATTTGATGTCTAACACTACAAATGTCATTCGTTGTTAAATTTGATGTCTAACACTACAAATGTCATTGGTTGTTAAATTTGATGTCTAACACTACAAATGTCATTGGTTGTTAAATTGGATTTCTAACACTACAAATATCATTGGTTGTTAAATTTGATGTCTAAAACTACAAATGTCATTCGTTGTTAAATTGGATGTCTAACACTACAAATATCACTGGTTGTTAAATTTGATGTCTAACATTACAAATGTCATTGGTTGTTAAATTTGATTTCTAACACTACAAATTTCATTCGTTGTTAAATTGGATGTCTAACACTACAAATGTCATTGGTTGTTAAATTTGATGTCTAACACTACAAATGTCATTGGTTGTTAAATTGGATGTCTAACACTACAAATGTCACTGGTTGTTAAATTTAATGTCAAACACTACAAATGTCATTGTTTGTTAAATTTGATGTCTAACACTACAAATGTTACTGGTTGTTAAATTTGATGTCTAACACTACAAATGTCATTGGTTGTTAAATTTGATGTCAAACACTACAAATGTCATTGGTTGTTAAATTTGATGTCTAACACTACAAATGTCATTAGTTGTTAAATTTGATGTCTAAAACTACAAATGTCATTGGTTGTTAAATTTGATGTCTAACACTACAAATGTCATTGGTTGTTAAATTGGATGTCTAACACTACAAATGTCACTGGTTGTTAAATTTGATGTCTAAAACTACAAATGTCATTCGTTGTTAAATTGGATGTCTAACACTACAAATATCAATGGTTGTTAAATTTGATGTCAAACACTACAAATGTTATTGGTTGTTAAATTTGATGTCTAACACCACAAATGTCACTGGTTGTCTAACACTACAAATGTCATTGGTTGTTAAATTTGATGTCAAACACTACAAATGTCATTGGTTGTTAAATTTGATGTCTAACACTACAAATGTCATTGGTTGTTAAATTTGATGTCTAACACTACAAATGTCATTGGTTGTTAAATTTGATGTCTAACACTATAAATGTCATTAGTTGTTAAATTTCATGTGTAAAACTACAAATGTCATTCGTTGTTAAATTGGATGTCTAACACTACAAATGTCACTGGTTGTTAAATTTGATGTCTAGCACTACAAATGCCATTGGTTGTTAAATTTGATGTCTAGCACTACAAATGTCATTCGTTGTTAAATTTGATGTCTAACACTACAAATGTCATTGGTTGTTAAATTTGATGTCTAACACTACAAATGTCATTGGTTGTTAAATTTGATGTCTAACACTACAAATGTCATTCGTTGTTAAATTGGATGTCTAACACCACAAATGTCACTGGTTGTTAAATTTGATGTCTAACACTACAAATGTCATTGGTTGTTAAATTTGATGTCTAACACTACAAATGTCACTGGTTGTTAAATTTGATGTCTAACACTACACATGTCATTGGTTGTTAAATTTGATGTCTAACACTACAAATGTCATTGGTTGTTAAATTTGATGTCTAACACTACAAATGTCATTGGTTGTTAAACTTGATGTCTAAAACTACAAATGTCATTCGTTGTTAAATTGGATGTCTAACACTACAAATATCACTGGTTGTTAAATTTGATGTCTAACACTACAAATGTCATTGGTTGTTAAATTTGATGTCTAACACTACAAATGTCATTGGTTGTTAAATTTGATGTCTAACACTACAAATGTCATTGGTTGTTAAATTTGATGTCTAACACTACAAATGTCATTGGTTGTTAAATTTGATGTCTAACACTACAAATGTCATTGGTTGTTAAATTTGATGTCTAACACTACAAATGTCATTGGTTGTTAAATTGGATTTCTAACACTACAAATGTCATTGGTTGTTAAATTTGATGTCTAAAACTACAAATGTCATTCGTTGTTAAATTGGATGTCTAACACTACAAATATCACTGGTTGTTAAATTTGATGTCTAACACTACAAATGTCATTGGTTGTTAAATTGGATGTCTAACACTACAAATGTCACTGGTTGATAAATTTGATGTCTAACACTACAAATGTCATTGGTTGTTAAATTTGATGTCTAACACTACAAATGTCATTGGTTGTTAAATTGGATTTCTAACACTACAAATGTCATTGGTTGTTAAATTTGATGTCTAAAACTACAAATGTCATTCGTTGTTAAATTTGATGTCAAACACTACAAATGTCATTGGTTGTTAAATTTGATGTCTAACACTACAAATGTCATTAGTTGTTAAATTTGATGTCTAAAACTACAAATGTCATTCGTTGTTAAATTGGATGTCTAACACTACAAATGTCACTGGTTGTTAAATTTGATGTCTAGCACTACAAATGCTATTGGTTGTTAAATTTGATGTCTAGCACTACAAATGTCATTGGTTGTTAAATTTGATGTCTAACACTACAAATGTCATTCGTTGTTAAATTTGATGTCTAACACTACAAATGTCATTGGTTGTTAAATTTGATGTCTAACACTACAAATGTCATTCGTTGTTAAATTGGATGTCTAACACTACAAATGTCATTGGTTGTTAAATTTGATGTCTAACACTACAAATGTCATTGGTTGTTAAATTTGATGTCTAACACTACAAATGTCACTGGTTGTTAAATTTGATGTCTAACACTACACATGTCATTGGTTGTTAAATTTGATGTCTAACACTACAAATGTCATTGGTTGTTGAATTTGATGTCTAACACTACAAATGTCATTGGTTGTTAAATTTGATGTCTAACACTACAAATGTCATTGGTTGTTAAATTTGATGTCAAACACTACAAATGTCATTGGTTGTTGAATTTGATGTCAAACACTACAAATGTCATTGGTTGTTAAATTTGATGTCTAACACTACAAATGTCATTAGTTGTTAAATTTGATGTCTAAAACTACAAATGTCATTCGTTGTTAAATTGGATGTCTAACACTACAAATGTCACTGGTTGTTAAATTTGATGTCTAGCACTACAAATGCCATTGGTTGTTAAATTTGATGTCTAGCACTACAAATGTCATTGGTTGTTAAATTTGATGTCTAACACTACAAATGTCATTGGTTGTTAAATTTGATGTCTAACACTACAAATGTCATTCGTTGTTAAATTGGATGTCTAACACTACAAATGTCACTGGTTGTTAAATTTGATGTCTAACACTACAAATGTCATTGGTTGTTAAATTTGATGTCTAACACTACAAATGACACTGGTTGTTAAATTTGATGTCTAACACTACAAATGTCATTGGTTGTTAAATTTGATGTCTAACACTACAAATGTCATTGGTTGTTGAATTTGATGTATAACACTACAAATGTCATTGGTTGTTAAATTTGATGTCTAACACTACAAATGTCATTGGTTGTTAAATTTGATGTCAAACACTACAAATGTCATTGGTTGTTAAATTTGATGTCTAACACTACAAATGTCATTAGTTGTTAAATTTGATGTCTAAAACTACAAATGTCATTCGTTGTTAAATTGGATGTCTAACACTACAAATGTCACTGGTTGTTAAATTTGATGTCTAGCACTACAAATGCCATTGGTTGTTAAATTTGATGTCTAGCACTACAAATGTCATTGGTTGTTAAATTTGATGTCTAACACTACAAATGTCATTCGTTGTTAAATTTGATGTCAAACACTACAAATGTCATTGGTTGTTAAATTTGATGTCTAACACTACAAATGTCATTCGTTGTTAAATTGGATGTCTAACACTACAAATGTCACTGGTTGTTAAATTTGATGTCTAACACTACAAATGTCATTGGTTGTTAAATTTGATGTCTAACACTACAAATGTCACTGGTTGTTAAATTTGATGTCTAACACTACACATGTCATTGGTTGTTAAATTTGATGTCTAACACTACAAATGTCATTGGTTGTTAAATTTGATGTCTAACACTACAAATGTCATTGGTTGTTAAATTTGATGTCTAAAACTACAAATGTCATTCGTTGTTAAATTGGATGTCTAACACTTCAAATATCATTGGTTGTTAAATTTGATGTCTAACACTACAAATATCACTGGTTGTTAAATTTGATGTCTAACACTACAAATGTTATTGGTTGTTAAATTTGATGTCTAACACTACAAATGTCATTGGTTGTTAAATTTGATGTCTAACACTACAAATGTCATTGGTTGTTAAATTTGATGTCTAACACTACAAATGTCATTCGTTGTTAAATTTGATGTCTAACACTACAAATGTCATTGGTTGTTAAATTTGATGTCTAACACTACAAATGTCATTGGTTGTTAAATTGGATTTCTAACACTACAAATGTCATTGGTTGTTAAATTTGATGTCTAAAACTACAAATGTCATTCGTTGTTAAATTGGATGTCTAACACTACAAATATCACTGGTTGTTAAATTTGATGTCTAACATTACAAATGTCATTGGTTGTTAAATTTGATTTCTAACACTACAAATTTCATTCGTTGTTAAATTGGATGTCTAACACTACAAATGTCATTGGTTGTTAAATTTGATGTCTAACACTACAAATGTCATTGGTTGTTAAATTGGATGTCTAACACTACAAATGTCACTGGTTGTTAAATTTAATGTCAAACACTACAAATGTCATTGTTTGTTAAATTTGATGTCTAACACTACAAATGTTACTGGTTGTTAAATTTGATGTCTAACACTACAAATGTCATTGGTTGTTAAATTTGATGTCAAACACTACAAATGTCATTGGTTGTTAAATTTGATGTCTAACACTACAAATGTCATTAGTTGTTAAATTTGATGTCTAACACTACAAATGTCATTGGTTGTTAAATTTGATGTCTAACACTACAAATGTCATTCGTTGTTAAATTGGATGTCTAACACTACAAATGTCATTCGTTGTTAAATTTGATGTCTAACACTACAAATGTCATTGGTTGTTAAATTTGATGTCTAACACTACAAATGTCACTGGTTGTTAAATTTGATGTCTAACACTACAAATGTCATTGGTTGTTAAATTTGATGTCTAACACTACAAATGTCATTGGTTGTTAAATTTGATGTCTAACACTACAAATGTCATTGGTTGTTAAATTTGATGTCTAAAACTACAAATGTCATTCGTTGTTAAATTGGATGTCTAACACTACAAATATCACTGGTTGTTAAATTTGATGTCTAACACTACAAATGTTATTGGTTGTTAAATTTGATGTCTAACACTACAAATGTCATTGGTTGTTAAATTTGATGTCTAACACTACAAATGTCATTGGTTGTTAAATTTGATGTCTAACACTACAAATGTCATTCGTTGTTAAATTTGATGTCTAACACTACAAATGTCATTGGTTGTTAAATTTGATGTCTAACACTACAAATGTCATTGGTTGTTAAATTGGATTTCTAACACTACAAATGTCATTGGTTGTTAAATTTGATGTCTAAAACTACAAATGTCATTCGTTGTTAAATTGGATGTCTAACACTACAAATATCACTGGTTGTTAAATTTGATGTCTAACATTACAAATGTCATTGGTTGTTAAATTTGATTTCTAACACTACAAATTTCATTCGTTGTTAAATTGGATGTCTAACACTACAAATGTCATTGGTTGTTAAATTTGATGTCTAACACTACAAATGTCATTGGTTGTTAAATTGGATGTCTAACACTACAAATGTCACTGGTTGTTAAATTTAATGTCAAACACTACAAATGTCATTGTTTGTTAAATTTGATGTCTAACACTACAAATGTTACTGGTTGTTAAATTTGATGTCTAACACTACAAATGTCATTGGTTGTTAAATTTGATGTCAAACACTACAAATGTCATTGGTTGTTAAATTTGATGTCTAACACTACAAATGTCATTAGTTGTTAAATTTGATGTCTAAAACTACAAATGTCATTGGTTGTTAAATTTGATGTCTAACACTACAAATGTCATTGGTTGTTAAATTGGATGTCTAACACTACAAATGTCACTGGTTGTTAAATTTGATGTCTAAAACTACAAATGTCATTCGTTGTTAAATTGGATGTCTAACACTACAAATATCAATGGTTGTTAAATTTGATGTCAAACACTACAAATGTTATTGGTTGTTAAATTTGATGTCTAACACCACAAATGTCACTGGTTGTCTAACACTACAAATGTCATTGGTTGTTAAATTTGATGTCAAACACTACAAATGTCATTGGTTGTTAAATTTGATGTCTAACACTACAAATGTCATTCGTTGTTAAATTTGATGTCTAACACTATAAATGTCATTAGTTGTTAAATTTCATGTGTAAAACTACAAATGTCATTCGTTGTTAAATTGGATGTCTAACACTACAAATGTCACTGGTTGTTAAATTTGATGTCTAGCACTACAAATGCCATTGGTTGTTAAATTTGATGTCTAGCACTACAAATGTCATTCGTTGTTAAATTTGATGTCTAACACTACAAATGTCATTGGTTGTTAAATTTGATGTCTAACACTACAAATGTCATTGGTTGTTAAATTTGATGTCTAACACTACAAATGTCATTCGTTGTTAAATTGGATGTCTAACACTACAAATGTCACTGGTTGTTAAATTTGATGTCTAACACTACAAATGTCATTGGTTGTTAAATTTGATGTCTAACACTACAAATGTCACTGGTTGTTAAATTTGATGTCTAACACTACACATGTCATTGGTTGTTAAATTTGATGTCTAACACTACAAATGTCATTGGTTGTTAAATTTGATGTCTAACACTACAAATGTCATTGGTTGTTAAACTTGATGTCTAAAACTACAAATGTCATTCGTTGTTAAATTGGATGTCTAACACTACAAATATCACTGGTTGTTAAATTTGATGTCTAACACTACAAATGTCATTGGTTGTTAAATTTGATGTCTAACACTACAAATGTCATTGGTTGTTAAATTTGATGTCTAACACTACAAATGTCATTGGTTGTTAAATTTGATGTCTAACACTACAAATGTCATTGGTTGTTAAATTTGTTGTCTAACACTACAAATGTCATTGGTTGTTAAATTTGATGTCTAACACTACAAATGTCATTGGTTGTTAAATTGGATTTCTAACACTACAAATGTCATTGGTTGTTAAATTTGATGTCTAAAACTACAAATGTCATTCGTTGTTAAATTGGATGTCTAACACTACAAATATCACTGGTTGTTAAATTTGATGTCTAACACTACAAATGTCATTGGTTGTTAAATTGGATGTCTAACACTACAAATGTCACTGGTTGATAAATTTGATGTCTAACACTACAAATGTCATTGGTTGTTAAATTTGATGTCTAACACTACAAATGTCATTGGTTGTTAAATTGGATTTCTAACACTACAAATGTCATTGGTTGTTAAATTTGATGTCTAAAACTACAAATGTCATTCGTTGTTAAATTGGATGTCTAACACTACAAATATCACTGGTTGTTAAATTTGATGTCTAACACTACAAATGTCATTGGTTGTTAAATTGGATGTCTAACACTACAAATGTCACTGGTTGATAAATTTGATGTCTAACACTACAAATGTCATTGGTTGTTAAATTTGATGTCTAACACTACAAATGTCACTGGTTGTTAAATTCGATGTCTAACACTACAAATGTCATTGGTTGTTAAATTTGATGTCTAACACTACAAATGTCACTGGTTGCTAAATTTTATGTCTAACACTACAAATGTCATTGGTTGTTAAATTTGATGTCAAACACTACAAATGTCATTGGTTGTTAAATTTGATGTCTAACACTACAAATGTCATTAGTTGTTAAATTTGATGTCTAAAACTACAAATGTCATTCGTTGTTAAATTGGATGTCTAACACTACAAATGTCACTGGTTGTTAAATTTGATGTCTAGCACTACAAATGCTATTGGTTGTTAAATTTGATGTCTAGCACTACAAATGTCATTGGTTGTTAAATTTGATGTCTAACACTACAAATGTCATTCGTTGTTAAATTTGATGTCTAACACTACAAATGTCATTGGTTGTTAAATTTGATGTCTAACACTACACATGTCATTCGTTGTTAAATTGGATGTCTAACACTACAAATGTCACTGGTTGTTAAATTTGATGTCTAACACTACAAATGTCATTGGTTGTTAAATTTGATGTCTAACACTACAAATGTCACTGGTTGTTAAATTTGATGTCTAACACTACACATGTCATTGGTTGTTAAATTTGATGTCTAACACTACAAATGTCATTGGTTGTTGAATTTGATGTCTAACACTACAAATGTCATTGGTTGTTAAATTTGATGTCTAACACTACAAATGTCATTGGTTGTTAAATTTGATGTCAAACACTACAAATGTCATTGGTTGTTGAATTTGATGTCAAACACTACAAATGTCATTGGTTGTTAAATTTGATGTCTAACACTACAAATGTCATTAGTTGTTAAATTTGATGTCTAAAACTACAAATGTCATTCGTTGTTAAATTGGATGTCTAACACTACAAATGTCACTGGTTGTTAAATTTGATGTCTAGCACTACAAATGCCATTGGTTGTTAAATTTGATGTCTAGCACTACAAATGTCATTGGTTGTTAAATTTGATGTCTAACACTACAAATGTCATTGGTTGTTAAATTTGATGTCTTACACTACAAATGTCATTGGTTGTTAAATTGGATGTCTAACACTACAAATGTCACTGGTTGTTAAATTTGATGTCTAACACTACAAATGTCATTGGTTGTTAAATTTGATGTCTAACACTACAAATGTCACTGGTTGTTAAATTTGATGTCTAACACTACAAATGTCATTGGTTGTTAAATTTGATGTCTAACACTACAAATGTCATTGGTTGTTGAATTTGATGTATAACACTACAAATGTCATTGGTTGTTAAATTTGATGTCTAACACTACAAATGTCATTCGTTGTTAAATTGGATGTCTAACACTACAAATATCACTGGTTGTTAAATTTGATTTCTAACACTACAAATGTCATTGGTTGTTAAATTTGATGTCAAACACTACAAATGTCATTGGTTGTTAAATTTGATGTCTAACACTACAAATGTCATTGGTTGTTAAATTTGATGTCAAACACTACAAATGTCATTGGTTGTTAAATTTGATGTCTAACACTACAAATGTCATTAGTTGTTAAATTTGATGTCTAAAACTACAAATGTCATTCGTTGTTAAATTGGATGTCTAACACTACAAATGTCACTGGTTGTTAAATTTGATGTCTAGCACTACAAATGCCATTGGTTGTTAAATTTGATGTCTAGCACTACAAATGTCATTGGTTGTTAAATTTGATGTCTAACACTACAAATGTCATTCGTTGTTAAATTTGATGTCAAACACTACAAATGTCATTGGTTGTTAAATTTGATGTCTAACACTACAAATGTCATTCGTTGTTAAATTGGATGTCTAACACTACAAATGTCACTGGTTGTTAAATTTGATGTCTAACACTACAAATGTCATTGGTTGTTAAATTTGATGTCTAACACTACAAATGTCACTGGTTGTTAAATTTGATGTCTAACACTACACATGTCATTGGTTGTTAAATTTGATGTCTAACACTACAAATGTCATTGGTTGTTAAATTTGATGTCTAACACTACAAATGTCATTGGTTGTTAAATTTGATGTCTAAAACTACAAATGTCATTCGTTGTTAAATTGGATGTCTAACACTACAAATATCACTGGTTGTTAAATTGGATGTCTAACACTACAAATATCACTGGTTGTTAAATTTGATGTCTAACACTACAAATGTTATTGGTTGTTAAATTTGATGTCTAACACTACAAATGTCATTGGTTGTTAAATTTGATGTCTAACACTACAAATGTCATTGGTTGTTAAATTTGATGTCTAACACTACAAATGTCATTCGTTGTTAAATTTGATGTCTAACACTACAAATGTCATTGGTTGTTAAATTTGATGTCTAACACTACAAATGTCATTGGTTGTTAAATTGGATTTCTAACACTACAAATGTAATTGGTTGTTAAATTTGATGTCTAAAACTACAAATGTCATTCGTTGTTAAATTGGATGTCTAACACTACAAATATCACTGGTTGTTAAATTTGATGTCTAACATTACAAATGTCATTGGTTGTTAAATTTGATTTCTAACACTACAAATTTCATTCGTTGTTAAATTGGATGTCTAACACTACAAATGTCATTGGTTGTTAAATTTGATGTCTAACACTACAAATGTCATTGGTTGTTAAATTTGATGTCTAACACTACAAATGTCATTCGTTGTTAAATTGGATGTCTAACACTACAAATATCACTGGTTGTTAAATTTGATTTCTAACACTACAAATGTCATTGGTTGTTAAATTTGATGTCAAACACTACAAATGTCATTGGTTGTTAAATTTGATGTCTAACACTACAAATGTCATTGGTTGTTAAATTTGATGTCAAACACTACAAATGTCATTGGTTGTTAAATTTGATGTCTAACACTACAAATGTCATTAGTTGTTAAATTTGATGTCTAAAACTACAAATGTCATTCGTTGTTAAATTGGATGTCTAACACTACAAATGTCACTGGTTGTTAAATTTGATGTCTAGCACTACAAATGCCATTGGTTGTTAAATTTGATGTCTAGCACTACAAATGTCATTGGTTGTTAAATTTGATGTCTAACACTACAAATGTCATTCGTTGTTAAATTTGATGTCAAACACTACAAATGTCATTGGTTGTTAAATTTGATGTCTAACACTACAAATGTCATTCGTTGTTAAATTGGATGTCTAACACTACAAATGTCACTGGTTGTTAAATTTGATGTCTAACACTACAAATGTCATTGGTTGTTAAATTTGATGTCTAACACTACAAATGTCACTGGTTGTTAAATTTGATGTCTAACACTACACATGTCATTGGTTGTTAAATTTGATGTCTAACACTACAAATGTCATTGGTTGTTAAATTTGATGTCTAACACTACAAATGTCATTGGTTGTTAAATTTGATGTCTAAAACTACAAATGTCATTCGTTGTTAAATTGGATGTCTAACACTACAAATATCACTGGTTGTTAAATTTGATGTCTAACACTACAAATATCACTGGTTGTTAAATTTGATGTCTAACACTACAAATGTTATTGGTTGTTAAATTTGATGTCTAACACTACAAATGTCATTGGTTGTTAAATTTGATGTCTAACACTACAAATGTCATAGGTTGTTAAATTTGATGTCTAACACTACAAATGTCATTCGTTGTTAAATTTGATGTCTAACACTACAAATGTCATTGGTTGTTAAATTTGATGTCTAACACTACAAATGTCATTGGTTGTTAAATTGGATTTCTAACACTACAAATGTCATTGGTTGTTAAATTTGATGTCTAAAACTACAAATGTCATTCGTTGTTAAATTGGATGTCTAACACTACAAATATCACTGGTTGTTAAATTTGATGTCTAACATTACAAATGTCATTGGTTGTTAAATTTGATTTCTAACACTACAAATTTCATTCGTTGTTAAATTGGATGTCTAACACTACAAATGTCATTGGTTGTTAAATTTGATGTCTAACACTACAAATGTCATTGGTTGTTAAATTGGATGTCTAACACTACAAATGTCACTGGTTGTTAAATTTAATGTCAAACACTACAAATGTCATTGTTTGTTAAATTTGATGTCTAACACTACAAATGTTACTGGTTGTTAAATTTGATGTCTAACACTACAAATGTCATTGGTTGTTAAATTTGATGTCAAACACTACAAATGTCATTGGTTGTTAAATTTGATGTCTAACACTACAAATGTCATTAGTTGTTAAATTTGATGTCTAAAACTACAAATGTCATTGGTTGTTAAATTTGATGTCTAACACTACAAATGTCATTGGTTGTTAAATTGGATGTCTAACACTACAAATGTCACTGGTTGTTAAATTTGATGTCTAAAACTACAAATGTCATTCGTTGTTAAATTTGATGTCAAACACTACAAATGTTATTGGTTGTTAAATTTGATGTCTAACACCACAAATGTCACTGGTTGTCTAACACTACAAATGTCATTGGTTGTTAAATTTGATGTCTAACACTACAAATGTCATTGGTTGTTAAATTTGATGTATAACACTACAAATGTCATTGGTTGTTAAATTTGATGTCTAACACTATAAATGTCATTAGTTGTTAAATTTCATGTGTAAAACTACAAATGTCATTCGTTGTTAAATTGGATGTCTAACACTACAAATGTCACTGGTTGTTAAATTTGATGTCTAGCACTACAAATGCCATTGGTTGTTAAATTTGATGTCTAGCACTACAAATGTCATTCGTTGTTAAATTTGATGTCTAACACTACAAATGTCATTGGTTGTTAAATTTGATGTCTAACACTACAAATGTCATTGGTTGTTAAATTTGATGTCTAACACTACAAATGTCATTCGTTGTTAAATTTGATGTCTAACACTACAAATGTCATTGGTTGTTAAATTTGATGTCTAACACTACAAATGTCACTGGTTGTTAAATTTGATGTCTAACACTACACATGTCATTGGTTGTTAAATTTGATGTCTAACACTACAAATGTCATTGGTTGTTAAATTTGATGTCTAACACTACAAATGTCATTGGTTGTTAAATTTGATGTCTAAAACTACAAATGTCATTCGTTGTTAAATTGGATGTCTAACACTACAAATATCACTGGTTGTTAAATTGGATGTCTAACACTACAAATATCACTGGTTGTTAAATTTGATGTCTAACACTACAAATGTTATTGGTTGTTAAATTTGATGTCTAACACTACAAATGTCATTGGTTGTTAAATTTGATGTCTAACACTACAAATGTCATTGGTTGTTAAATTTGATGTCTAACACTACAAATGTCATTCGTTGTTAAATTTGATGTCTAACACTACAAATGTCATTGGTTGTTAAATTTGATGTCTAACACTACAAATGTCATTGGTTGTTAAATTGGATTTCTAACACTACAAATGTAATTGGTTGTTAAATTTGATGTCTAAAACTACAAATGTCATTCGTTGTTAAATTGGATGTCTAACACTACAAATATCACTGGTTGTTAAATTTGATGTCTAACATTACAAATGTCATTGGTTGTTAAATTTGATTTCTAACACTACAAATTTCATTCGTTGTTAAATTGGATGTCTAACACTACAAATGTCATTGGTTGTTAAATTTGATGTCTAACACTACAAATGTCATTGGTTGTTAAATTTGATGTCTAACACTACAAATGTCATTCGTTGTTAAATTGGATGTCTAACACTACAAATATCACTGGTTGTTAAATTTGATTTCTAACACTACAAATGTCATTGGTTGTTAAATTTGATGTCAAACACTACAAATGTCATTGGTTGTTAAATTTGATGTCTAACACTACAAATGTCATTGGTTGTTAAATTTGATGTCAAACACTACAAATGTCATTGGTTGTTAAATTTGATGTCTAACACTACAAATGTCATTAGTTGTTAAATTTGATGTCTAAAACTACAAATGTCATTCGTTGTTAAATTGGATGTCTAACACTACAAATGTCACTGGTTGTTAAATTTGATGTCTAGCACTACAAATGCCATTGGTTGTTAAATTTGATGTCTAGCACTACAAATGTCATTGGTTGTTAAATTTGATGTCTAACACTACAAATGTCATTCGTTGTTAAATTTGATGTCAAACACTACAAATGTCATTGGTTGTTAAATTTGATGTCTAACACTACAAATGTCATTCGTTGTTAAATTGGATGTCTAACACTACAAATGTCACTGGTTGTTAAATTTGATGTCTAACACTACAAATGTCATTCGTTGTTAAATTTGATGTCTAACACTACAAATGTCACTGGTTGTTAAATTTGATGTCTAACACTACACATGTCATTGGTTGTTAAATTTGATGTCTAACACTACAAATGTCATTGGTTGTTAAATTTGATGTCTAACACTACAAATGTCATTGGTTGTTAAATTTGATGTCTAAAACTACAAATGTCATTCGTTGTTAAATTGGATGTCTAACACTACAAATATCACTGGTTGTTAAATTTGATGTCTAACACTACAAATATCACTGGTTGTTAAATTTGATGTCTAACACTACAAATGTTATTGGTTGTTAAATTTGATGTCTAACACTACAAATGTCATTGGTTGTTAAATTTGATGTCTAACACTACAAATGTCATAGGTTGTTAAATTTGATGTCTAACACTACAAATGTCATTCGTTGTTAAATTTGATGTCTAACACTACAAATGTCATTGGTTGTTAAATTTGATGTCTAACACTACAAATGTCATTGGTTGTTAAATTGGATTTCTAACACTACAAATGTCATTGGTTGTTAAATTTGATGTCTAAAACTACAAATGTCATTCGTTGTTAAATTGGATGTCTAACACTACAAATATCACTGGTTGTTAAATTTGATGTCTAACATTACAAATGTCATTGGTTGTTAAATTTGATTTCTAACACTACAAATTTCATTCGTTGTTAAATTGGATGTCTAACACTACAAATGTCATTGGTTGTTAAATTTGATGTCTAACACTACAAATGTCATTGGTTGTTAAATTGGATGTCTAACACTACAAATGTCACTGGTTGTTAAATTTAATGTCAAACACTACAAATGTCATTGTTTGTTAAATTTGATGTCTAACACTACAAATGTTACTGGTTGTTAAATTTGATGTCTAACACTACAAATGTCATTGGTTGTTAAATTTGATGTCAAACACTACAAATGTCATTGGTTGTTAAATTTGATGTCTAACACTACAAATGTCATTAGTTGTTAAATTTGATGTCTAAAACTACAAATGTCATTGGTTGTTAAATTTGATGTCTAACACTACAAATGTCATTGGTTGTTAAATTGGATGTCTAACACTACAAATGTCACTGGTTGTTAAATTTGATGTCTAAAACTACAAATGTCATTCGTTGTTAAATTTGATGTCAAACACTACAAATGTTATTGGTTGTTAAATTTGATGTCTAACACCACAAATGTCACTGGTTGTCTAACACTACAAATGTCATTGGTTGTTAAATTTGATGTCTAACACTACAAATGTCATTGGTTGTTAAATTTGATGTCTAACACTACAAATGTCATTGGTTGTTAAATTTGATGTCTAACACTATAAATGTCATTAGTTGTTAAATTTCATGTGTAAAACTACAAATGTCATTCGTTGTTAAATTGGATGTCTAACACTACAAATGTCACTGGTTGTTAAATTTGATGTCTAGCACTACAAATGCCATTGGTTGTTAAATTTGATGTCTAGCACTACAAATGTCATTCGTTGTTAAATTTGATGTCTAACACTACAAATGTCATTGGTTGTTAAATTTGATGTCTAACACTACAAATGTCATTGGTTGTTAAATTTGATGTCTAACACTACAAATGTCATTCGTTGTTAAATTGGATGTCTAACACTACAAATGTCACTGGTTGTTAAATTTGATGTCTAACACTACAAATGTCATTGGTTGTTAAATTTGATGTCTAACACTACAAATGTCACTGGTTGTTAAATTTGATGTCTAACACTACACATGTCATTGGTTGTTAAATTTGATGTCTAACACTACAAATGTCATTCGTTGTTAAATTTGATGTCTAACACTACAAATGTCATTGGTTGTTAAACTTGATGTCTAAAACTACAAATGTCATTCGTTGTTAAATTGGATGTCTAACACTACAAATATCACTGGTTGTTAAATTTGATGTCTAACACTACAAATGTCATTGGTTGTTAAATTTGATGTCTAACACTACAAATGTCATTGGTTGTTAAATTTGATGTCTAACACTACAAATGTCATTGGTTGTTAAATTTGATGTCTAACACTACAAATGTCATTCGTTGTTAAATTTGATGTCTAACACTACAAATGTCATTGGTTGTTAAATTTGATGTCTAACACTACAAATGTCATTGGTTGTTAAATTGGATTTCTAACACTACAAATGTCATTGGTTGTTAAATTTGATGTCTAAAACTACAAATGTCATTCGTTGTTAAATTGGATGTCTAACACTACAAATATCACTGGTTGTTAAATTTGATGTCTAACACTACAAATGTCATTGGTTGTTAAATTGGATGTCTAACACTACAAATGTCACTGGTTGATAAATTTGATGTCTTACACTACAAATGTCATTGGTTGTTAAATTTGATGTCTAACACTACAAATGTCATTGGTTGTTAAATTGGATTTCTAACACTACAAATGTCATTGGTTGTTAAATTTGATGTCTAAAACTACAAATGTCATTCGTTGTTAAATTGGATGTCTAACACTACAAATATCACTGGTTGTTAAATTTGATGTCTAACACTACAAATGTCATTGGTTGTTAAATTGGATGTCTAACACTACAAATGTCACTGGTTGATAAATTTGATGTCTAACACTACAAATGTCATTGGTTGTTAAATTTGATGTCTAACACTACAAATGTCACTGGTTGTTAAATTCGATGTCTAACACTACAAATGTCATTGGTTGTTAAATTTGATGTCTAACACTACAAATGTCACTGGTTGCTAAATTTTATGTCTAACACTACAAATGTCATTGGTTGTTAAATTTGATGTCAAACACTACAAATGTCATTGGTTGTTAAATTTGATGTCTAACACTACAAATGTCATTAGTTGTTAAATTTGATGTCTAAAACTACAAATGTCATTCGTTGTTAAATTGGATGTCTAACACTACAAATGTCACTGGTTGTTAAATTTGATGTCTAGCACTACAAATGCTATTGGTTGTTAAATTTGATGTCTAGCACTACAAATGTCATTGGTTGTTAAATTTGATGTCTAACACTACAAATGTCATTCGTTGTTAAATTTGATGTCTAACACTACAAATGTCATTGGTTGTTAAATTTGATGTCTAATACTACAAATGTCATTCGTTGTTAAATTGGATGTCTAACACTACAAATGTCACTGGTTGTTAAATTTGATGTCTAACACTACAAATGTCATTGGTTGTTAAATTTGATGTCTAACACTACAAATGTCACTGGTTGTTAAATTTGATGTCTAACACTACACATGTCATTGGTTGTTAAATTTGATGTCTAACACTACAAATGTCATTGGTTGTTGAATTTGATGTCTAACACTACAAATGTCATTGGTTGTTAAATTTGATGTCTAACACTACAAATGTCATTGGTTGTTAAATTTGATGTCAAACACTACAAATGTCATTGGTTGTTGAATTTGATGTCAAACACTACAAATTTCACTGGTTGATAAATTTGATGTCTAACACTACAAATGTCATTGGTTGTTAAATTTGATGTCTAACACTACAAATGTCACTGGTTGTTAAATTCGATGTCTAACACTACAAATGTCATTGGTTGTTAAATTTGATGTCTAACACTACAAATGTCACTGGTTGCTAAATTTTATGTCTAACACTACAAATGTCATTGGTTGTTAAATTTGATGTCAAACACTACAAATGTCATTGGTTGTTAAATTTGATGTCTAACACTACAAATGTCATTAGTTGTTAAATTTGATGTCTAAAACTACAAATGTCATTCGTTGTTAAATTGGATGTCTAACACTACAAATGTCACTGGTTGTTAAATTTGATGTCTAGCACTACAAATGCTATTGGTTGTTAAATTTGATGTCTAGCACTACAAATGTCATTGGTTGTTAAATTTGATGTCTAACACTACAAATGTCATTCGTTGTTAAATTTGATGTCTAACACTACAAATGTCATTGGTTGTTAAATTTGATGTCTAACACTACAAATGTCATTCGTTGTTAAATTGGATGTCTAACACTACAAATGTCACTGGTTGTTAAATTTGATGTCTAACACTACAAATGTCATTGGTTGTTAAATTTGATGTCTAACACTACAAATGTCACTGGTTGTTAAATTTGATGTCTAACACTACACATGTCATTGGTTGTTAAATTTGATGTCTAACACTACAAATGTCATTGGTTGTTAAATTTGATGTCTAAAACTACAAATGTCACTGGTTGATAAATTTGATGTCTAACACTACAAATGTCATTGGTTGTTAAATTTGATGTCTAACACTACAAATGTCACTGGTTGTTAAATTCGATGTCTAACACTACAAATGTCATTGGTTGTTAAATTTGATGTCTAACACTACAAATGTCACTGGTTGCTAAATTTTATGTCTAACACTACAAATGTCATTGGTTGTTAAATTTGATGTCAAACACTACAAATGTCATTGGTTGTTAAATTTGATGTCTAACACTACAAATGTCATTAGTTGTTAAATTTGATGTCTAAAACTACAAATGTCATTCGTTGTTAAATTGGATGTCTAACACTACAAATGTCACTGGTTGTTAAATTTGATGTCTAGCACTACAAATGCTATTGGTTGTTAAATTTGATGTCTAGCACTACAAATGTCATTGGTTGTTAAATTTGATGTCTAACACTACAAATGTCATTCGTTGTTAAATTTGATGTCTAACACTACAAATGTCATTGGTTGTTAAATTTGATGTCTAACACTACAAATGTCACTGGTTGATAAATTTGATGTCTTACACTACAAATGTCATTGGTTGTTAAATTTGATGTCTAACACTACAAATGTCATTGGTTGTTAAATTGGATTTCTAACACTACAAATGTCATTGGTTGTTAAATTTGATGTCTAAAACTACAAATGTCATTCGTTGTTAAATTGGATGTCTAACACTACAAATATCACTGGTTGTTAAATTTGATGTCTAACACTACAAATGTCATTGGTTGTTAAATTGGATGTCTAACACTACAAATGTCACTGGTTGATAAATTTGATGTCTAACACTACAAATGTCATTGGTTGTTAAATTTGATGTCTAACACTACAAATGTCACTGGTTGTTAAATTCGATGTCTAACACTACAAATGTCATTGGTTGTTAAATTTGATGTCTAACACTACAAATGTCACTGGTTGCTAAATTTTATGTCTAACACTACAAATGTCATTGGTTGTTAAATTTGATGTCAAACACTACAAATGTCATTGGTTGTTAAATTTGATGTCTAACACTACAAATGTCATTAGTTGTTAAATTTGATGTCTAAAACTACAAATGTCATTCGTTGTTAAATTGGATGTCTAACACTACAAATGTCACTGGTTGTTAAATTTGATGTCTAGCACTACAAATGCTATTGGTTGTTAAATTTGATGTCTAGCACTACAAATGTCATTGGTTGTTAAATTTGATGTCTAACACTACAAATGTCATTCGTTGTTAAATTTGATGTCTAACACTACAAATGTCATTGGTTGTTAAATTTGATGTCTAACACTACAAATGTCATTCGTTGTTAAATTGGATGTCTAACACTACAAATGTCACTGGTTGTTAAATTTGATGTCTAACACTACAAATGTCATTGGTTGTTAAATTTGATGTCTAACACTACAAATGTCACTGGTTGTTAAATTTGATGTCTAACACTACAAATGTCATTGGTTGTTAAATTGGATGTCTAACACTACAAATGTCACTGGTTGTTAAATTTAATGTCAAACACTACAAATGTCATTGTTTGTTAAATTTGATGTCTAACACTACAAATGTTACTGGTTGTTAAATTTGATGTCTAACACTACAAATGTCATTGGTTGTTAAATTTGATGTCAAACACTACAAATGTCATTGGTTGTTAAATTTGATGTCTAACACTACAAATGTCATTAGTTGTTAAATTTGATGTCTAAAACTACAAATGTCATTGGTTGTTAAATTTGATGTCTAACACTACAAATGTCATTGGTTGTTAAATTGGATGTCTAACACTACAAATGTCACTGGTTGTTAAATTTGATGTCTAAAACTACAAATGTCATTCGTTGTTAAATTTGATGTCAAACACTACAAATGTTATTGGTTGTTAAATTTGATGTCTAACACCACAAATGTCACTGGTTGTCTAACACTACAAATGTCATTGGTTGTTAAATTTGATGTCTAACACTACAAATGTCATTGGTTGTTAAATTTGATGTATAACACTACAAATGTCATTGGTTGTTAAATTTGATGTCTAACACTATAAATGTCATTAGTTGTTAAATTTCATGTGTAAAACTACAAATGTCATTCGTTGTTAAATTGGATGTCTAACACTACAAATGTCACTGGTTGTTAAATTTGATGTCTAGCACTACAAATGCCATTGGTTGTTAAATTTGATGTCTAGCACTACAAATGTCATTCGTTGTTAAATTTGATGTCTAACACTACAAATGTCATTGGTTGTTAAATTTGATGTCTAACACTACAAATGTCATTGGTTGTTAAATTTGATGTCTAACACTACAAATGTCATTCGTTGTTAAATTTGATGTCTAACACTACAAATGTCATTGGTTGTTAAATTTGATGTCTAACACTACAAATGTCACTGGTTGTTAAATTTGATGTCTAACACTACACATGTCATTGGTTGTTAAATTTGATGTCTAACACTACAAATGTCATTGGTTGTTAAATTTGATGTCTAACACTACAAATGTCATTGGTTGTTAAATTTGATGTCTAAAACTACAAATGTCATTCGTTGTTAAATTGGATGTCTAACACTACAAATATCACTGGTTGTTAAATTGGATGTCTAACACTACAAATATCACTGGTTGTTAAATTTGATGTCTAACACTACAAATGTTATTGGTTGTTAAATTTGATGTCTAACACTACAAATGTCATTGGTTGTTAAATTTGATGTCTAACACTACAAATGTCATTGGTTGTTAAATTTGATGTCTAACACTACAAATGTCATTCGTTGTTAAATTTGATGTCTAACACTACAAATGTCATTGGTTGTTAAATTTGATGTCTAACACTACAAATGTCATTGGTTGTTAAATTGGATTTCTAACACTACAAATGTAATTGGTTGTTAAATTTGATGTCTAAAACTACAAATGTCATTCGTTGTTAAATTGGATGTCTAACACTACAAATATCACTGGTTGTTAAATTTGATGTCTAACATTACAAATGTCATTGGTTGTTAAATTTGATTTCTAACACTACAAATTTCATTCGTTGTTAAATTGGATGTCTAACACTACAAATGTCATTGGTTGTTAAATTTGATGTCTAACACTACAAATGTCATTGGTTGTTAAATTTGATGTCTAACACTACAAATGTCATTCGTTGTTAAATTGGATGTCTAACACTACAAATATCACTGGTTGTTAAATTTGATTTCTAACACTACAAATGTCATTGGTTGTTAAATTTGATGTCAAACACTACAAATGTCATTGGTTGTTAAATTTGATGTCTAACACTACAAATGTCATTGGTTGTTAAATTTGATGTCAAACACTACAAATGTCATTGGTTGTTAAATTTGATGTCTAACACTACAAATGTCATTAGTTGTTAAATTTGATGTCTAAAACTACAAATGTCATTCGTTGTTAAATTGGATGTCTAACACTACAAATGTCACTGGTTGTTAAATTTGATGTCTAGCACTACAAATGCCATTGGTTGTTAAATTTGATGTCTAGCACTACAAATGTCATTGGTTGTTAAATTTGATGTCTAACACTACAAATGTCATTCGTTGTTAAATTTGATGTCAAACACTACAAATGTCATTGGTTGTTAAATTTGATGTCTAACACTACAAATGTCATTCGTTGTTAAATTGGATGTCTAACACTACAAATGTCACTGGTTGTTAAATTTGATGTCTAACACTACAAATGTCATTCGTTGTTAAATTTGATGTCTAACACTACAAATGTCACTGGTTGTTAAATTTGATGTCTAACACTACACATGTCATTGGTTGTTAAATTTGATGTCTAACACTACAAATGTCATTGGTTGTTAAATTTGATGTCTAACACTACAAATGTCATTGGTTGTTAAATTTGATGTCTAAAACTACAAATGTCATTCGTTGTTAAATTGGATGTCTAACACTACAAATATCACTGGTTGTTAAATTTGATGTCTAACACTACAAATATCACTGGTTGTTAAATTTGATGTCTAACACTACAAATGTTATTGGTTGTTAAATTTGATGTCTAACACTACAAATGTCATTGGTTGTTAAATTTGATGTCTAACACTACAAATGTCATAGGTTGTTAAATTTGATGTCTAACACTACAAATGTCATTCGTTGTTAAATTTGATGTCTAACACTACAAATGTCATTGGTTGTTAAATTTGATGTCTAACACTACAAATGTCATTGGTTGTTAAATTGGATTTCTAACACTACAAATGTCATTGGTTGTTAAATTTGATGTCTAAAACTACAAATGTCATTCGTTGTTAAATTGGATGTCTAACACTACAAATATCACTGGTTGTTAAATTTGATGTCTAACATTACAAATGTCATTGGTTGTTAAATTTGATTTCTAACACTACAAATTTCATTCGTTGTTAAATTGGATGTCTAACACTACAAATGTCATTGGTTGTTAAATTTGATGTCTAACACTACAAATGTCATTGGTTGTTAAATTGGATGTCTAACACTACAAATGTCACTGGTTGTTAAATTTAATGTCAAACACTACAAATGTCATTGTTTGTTAAATTTGATGTCTAACACTACAAATGTTACTGGTTGTTAAATTTGATGTCTAACACTACAAATGTCATTGGTTGTTAAATTTGATGTCAAACACTACAAATGTCATTGGTTGTTAAATTTGATGTCTAACACTACAAATGTCATTAGTTGTTAAATTTGATGTCTAAAACTACAAATGTCATTGGTTGTTAAATTTGATGTCTAACACTACAAATGTCATTGGTTGTTAAATTGGATGTCTAACACTACAAATGTCACTGGTTGTTAAATTTGATGTCTAAAACTACAAATGTCATTCGTTGTTAAATTTGATGTCAAACACTACAAATGTTATTGGTTGTTAAATTTGATGTCTAACACCACAAATGTCACTGGTTGTCTAACACTACAAATGTCATTGGTTGTTAAATTTGATGTCTAACACTACAAATGTCATTGGTTGTTAAATTTGATGTCTAACACTACAAATGTCATTGGTTGTTAAATTTGATGTCTAACACTATAAATGTCATTAGTTGTTAAATTTCATGTGTAAAACTACAAATGTCATTCGTTGTTAAATTGGATGTCTAACACTACAAATGTCACTGGTTGTTAAATTTGATGTCTAGCACTACAAATGCCATTGGTTGTTAAATTTGATGTCTAGCACTACAAATGTCATTCGTTGTTAAATTTGATGTCTAACACTACAAATGTCATTGGTTGTTAAATTTGATGTCTAACACTACAAATGTCATTGGTTGTTAAATTTGATGTCTAACACTACAAATGTCATTCGTTGTTAAATTGGATGTCTAACACTACAAATGTCACTGGTTGTTAAATTTGATGTCTAACACTACAAATGTCATTGGTTGTTAAATTTGATGTCTAACACTACAAATGTCACTGGTTGTTAAATTTGATGTCTAACACTACACATGTCATTGGTTGTTAAATTTGATGTCTAACACTACAAATGTCATTCGTTGTTAAATTTGATGTCTAACACTACAAATGTCATTGGTTGTTAAACTTGATGTCTAAAACTACAAATGTCATTCGTTGTTAAATTGGATGTCTAACACTACAAATATCACTGGTTGTTAAATTTGATGTCTAACACTACAAATGTCATTGGTTGTTAAATTTGATGTCTAACACTACAAATGTCATTGGTTGTTAAATTTGATGTCTAACACTACAAATGTCATTGGTTGTTAAATTTGATGTCTAACACTACAAATGTCATTCGTTGTTAAATTTGATGTCTAACACTACAAATGTCATTGGTTGTTAAATTTGATGTCTAACACTACAAATGTCATTGGTTGTTAAATTGGATTTCTAACACTACAAATGTCATTGGTTGTTAAATTTGATGTCTAAAACTACAAATGTCATTCGTTGTTAAATTGGATGTCTAACACTACAAATATCACTGGTTGTTAAATTTGATGTCTAACACTACAAATGTCATTGGTTGTTAAATTGGATGTCTAACACTACAAATGTCACTGGTTGATAAATTTGATGTCTTACACTACAAATGTCATTGGTTGTTAAATTTGATGTCTAACACTACAAATGTCATTGGTTGTTAAATTGGATTTCTAACACTACAAATGTCATTGGTTGTTAAATTTGATGTCTAAAACTACAAATGTCATTCGTTGTTAAATTGGATGTCTAACACTACAAATATCACTGGTTGTTAAATTTGATGTCTAACACTACAAATGTCATTGGTTGTTAAATTGGATGTCTAACACTACAAATGTCACTGGTTGATAAATTTGATGTCTAACACTACAAATGTCATTGGTTGTTAAATTTGATGTCTAACACTACAAATGTCACTGGTTGTTAAATTCGATGTCTAACACTACAAATGTCATTGGTTGTTAAATTTGATGTCTAACACTACAAATGTCACTGGTTGCTAAATTTTATGTCTAACACTACAAATGTCATTGGTTGTTAAATTTGATGTCAAACACTACAAATGTCATTGGTTGTTAAATTTGATGTCTAACACTACAAATGTCATTAGTTGTTAAATTTGATGTCTAAAACTACAAATGTCATTCGTTGTTAAATTGGATGTCTAACACTACAAATGTCACTGGTTGTTAAATTTGATGTCTAGCACTACAAATGCTATTGGTTGTTAAATTTGATGTCTAGCACTACAAATGTCATTGGTTGTTAAATTTGATGTCTAACACTACAAATGTCATTCGTTGTTAAATTTGATGTCTAACACTACAAATGTCATTGGTTGTTAAATTTGATGTCTAACACTACAAATGTCATTCGTTGTTAAATTGGATGTCTAACACTACAAATGTCACTGGTTGTTAAATTTGATGTCTAACACTACAAATGTCATTGGTTGTTAAATTTGATGTCTAACACTACAAATGTCACTGGTTGTTAAATTTGATGTCTAACACTACACATGTCATTGGTTGTTAAATTTGATGTCTAACACTACAAATGTCATTGGTTGTTGAATTTGATGTCTAACACTACAAATGTCATTGGTTGTTAAATTTGATGTCTAACACTACAAATGTCATTGGTTGTTAAATTTGATGTCAAACACTACAAATGTCATTGGTTGTTGAATTTGATGTCAAACACTACAAATGTCACTGGTTGATAAATTTGATGTCTAACACTACAAATGTCATTGGTTGTTAAATTTGATGTCTAACACTACAAATGTCACTGGTTGTTAAATTCGATGTCTAACACTACAAATGTCATTGGTTGTTAAATTTGATGTCTAACACTACAAATGTCACTGGTTGCTAAATTTTATGTCTAACACTACAAATGTCATTGGTTGTTAAATTTGATGTCAAACACTACAAATGTCATTGGTTGTTAAATTTGATGTCTAACACTACAAATGTCATTAGTTGTTAAATTTGATGTCTAAAACTACAAATGTCATTCGTTGTTAAATTGGATGTCTAACACTACAAATGTCACTGGTTGTTAAATTTGATGTCTAGCACTACAAATGCTATTGGTTGTTAAATTTGATGTCTAGCACTACAAATGTCATTGGTTGTTAAATTTGATGTCTAACACTACAAATGTCATTCGTTGTTAAATTTGATGTCTAACACTACAAATGTCATTGGTTGTTAAATTTGATGTCTAACACTACAAATGTCATTCGTTGTTAAATTGGATGTCTAACACTACAAATGTCACTGGTTGTTAAATTTGATGTCTAACACTACAAATGTCATTGGTTGTTAAATTTGATGTCTAACACTACAAATGTCACTGGTTGTTAAATTTGATGTCTAACACTACACATGTCATTGGTTGTTAAATTTGATGTCTAACACTACAAATGTCATTGGTTGTTAAATTTGATGTCTAAAACTACAAATGTCACTGGTTGATAAATTTGATGTCTAACACTACAAATGTCATTGGTTGTTAAATTTGATGTCTAACACTACAAATGTCACTGGTTGTTAAATTCGATGTCTAACACTACAAATGTCATTGGTTGTTAAATTTGATGTCTAACACTACAAATGTCACTGGTTGCTAAATTTTATGTCTAACACTACAAATGTCATTGGTTGTTAAATTTGATGTCAAACACTACAAATGTCATTGGTTGTTAAATTTGATGTCTAACACTACAAATGTCATTAGTTGTTAAATTTGATGTCTAAAACTACAAATGTCATTCGTTGTTAAATTGGATGTCTAACACTACAAATGTCACTGGTTGTTAAATTTGATGTCTAGCACTACAAATGCTATTGGTTGTTAAATTTGATGTCTAGCACTACAAATGTCATTGGTTGTTAAATTTGATGTCTAACACTACAAATGTCATTCGTTGTTAAATTTGATGTCTAACACTACAAATGTCATTGGTTGTTAAATTTGATGTCTAACACTACAAATGTCACTGGTTGATAAATTTGATGTCTTACACTACAAATGTCATTGGTTGTTAAATTTGATGTCTAACACTACAAATGTCATTGGTTGTTAAATTGGATTTCTAACACTACAAATGTCATTGGTTGTTAAATTTGATGTCTAAAACTACAAATGTCATTCGTTGTTAAATTGGATGTCTAACACTACAAATATCACTGGTTGTTAAATTTGATGTCTAACACTACAAATGTCATTGGTTGTTAAATTGGATGTCTAACACTACAAATGTCACTGGTTGATAAATTTGATGTCTAACACTACAAATGTCATTGGTTGTTAAATTTGATGTCTAACACTACAAATGTCACTGGTTGTTAAATTCGATGTCTAACACTACAAATGTCATTGGTTGTTAAATTTGATGTCTAACACTACAAATGTCACTGGTTGCTAAATTTTATGTCTAACACTACAAATGTCATTGGTTGTTAAATTTGATGTCAAACACTACAAATGTCATTGGTTGTTAAATTTGATGTCTAACACTACAAATGTCATTAGTTGTTAAATTTGATGTCTAAAACTACAAATGTCATTCGTTGTTAAATTGGATGTCTAACACTACAAATGTCACTGGTTGTTAAATTTGATGTCTAGCACTACAAATGCTATTGGTTGTTAAATTTGATGTCTAGCACTACAAATGTCATTGGTTGTTAAATTTGATGTCTAACACTACAAATGTCATTCGTTGTTAAATTTGATGTCTAACACTACAAATGTCATTGGTTGTTAAATTTGATGTCTAACACTACAAATGTCATTCGTTGTTAAATTGGATGTCTAACACTACAAATGTCACTGGTTGTTAAATTTGATGTCTAACACTACAAATGTCATTGGTTGTTAAATTTGATGTCTAACACTACAAATGTCACTGGTTGTTAAATTTGATGTCTAACACTACACATGTCATTGGTTGTTAAATTTGATGTCTAACACTACAAATGTCATTGGTTGTTGAATTTGATGTCTAACACTACAAATGTCATTGGTTGTTAAATTTGATGTCTAACACTACAAATGTCATTGGTTGTTAAATTTGATGTCAAACACTACAAATGTCATTGGTTGTTGAATTTGATGTCAAACACTACAAATGTCACTGGTTGATAAATTTGATGTCTAACACTACAAATGTCATTGGTTGTTAAATTTGATGTCTAACACTACAAATGTCACTGGTTGTTAAATTCGATGTCTAACACTACAAATGTCATTGGTTGTTAAATTTGATGTCTAACACTACAAATGTCACTGGTTGCTAAATTTTATGTCTAACACTACAAATGTCATTGGTTGTTAAATTTGATGTCAAACACTACAAATGTCATTGGTTGTTAAATTTGATGTCTAACACTACAAATGTCATTAGTTGTTAAATTTGATGTCTAAAACTACAAATGTCATTCGTTGTTAAATTGGATGTCTAACACTACAAATGTCACTGGTTGTTAAATTTGATGTCTAGCACTACAAATGCTATTGGTTGTTAAATTTGATGTCAAGCACTACAAATGTCATTGGTTGTTAAATTTGATGTCTAACACTACAAATGTCATTCGTTGTTAAATTTGATGTCTAACACTACAAATGTCATTGGTTGTTAAATTTGATGTCTAACACTACAAATGTCATTCGTTGTTAAATTGGATGTCTAACACTACAAATGTCACTGGTTGTTAAATTTGATGTCTAACACTACAAATGTCATTGGTTGTTAAATTTGATGTCTAACACTACAAATGTCACTGGTTGTTAAATTTGATGTCTAACACTACACATGTCATTGGTTGTTAAATTTGATGTCTAACACTACAAATGTCATTGGTTGTTAAATTTGATGTCTAAAACTACAAATGTCACTGGTTGATAAATTTGATGTCTAACACTACAAATGTCATTGGTTGTTAAATTTGATGTCTAACACTACAAATGTCACTGGTTGTTAAATTCGATGTCTAACACTACAAATGTCATTGGTTGTTAAATTTGATGTCTAACACTACAAATGTCACTGGTTGCTAAATTTTATGTCTAACACTACAAATGTCATTGGTTGTTAAATTTGATGTCAAACACTACAAATGTCATTGGTTGTTAAATTTGATGTCTAACACTACAAATGTCATTAGTTGTTAAATTTGATGTCTAAAACTACAAATGTCATTCGTTGTTAAATTGGATGTCTAACACTACAAATGTCACTGGTTGTTAAATTTGATGTCTAGCACTACAAATGCTATTGGTTGTTAAATTTGATGTCTAGCACTACAAATGTCATTGGTTGTTAAATTTGATGTCTAACACTACAAATGTCATTCGTTGTTAAATTTGATGTCTAACACTACAAATGTCATTGGTTGTTAAATTTGATGTCTAACACTACAAATGTCATTCGTTGTTAAATTGGATGTCTAACACTACAAATGTCACTGGTTGTTAAATTTGATGTCTAACACTACAAATGTCATTGGTTGTTAAATTTGATGTCTAACACTACAAATGTCACTGGTTGTTAAATTTGATGTCTAACACTACACATGTCATTGGTTGTTAAATTTGATGTCTAACACTACAAATGTCATTGGTTGTTGAATTTGATGTCTAACACTACAAATGTCATTGGTTGTTAAATTTGATGTCTAACACTACAAATGTCATTGGTTGTTAAATTTGATGTCAAACACTACAAATGTCATTGGTTGTTGAATTTGATGTCAAACACTACAAATGTCATTGGTTGTTAAATTTGATGTCTAACACTACAAATGTCATTCGTTGTTAAATTGGATGTCTAACACTACAAATATCACTGGTTGTTAAACTGGATGTCTAACACTACAAATGTCATTAGTTGTTAAATTTGATGTCTAAAACTACAAATGTCATTGGTTGTTAAATTTGATGTCTAACACTACAAATGTCATTGGTTGTTAAATTGGATGTCTAACACTACAAATGTCATTGGTTGTTAAATTTGATGTCTAACACTACAAATGTCATTGGTTGTTAAATTGGATGTCTAACACTACAAATGTCATTGGTTGTTAAATTTGATGTCTAACACTACAAATGTCACTGGTTGCTAAATTTAATGTCTAACACTACAAATGTCATTGGTTGTTAAATTTGATGTCAAACACTACAAATGTCATTGGTTGTTAAATTTGATGTCTAACACTACAAATGTCATTAGTTGTTAAATTTGATGTCTAAAACTACAAATGTCATTCGTTGTTAAATTGAATGGCTAACACTACAAATGTCATTGGTTGTTAAATTTGATGTCTAGCACTACAAATGCCATTGGTTGTTAAATTTGATGTCTAGCACTACAAATGTCATTGGTTGTTAAATTTGATGTCTAACACTACAAATGTCATTCGTTGTTAAATTTGATGTCTAACACTACAAATGTCATTGGTTGTTAAATTTGATGTCTAACACTACAAATGTCATTCGTTGTTAAATTGGATGTCTAACACTACAAATGTCACTGGTTGTTAAATTTGATGTCTAACACTACAAATGTCATTGGTTGTTAAATTTGATGTCTAACACTACAAATGTCATTCGTTGTTAAATTGGATGTCTAACACTACAAATGTCACTGGTTGTTAAATTTGATGTCAAACACTACAAATATCATTGTTTGTTAAATTTGATGTCTAACACTACAAATGTCACTGGTTGTTAAATTTGATGTCTAACACTACAAATGTCATTGGTTGTTAAATTTGATGTCTAACACTACAAATGTCATTCGTTGTTAAATTTGATGTCTAACACTACAAATGTCATTCGTTGTTAAATTTGATGTCTAACACTACAAATGTCATTGGTTGTTAAATTTGATGTCTAACACTACAAATGTCATTGGTTGTTAAATTTGATGTCTAACACTACACATGTCATTGGTTGTTAAATTTGATGTCTAACACTACAAATGTCATTGGTTGTTGAATTTGATGTCTAACACTACAAATGTCATTGGTTGTTAAATTTGATGTCTAAAACTACAAATGTCATTCGTTGTTAAATTGGATGTCTAACACTACAAATATCACTGGTTGTTAAATTTGATGTCTAACACTACAAATGTCATTGCTTGTTAAATTTGATGTCAAACACTACAAATGTCATTGGTTGTTAAATTTGATGTCTAACACTACAAATGTCATTGGTTGTTAAATTTGATGTCAAACACTACAAATGTCATTGGTTGTTAAATTTGATGTCTAACATTACAAATGTCATTAGTTGTTAAATTTGATGTTTAAAACTACAAATGTCATTCGTTGTTAAATTGGATGTCTAACACTACAAATGTCAGTGGTTGCTAAATTTGATGTCTAGCACTACAAATGCCATTGGTTGTTAAATTTGATGTCTAGCACTACAAATGTCATTGGTTGTTAAATTTGATGTCTAACACTACAAATGTCATTCGTTGTTAAATTTGATGTCTAACACTACAAATGTCATTGGTTGTTAAATTTGATGTCTAACACTACAAATGTCATTCGTTGTTAAATTGGATGTCTAACACTACAAATGTCATTCGTTGTTAAATTTGATGTCTAACACTACAAATGTCATTGGTTGTTAAATTTGATGTCTAACACTACAAATGTCACTGGTTGTTAAATTTGATGTCTAACACTACACATGTCATTGGTTGTTAAATTTGATGTCTAACACTACAAATGTCATTGGTTGTTAAATTTGATGTCTAACACTACAAATGTCATTGGTTGTTAAATTTGATGTCTAAAACTACAAATGTCATTCGTTGTTAAATTGGATGTCTAACACTACAAATGTCATTGGTTGTTAAATTTGATGTCTAACACTACAAATGTCACTGGTTGTTAAATTTGATGTCTAACACTACAAATGTCACTGGTTGTTAAATTCGATGTCTAACACTACAAATGTCATTGGTTGTTAAATTTGATGTCTAACACTACAAATGTCACTGGTTGCTAAATTTTATGTCTAACACTACAAATGTCATTGGTTGTTAAATTTGATGTCAAACACTACAAATGTCATTGGTTGTTAAATTTGATGTCTAACACTACAAATGTCATTAGTTGTTAAATTTGATGTCTAAAACTACAAATGTCATTCGTTGTTAAATTGGATGTCTAACACTACAAATGTCACTGGTTGTTAAATTTGATGTCTAGCACTACAAATGCTATTGGTTGTTAAATTTGATGTCTAGCACTACAAATGTCATTGGTTGTTAAATTTGATGTCTAACACTACAAATGTCATTCGTTGTTAAATTTGATGTCTAACACTACAAATGTCATTGGTTGTTAAATTTGATGTCTAACACTACAAATGTCATTCGTTGTTAAATTGGATGTCTAACACTACAAATGTCACTGGTTGTTAAATTTGATGTCTAACACTACAAATGTCATTGGTTGTTAAATTTGATGTCTAACACTACAAATGTCACTGGTTGTTAAATTTGATGTCTAACACTACACATGTCATTGGTTGTTAAATTTGATGTCTAACACTACAAATGTCATTGGTTGTTGAATTTGATGTCTAACACTACAAATGTCATTGGTTGTTAAATTTGATGTCTAACACTACAAATGTCATTGGTTGTTAAATTTGATGTCAAACACTACAAATGTCATTGGTTGTTGAATTTGATGTCAAACACTACAAATGTCACTGGTTGATAAATTTGATGTCTAACACTACAAATGTCATTGGTTGTTAAATTTGATGTCTAACACTACAAATGTCACTGGTTGTTAAATTCGATGTCTAACACTACAAATGTCATTGGTTGTTAAATTTGATGTCTAACACTACAAATGTCACTGGTTGCTAAATTTTATGTCTAACACTACAAATGTCATTGGTTGTTAAATTTGATGTCAAACACTACAAATGTCATTGGTTGTTAAATTTGATGTCTAACACTACAAATGTCATTAGTTGTTAAATTTGATGTCTAAAACTACAAATGTCATTCGTTGTTAAATTGGATGTCTAACACTCAAATGTCACTGGTTGTTAAATTTGATGTCTAGCACTACAAATGCTATTGGTTGTTAAATTTGATGTCTAGCACTACAAATGTCATTGGTTGTTAAATTTGATGTCTAACACTACAAATGTCATTCGTTGTTAAATTTGATGTCTAACACTACAAATGTCATTGGTTGTTAAATTTGATGTCTAACACTACAAATGTCATTCGTTGTTAAATTGGATGTCTAACACTACAAATGTCACTGGTTGTTAAATTTGATGTCTAACACTACAAATGTCATTGGTTGTTAAATTTGATGTCTAACACTACAAATGTCACTGGTTGTTAAATTTGATGTCTAACACTACACATGTCATTGGTTGTTAAATTTGATGTCTAACACTACAAATGTCATTGGTTGTTAAATTTGATGTCTAAAACTACAAATGTCATTCGTTGTTAAATTTGATGTCAAACACTACAAATGTTATTGGTTGTTAAATTTGATGTCTAACACCACAAATGTCACTGGTTGTCTAACACTACAAATGTCATTGGTTGTTAAATTTGATGTCTAACACTACAAATGTCACTGGTTGCTAAATTTTATGTCTAACACTACAAATGTCATTCGTTGTTAAATTTGATGTCAATCACTACAAATGTCATTGGTTGTTAAATTTGATGTCTAACACTACAAATGTCATTAGTTGTTAAATTTGATGTCTAAAACTACAAATGTCATTCGTTGTTAAATTGGATGTCTAACACTACAAATGTCACTGGTTGTTAAATTTGATGTCTAGCACTACAAATGCTATTGGTTGTTAAATTTGATGTCTAGCACTACAAATGTCATTGGTTGTTAAATTTGATGTCTAACACTACAAATGTCATTCGTTGTTAAATTTGATGTCTAACACTACAAATGTCATTGGTTGTTAAATTTGATGTCTAACACTACAAATGTCACTGGTTGATAAATTTGATGTCTTACACTACAAATGTCATTGGTTGTTAAATTTGATGTCTAACACTACAAATGTCATTGGTTGTTAAATTGGATTTCTAACACTACAAATGTCATTGGTTGTTAAATTTGATGTCTAAAACTACAAATGTCATTCGTTGTTAAATTGGATGTCTAACACTACAAATATCACTGGTTGTTAAATTTGATGTCTAACACTACAAATGTCATTGGTTGTTAAATTGGATGTCTAACACTACAAATGTCACTGGTTGATAAATTTGATGTCTAACACTACAAATGTCATTGGTTGTTAAATTTGATGTCTAACACTACAAATGTCACTGGTTGTTAAATTCGATGTCTAACACTACAAATGTCATTGGTTGTTAAATTTGATGTCTAACACTACAAATGTCACTGGTTGCTAAATTTTATGTCTAACACTACAAATGTCATTGGTTGTTAAATTTGATGTCAAACACTACAAATGTCATTGGTTGTTAAATTTGATGTCTAACACTACAAATGTCATTAGTTGTTAAATTTGATGTCTAAAACTACAAATGTCATTCGTTGTTAAATTGGATGTCTAACACTACAAATGTCACTGGTTGTTAAATTTGATGTCTAGCACTACAAATGCTATTGGTTGTTAAATTTGATGTCTAGCACTACAAATGTCATTGGTTGTTAAATTTGATGTCTAACACTACAAATGTCATTCGTTGTTAAATTTGATGTCTAACACTACAAATGTCATTGGTTGTTAAATTTGATGTCTAACACTACAAATGTCATTCGTTGTTAAATTGGATGTCTAACACTACAAATGTCACTGGTTGTTAAATTTGATGTCTAACACTACAAATGTCATTGGTTGTTAAATTTGATGTCTAACACTACAAATGTCACTGGTTGTTAAATTTGATGTCTAACACTACACATGTCATTGGTTGTTAAATTTGATGTCTAACACTACAAATGTCATTGGTTGTTAAATTTGATGTCTAAAACTACAAATGTCACTGGTTGATAAATTTGATGTCTAACACTACAAATGTCATTGGTTGTTAAATTTGATGTCTAACACTACAAATGTCACTGGTTGTTAAATTCGATGTCTAACACTACAAATGTCATTGGTTGTTAAATTTGATGTCTAACACTACAAATGTCACTGGTTGCTAAATTTTATGTCTAACACTACAAATGTCATTGGTTGTTAAATTTGATGTCAAACACTACAAATGTCATTGGTTGTTAAATTTGATGTCTAACACTACAAATGTCATTAGTTGTTAAATTTGATGTCTAAAACTACAAATGTCATTCGTTGTTAAATTGGATGTCTAACACTACAAATGTCACTGGTTGTTAAATTTGATGTCTAGCACTACAAATGCTATTGGTTGTTAAATTTGATGTCTAGCACTACAAATGTCATTGGTTGTTAAATTTGATGTCTAACACTACAAATGTCATTCGTTGTTAAATTTGATGTCTAACACTACAAATGTCATTGGTTGTTAAATTTGATGTCTAACACTACAAATGTCATTCGTTGTTAAATTGGATGTCTAACACTACAAATGTCACTGGTTGTTAAATTTGATGTCTAACACTACAAATGTCATTGGTTTTTAAATTTGATGTCTAACACTACAAATGTCACTGGTTGTTAAATTTGATGTCTAACACTACACATGTCATTGGTTGTTAAATTTGATGTCTAACACTACAAATGTCATTGGTTGTTGAATTTGATGTCTAACACTACAAATGTCATTGGTTGTTAAATTTGATGTCTAACACTACAAATGTCATTGGTTGTTAAATTTGATGTCAAACACTACAAATGTCATTGGTTGTTGAATTTGATGTCAAACACTACAAATGTCATTGGTTGTTAAATTTGATGTCTAACACTACAAATGTCATTCGTTGTTAAATTGGATGTCTAACACTACAAATATCACTGGTTGTTAAACTGGATGTCTAACACTACAAATGTCATTAGTTGTTAAATTTGATGTCTAAAACTACAAATGTCATTGGTTGTTAAATTTGATGTCTAACACTACAAATGTCATTGGTTGTTAAATTGGATGTCTAACACTACAAATGTCATTGGTTGTTAAATTTGATGTCTAACACTACAAATGTCATTGGTTGTTAAATTGGATGTCTAACACTACAAATGTCATTGGTTGTTAAATTTGATGTCTAACACTACAAATGTCACTGGTTGCTAAATTTAATGTCTAACACTACAAATGTCATTGGTTGTTAAATTTGATGTCAAACACTACAAATGTCATTGGTTGTTAAATTTGATGTCTAACACTACAAATGTCATTAGTTGTTAAATTTGATGTCTAAAACTACAAATGTCATTCGTTGTTAAATTGAATGGCTAACACTACAAATGTCATTGGTTGTTAAATTTGATGTCTAGCACTACAAATGCCATTGGTTGTTAAATTTGATGTCTAGCACTACAAATGTCATTGGTTGTTAAATTTGATGTCTAACACTACAAATGTCATTCGTTGTTAAATTTGATGTCTAACACTACAAATGTCATTGGTTGTTAAATTTGATGTCTAACACTACAAATGTCATTCGTTGTTAAATTGGATGTCTAACACTACAAATGTCACTGGTTGTTAAATTTGATGTCTAACACTACAAATGTCATTGGTTGTTAAATTTGATGTCTAACACTACAAATGTCATTCGTTGTTAAATTGGATGTCTAACACTACAAATGTCACTGGTTGTTAAATTTGATGTCAAACACTACAAATATCATTGTTTGTTAAATTTGATGTCTAACACTACAAATGTCACTGGTTGTTAAATTTGATGTCTAACACTACAAATGTCATTGGTTGTTAAATTTGATGTCTAACACTACAAATGTCATTCGTTGTTAAATTTGATGTCTAACACTACAAATGTCATTCGTTGTTAAATTTGATGTCTAACACTACAAATGTCATTGGTTGTTAAATTTGATGTCTAACACTACAAATGTCATTGGTTGTTAAATTTGATGTCTAACACTACACATGTCATTGGTTGTTAAATTTGATGTCTAACACTACAAATGTCATTGGTTGTTGAATTTGATGTCTAACACTACAAATGTCATTGGTTGTTAAATTTGTTGTCTAAAACTACAAATGTCATTCGTTGTTAAATTGGATGTCTAACACTACAAATATCACTGGTTGTTAAATTTGATGTCTAACACTACAAATGTCATTGCTTGTTAAATTTGATGTCAAACACTACAAATGTCATTGGTTGTTAAATTTGATGTCTAACACTACAAATGTCATTGGTTGTTAAATTTGATGTCAAACACTACAAATGTCATTGGTTGTTAAATTTGATGTCTAACATTACAAATGTCATTAGTTGTTAAATTTGATGTTTAAAACTACAAATGTCATTCGTTGTTAAATTGGATGTCTAACACTACAAATGTCAGTGGTTGCTAAATTTGATGTCTAGCACTACAAATGCCATTGGTTGTTAAATTTGATGTCTAGCACTACAAATGTCATTGGTTGTTAAATTTGATGTCTAACACTACAAATGTCATTCGTTGTTAAATTTGATGTCTAACACTACAAATGTCATTGGTTGTTAAATTTGATGTCTAACACTACAAATGTCATTCGTTGTTAAATTGGATGTCTAACACTACAAATGTCATTCGTTGTTAAATTTGATGTCTAACACTACAAATGTCATTGGTTGTTAAATTTGATGTCTAACACTACAAATGTCACTGGTTGTTAAATTTGATGTCTAACACTACACATGTCATTGGTTGTTAAATTTGATGTCTAACACTACAAATGTCATTGGTTGTTAAATTTGATGTCTAACACTACAAATGTCATTGGTTGTTAAATTTGATGTCTAAAACTACAAATGTCATTCGTTGTTAAATTGGATGTCTAACACTACAAATATCACTGGTTGTTAAATTTGATGTCTAACACTACAAATGCCATTGGTTGTTAAATTTGATGTCTAGCACTACAAATGTCATTGGTTGTTAAATTTGATGTCTAACACTACAAATGTCATTCGTTGTTAAATTTGATGTCTAACACTACAAATGTCATTGGTTGTTAAATTTGATGTCTAACACTACAAATGTCATTCGTTGTTAAATTGGATGTCTAACACTACAAATGTCATTCGTTGTTAAATTTGATGTCTAACACTACAAATGTCATTGGTTGTTAAATTTGATGTCTAACACTACAAATGTCACTGGTTGTTAAATTTGATGTCTAACACTACACATGTCATTGGTTGTTAAATTTGATGTCTAACACTACAAATGTCATTGGTTGTTAAATTTGATGTCTAACACTACAAATGTCATTGGTTGTTAAATTTGATGTCTAAAACTACAAATGTCATTGGTTGTTAAATTTGATGTCTAACACTACAAATGTCATTAGTTGTTAAATTTGATGTCTAAAACTACAAATGTCATTCGTTGTTAAATTGAATGGCTAACACTACAAATGTCATTGGTTGTTAAATTTGATGTCTAACACTACAAATGCCATTGGTTGTTAAATTTGATGTCTAGCACTACAAATGTCATTGGTTGTTAAATTTGATGTCTAACACTACAAATGTCATTCGTTGTTAAATTTGATGTCTAACACTACAAATGTCATTGGTTGTTAAATTTGATGTCTAACACTACAAATGTCATTCGTTGTTAAATTGGATGTCTAACACTACAAATGTCACTGGTTGTTAAATTTGATGTCTAACACTACAAATGTCATTGGTTGTTAAATTTGATGTCTAACACTACAAATGTCATTCGTTGTTAAATTGGATGTCTAACACTACAAATGTCACTGGTTGTTAAATGTGATGTCAAACACTACAAATATCATTGTTTGTTAAATTTGATGTCTAACACTACAAATGTCACTGGTTGTTAAATTTGATGTCTAACACTACAAATGTCACTGGTTGTTAAATTTGATGTCTAACACTACACATGTCATTGGTTGTTAAATTTGATGTCTAACACTACAAATGTCATTGGTTGTTGAATTTGATGTCTAACACTACAAATGTCATTGGTTGTTAAATTTGATGTCTAAAACTACAAATGTCATTCGTTGTTAAATTGGATGTCTAACACTACAAATATCACTGGTTGTTAAATTTGATGTCTAACACTACAAATGTCATTGCTTGTTAAATTTGATATCAAACACTACAAATGTCATTGGTTGTTAAATTTGATGTCTAACACTACAAATGTCATTGGTTGTTAAATTTGATGTCAAACACTACAAATGTCATTGGTTGTTAAATTTGATGTCTAACATTACAAATGTCATTAGTTGTTAAATTTGATGTTTAAAACTACAAATGTCATTCGTTGTTAAATTGGATGTCTAACACTACAAATGTCAGTGGTTGCTAAATTTGATGTCTAGCACTACAAATGCCATTGGTTGTTAAATTTGATGTCTAGCACTACAAATGTCATTGGTTGTTAAATTTGATGTCTAACACTACAAATGTCATTGGTTGTTAAACTGGATGTCTAACACTACAAATGTCATTAGTTGTTAAATTTGATGTCTAAAACTACAAATGTCATTGGTTGTTAAATTTGATGTCTAACACTACAAATGTCATTGGTTGTTAAATTGGATGTCTAACACTACAAATGTCACTGGTTGTTAAATTTGATGTCTAACACTACAAATGTCATTGGTTGTTAAATTTGATGTCTAACACTACAAATGTCATTGGTTGTTAAATTTGATGTCTAACACTACAAATGTCACTGGTTGCTAAATTTAATGTCTAACACTACAAATGTCATTGGTTGTTAAATTTGATGTCAAACACTACAAATGTCATTGGTTGTTAAATTTGATGTCTAACACTACAAATGTCATTAGTTGTTAAATTTGATGTCTAAAACTACAAATGTCATTCGTTGTTAAATTGAATGGCTAACACTACAAATGGCACTGGTTGTTAAATTTGATGTCTAGCACTACAAATGCCATTGGTTGTTAAATTTGATGTCTAGCACTACAAATGTCATTGGTTGTTAAATTTGATGTCTAACACTACAAATGTCATTCGTTGTTAAATTTGATGTCTAACACTACAAATGTCATTGGTTGTTAAATTTGATGTCTAACACTACAAATGTCATTCGTTGTTAAATTGGATGTCTAACACTACAAATGTCACTGGTTGTTAAATTTGATGTCTAACACTACAAATGTCATTGGTTGTTAAATTTGATGTCTAACACTACAAATGTCATTCGTTGTTAAATTGGATGTCTAACACTACAAATGTCACTGGTTGTTAAATTTGATGTCAAACACTACAAATATCATTGTTTGTTAAATTTGATGTCTAACACTACAAATATCACTGGTTGTTAAATTTGATGTCTAACACTACAAATGTCATTGGTTGTTAAATTTGATGTCTAACACTACAAATGTCATTCGTTGTTAAATTTGATGTCTAACACTACAAATGTCATTGGTTGTTAAATTTGATGTCTAACACTACAAATGTCATTGGTTGTTAAATTTGATGTCTAACACTACAAATGTCACTGGTTGTTAAATTTGATGTCTAACACTACACATGTCATTGGTTGTTAAATTTGATGTCTAACACTACAAATGTCATTGGTTGTTGAATTTGATGTCTAACACTACAAATGTCATTGGTTGTTAAATTTGATGTCTAAAACTACAAATGTCATTCGTTGTTAAATTGGATGTCTAACACTACAAATATCACTGGTTGTTAAATTTGATGTCTAACACTACAAATGTCATTGCTTGTTAAATTTGATGTCAAACACTACAAATGTCATTGGTTGTTAAATTTGATGTCTAACACTACAAATGTCATTGGTTGTTAAATTTGATGTCAAACACTACAAATGTCATTGGTTGTTAAATTTGATGTCTAACATTACAAATGTCATTAGTTGTTAAATTTGATGTTTAAAACTACAAATGTCATTCGTTGTTAAATTGGATGTCTAACACTACAAATGTCATTGGTTGCTAAATTTGATGTCTAGCACTACAAATGCCATTGGTTGTTAAATTTGATGTCTAGCACTACAAATGTCATTGGTTGTTAAATTTGATGTCTAACACTACAAATGTCATTCGTTGTTAAATTTGATGTCTAACACTACAAATGTCATTGGTTGTTAAATTTGATGTCTAACACTACAAATGTCATTCGTTGTTAAATTGGATGTCTAACACTACAAATGTCATTCGTTGTTAAATTTGATGTCTAACACTACAAATGTCATTGGTTGTTAAATTTGATGTCTAACACTACAAATGTCACTGGTTGTTAAATTTGATGTCTAACACTACATATGTCATTGGTTGTTAAATTTGATGTCTAACACTACAAATGTCATTGGTTGTTAAATTTGATGTCTAACACTACAAATGTCATTGGTTGTTAAATTTGATGTCTAAAACTACAAATGTCATTCGTTGTTAAATTGGATGTCTAACACTACAAATATCACTGGTTGTTAAATTTGATGTCTAACACTACAAATGTTATTGGTTGTTAAATTTGATGTCTAACACTACAAATGTCATTGGTTGTTAAATTTGATGTCTAACACTACAAATGTCATTGGTTGTTAAATTTGATGTCTAACACTACAAATGTCATTCGTTGTTAAATTTGATGTCTAACACTACAAATGTCATTGGTTGTTAAATTTGATGTCTAACACTACAAATGTCACTGGTTGTTAAATTTGATGTCTAACACTACAAATGTCATTGGTTGTTAAATTTGATGTCTAACACTACAAATGTCACTGGTTGTTAAATTTGATGTCTAACACTACAAATGTCATTGGTTGTTAAATTTGATGTCAAACATTACAAATGTCATTGGTTGTTAAACTGGATGTCTAACACTACAAATGTCATTAGTTGTTAAATTTGATGTCTAAAACTACAAATGTCATTGGTTGTTAAATTTGATGTCTAACACTACAAATGTCATTGGTTGTTAAATTGGATGTCTAACACTACAAATGTCACTGGTTGTTAAATTTGATGTCTAACACTACAAATGTCATTGGTTGTTAAATTTGATGTCTAACACTACAAATGTCATTGGTTGTTAAATTTGATGTCTAACACTACAAATGTCACTGGTTGCTAAATTTAATGTCTAACACTACAAATGTCATTGGTTGTTAAATTTGATGTCAAACACTACAAATGTCATTGGTTGTTAAATTTGATGTCTAACACTACAAATGTCATTAGTTGTTAAATTTGATGTCTAAAACTACAAATGTCATTCGTTGTTAAATTGAATGGCTAACACTACAAATGTCACTGGTTGTTAAATTTGATGTCTAGCACTACAAATGCCATTGGTTGTTAAATTTGATGTCTAGCACTACAAATGTCATTGGTTGTTAAATTTGATGTCTAACACTACAAATGTCATTCGTTGTTAAATTTGATGTCTAACACTACAAATGTCATTGGTTGTTAAATTTGATGTCTAACACTACAAATGTCATTCGTTGTTAAATTGGATGTCTAACACTACAAATGTCACTGGTTGTTAAATTTGATGTCTAACACTACAAATGTCATTGGTTGTTAAATTTGATGTCTAACACTACAAATGTCATTCGTTGTTAAATTGGATGTCTAACACTACAAATGTCACTGGTTGTTAAATTTGATGTCAAACACTACAAATATCATTGTTTGTTAAATTTGATGTCTAACACTACAAATATCACTGGTTGTTAAATTTGATGTCTAACACTACAAATGTCATTGGTTGTTAAATTTGATGTCTAACACTACAAATGTCATTCGTTGTTAAATTTGATGTCTAACACTACAAATGTCATTGGTTGTTAAATTTGATGTCTAACACTACAAATGTCATTGGTTGTTAAATTTGATGTCTAACACTACAAATGTCACTGGTTGTTAAATTTGATGTCTAACACTACACATGTCATTGGTTGTTAAATTTGATGTCTAACACTACAAATGTCATTGGTTGTTGAATTTGATGTCTAACACTACAAATGTCATTGGTTGTTGAATTTGATGTCTAACACTACAAATGTCATTGGTTGTTAAATTTGATGTCTAACACTACAAATGTCATTGGTTGTTAAATTTGATGTCAAACACTACAAATGTCATTGGTTGTTGAATTTGATGTCAAACACTACAAATGTCATTGGTTGTTAAATTTGATGTCTAACACTACAAATGTCATTCGTTGTTAAATTGGATGTCTAACACTACAAATATCACTGGTTGTTAAACTGGATGTCTAACACTACAAATGTCATTAGTTGTTAAATTTGATGTCTAAAACTACAAATGTCATTGGTTGTTAAATTTGATGTCTAACACTACAAATGTCATTGGTTGTTAAATTGGATGTCTAACACTACAAATGTCATTGGTTGTTAAATTTGATGTCTAACACTACAAATGTCATTGGTTGTTAAATTGGATGTCTAACACTACAAATGTCATTGGTTGTTAAATTTGATGTCTAACACTACAAATGTCACTGGTTGCTAAATTTAATGTCTAACACTACAAATGTCATTGGTTGTTAAATTTGATGTCAAACACTACAAATGTCATTGGTTGTTAAATTTGATGTCTAACACTACAAATGTCATTAGTTGTTAAATTTGATGTCTAAAACTACAAATGTCATTCGTTGTTAAATTGAATGGCTAACACTACAAATGTCATTGGTTGTTAAATTTGATGTCTAGCACTACAAATGCCATTGGTTGTTAAATTTGATGTCTAGCACTACAAATGTCATTGGTTGTTAAATTTGATGTCTAACACTACAAATGTCATTCGTTGTTAAATTTGATGTCTAACACTACAAATGTCATTGGTTGTTAAATTTGATGTCTAACACTACAAATGTCATTCGTTGTTAAATTGGATATCTAACACTACAAATGTCACTGGTTGTTAAATTTGATGTCTAACACTACAAATGTCATTGGTTGTTAAATTTGATGTCTAACACTACAAATGTCATTCGTTGTTAAATTGGATGTCTAACACTACAAATGTCACTGGTTGTTAAATTTGATGTCAAACACTACAAATATCATTGTTTGTTAAATTTGATGTCTAACACTACAAATGTCACTGGTTGTTAAATTTGATGTCTAACACTACAAATGTCATTGGTTGTTAAATTTGATGTCTAACACTACAAATGTCATTCGTTGTTAAATTTGATGTCTAACACTACAAATGTCATTCGTTGTTAAATTTGATGTCTAACACTACAAATGTCATTGGTTGTTAAATTTGATGTCTAACACTACAAATGTCATTGGTTGTTAAATTTGATGTCTAACACTACACATGTCATTGGTTGTTAAATTTGATGTCTAACACTACAAATGTCATTGGTTGTTGAATTTGATGTCTAACACTACAAATGTCATTGGTTGTTAAATTTGATGTCTAAAACTACAAATGTCATTCGTTGTTAAATTGGATGTCTAACACTACAAATATCACTGGTTGTTAAATTTGATGTCTAACACTACAAATGTCATTGCTTGTTAAATTTGATGTCAAACACTACAAATGTCATTGGTTGTTAAATTTGATGTCTAACACTACAAATGTCATTGGTTGTTAAATTTGATGTCAAACACTACAAATGTCATTGGTTGTTAAATTTGATGTCTAACATTACAAATGTCATTAGTTGTTAAATTTGATGTTTAAAACTACAAATGTCATTCGTTGTTAAATTGGATGTCTAACACTACAAATGTCAGTGGTTGCTAAATTTGATGTCTAGCACTACAAATGCCATTGGTTGTTAAATTTGATGTCTAGCACTACAAATGTCATTGGTTGTTAAATTTGATGTCTAACACTACAAATGTCATTCGTTGTTAAATTTGATGTCTAACACTACAAATGTCATTGGTTGTTAAATTTGATGTCTAACACTACAAATGTCATTCGTTGTTAAATTGGATGTCTAACACTACAAATGTCATTCGTTGTTAAATTTGATGTCTAACACTACAAATGTCATTGGTTGTTAAATTTGATGTCTAACACTACAAATGTCACTGGTTGTTAAATTTGATGTCTAACACTACACATGTCATTGGTTGTTAAATTTGATGTCTAACACTACAAATGTCATTGGTTGTTAAATTTGATGTCTAACACTACAAATGTCATTGGTTGTTAAATTTGATGTCTAAAACTACAAATGTCATTCGTTGTTAAATTGGATGTCTAACACTACAAATATCACTGGTTGTTAAATTTGATGTCTAACACTACAAATGCCATTGGTTGTTAAATTTGATGTCTAGCACTACAAATGTCATTGGTTGTTAAATTTGATGTCTAACACTACAAATGTCATTCGTTGTTAAATTTGATGTCTAACACTACAAATGTCATTGGTTGTTAAATTTGATGTCTAACACTACAAATGTCATTCGTTGTTAAATTGGATGTCTAACACTACAAATGTCATTCGTTGTTAAATTTGATGTCTAACACTACAAATGTCATTGGTTGTTAAATTTGATGTCTAACACTACAAATGTCACTGGTTGTTAAATTTGATGTCTAACACTACACATGTCATTGGTTGTTAAATTTGATGTCTAACACTACAAATGTCATTGGTTGTTAAATTTGATGTCTAACACTACAAATGTCATTGGTTGTTAAATTTGATGTCTAAAACTACAAATGTCATTGGTTGTTAAATTTGATGTCTAACACTACAAATGTCATTAGTTGTTAAATTTGATGTCTAAAACTACAAATGTCATTCGTTGTTAAATTGAATGGCTAACACTACAAATGTCATTGGTTGTTAAATTTGATGTCTAACACTACAAATGCCATTGGTTGTTAAATTTGATGTCTAGCACTACAAATGTCATTGGTTGTTAAATTTGATGTCTAACACTACAAATGTCATTCGTTGTTAAATTTGATGTCTAACACTACAAATGTCATTGGTTGTTAAATTTGATGTCTAACACTACAAATGTCATTCGTTGTTAAATTGGATGTCTAACACTACAAATGTCACTGGTTGTTAAATTTGATGTCTAACACTACAAATGTCATTGGTTGTTAAATTTGATGTCTAACACTACAAATGTCATTCGTTGTTAAATTGGATGTCTAACACTACAAATGTCACTGGTTGTTAAATGTGATGTCAAACACTACAAATATCATTGTTTGTTAAATTTGATGTCTAACACTACAAATGTCACTGGTTGTTAAATTTGATGTCTAACACTACAAATGTCACTGGTTGTTAAATTTGATGTCTAACACTACACATGTCATTGGTTGTTAAATTTGATGTCTAACACTACAAATGTCATTGGTTGTTGAATTTGATGTCTAACACTACAAATGTCATTGGTTGTTAAATTTGATGTCTAAAACTACAAATGTCATTCGTTGTTAAATTGGATGTCTAACACTACAAATATCACTGGTTGTTAAATTTGATGTCTAACACTACAAATGTCATTGCTTGTTAAATTTGATATCAAACACTACAAATGTCATTGGTTGTTAAATTTGATGTCTAACACTACAAATGTCATTGGTTGTTAAATTTGATGTCAAACACTACAAATGTCATTGGTTGTTAAATTTGATGTCTAACATTACAAATGTCATTAGTTGTTAAATTTGATGTTTAAAACTACAAATGTCATTCGTTGTTAAATTGGATGTCTAACACTACAAATGTCAGTGGTTGCTAAATTTGATGTCTAGCACTACAAATGCCATTGGTTGTTAAATTTGATGTCTAGCACTACAAATGTCATTGGTTGTTAAATTTGATGTCTAACACTACAAATGTCATTGGTTGTTAAACTGGATGTCTAACACTACAAATGTCATTAGTTGTTAAATTTGATGTCTAAAACTACAAATGTCATTGGTTGTTAAATTTGATGTCTAACACTACAAATGTCATTGGTTGTTAAATTGGATGTCTAACACTACAAATGTCACTGGTTGTTAAATTTGATGTCTAACACTACAAATGTCATTGGTTGTTAAATTTGATGTCTAACACTACAAATGTCATTGGTTGTTAAATTTGATGTCTAACACTACAAATGTCACTGGTTGCTAAATTTAATGTCTAACACTACAAATGTCATTGGTTGTTAAATTTGATGTCAAACACTACAAATGTCATTGGTTGTTAAATTTGATGTCTAACACTACAAATGTCATTAGTTGTTAAATTTGATGTCTAAAACTACAAATGTCATTCGTTGTTAAATTGAATGGCTAACACTACAAATGGCACTGGTTGTTAAATTTGATGTCTAGCACTACAAATGCCATTGGTTGTTAAATTTGATGTCTAGCACTACAAATGTCATTGGTTGTTAAATTTGATGTCTAACACTACAAATGTCATTCGTTGTTAAATTTGATGTCTAACACTACAAATGTCATTGGTTGTTAAATTTGATGTCTAACACTACAAATGTCATTCGTTGTTAAATTGGATGTCTAACACTACAAATGTCACTGGTTGTTAAATTTGATGTCTAACACTACAAATGTCATTGGTTGTTAAATTTGATGTCTAACACTACAAATGTCATTCGTTGTTAAATTGGATGTCTAACACTACAAATGTCACTGGTTGTTAAATTTGATGTCAAACACAACAAATATCATTGTTTGTTAAATTTGATGTCTAACACTACAAATATCACTGGTTGTTAAATTTGATGTCTAACACTACAAATGTCATTGGTTGTTAAATTTGATGTCTAACACTACAAATGTCATTCGTTGTTAAATTTGATGTCTAACACTACAAATGTCATTGGTTGTTAAATTTGATGTCTAACACTACAAATGTCATTGGTTGTTAAATTTGATGTCTAACACTACAAATGTCACTGGTTGTTAAATTTGATGTCTAACACTACACATGTCATTGGTTGTTAAATTTGATGTCTAACACTACAAATGTCATTGGTTGTTGAATTTGATGTCTAACACTACAAATGTCATTGGTTGTTAAATTTGATGTCTAAAACTACAAATGTCATTCGTTGTTAAATTGGATGTCTAACACTACAAATATCACTGGTTGTTAAATTTGATGTCTAACACTACAAATGTCATTGCTTGTTAAATTTGATGTCAAACACTACAAATGTCATTGGTTGTTAAATTTGATGTCTAACACTACAAATGTCATTGGTTGTTAAATTTGATGTCAAACACTACAAATGTCATTGGTTGTTAAATTTGATGTCTAACATTACAAATGTCATTAGTTGTTAAATTTGATGTTTAAAACTACAAATGTCATTCGTTGTTAAATTGGATGTCTAACACTACAAATGTCATTGGTTGCTAAATTTGATGTCTAGCACTACAAATGCCATTGGTTGTTAAATTTGATGTCTAGCACTACAAATGTCATTGGTTGTTAAATTTGATGTCTAACACTACAAATGTCATTCGTTGTTAAATTTGATGTCTAACACTACAAATGTCATTGGTTGTTAAATTTGATGTCTAACACTACAAATGTCATTCGTTGTTAAATTGGATGTCTAACACTACAAATGTCATTCGTTGTTAAATTTGATGTCTAACACTACAAATGTCATTGGTTGTTAAATTTGATGTCTAACACTACAAATGTCACTGGTTGTTAAATTTGATGTCTAACACTACATATGTCATTGGTTGTTAAATTTGATGTCTAACACTACAAATGTCATTGGTTGTTAAATTTGATGTCTAACACTACAAATGTCATTGGTTGTTAAATTTGATGTCTAAAACTACAAATGTCATTCGTTGTTAAATTGGATGTCTAACACTACAAATATCACTGTTTGTTAAATTTGATGTCTAACACTACAAATGTTATTGGTTGTTAAATTTGATGTCTAACACTACAAATGTCATTGGTTGTTAAATTTGATGTCTAACACTACAAATGTCATTGGTTGTTAAATTTGATGTCTAACACTACAAATGTCATTCGTTGTTAAATTTGATGTCTAACACTACAAATGTCATTGGTTGTTAAATTTGATGTCTAACACTACAAATGTCACTGGTTGTTAAATTTGATGTCTAACACTACAAATGTCATTGGTTGTTAAATTTGATGTCTAACACTACAAATGTCACTGGTTGTTAAATTTGATGTCTAACACTACAAATGTCATTGGTTGTTAAATTTGATGTCAAACATTACAAATGTCATTGGTTGTTAAACTGGATGTCTAACACTACAAATGTCATTAGTTGTTAAATTTGATGTCTAAAACTACAAATGTCATTGGTTGTTAAATTTGATGTCTAACACTACAAATGTCATTGGTTGTTAAATTGGATGTCTAACACTACAAATGTCACTGGTTGTTAAATTTGATGTCTAACACTACAAATGTCATTGGTTGTTAAATTTGATGTCTAACACTACAAATGTCATTGGTTGTTAAATTTGATGTCTAACACTACAAATGTCACTGGTTGCTAAATTTAATGTCTAACACTACAAATGTCATTGGTTGTTAAATTTGATGTCAAACACTACAAATGTCATTGGTTGTTAAATTTGATGTCTAACACTACAAATGTCATTAGTTGTTAAATTTGATGTCTAAAACTACAAATGTCATTCGTTGTTAAATTGAATGGCTAACACTACAAATGTCACTGGTTGTTAAATTTGATGTCTAGCACTACAAATGCCATTGGTTGTTAAATTTGATGTCTAGCACTACAAATGTCATTGGTTGTTAAATTTGATGTCTAACACTACAAATGTCATTCGTTGTTAAATTTGATGTCTAACACTACAAATGTCATTGGTTGTTAAATTTGATGTCTAACACTACAAATGTCATTCGTTGTTAAATTGGATGTCTAACACTACAAATGTCACTGGTTGTTAAATTTGATGTCTAACACTACAAATGTCATTGGTTGTTAAATTTGATGTCTAACACTACAAATGTCATTCGTTGTTAAATTGGATGTCTAACACTACAAATGTCACTGGTTGTTAAATTTGATGTCAAACACTACAAATATCATTGTTTGTTAAATTTGATGTCTAACACTACAAATATCACTGGTTGTTAAATTTGATGTCTAACACTACAAATGTCATTGGTTGTTAAATTTGATGTCTAACACTACAAATGTCATTCGTTGTTAAATTTGATGTCTAACACTACAAATGTCATTGGTTGTTAAATTTGATGTCTAACACTACAAATGTCATTGGTTGTTAAATTTGATGTCTAACACTACAAATGTCACTGGTTGTTAAATTTGATGTCTAACACTACACATGTCATTGGTTGTTAAATTTGATGTCTAACACTACAAATGTCATTGGTTGTTGAATTTGATGTCTAACACTACAAATGTCATTGGTTGTTAAATTTGATGTCTAAAACTACAAATGTCATTCGTTGTTAAATTGGATGTCTAACACTACAAATATCACTGGTTGTTAAATTTGATGTCTAACACTACAAATGTCATTGCTTGTTAAATTTGATGTCAAACACTACAAATGTCATTGGTTGTTAAATTTGATGTCTAACACTACAAATGTCATTGGTTGTTAAATTTGATGTCAAACACTACAAATGTCATTGGTTGTTAAATTTGATGTCTAACATTACAAATGTCATTAGTTGTTAAATTTGATGTTTAAAACTACAAATGTCATTCGTTGTTAAATTGGATGTCTAACACTACAAATGTCATTGGTTGCTAAATTTGATGTCTAGCACTACAAATGCCATTGGTTGTTAAATTTGATGTCTAGCACTACAAATGTCATTGGTTGTTAAATTTGATGTCTAACACTACAAATGTCATTCGTTGTTAAATTTGATGTCTAACACTACAAATGTCATTGGTTGTTAAATTTGATGTCTAACACTACAAATGTCATTCGTTGTTAAATTGGATGTCTAACACTACAAATGTCATTCGTTGTTAAATTTGATGTCTAACACTACAAATGTCATTGGTTGTTAAATTTGATGTCTAACACTACAAATGTCACTGGTTGTTAAATTTGATGTCTAACACTACATATGTCATTGGTTGTTAAATTTGATGTCTAACACTACAAATGTCATTGGTTGTTAAATTTGATGTCTAACACTACAAATGTCATTGGTTGTTAAATTTGATGTCTAAAACTACAAATGTCATTCGTTGTTAAATTGGATGTCTAACACTACAAATATCACTGGTTGTTAAATTTGATGTCTAACACTACAAATGTTATTGGTTGTTAAATTTGATGTCTAACACTACAAATGTCATTGGTTGTTAAATTTGATGTCTAACACTACAAATGTCATTGGTTGTTAAATTTGATGTCTAACACTACAAATGTCATTCGTTGTTAAATTTGATGTCTAACACTACAAATGTCATTGGTTGTTAAATTTGATGTCTAACACTACAAATGTCACTGGTTGTTAAATTTGATGTCTAACACTACAAATGTCATTGGTTGTTAAATTTGATGTCTAACACTACAAATGTCACTGGTTGTTAAATTTGATGTCTAACACTACAAATGTCATTGGTTGTTAAATTTGATGTCAAACATTACAAATGTCATTGGTTGTTAAACTGGATGTCTAACACTACAAATGTCATTAGTTGTTAAATTTGATGTCTAAAACTACAAATGTCATTGGTTGTTAAATTTGATGTCTAACACTACAAATGTCATTGGTTGTTAAATTGGATGTCTAACACTACAAATGTCACTGGTTGTTAAATTTGATGTCTAACACTACAAATGTCATTGGTTGTTAAATTTGATGTCTAACACTACAAATGTCATTGGTTGTTAAATTTGATGTCTAACACTACAAATGTCACTGGTTGCTAAATTTAATGTCTAACACTACAAATGTCATTGGTTGTTAAATTTGATGTCAAACACTACAAATGTCATTGGTTGTTAAATTTGATGTCTAACACTACAAATGTCATTAGTTGTTAAATTTGATGTCTAAAACTACAAATGTCATTCGTTGTTAAATTGAATGGCTAACACTACAAATGTCACTGGTTGTTAAATTTGATGTCTAGCACTACAAATGCCATTGGTTGTTAAATTTGATGTCTAGCACTACAAATGTCATTGGTTGTTAAATTTGATGTCTAACACTACAAATGTCATTCGTTGTTAAATTTGATTTCTAACACTACAAATGTCATTGGTTGTTAAATTTGATGTCTAACACTACAAATGTCATTCGTTGTTAAATTGGATGTCTAACACTACAAATGTCACTGGTTGTTAAATTTGATGTCTAACACTACAAATGTCATTGGTTGTTAAATTTGATGTCTAACACTACAAATGTCATTCGTTGTTAAATTTGATGTCTAACACTACAAATGTCATTGGTTGTTAAATTTGATGTCTAACACTACAAATGTCACTGGTTGTTAAATTTGATGTCTAACACTACAAATGTCATTGGTTGTTAAATTTGATGTCTAACACTACAAATGTCACTGGTTGTTAAATTTGATGTCTAACACTACAAATGTCATTGGTTGTTAAATTTGATGTCAAACATTACAAATGTCATTGGTTGTTAAACTGGATGTCTAACACTACAAATGTCATTAGTTGTTAAATTTGATGTCTAAAACTACAAATGTCATTGGTTGTTAAATTTGATGTCTAACACTACAAATGTCATTGGTTGTTAAATTGGATGTCTAACACTACAAATGTCACTGGTTGTTAAATTTGATGTCTAACACTACAAATGTCATTGGTTGTTAAATTTGATGTCTAACACTACAAATGTCATTGGTTGTTAAATTTGATGTCTAACACTACAAATGTCACTGGTTGCTAAATTTAATGTCTAACACTACAAATGTCATTGGTTGTTAAATTTGATGTCAAACACTACAAATGTCATTGGTTGTTAAATTTGATGTCTAACACTACAAATGTCATTAGTTGTTAAATTTGATGTCTAAAACTACAAATGTCATTCGTTGTTAAATTGAATGGCTAACACTACAAATGTCACTGGTTGTTAAATTTGATGTCTAGCACTACAAATGCCATTGGTTGTTAAATTTGATGTCTAGCACTACAAATGTCATTGGTTGTTAAATTTGATGTCTAACACTACAAATGTCATTCGTTGTTAAATTTGATGTCTAACACTACAAATGTCATTGGTTGTTAAATTTGATGTCTAACACTACAAATGTCATTCGTTGTTAAATTGGATGTCTAACACTACAAATGTCACTGGTTGTTAAATTTGATGTCTAACACTACAAATGTCATTGGTTGTTAAATTTGATGTCTAACACTACAAATGTCATTCGTTGTTAAATTGGATGTCTAACACTACAAATGTCACTGGTTGTTAAATTTGATGTCAAACACTACAAATATCATTGTTTGTTAAATTTGATGTCTAACACTACAAATGTCACTGGTTGTTAAATTTGATGTCTAACACTACAAATGTCATTGGTTGTTAAATTTGATGTCTAACACTACAAATGTCATTCGTTGTTAAATTTGATGTCTAACACTACAAATGTCATTGGTTGTTAAATTTGATGTCTAACACTACAAATGTCATTGGTTGTTAAATTTGATGTCTAACACTACAAATGTCACTGGTTGTTAAATTTGATGTCTAACACTACACATGTCATTGGTTGTTAAATTTGATGTCAAACACTACAAATGTCATTGGTTGTTAAATTTGATGTCTAACATTACAAATGTCATTAGTTGTTAAATTTGATGTTTAAAACTACAAATGTCATTCGTTGTTAAATTGGATGTCTAACACTACAAATGTCATTGGTTGCTAAATTTGATGTCTAGCACTACAAATGCCATTGGTTGTTAAATTTGATGTCTAGCACTACAAATGTCATTGGTTGTTAAATTTGATGTCTAACACTACAAATGTCATTCGTTGTTAAATTTGATGTCTAACACTACAAATGTCATTGGTTGTTAAATTTGATGTCTAACACTACAAATGTCATTCGTTGTTAAATTGGATGTCTAACACTACAAATGTCATTCGTTGTTAAATTTGATGTCTAACACTACAAATGTCATTGGTTGTTAAATTTGATGTCTAACACTACAAATGTCACTGGTTGTTAAATTTGATGTCTAACACTACATATGTCATTGGTTGTTAACTTTGATGTCTAACACTACAAATGTCATTGGTTGTTAAATTTGATGTCTAACACTACAAATGTCATTGGTTGTTAAATTTGATGTCTAAAACTGCAAATGTCATTCGTTGTTAAATTGGATGTCTAACACTACAAATATCACTGGTTGTTAAATTTGATGTCTAACACTACAAATGTTATTGGTTGTTAAATTTGATGTCTAACACTACAAATGTCATTGGTTGTTAAATTTGATGTCTAACACTACAAATGTCATTGGTTGTTAAATTTGATGTCTAACACTACAAATGTCATTCGTTGTTAAATTTGATGTCTAACACTACAAATGTCATTGGTTGTTAAATTTGATGTCTAACACTACAAATGTCATTGGTTGTTAAATTGGATTTCTAACACTACAAATGTCATTGGTTGTTAAATTTGATGTCTAAAACTACAAATGTCATTCGTTGTTAAATTTGATGTCTAACACTACAAATATCACTGGTTGTTAAATTTGATGTCTAACATTACAAATGTCATTGGTTGTTAAATTTGATTTCTAACACTACAAATTTCATTCGTTGTTAAATTGGATGTCTAACACTACAAATGTCATTGGTTGTTAAATTTGATGTCTAACACTACAAATGTCATTGGTTGTTAAATTGGATGTCTAACACTACAAATGTCACTGGTTGTTAAATTTAATGTCAAACACTACAAATGTCATTGTTTGTTAAATTTGATGTCTAACACTACAAATGTTACTGGTTGTTAAATTTGATGTCTAACACTACAAATGTCATTGGTTGTTAAATTTGATGTCAAACACTACAAATGTCATTGGTTGTTAAATTTGATGTCTAACACTACAAATGTCATTAGTTGTTAAATTTGATGTCTAAAACTACAAATGTCATTGGTTGTTAAATTTGATGTCTAACACTACAAATGTCATTGGTTGTTAAATTGGATGTCTAACACTACAAATGTCACTGGTTGTTAAATTTGATGTCTAAAACTACAAATGTCATTCGTTGTTAAATTGGATGTCTAACACTACAAATATCAATGGTTGTTAAATTTGATGTCAAACACTACAAATGTTATTGGTTGTTAAATTTGATGTCTAACACCACAAATGTCACTGGTTGTCTAACACTACAAATGTCATTGGTTGTTAAATTTAATGTGAAACACTACAAATGTCATTGGTTGTTAAATTTGATGTCTAACACTACAAATGTCATTGGTTGTTAAATTTGATGTCTAACACTACAAATGTCATTGGTTGTTAAATTTGATGTCTAACACTACAAATGTCATTAGTTGTTAAATTTCATGTGTAAAACTACAAATGTCATTCGTTGTTAAATTGGATGTCTAACACTACAAATGTCACTGGTTGTTAAATTTGATGTCTAGCACTACAAATGCCATTGGTTGTTAAATTTGATGTCTAGCACTACAAATGTCATTCGTTGTTAAATTTGATGTCTAACACTACAAATGTCATTGGTTGTTAAATTTGATGTCTAACACTACAAATGTCATTGGTTGTTAAATTTGATGTCTAACACTACAAATGTCATTCGTTGTTAAATTGGATGTCTAACACTACAAATGTCACTGGTTGTTAAATTTGATGTCTAACACTACAAATGTCATTGGTTGTTAAATTTGATGTCTAACACTACAAATGTCACTGGTTGTTAAATTTGATGTCTAACACTACACATGTCATTGGTTGCTAAATTTGATGTCTAACACTACAAATGTCATTGGTTGTTAAATTTGATGTCTAACACTACAAATGTCATTGGTTGTTAAACTTGATGTCTAAAACTACAAATGTCATTCGTTGTTAAATTGGATGTCTAACACTACAAATATCACTGGTTGTTAAATTTGATGTCTAACACTACAAATGTCATTGGTTGTTAAATTTGATGTCTAACACTACAAATGTCATTGGTTGTTAAATTTGATGTCTAACACTACAAATGTCATTGGTTGTTAAATTTGATGTCTAACACTACAAATGTCATTGGTTGTTAAATTTGATGTCTAACACTACAAATATCATTGGTTGTTAAATTGGATGTCTAACACTACAAATGTCATTGGTTGTTAAATTGGATTTCTAACACTACAAATGTCATTGGTTGTTAAATTTGATGTCTAAAACTACAAATGTCATTCGTTGTTAAATTGGATGTCTAACACTACAAATATCAATGGTTGTTAAATTTGATGTCAAACACTACAAATGTTATTGGTTGTTAAATTTGATGTCTAACACCACAAATGTCACTGGTTGTCTAACACTACAAATGTCATTGGTTGTTAAATTTGATGTCAAACACTACAAATGTCATTGGTTGTTAAATTTGATGTCTAACACTACAAATGTCATTGGTTGTTAAATTTGATGTCTAACACTACAAATGTCATTGGTTGTTAAATTTGATGTCTAACACTACAAATGTCATTAGTTGTTAAATTTCATGTGTAAAACTACAAATGTCATTCGTTGTTAAATTGGATGTCTAACACTACAAATGTCACTGGTTGTTAAATTTGATGTCTAGCACTACAAATGCCATTGGTTGTTAAATTTGATGTCTAGCACTACAAATGTCATTCGTTGTTAAATTTGATGTCTAACACTACAAATGTCATTGGTTGTTAAATTTGATGTCTAACACTACAAATGTCATTGGTTGTTAAATTTGATGTCTAACACTACAAATGTCATTCGTTGTTAAATTGGATGTCTAACACTACAAATGTCACTGGTTGTTAAATTTGATGTCTAACACTACAAATGTCATTGGTTGTTAAATTTGATGTCTAACACTACAAATGTCACTGGTTGTTAAATTTGATGTCTAACACTACACATGTCATTGGTTGTTAAATTTGATGTCTAACACTACAAATGTCATTGGTTGTTAAATTTGATGTCTAACACTACAAATGTCATTGGTTGTTAAACTTGATGTCTAAAACTACAAATGTCATTCGTTGTTAAATTGGATGTCTAACACTACAAATATCACTGGTTGTTAAATTTGATGTCTAACACTACAAATGTCATTGGTTGTTAAATTTGATGTCTAACACTACAAATGTCATTGGTTGTTAAATTTGATGTCTAACACTACAAATGTCATTGGTTGTTAAATTTGATGTCTAACACTACAAATGTCATTGGTTGTTAAATTTGATGTCTAACACTACAAATATCATTGGTTGTTAAATTGGATGTCTAACACTACAAATGTCATTGGTTGTTAAATTGGATTTCTAACACTACAAATGTCATTGGTTGTTAAATTTGATGTCTAAAACTACAAATGTCATTCGTTGTTAAATTGGATGTCTAACACTACAAATATCACTGGTTGTTAAATTTGATGTCTAACACTACAAATGTCATTGGTTGTTAAATTTGATTTCTAACACTACAAATGTCATTCGTTGTTAAATTGGATGTCTAACACTACAAATGTCATTGGTTGTTAAATTTGATGTCTAACACTACAAATGTCATTGGTTGTTAAATTGGATGTCTAACACTACAAATGTCACTGGTTGTTAAATTTGATGTCTAACACTACAAATGTCATTGGTTGTTAAATTTGATGTCTAACACTACAAATGTCACTGGTTGTTAAACTGGATGTCTAACACTACAAATGTCATTGGTTGTTAAATTTGATGTCAAACACTACAAATGTCATTGGTTGTTAAATTTGATATCTAACACTACAAATGTCATTGGTTGTTAAATTTGATGTCTAAAACTACAAATGTCATTGGTTGTTAAATTTGATGTCTAACACTACAAATGTCATTGGTTGTTAAATTGGATGTCTAACACTACAAATGTCACTGGTTGTTAAATTCGATGTCTAACACTACAAATGTCATTGGTTGTTAAATTTGATGTCTAACACTACAAATGTCACTGGTTGCTAAATTTTATGTCTAACACTACAAATGTCATTGGTTGTTAAATTTGATGTCAAACACTACAAATGTCATTGGTTGTTAAATTTGATGTCTAACACTACAAATGTCATTAGTTGTTAAATTTGATGTCTAAAACTACAAATGTCATTCGTTGTTAAATTGGATGTCTAACACTACAAACGTCACTAGTTGTTAAATTTGATGTCTAGCACTACAAATGCTATTGGTTGTTAAATTTGATGTCTAGCACTACAAATGTCATTGGTTGTTAAATTTGATGTCTAACACTACAAATGCCATTCGTTGTTAAATTTGATGTCTAACACTACAAATGTCATTGGTTGTTAAATTTGATGTCTAACACTACACATGTCATTCGTTGTTAAATTGGATGTCTAACACTACAAATGTCACTGGTTGTTAAATTTGATGTCTAACACTACAAATGTCATTGGTTGTTAAATTTGATGTCTAACACTACAAATGTCACTGGTTGTTAAATTTGATGTCTAACACTACACATGTCATTGGTTGTTAAATTTGATGTCTAACACTACAAATGTCATTGGTTGTTAAATTTGATGTTTAAAACTACAAATGTCATTCGTTGTTAAATTGGATGTCTAACACTACAAATGTCAGTGGTTGCTAAATTTGATGTCTAGCACTACAAATGCCATTGGTTGTTAAATTTGATGTCTAGCACTACAAATGTCATTGGTTGTTAAATTTGATGTCTAACACTACAAATGTCATTGGTTGTTAAACTGGATGTCTAACACTACAAATGTCATTAGTTGTTAAATTTGATGTCTAAAACTACAAATGTCATTGGTTGTTAAATTTGATGTCTAACACTACAAATGTCATTGGTTGTTAAATTGGATGTCTAACACTACAAATGTCACTGGTTGTTAAATTTGATGTCTAACACTACAAATGTCATTGGTTGTTAAATTTGATGTCTAACACTACAAATGTCATTGGTTGTTAAATTTGATGTCTAACACTACAAATGTCACTGGTTGCTAAATTTAATGTCTAACACTACAAATGTCATTGGTTGTTAAATTTGATGTCAAACACTACAAATGTCATTGGTTGTTAAATTTGATGTCTAACACTACAAATGTCATTAGTTGTTAAATTTGATGTCTAAAACTACAAATGTCATTCGTTGTTAAATTGAATGGCTAACACTACAAATGGCACTGGTTGTTAAATTTGATGTCTAGCACTACAAATGCCATTGGTTGTTAAATTTGATGTCTAGCACTACAAATGTCATTGGTTGTTAAATTTGATGTCTAACACTACAAATGTCATTCGTTGTTAAATTTGATGTCTAACACTACAAATGTCATTGGTTGTTAAATTTGATGTCTAACACTACAAATGTCATTCGTTGTTAAATTGGATGTCTAACACTACAAATGTCACTGGTTGTTAAATTTGATGTCTAACACTACAAATGTCATTGGTTGTTAAATTTGATGTCTAACACTACAAATGTCATTCGTTGTTAAATTGGATGTCTAACACTACAAATGTCACTGGTTGTTAAATTTGATGTCAAACACTACAAATATCATTGTTTGTTAAATTTGATGTCTAACACTACAAATATCACTGGTTGTTAAATTTGATGTCTAACACTACAAATGTCATTGGTTGTTAAATTTGATGTCTAACACTACAAATGTCATTCGTTGTTAAATTTGATGTCTAACACTACAAATGTCATTGGTTGTTAAATTTGATGTCTAACACTACAAATGTCATTGGTTGTTAAATTTGATGTCTAACACTACAAATGTCACTGGTTGTTAAATTTGATGTCTAACACTACACATGTCATTGGTTGTTAAATTTGATGTCTAACACTACAAATGTCATTGGTTGTTGAATTTGATGTCTAACACTACAAATGTCATTGGTTGTTAAATTTGATGTCTAAAACTACAAATGTCATTCGTTGTTAAATTGGATGTCTAACACTACAAATATCACTGGTTGTTAAATTTGATGTCTAACACTACAAATGTCATTGCTTGTTAAATTTGATGTCAAACACTACAAATGTCATTGGTTGTTAAATTTGATGTCTAACACTACAAATGTCATTGGTTGTTAAATTTGATGTCAAACACTACAAATGTCATTGGTTGTTAAATTTGATGTCTAACATTACAAATGTCATTAGTTGTTAAATTTGATGTTTAAAACTACAAATGTCATTCGTTGTTAAATTGGATGTCTAACACTACAAATGTCATTGGTTGCTAAATTTGATGTCTAGCACTACAAATGCCATTGGTTGTTAAATTTGATGTCTAGCACTACAAATGTCATTGGTTGTTAAATTTGATGTCTAACACTACAAATGTCATTCGTTGTTAAATTGGATGTCTAACACTACAAATGTCATTCGTTGTTAAATTTGATGTCTAACACTACAAATGTCATTGGTTGTTAAATTTGATGTCTAACACTACAAATGTCACTGGTTGTTAAATTTGATGTCTAACACTACATATGTCATTGGTTGTTAAATTTGATGTCTAACACTACAAATGTCATTGGTTGTTAAATTTGATGTCTAACACTACAAATGTCATTGGTTGTTAAATTTGATGTCTAAAACTACAAATGTCATTCGTTGTTAAATTGGATGTCTAACACTACAAATATCACTGGTTGTTAAATTTGATGTCTAACACTACAAATGTTATTGGTTGTTAAATTTGATGTCTAACACTACAAATGTCATTGGTTGTTAAATTTGATGTCTAACACTACAAATGTCATTGGTTGTTAAATTTGATGTCTAACACTACAAATGTCATTCGTTGTTAAATTTGATGTCTAACACTACAAATGTCATTGGTTGTTAAATTTGATGTCTAACACTACAAATGTCACTGGTTGTTAAATTTGATGTCTAACACTACAAATGTCATTGGTTGTTAAATTTGATGTCTAACACTACAAATGTCACTGGTTGTTAAATTTGATGTCTAACACTACAAATGTCATTGGTTGTTAAATTTGATGTCAAACATTACAAATGTCATTGGTTGTTAAACTGGATGTCTAACACTACAAATGTCATTAGTTGTTAAATTTGATGTCTAAAACTACAAATGTCATTGGTTGTTAAATTTGATGTCTAACACTACAAATGTCATTGGTTGTTAAATTGGATGTCTAACACTACAAATGTCACTGGTTGTTAAATTTGATGTCTAACACTACAAATGTCATTGGTTGTTAAATTTGATGTCTAACACTACAAATGTCATTGGTTGTTAAATTTGATGTCTAACACTACAAATGTCACTGGTTGCTAAATTTAATGTCTAACACTACAAATGTCATTGGTTGTTAAATTTGATGTCAAACACTACAAATGTCATTGGTTGTTAAATTTGATGTCTAACACTACAAATGTCATTAGTTGTTAAATTTGATGTCTAAAACTACAAATGTCATTCGTTGTTAAATTGAATGGCTAACACTACAAATGTCACTGGTTGTTAAATTTGATGTCTAGCACTACAAATGCCATTGGTTGTTAAATTTGATGTCTAGCACTACAAATGTCATTGGTTGTTAAATTTGATGTCTAACACTACAAATGTCATTCGTTGTTAAATTTGATGTCTAACACTACAAATGTCATTGGTTGTTAAATTTGATGTCTAACACTACAAATGTCATTCGTTGTTAAATTGGATGTCTAACACTACAAATGTCACTGGTTGTTAAATTTGATGTCTAACACTACAAATGTCATTGGTTGTTAAATTTGATGTCTAACACTACAAATGTCATTCGTTGTTAAATTGGATGTCTAACACTACAAATGTCACTGGTTGTTAAATTTGATGTCAAACACTACAAATATCATTGTTTGTTAAATTTGATGTCTAACACTACAAATATCACTGGTTGTTAAATTTGATGTCTAACACTACAAATGTCATTGGTTGTTAAATTTGATGTCTAACACTACAAATGTCATTCGTTGTTAAATTTGATGTCTAACACTACAAATGTCATTGGTTGTTAAATTTGATGTCTAACACTACAAATGTCATTGGTTGTTAAATTTGATGTCTAACACTACAAATGTCACTGGTTGTTAAATTTGATGTCTAACACTACACATGTCATTGGTTGTTAAATTTGATGTCTAACACTACAAATGTCATTGGTTGTTGAATTTGATGTCTAACACTACAAATGTCATTGGTTGTTAAATTTGATGTCTAAAACTACAAATGTCATTCGTTGTTAAATTGGATGTCTAACACTACAAATATCACTGGTTGTTAAATTTGATGTCTAACACTACAAATGTCATTGCTTGTTAAATTTGATGTCAAACACTACAAATGTCATTGGTTGTTAAATTTGATGTCTAACACTACAAATGTCATTGGTTGTTAAATTTGATGTCAAACACTACAAATGTCATTGGTTGTTAAATTTGATGTCTAACATTACAAATGTCATTAGTTGTTAAATTTGATGTTTAAAACTACAAATGTCATTCGTTGTTAAATTGGATGTCTAACACTACAAATGTCATTGGTTGCTAAATTTGATGTCTAGCACTACAAATGCCATTGGTTGTTAAATTTGATGTCTAGCACTACAAATGTCATTGGTTGTTAAATTTGATGTCTAACACTACAAATGTCATTCGTTGTTAAATTTGATGTCTAACACTACAAATGTCATTGGTTGTTAAATTTGATGTCTAACACTACAAATGTCATTCGTTGTTAAATTGGATGTCTAACACTACAAATGTCATTCGTTGTTAAATTTGATGTCTAACACTACAAATGTCATTGGTTGTTAAATTTGATGTCTAACACTACAAATGTCACTGGTTGTTAAATTTGATGTCTAACACTACATATGTCATTGGTTGTTAAATTTGATGTCTAACACTACAAATGTCATTGGTTGTTAAATTTGATGTCTAACACTACAAATGTCATTGGTTGTTAAATTTGATGTCTAAAACTACAAATGTCATTCGTTGTTAAATTGGATGTCTAACACTACAAATATCACTGGTTGTTAAATTTGATGTCTAACACTACAAATGTTATTGGTTGTTAAATTTGATGTCTAACACTACAAATGTCATTGGTTGTTAAATTTGATGTCTAACACTACAAATGTCATTGGTTGTTAAATTTGATGTCTAACACTACAAATGTCATTCGTTGTTAAATTTGATGTCTAACACTACAAATGTCATTGGTTGTTAAATTTGATGTCTAACACTACAAATGTCACTGGTTGTTAAATTTGATGTCTAACACTACAAATGTCATTGGTTGTTAAATTTGATGTCTAACACTACAAATGTCACTGGTTGTTAAATTTGATGTCTAACACTACAAATGTCATTGGTTGTTAAATTTGATGTCAAACATTACAAATGTCATTGGTTGTTAAACTGGATGTCTAACACTACAAATGTCATTAGTTGTTAAATTTGATGTCTAAAACTACAAATGTCATTGGTTGTTAAATTTGATGTCTAACACTACAAATGTCATTGGTTGTTAAATTGGATGTCTAACACTACAAATGTCACTGGTTGTTAAATTTGATGTCTAACACTACAAATGTCATTGGTTGTTAAATTTGATGTCTAACACTACAAATGTCATTGGTTGTTAAATTTGATGTCTAACACTACAAATGTCACTGGTTGCTAAATTTAATGTCTAACACTACAAATGTCATTGGTTGTTAAATTTGATGTCAAACACTACAAATGTCATTGGTTGTTAAATTTGATGTCTAACACTACAAATGTCATTAGTTGTTAAATTTGATGTCTAAAACTACAAATGTCATTCGTTGTTAAATTGAATGGCTAACACTACAAATGTCACTGGTTGTTAAATTTGATGTCTAGCACTACAAATGCCATTGGTTGTTAAATTTGATGTCTAGCACTACAAATGTCATTGGTTGTTAAATTTGATGTCTAACACTACAAATGTCATTCGTTGTTAAATTTGATTTCTAACACTACAAATGTCATTGGTTGTTAAATTTGATGTCTAACACTACAAATGTCATTCGTTGTTAAATTGGATGTCTAACACTACAAATGTCACTGGTTGTTAAATTTGATGTCTAACACTACAAATGTCATTGGTTGTTAAATTTGATGTCTAACACTACAAATGTCATTCGTTGTTAAATTGGATGTCTAACACTACAAATGTCACTGGTTGTTAAATTTGATGTCAAACACTACAAATATCATTGTTTGTTAAATTTGATGTCTAACACTACAAATATCACTGGTTGTTAAATTTGATGTCTAACACTACAAATGTCATTGGTTGTTAAATTTGATGTCTAACACTACAAATGTCATTCGTTGTTAAATTTGATGTCTAACACTACAAATGTCATTGGTTGTTAAATTTGATGTCTAACACTACAAATGTCATTGGTTGTTAAATTTGATGTCTAACACTACAAATGTCACTGGTTGTTAAATTTGATGTCTAACACTACACATGTCATTGGTTGTTAAATTTGATGTCTAACACTACAAATGTCATTGGTTGTTGAATTTGATGTCTAACACTACAAATGTCATTGGTTGTTAAATTTGATGTCTAAAACTACAAATGTCATTCGTTGTTAAATTGGATGTCTAACACTACAAATACCACTGGTTGTTAAATTTGATGTCTAACACTACAAATGTCATTGCTTGTTAAATTTGATGTCAAACACTACAAATGTCATTGGTTGTTAAATTTGATGTCTAACACTACAAATGTCATTGGTTGTTAAATTTGATGTCAAACACTACAAATGTCATTGGTTGTTAAATTTGATGTCTAACATTACAAATGTCATTAGTTGTTAAATTTGATGTTTAAAACTACAAATGTCATTCGTTGTTAAATTGGATGTCTAACACTACAAATGTCATTGGTTGCTAAATTTGATGTCTAGCACTACAAATGCCATTGGTTGTTAAATTTGATGTCTAGCACTACAAATTTCATTGGTTGTTAAATTTGATGTCTAACACTACAAATGTCATTCGTTGTTAAATTTGATGTCTAACACTACAAATGTCATTGGTTGTTAAATTTGATGTCTAACACTACAAATGTCATTCGTTGTTAAATTGGATGTCTAACACTACAAATGTCATTCGTTGTTAAATTTGATGTCTAACACTACAAATGTCATTGGTTGTTAAATTTGATGTCTAACACTACAAATGTCACTGGTTGTTAAATTTGATGTCTAACACTACATATGTCATTGGTTGTTAAATTTGATGTCTAACACTACAAATGTCATTGGTTGTTAAATTTGATGTCTAACACTACAAATATCATTGGTTGTTAAATTGGATGTCTAACACTACAAATGTCATTGGTTGTTAAATTGGATTTCTAACACTACAAATGTCATTGGTTGTTAAATTTGATGTCTAAAACTACAAATGTCATTCGTTGTTAAATTGGATGTCTAACACTACAAATATCAATGGTTGTTAAATTTGATGTCAAACACTACAAATGTTATTGGTTGTTAAATTTGATGTCTAACACCACAAATGTCACTGGTTGTCTAACACTACAAATGTCATTGGTTGTTAAATTTGATGTCAAACACTACAAATGTCATTGGTTGTTAAATTTGATGTCTAACACTACAAATGTCATTGGTTGTTAAATTTGATGTCTAACACTACAAATGTCATTGGTTGTTAAATTTGATGTCTAACACTACAAATGTCATTAGTTGTTAAATTTCATGTGTAAAACTACAAATGTCATTCGTTGTTAAATTGGATGTCTAACACTACAAATGTCACTGGTTGTTAAATTTGATGTCTAGCACTACAAATGCCATTGGTTGTTAAATTTGATGTCTAGCACTACAAATGTCATTCGTTGTTAAATTTGATGTCTAACACTACAAATGTCATTGGTTGTTAAATTTGATGTCTAACACTACAAATGTCATTGGTTGTTAAATTTGATGTCTAACACTACAAATGTCATTCGTTGTTAAATTGGATGTCTAACACTACAAATGTCACTGGTTGTTAAATTTGATGTCTAACACTACAAATGTCATTGGTTGTTAAATTTGATGTCTAACACTACAAATGTCACTGGTTGTTAAATTTGATGTCTAACACTACACATGTCATTGGTTGTTAAATTTGATGTCTAACACTACAAATGTCATTGGTTGTTAAATTTGATGTCTAACACTACAAATGTCATTGGTTGTTAAACTTGATGTCTAAAACTACAAATGTCATTCGTTGTTAAATTGGATGTCTAACACTACAAATATCACTGGTTGTTAAATTTGATGTCTAACACTACAAATGTCATTGGTTGTTAAATTTGATGTCTAACACTACAAATGTCATTGGTTGTTAAATTTGATGTCTAACACTACAAATGTCATTGGTTGTTAAATTTGATGTCTAACACTACAAATGTCATTGGTTGTTAAATTTGATGTCTAACACTACAAATATCATTGGTTGTTAAATTGGATGTCTAACACTACAAATGTCATTGGTTGTTAAATTGGATTTCTAACACTACAAATGTCATTGGTTGTTAAATTTGATGTCTAAAACTACAAATGTCATTCGTTGTTAAATTGGATGTCTAACACTACAAATATCACTGGTTGTTAAATTTGATGTCTAACACTACAAATGTCATTGGTTGTTAAATTTGATTTCTAACACTACAAATGTCATTCGTTGTTAAATTGGATGTCTAACACTACAAATGTCATTGGTTGTTAAATTTGATGTCTAACACTACAAATGTCATTGGTTGTTAAATTGGATGTCTAACACTACAAATGTCACTGGTTGTTAAATTTGATGTCTAACACTACAAATGTCATTGGTTGTTAAATTTGATGTCTAACACTACAAATGTCACTGGTTGTTAAACTGGATGTCTAACACTACAAATGTCATTGGTTGTTAAATTTGATGTCAAACACTACAAATGTCATTGGTTGTTAAATTTGATATCTAACACTACAAATGTCATTGGTTGTTAAATTTGATGTCTAAAACTACAAATGTCATTGGTTGTTAAATTTGATGTCTAACACTACAAATGTCATTGGTTGTTAAATTGGATGTCTAACACTACAAATGTCACTGGTTGTTAAATTCGATGTCTAACACTACAAATGTCATTGGTTGTTAAATTTGATGTCTAACACTACAAATGTCACTGGTTGCTAAATTTTATGTCTAACACTACAAATGTCATTGGTTGTTAAATTTGATGTCAAACACTACAAATGTCATTGGTTGTTAAATTTGATGTCTAACACTACAAATGTCATTAGTTGTTAAATTTGATGTCTAAAACTACAAATGTCATTCGTTGTTAAATTGGATGTCTAACACTACAAACGTCACTAGTTGTTAAATTTTATGTCTAGCACTACAAATGCTATTGGTTGTTAAATTTGATGTCTAGCACTACAAATGTCATTGGTTGTTAAATTTGATGTCTAACACTACAAATGCCATTCGTTGTTAAATTTGATGTCTAACACTACAAATGTCATTGGTTGTTAAATTTGATGTCTAACACTACACATGTCATTCGTTGTTAAATTGGATGTCTAACACTACAAATGTCACTGGTTGTTAAATTTGATGTCTAACACTACAAATGTCATTGGTTGTTAAATTTGATGTCTAACACTACAAATGTCACTGGTTGTTAAATTTGATGTCTAACACTACACATGTCATTGGTTGTTAAATTTGATGTCTAACACTACAAATGTCATTGGTTGTTAAATTTGATGTTTAAAACTACAAATGTCATTCGTTGTTAAATTGGATGTCTAACACTACAAATGTCAGTGGTTGCTAAATTTGATGTCTAGCACTACAAATGCCATTGGTTGTTAAATTTGATGTCTAGCACTACAAATGTCATTGGTTGTTAAATTTGATGTCTAACACTACAAATGTCATTGGTTGTTAAACTGGATGTCTAACACTACAAATGTCATTAGTTGTTAAATTTGATGTCTAAAACTACAAATGTCATTGGTTGTTAAATTTGATGTCTAACACTACAAATGTCATTGGTTGTTAAATTGGATGTCTAACACTACAAATGTCACTGGTTGTTAAATTTGATGTCTAACACTACAAATGTCATTGGTTGTTAAATTTGATGTCTAACACTACAAATGTCATTGGTTGTTAAATTTGATGTCTAACACTACAAATGTCACTGGTTGCTAAATTTAATGTCTAACACTACAAATGTCATTGGTTGTTAAATTTGATGTCAAACACTACAAATGTCATTGGTTGTTAAATTTGATGTCTAACACTACAAATGTCATTAGTTGTTAAATTTGATGTCTAAAACTACAAATGTCATTCGTTGTTAAATTGAATGGCTAACACTACAAATGGCACTGGTTGTTAAATTTGATGTCTAGCACTACAAATGCCATTGGTTGTTAAATTTGATGTCTAGCACTACAAATGTCATTGGTTGTTAAATTTGATGTCTAACACTACACATGTCATTCGTTGTTAAATTTGATGTCTAACACTACAAATGTCATTGGTTGTTAAATTTGATGTCTAACACTACAAATGTCATTCGTTGTTAAATTGGATGTCTAACACTACAAATGTCACTGGTTGTTAAATTTGATGTCTAACACTACAAATGTCATTGGTTGTTAAATTTGATGTCTAACACTACAAATGTCATTCGTTGTTAAATTGGATGTCTAACACTACAAATGTCACTGGTTGTTAAATTTGATGTCAAACACTACAAATATCATTGTTTGTTAAATTTGATGTCTAACACTACAAATATCACTGGTTGTTAAATTTGATGTCTAACACTACAAATGTCATTGGTTGTTAAATTTGATGTCTAACACTACAAATGTCATTCGTTGTTAAATTTGATGTCTAACACTACAAATGTCATTGGTTGTTAAATTTGATGTCTAACACTACAAATGTCATTGGTTGTTAAATTTGATGTCTAACACTACAAATGTCACTGGTTGTTAAATTTGATGTCTAACACTACACATGTCATTGGTTGTTAAATTTGATGTCTAACACTACAAATGTCATTGGTTGTTGAATTTGATGTCTAACACTACAAATGTCATTGGTTGTTAAATTTGATGTCTAAAACTACAAATGTCATTCGTTGTTAAATTGGATGTCTAACACTACAAATATCACTGGTTGTTAAATTTGATGTCTAACACTACAAATGTCATTGCTTGTTAAATTTGATGTCAAACACTACAAATGTCATTGGTTGTTAAATTTGATGTCTAACACTACAAATGTCATTGGTTGTTAAATTTGATGTCAAACACTACAAATGTCATTGGTTGTTAAATTTGATGTCTAACATTACAAATGTCATTAGTTGTTAAATTTGATGTTTAAAACTACAAATGTCATTCGTTGTTAAATTGGATGTCTAACACTACAAATGTCATTGGTTGCTAAATTTGATGTCTAGCACTACAAATGCCATTGGTTGTTAAATTTGATGTCTAGCACTACAAATGTCATTGGTTGTTAAATTTGATGTCTAACACTACAAATGTCATTCGTTGTTAAATTGGATGTCTAACACTACAAATGTCATTCGTTGTTAAATTTGATGTCTAACACTACAAATGTCATTGGTTGTTAAATTTGATGTCTAACACTACAAATGTCACTGGTTGTTAAATTTGATGTCTAACACTACATATGTCATTGGTTGTTAAATTTGATGTCTAACACTACAAATGTCATTGGTTGTTAAATTTGATGTCTAACACTACAAATGTCATTGGTTGTTAAATTTGATGTCTAAAACTACAAATGTCATTCGTTGTTAAATTGGATGTCTAACACTACAAATATCACTGGTTGTTAAATTTGATGTCTAACACTACAAATGTTATTGGTTGTTAAATTTGATGTCTAACACTACAAATGTCATTGGTTGTTAAATTTGATGTCTAACACTACAAATGTCATTGGTTGTTAAATTTGATGTCTAACACTACAAATGTCATTCGTTGTTAAATTTGATGTCTAACACTACAAATGTCATTGGTTGTTAAATTTGATGTCTAACACTACAAATGTCACTGGTTGTTAAATTTGATGTCTAACACTACAAATGTCATTGGTTGTTAAATTTGATGTCTAACACTACAAATGTCACTGGTTGTTAAATTTGATGTCTAACACTACAAATGTCATTGGTTGTTAAATTTGATGTCAAACATTACAAATGTCATTGGTTGTTAAACTGGATGTCTAACACTACAAATGTCATTAGTTGTTAAATTTGATGTCTAAAACTACAAATGTCATTGGTTGTTAAATTTGATGTCTAACACTACAAATGTCATTGGTTGTTAAATTGGATGTCTAACACTACAAATGTCACTGGTTGTTAAATTTGATGTCTAACACTACAAATGTCATTGGTTGTTAAATTTGATGTCTAACACTACAAATGTCATTGGTTGTTAAATTTGATGTCTAACACTACAAATGTCACTGGTTGCTAAATTTAATGTCTAACACTACAAATGTCATTGGTTGTTAAATTTGATGTCAAACACTACAAATGTCATTGGTTGTTAAATTTGATGTCTAACACTACAAATGTCATTAGTTGTTAAATTTGATGTCTAAAACTACAAATGTCATTCGTTGTTAAATTGAATGGCTAACACTACAAATGTCACTGGTTGTTAAATTTGATGTCTAGCACTACAAATGCCATTGGTTGTTAAATTTGATGTCTAGCACTACAAATGTCATTGGTTGTTAAATTTGATGTCTAACACTACAAATGTCATTCGTTGTTAAATTTGATGTCTAACACTACAAATGTCATTGGTTGTTAAATTTGATGTCTAACACTACAAATGTCATTCGTTGTTAAATTGGATGTCTAACACTACAAATGTCACTGGTTGTTAAATTTGATGTCTAACACTACAAATGTCATTGGTTGTTAAATTTGATGTCTAACACTACAAATGTCATTCGTTGTTAAATTGGATGTCTAACACTACAAATGTCACTGGTTGTTAAATTTGATGTCAAACACTACAAATATCATTGTTTGTTAAATTTGATGTCTAACACTACAAATATCACTGGTTGTTAAATTTGATGTCTAACACTACAAATGTCATTGGTTGTTAAATTTGATGTCTAACACTACAAATGTCATTCGTTGTTAAATTTGATGTCTAACACTACAAATGTCATTGGTTGTTAAATTTGATGTCTAACACTACAAATGTCATTGGTTGTTAAATTTGATGTCTAACACTACAAATGTCACTGGTTGTTAAATTTGATGTCTAACACTACACATGTCATTGGTTGTTAAATTTGATGTCTAACACTACAAATGTCATTGGTTGTTGAATTTGATGTCTAACACTACAAATGTCATTGGTTGTTAAATTTGATGTCTAAAACTACAAATGTCATTCGTTGTTAAATTGGATGTCTAACACTACAAATATCACTGGTTGTTAAATTTGATGTCTAACACTACAAATGTCATTGCTTGTTAAATTTGATGTCAAACACTACAAATGTCATTGGTTGTTAAATTTGATGTCTAACACTACAAATGTCATTGGTTGTTAAATTTGATGTCAAACACTACAAATGTCATTGGTTGTTAAATTTGATGTCTAACATTACAAATGTCATTAGTTGTTAAATTTGATGTTTAAAACTACAAATGTCATTCGTTGTTAAATTGGATGTCTAACACTACAAATGTCATTGGTTGCTAAATTTGATGTCTAGCACTACAAATGCCATTGGTTGTTAAATTTGATGTCTAGCACTACAAATGTCATTGGTTGTTAAATTTGATGTCTAACACTACAAATGTCATTCGTTGTTAAATTTGATGTCTAACACTACAAATGTCATTGGTTGTTAAATTTGATGTCTAACACTACAAATGTCATTCGTTGTTAAATTGGATGTCTAACACTACAAATGTCATTCGTTGTTAAATTTGATGTCTAACACTACAAATGTCATTGGTTGTTAAATTTGATGTCTAACACTACAAATGTCACTGGTTGTTAAATTTGATGTCTAACACTACATATGTCATTGGTTGTTAAATTTGATGTCTAACACTACAAATGTCATTGGTTGTTAAATTTGATGTCTAACACTACAAATGTCATTGGTTGTTAAATTTGATGTCTAAAACTACAAATGTCATTCGTTGTTAAATTGGATGTCTAACACTACAAATATCACTGGTTGTTAAATTTGATGTCTAACACTACAAATGTTATTGGTTGTTAAATTTGATGTCTAACACTACAAATGTCATTGGTTGTTAAATTTGATGTCTAACACTACAAATGTCATTGGTTGTTAAATTTGATGTCTAACACTACAAATGTCATTCGTTGTTAAATTTGATGTCTAACACTACAAATGTCATTGGTTGTTAAATTTGATGTCTAACACTACAAATGTCACTGGTTGTTAAATTTGATGTCTAACACTACAAATGTCATTGGTTGTTAAATTTGATGTCTAACACTACAAATGTCACTGGTTGTTAAATTTGATGTCTAACACTACAAATGTCATTGGTTGTTAAATTTGATGTCAAACATTACAAATGTCATTGGTTGTTAAACTGGATGTCTAACACTACAAATGTCATTAGTTGTTAAATTTGATGTCTAAAACTACAAATGTCATTGGTTGTTAAATTTGATGTCTAACACTACAAATGTCATTGGTTGTTAAATTGGATGTCTAACACTACAAATGTCACTGGTTGTTAAATTTGATGTCTAACACTACAAATGTCATTGGTTGTTAAATTTGATGTCTAACACTACAAATGTCATTGGTTGTTAAATTTGATGTCTAACACTACAAATGTCACTGGTTGCTAAATTTAATGTCTAACACTACAAATGTCATTGGTTGTTAAATTTGATGTCAAACACTACAAATGTCATTGGTTGTTAAATTTGATGTCTAACACTACAAATGTCATTAGTTGTTAAATTTGATGTCTAAAACTACAAATGTCATTCGTTGTTAAATTGAATGGCTAACACTACAAATGTCACTGGTTGTTAAATTTGATGTCTAGCACTACAAATGCCATTGGTTGTTAAATTTGATGTCTAGCACTACAAATGTCATTGGTTGTTAAATTTGATGTCTAACACTACAAATGTCATTCGTTGTTAAATTTGATTTCTAACACTACAAATGTCATTGGTTGTTAAATTTGATGTCTAACACTACAAATGTCATTCGTTGTTAAATTGGATGTCTAACACTACAAATGTCACTGGTTGTTAAATTTGATGTCTAACACTACAAATGTCATTGGTTGTTAAATTTGATGTCTAACACTACAAATGTCATTCGTTGTTAAATTGGATGTCTAACACTACAAATGTCACTGGTTGTTAAATTTGATGTCAAACACTACAAATATCATTGTTTGTTAAATTTGATGTCTAACACTACAAATATCACTGGTTGTTAAATTTGATGTCTAACACTACAAATGTCATTGGTTGTTAAATTTGATGTCTAACACTACAAATGTCATTCGTTGTTAAATTTGATGTCTAACACTACAAATGTCATTGGTTGTTAAATTTGATGTCTAACACTACAAATGTCATTGGTTGTTAAATTTGATGTCTAACACTACAAATGTCACTGGTTGTTAAATTTGATGTCTAACACTACACATGTCATTGGTTGTTAAATTTGATGTCTAACACTACAAATGTCATTGGTTGTTGAATTTGATGTCTAACACTACAAATGTCATTGGTTGTTAAATTTGATGTCTAAAACTACAAATGTCATTCGTTGTTAAATTGGATGTCTAACACTACAAATACCACTGGTTGTTAAATTTGATGTCTAACACTACAAATGTCATTGCTTGTTAAATTTGATGTCAAACACTACAAATGTCATTGGTTGTTAAATTTGATGTCTAACACTACAAATGTCATTGGTTGTTAAATTTGATGTCAAACACTACAAATGTCATTGGTTGTTAAATTTGATGTCTAACATTACAAATGTCATTAGTTGTTAAATTTGATGTTTAAAACTACAAATGTCATTCGTTGTTAAATTGGATGTCTAACACTACAAATGTCATTGGTTGCTAAATTTGATGTCTAGCACTACAAATGCCATTGGTTGTTAAATTTGATGTCTAGCACTACAAATTTCATTGGTTGTTAAATTTGATGTCTAACACTACAAATGTCATTCGTTGTTAAATTTGATGTCTAACACTACAAATGTCATTGGTTGTTAAATTTGATGTCTAACACTACAAATGTCATTCGTTGTTAAATTGGATGTCTAACACTACAAATGTCATTCGTTGTTAAATTTGATGTCTAACACTACAAATGTCATTGGTTGTTAAATTTGATGTCTAACACTACAAATGTCACTGGTTGTTAAATTTGATGTCTAACACTACATATGTCATTGGTTGTTAAATTTGATGTCTAACACTACAAATGTCATTGGTTGTTAAATTTGATGTCTAACACTACAAATGTCATTGGTTGTTAAATTTGATGTCTAAAACTACAAATGTCATTCGTTGTTAAATTGGATGTCTAACACTACAAATATCACTGGTTGTTAAATTTGATGTCTAACACTACAAATGTTATTGGTTGTTAAATTTGATGTCTAACACTACAAATGTCATTGGTTGTTAAATTTGATGTCTAACACTACAAATGTCATTGGTTGTTAAATTTGATGTCTAACACTACAAATGTCATTCGTTGTTAAATTTGATGTCTAACACTACAAATGTCATTGGTTGTTAAATTTGATGTCTAACACTACAAATGTCACTGGTTGTTAAATTTGATGTCTAACACTACAAATGTCATTGGTTGTTAAATTTGATGTCTAACACTACAAATGTCACTGGTTGTTAAATTTGATGTCTAACACTACAAATGTCATTGGTTGTTAAATTTGATGTCAAACATTACAAATGTCATTGGTTGTTAAACTGGATGTCTAACACTACAAATGTCATTAGTTGTTAAATTTGATGTCTAAAACTACAAATGTCATTGGTTGTTAAATTTGATGTCTAACACTACAAATGTCATTGGTTGTTAAATTGGATGTCTAACACTACAAATGTCACTGGTTGTTAAATTTGATGTCTAACACTACAAATGTCATTGGTTGTTAAATTTGATGTCTAACACTACAAATGTCATTGGTTGTTAAATTTGATGTCTAACACTACAAATGTCACTGGTTGCTAAATTTAATGTCTAACACTACAAATGTCATTGGTTGTTAAATTTGATGTCAAACACTACAAATGTCATTGGTTGTTAAATTTGATGTCTAACACTACAAATGTCATTAGTTGTTAAATTTGATGTCTAAAACTACAAATGTCATTCGTTGTTAAATTGAATGGCTAACACTACAAATGTCACTGGTTGTTAAATTTGATGTCTAGCACTACAAATGCCATTGGTTGTTAAATTTGATGTCTAGCACTACAAATGTCATTGGTTGTTAAATTTGATGTCTAACACTACAAATGTCATTCGTTGTTAAATTTGATGTCTAACACTACAAATGTCATTGGTTGTTAAATTTGATGTCTAACACTACAAATGTCATTCGTTGTTAAATTGGATGTCTAACACTACAAATGTCACTGGTTGTTAAATTTGATGTCTAACACTACAAATGTCATTGGTTGTTAAATTTGATGTCTAACACTACAAATGTCATTCGTTGTTAAATTGGATGTCTAACACTACAAATGTCACTGGTTGTTAAATTTGATGTCAAACACTACAAATATCATTGTTTGTTAAATTTGATGTCTAACACTACAAATGTCACTGGTTGTTAAATTTGATGTCTAACACTACAAATGTCATTGGTTGTTAAATTTGATGTCTAACACTACAAATGTCATTCGTTGTTAAATTTGATGTCTAACACTACAAATGTCATTGGTTGTTAAATTTGATGTCTAACACTACAAATGTCATTGGTTGTTAAATTTGATGTCTAACACTACAAATGTCACTGGTTGTTAAATTTGATGTCTAACACTACACATGTCATTGGTTGTTAAATTTGATGTCAAACACTACAAATGTCATTGGTTGTTAAATTTGATGTCTAACATTACAAATGTCATTAGTTGTTAAATTTGATGTTTAAAACTACAAATGTCATTCGTTGTTAAATTGGATGTCTAACACTACAAATGTCATTGGTTGCTAAATTTGATGTCTAGCACTACAAATGCCATTGGTTGTTAAATTTGATGTCTAGCACTACAAATGTCATTGGTTGTTAAATTTGATGTCTAACACTACAAATGTCATTCGTTGTTAAATTTGATGTCTAACACTACAAATGTCATTGGTTGTTAAATTTGATGTCTAACACTACAAATGTCATTCGTTGTTAAATTGGATGTCTAACACTACAAATGTCATTCGTTGTTAAATTTGATGTCTAACACTACAAATGTCATTGGTTGTTAAATTTGATGTCTAACACTACAAATGTCACTGGTTGTTAAATTTGATGTCTAACACTACATATGTCATTGGTTGTTAACTTTGATGTCTAACACTACAAATGTCATTGGTTGTTAAATTTGATGTCTAACACTACAAATGTCATTGGTTGTTAAATTTGATGTCTAAAACTGCAAATGTCATTCGTTGTTAAATTGGATGTCTAACACTACAAATATCACTGGTTGTTAAATTTGATGTCTAACACTACAAATGTTATTGGTTGTTAAATTTGATGTCTAACACTACAAATGTCATTGGTTGTTAAATTTGATGTCTAACACTACAAATGTCATTGGTTGTTAAATTTGATGTCTAACACTACAAATGTCATTCGTTGTTAAATTTGATGTCTAACACTACAAATGTCATTGGTTGTTAAATTTGATGTCTAACACTACAAATGTCATTGGTTGTTAAATTGGATTTCTAACACTACAAATGTCATTGGTTGTTAAATTTGATGTCTAAAACTACAAATGTCATTCGTTGTTAAATTTGATGTCTAACACTACAAATATCACTGGTTGTTAAATTTGATGTCTAACATTACAAATGTCATTGGTTGTTAAATTTGATTTCTAACACTACAAATTTCATTCGTTGTTAAATTGGATGTCTAACACTACAAATGTCATTGGTTGTTAAATTTGATGTCTAACACTACAAATGTCATTGGTTGTTAAATTGGATGTCTAACACTACAAATGTCACTGGTTGTTAAATTTAATGTCAAACACTACAAATGTCATTGTTTGTTAAATTTGATGTCTAACACTACAAATGTTACTGGTTGTTAAATTTGATGTCTAACACTACAAATGTCATTGGTTGTTAAATTTGATGTCAAACACTACAAATGTCATTGGTTGTTAAATTTGATGTCTAACACTACAAATGTCATTAGTTGTTAAATTTGATGTCTAAAACTACAAATGTCATTGGTTGTTAAATTTGATGTCTAACACTACAAATGTCATTGGTTGTTAAATTGGATGTCTAACACTACAAATGTCACTGGTTGTTAAATTTGATGTCTAAAACTACAAATGTCATTCGTTGTTAAATTGGATGTCTAACACTACAAATATCAATGGTTGTTAAATTTGATGTCAAACACTACAAATGTTATTGGTTGTTAAATTTGATGTCTAACACCACAAATGTCACTGGTTGTCTAACACTACAAATGTCATTGGTTGTTAAATTTAATGTGAAACACTACAAATGTCATTGGTTGTTAAATTTGATGTCTAACACTACAAATGTCATTGGTTGTTAAATTTGATGTCTAACACTACAAATGTCATTGGTTGTTAAATTTGATGTCTAACACTACAAATGTCATTAGTTGTTAAATTTCATGTGTAAAACTACAAATGTCATTCGTTGTTAAATTGGATGTCTAACACTACAAATGTCACTGGTTGTTAAATTTGATGTCTAGCACTACAAATGCCATTGGTTGTTAAATTTGATGTCTAGCACTACAAATGTCATTCGTTGTTAAATTTGATGTCTAACACTACAAATGTCATTGGTTGTTAAATTTGATGTCTAACACTACAAATGTCATTGGTTGTTAAATTTGATGTCTAACACTACAAATGTCATTCGTTGTTAAATTGGATGTCTAACACTACAAATGTCACTGGTTGTTAAATTTGATGTCTAACACTACAAATGTCATTGGTTGTTAAATTTGATGTCTAACACTACAAATGTCACTGGTTGTTAAATTTGATGTCTAACACTACACATGTCATTGGTTGCTAAATTTGATGTCTAACACTACAAATGTCATTGGTTGTTAAATTTGATGTCTAACACTACAAATGTCATTGGTTGTTAAACTTGATGTCTAAAACTACAAATGTCATTCGTTGTTAAATTGGATGTCTAACACTACAAATATCACTGGTTGTTAAATTTGATGTCTAACACTACAAATGTCATTGGTTGTTAAATTTGATGTCTAACACTACAAATGTCATTGGTTGTTAAATTTGATGTCTAACACTACAAATGTCATTGGTTGTTAAATTTGATGTCTAACACTACAAATGTCATTGGTTGTTAAATTTGATGTCTAACACTACAAATATCATTGGTTGTTAAATTGGATGTCTAACACTACAAATGTCATTGGTTGTTAAATTGGATTTCTAACACTACAAATGTCATTGGTTGTTAAATTTGATGTCTAAAACTACAAATGTCATTCGTTGTTAAATTGGATGTCTAACACTACAAATATCAATGGTTGTTAAATTTGATGTCAAACACTACAAATGTTATTGGTTGTTAAATTTGATGTCTAACACCACAAATGTCACTGGTTGTCTAACACTACAAATGTCATTGGTTGTTAAATTTGATGTCAAACACTACAAATGTCATTGGTTGTTAAATTTGATGTCTAACACTACAAATGTCATTGGTTGTTAAATTTGATGTCTAACACTACAAATGTCATTGGTTGTTAAATTTGATGTCTAACACTACAAATGTCATTAGTTGTTAAATTTCATGTGTAAAACTACAAATGTCATTCGTTGTTAAATTGGATGTCTAACACTACAAATGTCACTGGTTGTTAAATTTGATGTTTAGCACTACAAATGCCATTGGTTGTTAAATTTGATGTCTAACACTACAAATGTCATTCGTTGTTAAATTTGATGTCTAACACTACAAATGTCATTGGTTGTTAAATTTGATGTCTAACACTACAAATGTCACTGGTTGTTAAATTTGATGTCTAACACTACAAATGTCATTGGTTGTTAAATTTGATGTCTAACACTACAAATGTCACTGGTTGTTAAATTTGATGTCTAACACTACAAATGTCATTGGTTGTTAAATTTGATGTCAAACATTACAAATGTCATTGGTTGTTAAACTGGATGTCTAACACTACAAATGTCATTAGTTGTTAAATTTGATGTCTAAAACTACAAATGTCATTGGTTGTTAAATTTGATGTCTAACACTACAAATGTCATTGGTTGTTAAATTGGATGTCTAACACTACAAATGTCACTGGTTGTTAAATTTGATGTCTAACACTACAAATGTCATTGGTTGTTAAATTTGATGTCTAACACTACAAATGTCATTGGTTGTTAAATTTGATGTCTAACACTACAAATGTCACTGGTTGCTAAATTTAATGTCTAACACTACAAATGTCATTGGTTGTTAAATTTGATGTCAAACACTACAAATGTCATTGGTTGTTAAATTTGATGTCTAACACTACAAATGTCATTAGTTGTTAAATTTGATGTCTAAAACTACAAATGTCATTCGTTGTTAAATTGAATGGCTAACACTACAAATGTCACTGGTTGTTAAATTTGATGTCTAGCACTACAAATGCCATTGGTTGTTAAATTTGATGTCTAGCACTACAAATGTCATTGGTTGTTAAATTTGATGTCTAACACTACAAATGTCATTCGTTGTTAAATTTGATGTCTAACACTACAAATGTCATTGGTTGTTAAATTTGATGTCTAACACTACAAATGTCATTCGTTGTTAAATTGGATGTCTAACACTACAAATGTCACTGGTTGTTAAATTTGATGTCTAACACTACAAATGTCATTGGTTGTTAAATTTGATGTCTAACACTACAAATGTCATTCGTTGTTAAATTGGATGTCTAACACTACAAATGTCACTGGTTGTTAAATTTGATGTCAAACACTACAAATATCATTGTTTGTTAAATTTGATGTCTAACACTACAAATATCACTGGTTGTTAAATTTGATGTCTAACACTACAAATGTCATTGGTTGTTAAATTTGATGTCTAACACTACAAATGTCATTCGTTGTTAAATTTGATGTCTAACACTACAAATGTCATTGGTTGTTAAATTTGATGTCTAACACTACAAATGTCATTGGTTGTTAAATTTGATGTCTAACACTACAAATGTCACTGGTTGTTAAATTTGATGTCTAACACTACACATGTCATTGGTTGTTAAATTTGATGTCTAACACTACAAATGTCATTGGTTGTTGAATTTGATGTCTAACACTACAAATGTCATTGGTTGTTAAATTTGATGTCTAAAACTACAAATGTCATTCGTTGTTAAATTGGATGTCTAACACTACAAATATCACTGGTTGTTAAATTTGATGTCTAACACTACAAATGTCATTGCTTGTTAAATTTGATGTCAAACACTACAAATGTCATTGGTTGTTAAATTTGATGTCTAACACTACAAATGTCATTGGTTGTTAAATTTGATGTCAAACACTACAAATGTCATTGGTTGTTAAATTTGATGTCTAACATTACAAATGTCATTAGTTGTTAAATTTGATGTTTAAAACTACAAATGTCATTCGTTGTTAAATTGGATGTCTAACACTACAAATGTCATTGGTTGCTAAATTTGATGTCTAGCACTACAAATGCCATTGGTTGTTAAATTTGATGTCTAGCACTACAAATGTCATTGGTTGTTAAATTTGATGTCTAACACTACAAATGTCATTCGTTGTTAAATTTGATGTCTAACACTACAAATGTCATTCGTTGTTAAATTGGATGTCTAACACTACAAATGTCATTCGTTGTTAAATTTGATGTCTAACACTACAAATGTCATTGGTTGTTAAATTTGATGTCTAACACTACAAATGTCACTGGTTGTTAAATTTGATGTCTAACACTACATATGTCATTGGTTGTTAAATTTGATGTCTAACACTACAAATGTCATTGGTTGTTAAATTTGATGTCTAACACTACAAATGTCATTGGTTGTTAAATTTGATGTCTAAAACTACAAATGTCATTCGTTGTTAAATTGGATGTCTAACACTACAAATATCACTGGTTGTTAAATTTGATGTCTAACACTACAAATGTTATTGGTTGTTAAATTTGATGTCTAACACTACAAATGTCATTGGTTGTTAAATTTGATGTCTAACACTACAAATGTCATTGGTTGTTAAATTTGATGTCTAACACTACAAATGTCATTCGTTGTTAAATTTGATGTCTAACACTACAAATGTCATTGGTTGTTAAATTTGATGTCTAACACTACAAATGTCACTGGTTGTTAAATTTGATGTCTAACACTACAAATGTCATTGGTTGTTAAATTTGATGTCTAACACTACAAATGTCACTGGTTGTTAAATTTGATGTCTAACACTACAAATGTCATTGGTTGTTAAATTTGATGTCAAACATTACAAATGTCATTGGTTGTTAAACTGGATGTCTAACACTACAAATGTCATTAGTTGTTAAATTTGATGTCTAAAACTACAAATGTCATTGGTTGTTAAATTTGATGTCTAACACTACAAATGTCATTGGTTGTTAAATTGGATGTCTAACACTACAAATGTCACTGGTTGTTAAATTTGATGTCTAACACTACAAATGTCATTGGTTGTTAAATTTGATGTCTAACACTACAAATGTCATTGGTTGTTAAATTTGATGTCTAACACTACAAATGTCACTGGTTGCTAAATTTAATGTCTAACACTACAAATGTCATTGGTTGTTAAATTTGATGTCAAACACTACAAATGTCATTGGTTGTTAAATTTGATGTCTAACACTACAAATGTCATTAGTTGTTAAATTTGATGTCTAAAACTACAAATGTCATTCGTTGTTAAATTGAATGGCTAACACTACAAATGTCACTGGTTGTTAAATTTGATGTCTAGCACTACAAATGCCATTGGTTGTTAAATTTGATGTCTAGCACTACAAATGTCATTGGTTGTTAAATTTGATGTCTAACACTACAAATGTCATTCGTTGTTAAATTTGATTTCTAACACTACAAATGTCATTGGTTGTTAAATTTGATGTCTAACACTACAAATGTCATTCGTTGTTAAATTGGATGTCTAACACTACAAATGTCACTGGTTGTTAAATTTGATGTCTAACACTACAAATGTCATTGGTTGTTAAATTTGATGTCTAACACTACAAATGTCATTCGTTGTTAAATTGGATGTCTAACACTACAAATGTCACTGGTTGTTAAATTTGATGTCAAACACTACAAATATCATTGTTTGTTAAATTTGATGTCTAACACTACAAATATCACTGGTTGTTAAATTTGATGTCTAACACTACAAATGTCATTGGTTGTTAAATTTGATGTCTAACACTACAAATGTCATTCGTTGTTAAATTTGATGTCTAACACTACAAATGTCATTGGTTGTTAAATTTGATGTCTAACACTACAAATGTCATTGGTTGTTAAATTTGATGTCTAACACTACAAATGTCACTGGTTGTTAAATTTGATGTCTAACACTACACATGTCATTGGTTGTTAAATTTGATGTCTAACACTACAAATGTCATTGGTTGTTGAATTTGATGTCTAACACTACAAATGTCATTGGTTGTTAAATTTGATGTCTAAAACTACAAATGTCATTCGTTGTTAAATTGGATGTCTAACACTACAAATACCACTGGTTGTTAAATTTGATGTCTAACACTACAAATGTCATTGCTTGTTAAATTTGATGTCAAACACTACAAATGTCATTGGTTGTTAAATTTGATGTCTAACACTACAAATGTCATTGGTTGTTAAATTTGATGTCAAACACTACAAATGTCATTGGTTGTTAAATTTGATGTCTAACATTACAAATGTCATTAGTTGTTAAATTTGATGTTTAAAACTACAAATGTCATTCGTTGTTAAATTGGATGTCTAACACTACAAATGTCATTGGTTGCTAAATTTGATGTCTAGCACTACAAATGCCATTGGTTGTTAAATTTGATGTCTAGCACTACAAATTTCATTGGTTGTTAAATTTGATGTCTAACACTACAAATGTCATTCGTTGTTAAATTTGATGTCTAACACTACAAATGTCATTGGTTGTTAAATTTGATGTCTAACACTACAAATGTCATTCGTTGTTAAATTGGATGTCTAACACTACAAATGTCATTCGTTGTTAAATTTGATGTCTAACACTACAAATGTCATTGGTTGTTAAATTTGATGTCTAACACTACAAATGTCACTGGTTGTTAAATTTGATGTCTAACACTACATATGTCATTGGTTGTTAAATTTGATGTCTAACACTACAAATGTCATTGGTTGTTAAATTTGATGTCTAACACTACAAATGTCATTGGTTGTTAAATTTGATGTCTAAAACTACAAATGTCATTCGTTGTTAAATTGGATGTCTAACACTACAAATATCACTGGTTGTTAAATTTGATGTCTAACACTACAAATGTTATTGGTTGTTAAATTTGATGTCTAACACTACAAATGTCATTGGTTGTTAAATTTGATGTCTAACACTACAAATGTCATTGGTTGTTAAATTTGATGTCTAACACTACAAATGTCATTCGTTGTTAAATTTGATGTCTAACACTACAAATGTCATTGGTTGTTAAATTTGATGTCTAACACTACAAATGTCACTGGTTGTTAAATTTGATGTCTAACACTACAAATGTCATTGGTTGTTAAATTTGATGTCTAACACTACAAATGTCACTGGTTGTTAAATTTGATGTCTAACACTACAAATGTCATTGGTTGTTAAATTTGATGTCAAACATTACAAATGTCATTGGTTGTTAAACTGGATGTCTAACACTACAAATGTCATTAGTTGTTAAATTTGATGTCTAAAACTACAAATGTCATTGGTTGTTAAATTTGATGTCTAACACTACAAATGTCATTGGTTGTTAAATTGGATGTCTAACACTACAAATGTCACTGGTTGTTAAATTTGATGTCTAACACTACAAATGTCATTGGTTGTTAAATTTGATGTCTAACACTACAAATGTCATTGGTTGTTAAATTTGATGTCTAACACTACAAATGTCACTGGTTGCTAAATTTAATGTCTAACACTACAAATGTCATTGGTTGTTAAATTTGATGTCAAACACTACAAATGTCATTGGTTGTTAAATTTGATGTCTAACACTACAAATGTCATTAGTTGTTAAATTTGATGTCTAAAACTACAAATGTCATTCGTTGTTAAATTGAATGGCTAACACTACAAATGTCACTGGTTGTTAAATTTGATGTCTAGCACTACAAATGCCATTGGTTGTTAAATTTGATGTCTAGCACTACAAATGTCATTGGTTGTTAAATTTGATGTCTAACACTACAAATGTCATTCGTTGTTAAATTTGATGTCTAACACTACAAATGTCATTGGTTGTTAAATTTGATGTCTAACACTACAAATGTCATTCGTTGTTAAATTGGATGTCTAACACTACAAATGTCACTGGTTGTTAAATTTGATGTCTAACACTACAAATGTCATTGGTTGTTAAATTTGATGTCTAACACTACAAATGTCATTCGTTGTTAAATTGGATGTCTAACACTACAAATGTCACTGGTTGTTAAATTTGATGTCAAACACTACAAATATCATTGTTTGTTAAATTTGATGTCTAACACTACAAATGTCACTGGTTGTTAAATTTGATGTCTAACACTACAAATGTCATTGGTTGTTAAATTTGATGTCTAACACTACAAATGTCATTCGTTGTTAAATTTGATGTCTAACACTACAAATGTCATTGGTTGTTAAATTTGATGTCTAACACTACAAATGTCATTGGTTGTTAAATTTGATGTCTAACACTACAAATGTCACTGGTTGTTAAATTTGATGTCTAACACTACACATGTCATTGGTTGTTAAATTTGATGTCAAACACTACAAATGTCATTGGTTGTTAAATTTGATGTCTAACATTACAAATGTCATTAGTTGTTAAATTTGATGTTTAAAACTACAAATGTCATTCGTTGTTAAATTGGATGTCTAACACTACAAATGTCATTGGTTGCTAAATTTGATGTCTAGCACTACAAATGCCATTGGTTGTTAAATTTGATGTCTAGCACTACAAATGTCATTGGTTGTTAAATTTGATGTCTAACACTACAAATGTCATTCGTTGTTAAATTTGATGTCTAACACTACAAATGTCATTGGTTGTTAAATTTGATGTCTAACACTACAAATGTCATTCGTTGTTAAATTGGATGTCTAACACTACAAATGTCATTCGTTGTTAAATTTGATGTCTAACACTACAAATGTCATTGGTTGTTAAATTTGATGTCTAACACTACAAATGTCACTGGTTGTTAAATTTGATGTCTAACACTACATATGTCATTGGTTGTTAACTTTGATGTCTAACACTACAAATGTCATTGGTTGTTAAATTTGATGTCTAACACTACAAATGTCATTGGTTGTTAAATTTGATGTCTAAAACTGCAAATGTCATTCGTTGTTAAATTGGATGTCTAACACTACAAATATCACTGGTTGTTAAATTTGATGTCTAACACTACAAATGTTATTGGTTGTTAAATTTGATGTCTAACACTACAAATGTCATTGGTTGTTAAATTTGATGTCTAACACTACAAATGTCATTGGTTGTTAAATTTGATGTCTAACACTACAAATGTCATTCGTTGTTAAATTTGATGTCTAACACTACAAATGTCATTGGTTGTTAAATTTGATGTCTAACACTACAAATGTCATTGGTTGTTAAATTGGATTTCTAACACTACAAATGTCATTGGTTGTTAAATTTGATGTCTAAAACTACAAATGTCATTCGTTGTTAAATTTGATGTCTAACACTACAAATATCACTGGTTGTTAAATTTGATGTCTAACATTACAAATGTCATTGGTTGTTAAATTTGATTTCTAACACTACAAATTTCATTCGTTGTTAAATTGGATGTCTAACACTACAAATGTCATTGGTTGTTAAATTTGATGTCTAACACTACAAATGTCATTGGTTGTTAAATTGGATGTCTAACACTACAAATGTCACTGGTTGTTAAATTTAATGTCAAACACTACAAATGTCATTGTTTGTTAAATTTGATGTCTAACACTACAAATGTTACTGGTTGTTAAATTTGATGTCTAACACTACAAATGTCATTGGTTGTTAAATTTGATGTCAAACACTACAAATGTCATTGGTTGTTAAATTTGATGTCTAACACTACAAATGTCATTAGTTGTTAAATTTGATGTCTAAAACTACAAATGTCATTGGTTGTTAAATTTGATGTCTAACACTACAAATGTCATTGGTTGTTAAATTGGATGTCTAACACTACAAATGTCACTGGTTGTTAAATTTGATGTCTAAAACTACAAATGTCATTCGTTGTTAAATTGGATGTCTAACACTACAAATATCAATGGTTGTTAAATTTGATGTCAAACACTACAAATGTTATTGGTTGTTAAATTTGATGTCTAACACCACAAATGTCACTGGTTGTCTAACACTACAAATGTCATTGGTTGTTAAATTTAATGTGAAACACTACAAATGTCATTGGTTGTTAAATTTGATGTCTAACACTACAAATGTCATTGGTTGTTAAATTTGATGTCTAACACTACAAATGTCATTGGTTGTTAAATTTGATGTCTAACACTACAAATGTCATTAGTTGTTAAATTTCATGTGTAAAACTACAAATGTCATTCGTTGTTAAATTGGATGTCTAACACTACAAATGTCACTGGTTGTTAAATTTGATGTCTAGCACTACAAATGCCATTGGTTGTTAAATTTGATGTCTAGCACTACAAATGTCATTCGTTGTTAAATTTGATGTCTAACACTACAAATGTCATTGGTTGTTAAATTTGATGTCTAACACTACAAATGTCATTGGTTGTTAAATTTGATGTCTAACACTACAAATGTCATTCGTTGTTAAATTGGATGTCTAACACTACAAATGTCACTGGTTGTTAAATTTGATGTCTAACACTACAAATGTCATTGGTTGTTAAATTTGATGTCTAACACTACAAATGTCACTGGTTGTTAAATTTGATGTCTAACATTACACATGTCATTGGTTGCTAAATTTGATGTCTAACACTACAAATGTCATTGGTTGTTAAATTTGATGTCTAACACTACAAATGTCATTGGTTGTTAAACTTGATGTCTAAAACTACAAATGTCATTCGTTGTTAAATTGGATGTCTAACACTACAAATATCACTGGTTGTTAAATTTGATGTCTAACACTACAAATGTCATTGGTTGTTAAATTTGATGTCTAACACTACAAATGTCATTGGTTGTTAAATTTGATGTCTAACACTACAAATGTCATTGGTTGTTAAATTTGATGTCTAACACTACAAATGTCATTGGTTGTTAAATTTGATGTCTAACACTACAAATATCATTGGTTGTTAAATTGGATGTCTAACACTACAAATGTCATTGGTTGTTAAATTGGATTTCTAACACTACAAATGTCATTGGTTGTTAAATTTGATGTCTAAAACTACAAATGTCATTCGTTGTTAAATTGGATGTCTAACACTACAAATATCAATGGTTGTTAAATTTGATGTCAAACACTACAAATGTTATTGGTTGTTAAATTTGATGTCTAACACCACAAATGTCACTGGTTGTCTAACACTACAAATGTCATTGGTTGTTAAATTTGATGTCAAACACTACAAATGTCATTGGTTGTTAAATTTGATGTCTAACACTACAAATGTCATTGGTTGTTAAATTTGATGTCTAACACTACAAATGTCATTGGTTGTTAAATTTGATGTCTAACACTACAAATGTCATTAGTTGTTAAATTTCATGTGTAAAACTACAAATGTCATTCGTTGTTAAATTGGATGTCTAACACTACAAATGTCACTGGTTGTTAAATTTGATGTTTAGCACTACAAATGCCATTGGTTGTTAAATTTGATGTCTAGCACTACAAATGTCATTCGTTGTTAAATTTGATGTCTAACACTACAAATGTCATTGGTTGTTAAATTTGATGTCTAACACTACAAATGTCATTGGTTGTTAAATTTGATGTCTAACACTACAAATGTCATTCGTTGTTAAATTGGATGTCTAACACTACAAATGTCACTGGTTGTTAAATTTGATGTCTAACACTACAAATGTCATTGGTTGTTAAATTTGATGTCTAACACTACAAATGTCACTGGTTGTTAAATTTGATGTCTAACACTACACATGTCATTGGTTGTTAAATTTGATGTCTAACACTACAAATGTCATTGGTTGTTAAATTTGATGTCTAACACTACAAATGTCATTGGTTGTTAAACTTGATGTCTAAAACTACAAATGTCATTCGTTGTTAAATTGGATGTCTAACACTACAAATATCACTGGTTGTTAAATTTGATGTCTAACACTACAAATGTCATTGGTTGTTAAATTTGATGTCTAACACTACAAATGTCATTGGTTGTTAAATTTGATGTCTAACACTACAAATGTCATTGGTTGTTAAATTTGATGTCTAACACTACAAATGTCATTGGTTGTTAAATTTGATGTCTAACACTACAAATATCATTGGTTGTTAAATTGGATGTCTAACACTACAAATGTCATTGGTTGTTAAATTGGATTTCTAACACTACAAATGTCATTGGTTGTTAAATTTGATGTCTAAAACTACAAATGTCATTCGTTGTTAAATTGGATGTCTAACACTACAAATATCACTGGTTGTTAAATTTGATGTCTAACACTACAAATGTCATTGGTTGTTAAATTTGATTTCTAACACTACAAATGTCATTCGTTGTTAAATTGGATGTCTAACACTACAAATGTCATTGGTTGTTAAATTTGATGTCTAACACTACAAATGTCATTGGTTGTTAAATTGGATGTCTAACACTACAAATGTCACTGGTTGTTAAATTTGATGTCTAACACTACAAATGTCATTGGTTGTTAAATTTGATGTCTAACACTACAAATGTCACTGGTTGTTAAACTGGATGTCTAACACTACAAATGTCATTGGTTGTTAAATTTGATGTCAAACACTACAAATGTCATTGGTTGTTAAATTTGATATCTAACACTACAAATGTCATTGGTTGTTAAATTTGATGTCTAAAACTACAAATGTCATTGGTTGTTAAATTTGATGTCTAACACTACAAATGTCATTGGTTGTTAAATTGGATGTCTAACACTACAAATGTCACTGGTTGTTAAATTCGATGTCTAACACTACAAATGTCATTGGTTGTTAAATTTGATGTCTAACACTACAAATGTCACTGGTTGCTAAATTTTATGTCTAACACTACAAATGTCATTGGTTGTTAAATTTGATGTCAAACACTACAAATGTCATTGGTTGTTAAATTTGATGTCTAACACTACAAATGTCATTAGTTGTTAAATTTGATGTCTAAAACTACAAATGTCATTCGTTGTTAAATTGGATGTCTAACACTACAAACGTCACTAGTTGTTAAATTTGATGTCTAGCACTACAAATGCTATTGGTTGTTAAATTTGATGTCTAGCACTACAAATGTCATTGGTTGTTAAATTTGATGTCTAACACTACAAATGCCATTCGTTGTTAAATTTGATGTCTAACACTACAAATGTCATTGGTTGTTAAATTTGATGTCTAACACTACACATGTCATTCGTTGTTAAATTGGATGTCTAACACTACAAATGTCACTGGTTGTTAAATTTGATGTCTAACACTACAAATGTCATTGGTTGTTAAATTTGATGTCTAACACTACAAATGTCACTGGTTGTTAAATTTGATGTCTAACACTACACATGTCATTGGTTGTTAAATTTGATGTCTAACACTACAAATGTCATTGGTTGTTAAATTTGATGTCTAACACTACAAATGTCATTGGTTGTTAAATTTGATGTCTAACACTACAAATGTCATTGGTTGTTAAATTTGATGTCAAACACTACAAATGTCATTGGTTGTTGAATTTGATGTCAAACACTACAAATGTCATTGGTTGTTAAATTTGATGTCTAACACTACAAATGTCATTAGTTGTTAAATTTGATGTCTAAAACTACAAATGTCATTCGTTGTTAAATTGGATGTCTAACACTACAAATGTCACTGGTTGTTAAATTTGATGTCTAGCACTACAAATGCCATTGGTTGTTAAATTTGATGTCTAGCACTACAAATGTCATTGGTTGTTAAATTTGATGTCTAACACTACAAATGTCATTCGTTGTTAAATTGGATGTCTAACACTACAAATGTCACTGGTTGTTAAATTTGATGTCTAACACTACAAATGTCATTGGTTGTTAAATTTGATGTCTAACACTACAAATGTCACTGGTTGTTAAATTTGATGTCTAACACTACAAATGTCATTGGTTGTTAAATTTGATGTCTAACACTACAAATGTCATTGGTTGTTAAATTTGATGTCTAACACTACAAATGTCATTCGTTGTTAAATTGGATGTCTAACACTACAAATATCACTGGTTGTTAAATTTGATTTCTAACACTACAAATATCATTGGTTGTTAAATTTGATGTCAAACACTACAAATGTCATTGGTTGTTAAATTTGATGTCTAACACTACAAATGTCATTGGTTGTTAAATTTGATGTCAAACACTACAAATGTCATTGGTTGTTAAATTTGATGTCTAAAACTACAAATGTCATTAGTTGTTAAATTTGATGTCTAAAACTACAAATGTCATTCGTTGTTAAATTTGATGTCTAACACTACAAATGTCACTGGTTGTTAAATTTGATGTCTAGCACTACAAATGCCATTGGTTGTTAAATTTGATGTCTAGCACTACAAATGTCATTGGTTGTTAAATTTGATGTCTAACACTACAAATGTCATTCGTTGTTAAATTTGATGTCAAACACTACAAATGTCATTGGTTGTTAAATTTGATGTCTAACACTACAAATGTCATTCGTTGTTAAATTGGATGTCTAACACTACAAATGTCACTGGTTGTTAAATTTGATGTCTAACACTACAAATGTCATTGGTTGTTAAATTTGATGTCTAACACTACAAATGTCACTGGTTGTTAAATTTGATGTCTAACACTACACATGTCATTGGTTGTTAAATTTGATGTCTAACACTACAAATGTCATTGGTTGTTAAATTTGATGTCTAACACTACAAATGTCATTGGTTGTTAAATTTGATGTCTAAAACTACAAATGTCATTCGTTGTTAAATTGGATGTCTAACACTACAAATATCACTGGTTGTTAAATTTGATGTCTAACACTACAAATGTCATTGGTTGTTAAATTTGATTTCTAACACTACAAATGTCATTCGTTGTTAAATTGGATGTCTAACACTACAAATGTCATTGGTTGTTAAATTTGATGTCTAACACTACAAATGTCATTGGTTGTTAAATTGGATGTCTAACACTACAAATGTCACTGGTTGTTAAATTTGATGTCTAACACTACAAATGTCATTGGTTGTTAAATTTGATGTCTAACACTACAAATGTCACTGGTTGTTAAATTGGATGTCTAACACTACAAATGTCATTGGTTGTTAAATTTGATGTCAAACACTACAAATGTCATTGGTTGTTAAATTAGATATCTAACACTACAAATGTCATTGGTTGTTAAATTTGATGTCTAAAACTACAAATGTCATTGGTTGTTAAATTTGATGTCTAGCACTACAAATGTCATTGGTTGTTAAATTTGATGTCTAACACTACAAATGTCATTGGTTGTTAAATTTGATGTCTAACACTACAAATGTCACTGGTTGCTAAATTTAATGTCTAACACTACAAATGTCATTGGTTGTTAAATTTGATGTCAAACACTACAAATGTCATTGGTTGTTAAATTTGATGTCTAACACTACAAATGTCATTAGTTGTTAAATTTGATGTCTAACACTACAAATGTCATTCGTTGTTAAATTGAATGGCTAACACTACAAATGTCACTGGTTGTTAAATTTGATGTCTAGCACTACAAATGCCATTGGTTGTTAAATTTGATGTCTAGCACTACAAATGTCATTGGTTGTTAAATTTGATGTCTAACACTACAAATGTCATTCGTTGTTAAATTTGATTTCTAACACTACAAATGTCATTGGTTGTTAAATTTGATGTCTAACACTACAAATGTCATTCGTTGTTAAATTGGATGTCTAACACTACAAATGTCACTGGTTGTTAAATTTGATGTCTAACACTACAAATGTCATTGGTTGTTAAATTTGATGTCTAACACTACAAATGTCATTCGTTGTTAAATTGGATGTCTAACACTACAAATGTCACTGGTTGTTAAATTTGATGTCAAACACTACAAATGTCATTCGTTGTTAAATTTGATGTCTAACACTACAAATGTCATTGGTTGTTAAATTTGATGTCTAACACTACAAATGTCATTGGTTGTTAAATTTGATGTCTAACACTACAAATGTCACTGGTTGTTAAATTTGATGTCTAACACTACACATGTCATTGGTTGTTAAATTTGATGTCTAACACTACAAATGTCATTGGTTGTTGAATTTGATGTCTAACACTACAAATGTCATTGGTTGTTAAATTTGATGTCTAAAACTACAAATGTCATTCGTTGTTAAATTGGATGTCTAACACTACAAATACCACTGGTTGTTAAATTTGATGTCTAACACTACAAATGTCATTGCTTGTTAAATTTGATGTCAAACACTACAAATGTCATTGGTTGTTAAATTTGATGTCTAACACTACAAATGTCATTGGTTGTTAAATTTGATGTCAAACACTACAAATGTCATTGGTTGTTAAATTTGATGTCTAACATTACAAATGTCATTAGTTGTTAAATTTGATGTTTAAAACTACAAATGTCATTCGTTGTTAAATTGGATGTCTAACACTACAAATGTCATTGGTTGCTAAATTTGATGTCTAGCACTACAAATGCCATTGGTTGTTAAATTTGATGTCTAGCACTACAAATTTCATTGGTTGTTAAATTTGATGTCTAACACTACAAATGTCATTCGTTGTTAAATTTGATGTCTAACACTACAAATGTCATTGGTTGTTAAATTTGATGTCTAACACTACAAATGTCATTCGTTGTTAAATTGGATGTCTAACACTACAAATGTCATTCGTTGTTAAATTTGATGTCTAACACTACAAATGTCATTGGTTGTTAAATTTGATGTCTAACACTACAAATGTCACTGGTTGTTAAATTTGATGTCTAACACTACATATGTCATTGGTTGTTAAATTTGATGTCTAACACTACAAATGTCATTGGTTGTTAAATTTGATGTCTAACACTACAAATGTCATTGGTTGTTAAATTTGATGTCTAAAACTACAAATGTCATTCGTTGTTAAATTGGATGTCTAACACTACACATATCACTGGTTGTTAAATTTGATGTCTAACACTACAAATGTTATTGGTTGTTAAATTTGATGTCTAACACTACAAATGTCATTGGTTGTTAAATTTGATGTCTAACACTACAAATGTCATTGGTTGTTAAATTTGATGTCTAACACTACAAATGTCATTCGTTGTTAAATTTGATGTCTAACACTACAAATGTCATTGGTTGTTAAATTTGATGTCTAACACTACAAATGTCACTGGTTGTTAAATTTGATGTCTAACACTACAAATGTCATTGGTTGTTAAATTTGATGTCTAACACTACAAATGTCACTGGTTGTTAAATTTGATGTCTAACACTACAAATGTCATTGGTTGTTAAATTTGATGTCAAACATTACAAATGTCATTGGTTGTTAAACTGGATGTCTAACACTACAAATGTCATTAGTTGTTAAATTTGATGTCTAAAACTACAAATGTCATTGGTTGTTAAATTTGATGTCTAACACTACAAATGTCATTGGTTGTTAAATTGGATGTCTAACACTACAAATGTCACTGGTTGTTAAATTTGATGTCTAACACTACAAATGTCATTGGTTGTTAAATTTGATGTCTAACACTACAAATGTCATTGGTTGTTAAATTTGATGTCTAACACTACAAATGTCACTGGTTGCTAAATTTAATGTCTAACACTACAAATGTCATTGGTTGTTAAATTTGATGTCAAACACTACAAATGTCATTGGTTGTTAAATTTGATGTCTAACACTACAAATGTCATTAGTTGTTAAATTTGATGTCTAAAACTACAAATGTCATTCGTTGTTAAATTGAATGGCTAACACTACAAATGTCACTGGTTGTTAAATTTGATGTCTAGCACTACAAATGCCATTGGTTGTTAAATTTGATGTCTAGCACTACAAATGTCATTGGTTGTTAAATTTGATGTCTAACACTACAAATGTCATTGGTTGTTAAATTTGATGTCTAACACTACAAATGTCATTGGTTGTTAAATTTGATGTCTAACACTACAAATGTCATTCGTTGTTAAATTGGATGTCTAACACTACAAATGTCACTGGTTGTTAAATTTGATATCTAACACTACAAATGTCATTGGTTGTTAAATTTGATGTCTAACACTACAAATGTCATTCGTTGTTAAATTGGATGTCTAACACTACAAATGTCACTGGTTGTTAAATTTGATGTCAAACACTACAAATATCATTGTTTGTTAAATTTGATGTCTAACACTACAAATGTCACTGGTTGTTAAATTTGATGTCTAACACTACAAATGTCATTGGTTGTTAAATTTGATGTCTAACACTACAAATGTCATTCGTTGTTAAATTTGATGTCTAACACTACAAATGTCATTGGTTGTTAAATTTGATGTCTAACACTACAAATGTCATTGGTTGTTAAATTTGATGTCTAACACTACAAATGTCACTGGTTGTTAAATTTGATGTCTAACACTACACATGTCATTGGTTGTTAAATTTGATGTCAAACACTACAAATGTCATTGGTTGTTAAATTTGATGTCTAACATTACAAATGTCATTAGTTGTTAAATTTGATGTTTAAAACTACAAATGTCATTCGTTGTTAAATTGGATGTCTAACACTACAAATGTCATTGGTTGCTAAATTTGATGTCTAGCACTACAAATGCCATTGGTTGTTAAATTTGATGTCTAGCACTACAAATGTCATTGGTTGTTAAATTTGATGTCTAACACTACAAATGTCATTCGTTGTTAAATTTGATGTCTAACACTACAAATGTCATTGGTTGTTAAATTTGATGTCTAACACTACAAATGTCATTCGTTGTTAAATTGGATGTCTAACACTACAAATGTCATTCGTTGTTAAATTTGATGTCTAACACTACAAATGTCATTGGTTGTTAAATTTGATGTCTAACACTACAAATGTCACTGGTTGTTAAATTTGATGTCTAACACTACATATGTCATTGGTTGTTAACTTTGATGTCTAACACTACAAATGTCATTGGTTGTTAAATTTGATGTCTAACACTACAAATGTCATTGGTTGTTAAATTTGATGTCTAAAACTGCAAATGTCATTCGTTGTTAAATTGGATGTCTAACACTACAAATATCACTGGTTGTTAAATTTGATGTCTAACACTACAAATGTTATTGGTTGTTAAATTTGATGTCTAACACTACAAATGTCATTGGTTGTTAAATTTGATGTCTAACACTACAAATGTCATTGGTTGTTAAATTTGATGTCTAACACTACAAATGTCATTCGTTGTTAAATTTGATGTCTAACACTACAAATGTCATTGGTTGTTAAATTTGATGTCTAACACTACAAATGTCATTGGTTGTTAAATTGGATTTCTAACACTACAAATGTCATTGGTTGTTAAATTTGATGTCTAAAACTACAAATGTCATTCGTTGTTAAATTTGATGTCTAACACTACAAATATCACTGGTTGTTAAATTTGATGTCTAACATTACAAATGTCATTGGTTGTTAAATTTGATTTCTAACACTACAAATTTCATTCGTTGTTAAATTGGATGTCTAACACTACAAATGTCATTGGTTGTTAAATTTGATGTCTAACACTACAAATGTCATTGGTTGTTAAATTGGATGTCTAACACTACAAATGTCACTGGTTGTTAAATTTAATGTCAAACACTACAAATGTCATTGTTTGTTAAATTTGATGTCTAACACTACAAATGTTACTGGTTGTTAAATTTGATGTCTAACACTACAAATGTCATTGGTTGTTAAATTTGATGTCAAACACTACAAATGTCATTGGTTGTTAAATTTGATGTCTAACACTACAAATGTCATTAGTTGTTAAATTTGATGTCTAAAACTACAAATGTCATTGGTTGTTAAATTTGATGTCTAACACTACAAATGTCATTGGTTGTTAAATTGGATGTCTAACACTACAAATGTCACTGGTTGTTAAATTTGATGTCTAAAACTACAAATGTCATTCGTTGTTAAATTGGATGTCTAACACTACAAATATCAATGGTTGTTAAATTTGATGTCAAACACTACAAATGTTATTGGTTGTTAAATTTGATGTCTAACACCACAAATGTCACTGGTTGTCTAACACTACAAATGTCATTGGTTGTTAAATTTAATGTCAAACACTACAAATGTCATTGGTTGTTAAATTTGATGTCTAACACTACAAATGTCATTGGTTGTTAAATTTGATGTCTAACACTACAAATGTCATTGGTTGTTAAATTTGATGTCTAACACTACAAATGTCATTAGTTGTTAAATTTCATGTGTAAAACTACAAATGTCATTCGTTGTTAAATTGGATGTCTAACACTACAAATGTCACTGGTTGTTAAATTTGATGTCTAGCACTACAAATGCCATTGGTTGTTAAATTTGATGTCTAGCACTACAAATGTCATTCGTTGTTAAATTTGATGTCTAACACTACAAATGTCATTGGTTGTTAAATTTGATGTCTAACACTACAAATGTCATTGGTTGTTAAATTTGATGTCTAACACTACAAATGTCATTCGTTGTTAAATTGGATGTCTAACACTACAAATGTCACTGGTTGTTAAATTTGATGTCTAACACTACAAATGTCATTGGTTGTTAAATTTGATGTCTAACACTACAAATGTCACTGGTTGTTAAATTTGATGTCTAACACTACACATGTCATTGGTTGCTAAATTTGATGTCTAACACTACAAATGTCATTGGTTGTTAAATTTGATGTCTAACACTACAAATGTCATTGGTTGTTAAACTTGATGTCTAAAACTACAAATGTCATTCGTTGTTAAATTGGATGTCTAACACTACAAATATCACTGGTTGTTAAATTTGATGTCTAACACTACAAATGTCATTGGTTGTTAAATTTGATGTCTAACACTACAAATGTCATTGGTTGTTAAATTTGATGTCTAACACTACAAATGTCATTCGTTGTTAAATTTGATGTCTAACACTACAAATGTCATTGGTTGTTAAATTTGATGTCTAACACTACAAATATCATTGGTTGTTAAATTGGATGTCTAACACTACAAATGTCATTGGTTGTTAAATTGGATTTCTAACACTACAAATGTCATTGGTTGTTAAATTTGATGTCTAAAACTACAAATGTCATTCGTTGTTAAATTGGATGTCTAACACTACAAATATCAATGGTTGTTAAATTTGATGTCAAACACTACAAATGTTATTGGTTGTTAAATTTGATGTCTAACACCACAAATGTCACTGGTTGTCTAACACTACAAATGTCATTGGTTGTTAAATTTGATGTCAAACACTACAAATGTCATTGGTTGTTAAATTTGATGTCTAACACTACAAATGTCATTGGTTGTTAAATTTGATGTCTAACACTACAAATGTCATTGGTTGTTAAATTTGATGTCTAACACTACAAATGTCATTAGTTGTTAAATTTCATGTGTAAAACTACAAATGTCATTCGTTGTTAAATTGGATGTCTAACACTACAAATGTCACTGGTTGTTAAATTTGATGTCTAGCACTACAAATGCCATTGGTTGTTAAATTTGATGTCTAGCACTACAAATGTCATTCGTTGTTAAATTTGATGTCTAACACTACAAATGTCATTGGTTGTTAAATTTGATGTCTAACACTACAAATGTCATTGGTTGTTAAATTTGATGTCTAACACTACAAATGTCATTCGTTGTTAAATTGGATGTCTAACACTACAAATGTCACTGGTTGTTAAATTTGATGTCTAACACTACAAATGTCATTGGTTGTTAAATTTGATGTCTAACACTACAAATGTCACTGGTTGTTAAATTTGATGTCTAACACTACACATGTCATTGGTTGTTAAATTTGATGTCTAACACTACAAATGTCATTGGTTGTTAAATTTGATGTCTAACACTACAAATGTCATTGGTTGTTAAACTTGATGTCTAAAACTACAAATGTCATTCGTTGTTAAATTGGATGTCTAACACTACAAATATCACTGGTTGTTAAATTTGATGTCTAACACTACAAATGTCATTGGTTGTTAAATTTGATGTCTAACACTACAAATGTCATTGGTTGTTAAATTTGATGTCTAACACTACAAATGTCATTGGTTGTTAAATTTGATGTCTAACACTACAAATGTCATTGGTTGTTAAATTTGATGTCTAACACTACAAATATCATTGGTTGTTAAATTGGATGTCTAACACTACAAATGTCATTGGTTGTTAAATTGGATTTCTAACACTACAAATGTCATTGGTTGTTAAATTTGATGTCTAAAACTACAAATGTCATTCGTTGTTAAATTGGATGTCTAACACTACAAATATCACTGGTTGTTAAATTTGATGTCTAACACTACAAATGTCATTGGTTGTTAAATTTGATTTCTAACACTACAAATGTCATTCGTTGTTAAATTGGATGTCTAACACTACAAATGTCATTGGTTGTTAAATTTGATGTCTAACACTACAAATGTCATTGGTTGTTAAATTGGATGTCTAACACTACAAATGTCACTGGTTGTTAAATTTGATGTCTAACACTACAAATGTCATTGGTTGTTAAATTTGATGTCTAACACTACAAATGTCACTGGTTGTTAAACTGGATGTCTAACACTACAAATGTCATTGGTTGTTAAATTTGATGTCAAACACTACAAATGTCATTGGTTGTTAAATTTGATATCTAACACTACAAATGTCATTGGTTGTTAAATTTGATGTCTAAAACTACAAATGTCATTGGTTGTTAAATTTGATGTCTAACACTACAAATGTCATTGGTTGTTAAATTGGATGTCTAACACTACAAATGTCACTGGTTGTTAAATTCGATGTCTAACACTACAAATGTCATTGGTTGTTAAATTTGATGTCTAACACTACAAATGTCACTGGTTGCTAAATTTTATGTCTAACACTACAAATGTCATTGGTTGTTAAATTTGATGTCAAACACTACAAATGTCATTGGTTGTTAAATTTGATGTCTAACACTACAAATGTCATTAGTTGTTAAATTTGATGTCTAAAACTACAAATGTCATTCGTTGTTAAATTGGATGTCTAACACTACAAACGTCACTAGTTGTTAAATTTGATGTCTAGCACTACAAATGCTATTGGTTGTTAAATTTGATGTCTAGCACTACAAATGTCATTGGTTGTTAAATTTGATGTCTAACACTACAAATGCCATTCGTTGTTAAATTTGATGTCTAACACTACAAATGTCATTGGTTGTTAAATTTGATGTCTAACACTACAAATGTCATTCGTTGTTAAATTGGATGTCTAACACTACAAATGTCACTGGTTGTTAAATTTGATGTCTAACACTACAAATGTCATTGGTTGTTAAATTTGATGTCTAACACTACAAATGTCACTGGTTGTTAAATTTGATGTCTAACACTACACATGTCATTGGTTGTTAAATTTGATGTCTAACACTACAAATGTCATTGGTTGTTGAATTTGATGTCTAACACTACAAATGTCATTGGTTGTTAAATTTGATGTCTAACACTACAAATGTCATTGGTTGTTAAATTTGATGTCAAACACTACAAATGTCATTGGTTGTTGAATTTGATGTCAAACACTACAAATGTCATTGGTTGTTAAATTTGATGTCTAACACTACAAATGTCATTAGTTGTTAAATTTGATGTCTAAAACTACAAATGTCATTCGTTGTTAAATTGGATGTCTAACACTACAAATGTCACTGGTTGTTAAATTTGATGTCTAGCACTACAAATGCCATTGGTTGTTAAATTTGATGTCTAGCACTACAAATGTCATTGGTTGTTAAATTTGATGTCTAACACTACAAATGTCATTCGTTGTTAAATTGGATGTCTAACACTACAAATGTCACTGGTTGTTAAATTTGATGTCTAACACTACAAATGTCATTGGTTGTTAAATTTGATGTCTAACACTACAAATGTCACTGGTTGTTAAATTTGATGTCTAACACTACAAATGTCATTGGTTGTTAAATTTGATGTCTAACACTACAAATGTCATTGGTTGTTAAATTTGATGTCTAACACTACAAATGTCATTCGTTGTTAAATTGGATGTCTAACACTACAAATATCACTGGTTGTTAAATTTGATTTCTAACACTACAAATGTCATTGGTTGTTAAATTTGATGTCAAACACTACAAATGTCATTGGTTGTTAAATTTGATGTCTAACACTACAAATGTCATTGGTTGTTAAATTTGATGTCAAACACTACAAATGTTATTGGTTGTTAAATTTGATGTCTAACACTACAAATGTCATTAGTTGTTAAATTTGATGTCTAAAACTACAAATGTCATTCGTTGTTAAATTTGATGTCTAACACTACAAATGTCACTGGTTGTTAAATTTGATGTCTAGCACTACAAATGCCATTGGTTGTTAAATTTGATGTCTAGCACTACAAATGTCATTGGTTGTTAAATTTGATGTCTAACACTACAAATGTCATTCGTTGTTAAATTTGATGTCAAACACTACAAATGTCATTGGTTGTTAAATTTGATGTCTAACACTACAAATGTCATTCGTTGTTAAATTGGATGTCTAACACTACAAATGTCACTGGTTGTTAAATTTGATGTCTAACACTACAAATGTCATTGGTTGTTAAATTTGATGTCTAACACTACAAATGTCACTGGTTGTTAAATTTGATGTCTAACACTACACATGTCATTGGTTGTTAAATTTGATGTCTAACACTACAAATGTCATTGGTTGTTAAATTTGATGTCTAACACTACAAATGTCATTGGTTGTTAAATTTGATGTCTAAAACTACAAATGTCATTCGTTGTTAAATTGGATGTCTAACACTACAAATATCACTGGTTGTTAAATTTGATGTCTAACACTACAAATGTCATTGGTTGTTAAATTTGATTTCTAACACTACAAATGTCATTCGTTGTTAAATTGGATGTCTAACACTACAAATGTCATTGGTTGTTAAATTTGATGTCTAACACTACAAATGTCATTGGTTGTTAAATTGGATGTCTAACACTACAAATGTCACTGGTTGTTAAATTTGATGTCTAACACTACAAATGTCATTGGTTGTTAAATTTGATGTCTAACACTACAAATGTCACTGGTTGTTAAATTGGATGTCTAACACTACAAATGTCATTGGTTGTTAAATTTGATGTCAAACACTACAAATGTCATTGGTTGTTAAATTAGATATCTAACACTACAAATGTCATTGGTTGTTAAATTTGATGTCTAAAACTACAAATGTCATTGGTTGTTAAATTTGATGTCTAGCACTACAAATGTCATTGGTTGTTAAATTTGATGTCTAACACTACAAATGTCATTGGTTGTTAAATTTGATGTCTAACACTACAAATGTCATTCGTTGTTAAATTGGATGTCTAACACTACAAATGTCACTGGTTGTTAAATTTGATGTCTAACACTACAAATGTCATTGGTTGTTAAATTTGATGTCTAACACTACAAATGTCACTGGTTGTTAAATTTGATGTCTAACACTACAAATGTCATTGGTTGTTAAATTTGATGTCTAACACTACAAATGTCATTGGTTGTTGAATTTGATGTATAACACTACAAATGTCATTGGTTGTTAAATTTCATGTCTAACACTACAAATGTCATTCGTTGTTAAATTGGATGTCTAACACTACAAATATCACTGGTTGTTAAATTTGATTTCTAACACTACAAATGTCATTGGTTGTTAAATTTGATGTCAAACACTACAAATGTCATTGGTTGTTAAATTTGATGTCTAACACTACAAATGTCATTGGTTGTTAAATTTGATGTCAAACACTACAAATGTCATTGGTTGTTAAATTTGATGTCTAACACTACAAATGTCATTAGTTGTTAAATTTGATGTCTAAAACTACAAATGTCATTCGTTGTTAAATTGGATGTCTAACACTACAAATGTCACTGGTTGTTAAATTTGATGTCTAGCACTACAAATGCCATTGGTTGTTAAATTTGATGTCTAGCACTACAAATGTCATTGGTTGTTAAATTTGATGTCTAACACTACAAATGTCATTCGTTGTTAAATTTGATGTCAAACACTACAAATGTCATTGGTTGTTAAATTTGATGTCTAACACTACAAATGTCATTCGTTGTTAAATTGGATGTCTAACACTACAAATGTCACTGGTTGTTAAATTTGATGTCTAACACTACAAATGTCATTGGTTGTTAAATTTGATGTCTAACACTACAAATGTCACTGGTTGTTAAATTTGATGTCTAACACTACACATGTCATTGGTTGTTAAATTTGATGTCTAACACTACAAATGTCATTGGTTGTTAAATTTGATGTCTAACACTACAAATGTCATTGGTTGTTAAATTTGATGTCTAAAACTACAAATGTCATTCGTTGTTAAATTGGATGTCTAACACTACAAATATCACTGGTTGTTAAATTTGATGTCTAACAATACAAATGTCATTCGTTGTTAAATTTGATGTCTAACACTACAAATGTCATTCGTTGTTAAATTTGATGTCTAACACTACAAATGTCATTGGTTGTTAAATTGGATTTCTAACACTACAAATGTCATTGGTTGTTAAATTTGATGTCTAACACTACAAATGTCATTGGTTGTTAAATTGGATGCCTAACACTACAAATGTCACTGGTTGTTAAATTTGATGTCTAACACTACAAATGTCATTGGTTGTTAATTTTGATGTCTAACACTACAAATGTCACTGGTTGTTAAATTTGATGTCTAACACTACAAATGTCATTGGTTGTTAAATTTGATGTCAAACACTACAAATGTCATTGGTTGTTAAACTGGATGTCTAACACTACAAATGTCATTAGTTGTTAAATTTGATGTCTAAAACTACAAATGTCATTGGTTGTTAAATTTGATGTCTAACACTACAAATGTCACTGGTTGCTAAATTTAATGTCTAACACTACAAATGTCATTGGTTGTTAAATTTGATGTCAAACACTACAAATGTCATTGGTTGTTAAATTTGATGTCTAACACTACAAATGTCATTAGTTGTTAAATTTGATGTCTAAAACTACAAATGTCATTCGTTGTTAAATTGAATGGCTAACACTACAAATGTCATTGGTTGTTAAATTTGATGTCTAGCACTACAAATGCCATTGGTTGTTAAATTTGATGTCTAGCACTACAAATGTCATTGGTTGTTAAATTTGATGTCTAACACTACAAATGTCATTCGTTGTTAAATTTGATGTCTAACACTACAAATGTCATTGGTTGTTAAATTTGATGTCTAACACTACAAATGTCATTCGTTGTTAAATTGGATGTCTAACACTACAAATGTCACTGGTTGTTAAATTTGATGTCTAACACTACAAATGTCATTGGTTGTTAAATTTGATGTCTAACACTACAAATGTCATTCGTTGTTAAATTGGATGTCTAACACTACAAATGTCACTGGTTGTTAAATTTGATGTCAAACACTACAAATATCATTGTTTGTTAAATTTGATGTCTAACACTACAAATGTCACTGGTTGTTAAATTTGATGTCTAACACTACAAATGTCATTGGTTGTTAAATTTGATGTCTAACACTACAAATGTCATTCGTTGTTAAATTTGATGTCTAACACTACAAATGTCATTCGTTGTTAAATTTGATGTCTAACACTACAAATGTCATTGGTTGTTAAATTTGATGTCTAACACTACAAATGTCACTGGTTGTTAAATTTGATGTCTAACACTACACATGTCATTGGTTGTTAAATTTGATGTCTAACACTACAAATGTCATTGGTTGTTGAATTTGATGTCTAACACTACAAATGTCATTGGTTGTTAAATTTGATGTCTAAAACTACAAATGTCATTCGTTGTTAAATTGGATGTCTAACACTACAAATATCACTGGTTGTTAAATTTGATGTCTAACACTACAAATGTCATTGCTTGTTAAATTTGATGTCAAACACTACAAATGTCATTGGTTGTTAAATTTGATGTCTAACACTACAAATGTCATTGGTTGTTAAATTTGATGTCAAACACTACAAATGTCATTGGTTGTTAAATTTGATGTCTAACATTACAAATGTCATTAGTTGTTAAATTTGATGTTTAAAACTACAAATGTCATTCGTTGTTAAATTGGATGTCTAACACTACAAATGTCAGTGGTTGCTAAATTTGATGTCTAGCACTACAAATGCCATTGGTTGTTAAATTTGATGTCTAGCACTACAAATGTCATTGGTTGTTAAATTTGATGTCTAACACTACAAATGTCATTCGTTGTTAAATTTGATGTCTAACACTACAAATGTCATTGGTTGTTAAATTTGATGTCTAACACTACAAATGTCATTCGTTGTTAAATTGGATGTCTAACACTACAAATGTCATTCGTTGTTAAATTTGATGTCTAACACTACAAATGTCATTGGTTGTTAAATTTGATGTCTAACACTACAAATGTCACTGGTTGTTAAATTTGATGTCTAACACTACACATGTCATTGGTTGTTAAATTTGATGTCTAACACTACAAATGTCATTGGTTGTTAAATTTGATGTCTAACACTACAAATGTCATTGGTTGTTAAATTTGATGTCTAAAACTACAAATGTCATTCGTTGTTAAATTGGATGTCTAACACTACAAATATCACTGGTTGTTAAATTTGATGTCTAACACTACAAATGCCATTGGTTGTTAAATTTGATGTCTAGCACTACAAATGTCATTGGTTGTTAAATTTGATGTCTAACACTACAAATGTCATTCGTTGTTAAATTTGATGTCTAACACTACAAATGTCATTGGTTGTTAAATTTGATGTCTAACACTACAAATGTCATTCGTTGTTAAATTTGATGTCTAACACTACAAATGTCATTCGTTGTTAAATTTGATGTCTAACACTACAAATGTCATTGGTTGTTAAATTTGATGTCTAACACTACAAATGTCACTGGTTGTTAAATTTGATGTCTAACACTACACATGTCATTGGTTGTTAAATTTGATGTCTATCACTACAAATGTCATTGGTTGTTAAATTTGATGTCTAACACTACAAATGTGATTGGTTGTTAAATTTGATGTCTAAAACTACAAATGTCATTGGTTGTTAAATTTGATGTCTAACACTACAAATGTCATTAGTTGTTAAATTTGATGTCTAAAACTACAAATGTCATTCGTTGTTAAATTGAATGGCTAACACTACAAATGTCATTGGTTGTTAAATTTGATGTCTAACACTACAAATGCCATTGGTTGTTAAATTTGATGTCTAGCACTACAAATGTCATTGGTTGTTAAATTTGATGTCTAACACTACAAATGTCATTCGTTGTTAAATTTGATGTCTAACACTACAAATGTCATTGGTTGTTAAATTTGATGTCTAACACTACAAATGTCATTCGTTGTTAAATTGGATGTCTAACACTACAAATGTCACTGGTTGTTAAATTTGATGTCTAACACTACAAATGTCATTGGTTGTTAAATTTGATGTCTAACACTACAAATGTCATTCGTTGTTAAATTGGATGTCTAACACTACAAATGTCACTGGTTGTTAAATTTGATGTCAAACACTACAAATATCATTGTTTGTTAAATTTGATGTCTAACACTACAAATGTCACTGGTTGTTAAATTTGATGTCTAACACTACAAATGTCATTGGTTGTTAAATTTGATGTCTAACACTACAAATGTCATTCGTTGTTAAATTTGATGTCTAACACTACAAATGTCATTCGTTGTTAAATTTGATGTCTAACACTACAAATGTCATTGGTTGTTAAATTTGATGTCTAACACTACAAATGTCACTGGTTGTTAAATTTGATGTCTAACACTACACATGTCATTGGTTGTTAAATTTGATGTCTAACACTACAAATGTCATTGGTTGTTGAATTTGATGTCTAACACTACAAATGTCATTGGTTGTTAAATTTGATGTCTAAAACTACAAATGTCATTCGTTGTTAAATTGGATGTCTAACACTACAAATGTCACTGGTTGTTAAATTTGATGTCAAACACTACAAATATCATTGTTTGTTAAATTTGATGTCTAACACTACAAATGTCACTGGTTGTTAAATTTGATGTCTAACACTACAAATGTCATTGGTTGTTAAATTTGATGTCTAACACTACAAATGTCATTCGTTGTTAAATTTGATGTCTAACACTACAAATGTCATTCGTTGTTAAATTTGATGTCTAACACTACAAATGTCATTGGTTGTTAAATTTGATGTCTAACACTACAAATGTCACTGGTTGTTAAATTTGATGTCTAACACTACACATGTCATTGGTTGTTAAATTTGATGTCTAACACTACAAATGTCATTGGTTGTTGAATTTGATGTCTAACACTACAAATGTCATTGGTTGTTAAATTTGATGTCTAAAACTACAAATGTCATTCGTTGTTAAATTGGATGTCTAACACTACAAATATCACTGGTTGTTAAATTTGATGTCTAACACTACAAATGTCATTGCTTGTTAAATTTGATGTCAAACACTACAAATGTCATTGGTTGTTAAATTTGATGTCTAACACTACAAATGTCATTGGTTGTTAAATTTGATGTCAAACACTACAAATGTCATTGGTTGTTAAATTTGATGTCTAACATTACAAATGTCATTAGTTGTTAAATTTGATGTTTAAAACTACAAATGTCATTCGTTGTTAAATTGGATGTCTAACACTACAAATGTCAGTGGTTGCTAAATTTGATGTCTAGCACTACAAATGCCATTGGTTGTTAAATTTGATGTCTAGCACTACAAATGTCATTGGTTGTTAAATTTGATGTCTAACACTACAAATGTCATTCGTTGTTAAATTTGATGTCTAACACTACAAATGTCATTGGTTGTTAAATTTGATGTCTAACACTACAAATGTCATTCGTTGTTAAATTGGATGTCTAACACTACAAATGTCATTCGTTGTTAAATTTGATGTCTAACACTACAAATGTCATTGGTTGTTAAATTTGATGTCTAACACTACAAATGTCACTGGTTGTTAAATTTGATGTCTAACACTACACATGTCATTGGTTGTTAAATTTGATGTCTAACACTACAAATGTCATTGGTTGTTAAATTTGATGTCTAACACTACAAATGTCATTGGTTGTTAAATTTGATGTCTAAAACTACAAATGTCATTCGTTGTTAAATTGGATGTCTAACACTACAAATATCACTGGTTGTTAAATTTGATGTCTAACACTACAAATGCCATTGGTTGTTAAATTTGATGTCTAGCACTACAAATGTCATTGGTTGTTAAATTTGATGTCTAACACTACAAATGTCATTCGTTGTTAAATTTGATGTCTAACACTACAAATGTCATTGGTTGTTAAATTTGATGTCTAACACTACAAATGTCATTCGTTGTTAAATTTGATGTCTAACACTACAAATGTCATTCGTTGTTAAATTTGATGTCTAACACTACAAATGTCATTGGTTGTTAAATTTGATGTCTAACACTACAAATGTCACTGGTTGTTAAATTTGATGTCTAACACTACACATGTCATTGGTTGTTAAATTTGATGTCTATCACTACAAATGTCATTGGTTGTTAAATTTGATGTCTAACACTACAAATGTGATTGGTTGTTAAATTTGATGTCTAAAACTACAAATGTCATTGGTTGTTAAATTTGATGTCTAACACTACAAATGTCATTAGTTGTTAAATTTGATGTCTAAAACTACAAATGTCATTCGTTGTTAAATTGAATGGCTAACACTACAAATGTCATTGGTTGTTAAATTTGATGTCTAACACTACAAATGCCATTGGTTGTTAAATTTGATGTCTAGCACTACAAATGTCATTGGTTGTTAAATTTGATGTCTAACACTACAAATGTCATTCGTTGTTAAATTTGATGTCTAACACTACAAATGTCATTGGTTGTTAAATTTGATGTCTAACACTACAAATGTCATTCGTTGTTAAATTGGATGTCTAACACTACAAATGTCACTGGTTGTTAAATTTGATGTCTAACACTACAAATGTCATTGGTTGTTAAATTTGATGTCTAACACTACAAATGTCATTCGTTGTTAAATTGGATGTCTAACACTACAAATGTCACTGGTTGTTAAATTTGATGTCAAACACTACAAATATCATTGTTTGTTAAATTTGATGTCTAACACTACAAATGTCACTGGTTGTTAAATTTGATGTCTAACACTACAAATGTCATTGGTTGTTAAATTTGATGTCTAACACTACAAATGTCATTCGTTGTTAAATTTGATGTCTAACACTACAAATGTCATTCGTTGTTAAATTTGATGTCTAACACTACAAATGTCATTGGTTGTTAAATTTGATGTCTAACACTACAAATGTCACTGGTTGTTAAATTTGATGTCTAACACTACACATGTCATTGGTTGTTAAATTTGATGTCTAACACTACAAATGTCATTGGTTGTTGAATTTGATGTCTAACACTACAAATGTCATTGGTTGTTAAATTTGATGTCTAAAACTACAAATGTCATTCGTTGTTAAATTGGATGTCTAACACTACAAATGTCACTGGTTGTTAAATTTGATGTCAAACACTACAAATATCATTGTTTGTTAAATTTGATGTCTAACACTACAAATGTCACTGGTTGTTAAATTTGATGTCTAACACTACAAATGTCATTGGTTGTTAAATTTGATGTCTAACACTACAAATGTCATTCGTTGTTAAATTTGATGTCTAACACTACAAATGTCATTCGTTGTTAAATTTGATGTCTAACACTACAAATGTCATTGGTTGTTAAATTTGATGTCTAACACTACAAATGTCACTGGTTGTTAAATTTGATGTCTAACACTACACATGTCATTGGTTGTTAAATTTGATGTCTAACACTACAAATGTCATTGGTTGTTGAATTTGATGTCTAACACTACAAATGTCATTGGTTGTTAAATTTGATGTCTAAAACTACAAATGTCATTCGTTGTTAAATTGGATGTCTAACACTACAAATATCACTGGTTGTTAAATTTGATGTCTAACACTACAAATGTCATTGCTTGTTAAATTTGATGTCAAACACTACAAATGTCATTGGTTGTTAAATTTGATGTCTAACACTACAAATGTCATTGGTTGTTAAATTTGATGTCAAACACTACAAATGTCATTGGTTGTTAAATTTGATGTCTAACATTACAAATGTCATTAGTTGTTAAATTTGATGTTTAAAACTACAAATGTCATTCGTTGTTAAATTGGATGTCTAACACTACAAATGTCAGTGGTTGCTAAATTTGATGTCTAGCACTACAAATGCCATTGGTTGTTAAATTTGATGTCTAGCACTACAAATGTCATTGGTTGTTAAATTTGATGTCTAACACTACAAATGTCATTGGTTGTTAAACTGGATGTCTAACACTACAAATGTCATTAGTTGTTAAATTTGATGTCTAAAACTACAAATGTCATTCGTTGTTAAATTGAATGGCTAACACTACAAATGTCACTGGTTGTTAAATTTGATGTCTAGCACTACAAATGCCATTGGTTGTTAAATTTGATGTCTAGCACTACAAATGTCATTGGTTGTTAAATTTGATGTCTAACACTACAAATGTCATTCGTTGTTAAATTTGATGTCTAACACTACAAATGTCATTGGTTGTTAAATTTGATGTCTAACACTACAAATGTCATTCGTTGTTAAATTGGATGTCTAACACTACAAATGTCACTGGTTGTTAAATTTGATGTCTAACACTACAAATGTCATTGGTTGTTAAATTTGATGTCTAACACTACAAATGTCATTCGTTGTTAAATTGGATGTCTAACACTACAAATGTCACTGGTTGTTAAATTTGATGTCAAACACTACAAATATCATTGTTTGTTAAATTTGATGTCTAACACTACAAATATCACTGGTTGTTAAATTTGATGTCTAACACTACAAATGTCATTGGTTGTTAAATTTGATGTCTAACACTACAAATGTCATTCGTTGTTAAATTTGATGTCTAACACTACAAATGTCATTGGTTGTTAAATTTGATGTCTAACACTACAAATGTCATTGGTTGTTAAATTTGATGTCTAACACTACAAATGTCACTGGTTGTTAAATTTGATGTCTAACACTACACATGTCATTGGTTGTTAAATTTGATGTCTAACACTACAAATGTCATTGGTTGTTGAATTTGATGTCTAACACTACAAATGTCATTGGTTGTTAAATTTGATGTCTAACACTACAAATGTCATTGCTTGTTAAATTTGATGTCAAACACTACAAATGTCATTGGTTGTTAAATTTGATGTCTAACACTACAAATGTCATTGGTTGTTAAATTTGATGTCAAACACTACAAATGTCATTGGTTGTTAAATTTGATGTCTAACATTACAAATGTCATTAGTTGTTAAATTTGATGTTTAAAACTACAAATGTCATTCGTTGTTAAATTGGATGTCTAACACTACAAATGTCATTGGTTGCTAAATTTGATGTCTAGCACTACAAATGCCATTGGTTGTTAAATTTGATGTCTAGCACTACAAATGTCATTGGTTGTTAAATTTGATGTCTAACACTACAAATGTCATTCGTTGTTAAATTTGATGTCTAACACTACAAATGTCATTGGTTGTTAAATTTGATGTCTAACACTACAAATGTCATTCGTTGTTAAATTGGATGTCTAACACTACAAATGTCATTCGTTGTTAAATTTGATGTCTAACACTACAAATGTCATTGGTTGTTAAATTTGATGTCTAACACTACAAATGTCACTGGTTGTTAAATTTGATGTCTAACACTACATATGTCATTGGTTGTTAAATTTGATGTCTAACACTACAAATGTCATTGGTTGTTAAATTTGATGTCTAACACTACAAATGTCATTGGTTGTTAAATTTGATGTCTAAAACTACAAATGTCATTCGTTGTTAAATTGGATGTCTAACACTACAAATATCACTGGTTGTTAAATTTGATGTCTAACACTACAAATGTTATTGGTTGTTAAATTTGATGTCTAACACTACAAATGTCATTGGTTGTTAAATTTGATGTCTAACACTACAAATGTCATTGGTTGTTAAATTTGATGTCTAACACTACAAATGTCATTCGTTGTTAAATTTGATGTCTAACACTACAAATGTCATTGGTTGTTAAATTTGATGTCTAACACTACAAATGTCACTGGTTGTTAAATTTGATGTCTAACACTACAAATGTCATTGGTTGTTAAATTTGATGTCTAACACTACAAATGTCACTGGTTGTTAAATTTGATGTCTAACACTACAAATGTCATTGGTTGTTAAATTTGATGTCAAACATTACAAATGTCATTGGTTGTTAAACTGGATGTCTAACACTACAAATGTCATTAGTTGTTAAATTTGATGTCTAAAACTACAAATGTCATTGGTTGTTAAATTTGATGTCTAACACTACAAATGTCATTGGTTGTTAAATTGGATGTCTAACACTACAAATGTCACTGGTTGTTAAATTTGATGTCTAACACTACAAATGTCATTGGTTGTTAAATTTGATGTCTAACACTACAAATGTCATTGGTTGTTAAATTTGATGTCTAACACTACAAATGTCACTGGTTGCTAAATTTAATGTCTAACACTACAAATGTCATTGGTTGTTAAATTTGATGTCAAACACTACAAATGTCATTGGTTGTTAAATTTGATGTCTAACACTACAAATGTCATTAGTTGTTAAATTTGATGTCTAAAACTACAAATGTCATTCGTTGTTAAATTGAATGGCTAACACTACAAATGTCACTGGTTGTTAAATTTGATGTCTAGCACTACAAATGCCATTGGTTGTTAAATTTGATGTCTAGCACTACAAATGTCATTGGTTGTTAAATTTGATGTCTAACACTACAAATGTCATTCGTTGTTAAATTTGATGTCTAACACTACAAATGTCATTGGTTGTTAAATTTGATGTCTAACACTACAAATGTCATTCGTTGTTAAATTGGATGTCTAACACTACAAATGTCACTGGTTGTTAAATTTGATGTCTAACACTACAAATGTCATTGGTTGTTAAATTTGATGTCTAACACTACAAATGTCATTCGTTGTTAAATTGGATGTCTAACACTACAAATGTCACTGGTTGTTAAATTTGATGTCAAACACTACAAATATCATTGTTTGTTAAATTTGATGTCTAACACTACAAATGTCACTGGTTGTTAAATTTGATGTCTAACACTACAAATGTCATTGGTTGTTAAATTTGATGTCTAACACTACAAATGTCATTCGTTGTTAAATTTGATGTCTAACACTACAAATGTCATTGGTTGTTAAATTTGATGTCTAACACTACAAATGTCATTGGTTGTTAAATTTGACGTCTAACACTACAAATGTCACTGGTTGTTAAATTTGATGTCTAACACTACACATGTCATTGGTTGTTAAATTTGATGTCAAACACTACAAATGTCATTGGTTGTTAAATTTGATGTCTAACATTACAAATGTCATTAGTTGTTAAATTTGATGTTTAAAACTACAAATGTCATTCGTTGTTAAATTGGATGTCTAACACTACAAATGTCATTGGTTGCTAAATTTGATGTCTAGCACTACAAATGCCATTGGTTGTTAAATTTGATGTCTAGCACTACAAATGTCATTGGTTGTTAAATTTGATGTCTAACACTACAAATGTCATTCGTTGTTAAATTTGATGTCTAACACTACAAATGTCATTGGTTGTTAAATTTGATGTCTAACACTACAAATGTCATTCGTTGTTAAATTGGATGTCTAACACTACAAATGTCATTCGTTGTTAAATTTGATGTCTAACACTACAAATGTCATTGGTTGTTAAATTTGATGTCTAACACTACAAATGTCACTGGTTGTTAAATTTGATGTCTAACACTACATATGTCATTGGTTGTTAAATTTGATGTCTAACACTACAAATGTCATTGGTTGTTAAATTTGATGTCTAACACTACAAATGTCATTGGTTGTTAAATTTGATGTCTAAAACTGCAAATGTCATTCGTTGTTAAATTGGATGTCTAACACTACAAATATCACTGGTTGTTAAATTTGATGTCTAACACTACAAATGTTATTGGTTGTTAAATTTGATGTCTAACACTACAAATGTCATTGGTTGTTAAATTTGATGTCTAACACTACAAATGTCATTGGTTGTTAAATTTGATGTCTAACACTACAAATGTCATTCGTTGTTAAATTTGATGTCTAACACTACAAATGTCATTGGTTGTTAAATTTGATGTCTAACACTACAAATGTCATTGGTTGTTAAATTGGATTTCTAACACTACAAATGTCATTGGTTGTTAAATTTGATGTCTAAAACTACAAATGTCATTCGTTGTTAAATTGGATGTCTAACACTACAAATATCACTGGTTGTTAAATTTGATGTCTAACATTACAAATGTCATTGGTTGTTAAATTTGATTTCTAACACTACAAATTTCATTCGTTGTTAAATTGGATGTCTAACACTACAAATGTCATTGGTTGTTAAATTTGATGTCTAACACTACAAATGTCATTGGTTGTTAAATTTGATGTCTAAAACTGCAAATGTCATTCGTTGTTAAATTGGATGTCTAACACTACAAATATCACTGGTTGTTAAATTTGATGTCTAACACTACAAATGTTATTGGTTGTTAAATTTGATGTCTAACACTACAAATGTCATTGGTTGTTAAATTTGATGTCTAACACTACAAATGTCATTGGTTGTTAAATTTGATGTCTAACACTACAAATGTCATTGGTTGTTAAATTTGATGTCTAACACTACAAATGTCATTGGTTGTTAAATTTGATGTCTAACACTACAAATGTCATTGGTTGTTAAATTGGATTTCTAACACTACAAATGTCATTGGTTGTTAAATTTGATGTCTAAAACTACAAATGTCATTCGTTGTTAAATTGGATGTCTAACACTACAAATATCACTGGTTGTTAAATTTGATGTCTAACATTACAAATGTCATTGGTTGTTAAATTTGATTTCTAACACTACAAATTTCATTCGTTGTTAAATTGGATGTCTAACACTACAAATGTCATTGGTTGTTAAATTTGATGTCTAACACTACAAATGTCATTGGTTGTTAAATTGGATGTCTAACACTACAAATGTCACTGGTTGTTAAATTTAATGTCAAACACTACAAATGTCATTGTTTGTTAAATTTGATGTCTAACACTACAAATGTTACTGGTTGTTAAATTTGATGTCTAACACTACAAATGTCATTGGTTGTTAAATTTGATGTCAAACACTACAAATGTCATTGGTTGTTAAATTTGATGTCTAACACTACAAATGTCATTAGTTGTTAAATTTGATGTCTAAAACTACAAATGTCATTGGTTGTTAAATTTGATGTCTAACACTACAAATGTCATTGGTTGTTAAATTGGATGTCTAACACTACAAATGTCACTGGTTGTTAAATTTGATGTCTAAAACTACAAATGTCATTCGTTGTTAAATTGGATGTCTAACACTACAAATATCAATGGTTGTTAAATTTGATGTCAAACACTACAAATGTTATTGGTTGTTAAATTTGATGTCTAACACCACAAATGTCACTGGTTGTCTAACACTACAAATGTCATTGGTTGTTAAATTTGATGTCAAACACTACAAATGTCATTGGTTGTTAAATTTGATGTCTAACACTACAAATGTCATTGGTTGTTAAATTTGATGTCTAACACTACAAATGTCATTGGTTGTTAAATTTGATGTCTAACACTACAAATGTCATTAGTTGTTAAATTTCATGTGTAAAACTACAAATGTCATTCGTTGTTAAATTGGATGTCTAACACTACAAATGTCACTGGTTGTTAAATTTGATGTCTAGCACTACAAATGCCATTGGTTGTTAAATTTGATGTCTAGCACTACAAATGTCATTCGTTGTTAAATTTGATGTCTAACACTACAAATGTCATTGGTTGTTAAATTTGATGTCTAACACTACAAATGTCATTGGTTGTTAAATTTGATGTCTAACACTACAAATGTCATTCGTTGTTAAATTGGATGTCTAACACTACAAATGTCACTGGTTGTTAAATTTGATGTCTAACACTACAAATGTCATTGGTTGTTAAATTTGATGTCTAACACTACAAATGTCACTGGTTGTTAAATTTGATGTCTAACACTACACATGTCATTGGTTGTTAAATTTGATGTCTAACACTACAAATGTCATTGGTTGTTAAATTTGATGTCTAACACTACAAATGTCATTGGTTGTTAAACTTGATGTCTAAAACTACAAATGTCATTCGTTGTTAAATTGGATGTCTAACACTACAAATATCACTGGTTGTTAAATTTGATGTCTAACACTACAAATGTCATTGGTTGTTAAATTTGATGTCTAACACTACAAATGTCATTGGTTGTTAAATTTGATGTCTAACACTACAAATGTCATTGGTTGTTAAATTTGATGTCTAAAACTACAAATGTCATTCGTTGTTAAATTGGATGTCTAACACTACAAATATCACTGGTTGTTAAATTTGATGTCTAACACTACAAATGTTATTGGTTGTTAAATTTGATGTCTAACACTACAAATGTCATTGGTTGTTAAACTGGATGTCTAACACTACAAATGTCATTAGTTGTTAAATTTGATGTCTAAAACTACAAATGTCATTGGTTGTTAAATTTGATGTCTAACACTACAAATGTCATTGGTTGTTAAATTGGATGTCTAACACTACAAATGTCACTGGTTGTTAAATTTGATGTCTAACACTACAAATGTCATTGGTTGTTAAATTTGATGTCTAACACTACAAATGTCATTGGTTGTTAAATTTGATGTCTAACACTACAAATGTCACTGGTTGCTAAATTTAATGTCTAACACTACAAATGTCATTGGTTGTTAAATTTGATGTCAAACACTACAAATGTCATTGGTTGTTAAATTTGATGTCTAACACTACAAATGTCATTAGTTGTTAAATTTGATGTCTAAAACTACAAATGTCATTCGTTGTTAAATTGAATGGCTAACACTACAAATGTCACTGGTTGTTAAATTTGATGTCTAGCACTACAAATGCCATTGGTTGTTAAATTTGATGTCTAGCACTACAAATGTCATTGGTTGTTAAATTTGATGTCTAACACTACAAATGTCATTCGTTGTTAAATGTGATGTCTAACACTACAAATGTCATTGGTTGTTAAATTTGATGTCTAACACTACAAATGTCATTCGTTGTTAAATTGGATGTCTAACACTACAAATGTCACTGGTTGTTAAATTTGATGTCTAACACTACAAATGTCATTGGTTGTTAAATTTGATGTCTAACACTACAAATGTCATTCGTTGTTAAATTGGATGTCTAACACTACAAATGTCACTGGTTGTTAAATTTGATGTCAAACACTACAAATATCATTGTTTGTAAAATTTGATGTCTAACACTACAAATATCACTGGTTGTTAAATTTGATGTCTAACACTACAAATGTCATTGGTTGTTAAATTTGATGTCTAACACTACAAATGTCATTCGTTGTTAAATTTGATGTCTAACACTACAAATGTCATTGGTTGTTAAATTTGATGTCTAACACTACAAATGTCATTGGTTGTTAAATTTGATGTCTAACACTACAAATGTCACTGGTTGTTAAATTTGATGTCTAACACTACACATGTCATTGGTTGTTAAATTTGATGTCTAACACTACAAATGTCATTGGTTGTTGAATTTGATGTCTAACACTACAAATGTCATTGGTTGTTAAATTTGATGTCTAACACTACAAATGTCATTGCTTGTTAAATTTGATGTCAAACACTACAAATGTCATTGGTTGTTAAATTTGATGTCTAACACTACAAATGTCATTGGTTGTTAAATTTGATGTCAAACACTACAAATGTCATTGGTTGTTAAATTTGATGTCTAACATTACAAATGTCATTAGTTGTTAAATTTGATGTTTAAAACTACAAATGTCATTCGTTGTTAAATTGGATGTCTAACACTACAAATGTCATTGGTTGCTAAATTTGATGTCTAGCACTACAAATGCCATTGGTTGTTAAATTTGATGTCTAGCACTACAAATGTCATTGGTTGTTAAATTTGATGTCTAACACTACAAATGTCATTCGTTGTTAAATTTGATGTCTAACACTACAAATGTCATTGGTTGTTAAATTTGATGTCTAACACTACAAATGTCATTCGTTGTTAAATTGGATGTCTAACACTACAAATGTCATTCGTTGTTAAATTTGATGTCTAACACTACAAATGTCATTGGTTGTTAAATTTGATGTCTAACACTACAAATGTCACTGGTTGTTAAATTTGATGTCTAACACTACATATGTCATTGGTTGTTAAATTTGATGTCTAACACTACAAATGTCATTGGTTGTTAAATTTGATGTCTAACACTACAAATGTCATTGGTTGTTAAATTTGATGTCTAAAACTACAAATGTCATTCGTTGTTAAATTGGATGTCTAACACTACAAATATCACTGGTTGTTAAATTTGATGTCTAACACTACAAATGTTATTGGTTGTTAAATTTGATGTCTAACACTACAAATGTCATTGGTTGTTAAATTTGATGTCTAACACTACAAATGTCATTGGTTGTTAAATTTGATGTCTAACACTACAAATGTCATTCGTTGTTAAATTTGATGTCTAACACTACAAATGTCATTGGTTGTTAAATTTGATGTCTAACACTACAAATGTCATTGGTTGTTAAATTTGATGTCTAACACTACAAATGTCACTGGTTGTTAAATTTGATGTCTAACACTACAAATGTCATTGGTTGTTAAATTTGATGTCAAACATTACAAATGTCATTGGTTGTTAAACTGGATGTCTAACACTACAAATGTCATTAGTTGTTAAATTTGATGTCTAAAACTACAAATGTCATTGGTTGTTAAATTTGATGTCTAACACTACAAATGTCATTGGTTGTTAAATTGGATGTCTAACACTACAAATGTCACTGGTTGTTAAATTTGATGTCTAACACTACAAATGTCATTGGTTGTTAAATTTGATGTCTAACACTACAAATTTCATTGGTTGTTAAATTTGATGTCTAACACTACAAATGTCACTGGTTGCTAAATTTAATGTCTAACACTACAAATGTCATTGGTTGTTAAATTTGATGTCAAACACTACAAATGTCATTGGTTGTTAAATTTGATGTCTAACACTACAAATGTCATTAGTTGTTAAATTTGATGTCTAAAACTACAAATGTCATTCGTTGTTAAATTGAATGGCTAACACTACAAATGTCACTGGTTGTTAAATTTGATGTCTAGCACTACAAATGCCATTGGTTGTTAAATTTGATGTCTAGCACTACAAATGTCATTGGTTGTTAAATTTGATGTCTAACACTACAAATGTCATTCGTTGTTAAATTTGATGTCTAACACTACAAATGTCATTGGTTGTTAAATTTGATGTCTAACACTACAAATGTCATTCGTTGTTAAATTGGATGTCTAACACTACAAATGTCACTGGTTGTTAAATTTGATGTCTAACACTACAAATGTCATTGGTTGTTAAATTTGATGTCTAACACTACAAATGTCATTCGTTGTTAAATTGGATGTCTAACACTACAAATGTCACTGGTTGTTAAATTTGATGTCAAACACTACAAATATCATTGTTTGTTAAATTTGATGTCTAACACTACAAATGTCACTGGTTGTTAAATTTGATGTCTAACACTACAAATGTCATTGGTTGTTAAATTTGATGTCTAACACTACAAATGTCATTCGTTGTTAAATTTGATGTCTAACACTACAAATGTCATTGGTTGTTAAATTTGATGTCTAACACTACAAATGTCATTGGTTGTTAAATTTGATGTCTAACACTACAAATGTCACTGGTTGTTAAATTTGATGTCTAACACTACACATGTCATTGGTTGTTAAATTTGATGTCAAACACTACAAATGTCATTGGTTGTTAAATTTGATGTCTAACATTACAAATGTCATTAGTTGTTAAATTTGATGTTTAAAACTACAAATGTCATTCGTTGTTAAATTGGATGTCTAACACTACAAATGTCATTGGTTGCTAAATTTGATGTCTAGCACTACAAATGCCATTGGTTGTTAAATTTGATGTCTAGCACTACAAATGTCATTGGTTGTTAAATTTGATGTCTAACACTACAAATGTCATTCGTTGTTAAATTTGATGTCTAACACTACAAATGTCATTGGTTGTTAAATTTGATGTCTAACACTACAAATGTCATTCGTTGTTAAATTGGATGTCTAACACTACAAATGTCATTCGTTGTTAAATTTGATGTCTAACACTACAAATGTCATTGGTTGTTAAATTTGATGTCTAACACTACAAATGTCACTGGTTGTTAAATTTGATGTCTAACACTACATATGTCATTGGTTGTTAAATTTGATGTCTAACACTACAAATGTCATTGGTTGTTAAATTTGATGTCTAACACTACAAATGTCATTGGTTGTTAAATTTGATGTCTAAAACTGCAAATGTCATTCGTTGTTAAATTGGATGTCTAACACTACAAATATCACTGGTTGTTAAATTTGATGTCTAACACTACAAATGTTATTGGTTGTTAAATTTGATGTCTAACACTACAAATGTCATTGGTTGTTAAATTTGATGTCTAACACTACAAATGTCATTGGTTGTTAAATTTGATGTCTAACACTACAAATGTCATTCGTTGTTAAATTTGATGTCTAACACTACAAATGTCATTGGTTGTTAAATTTGATGTCTAACACTACAAATGTCATTGGTTGTTAAATTGGATTTCTAACACTACAAATGTCATTGGTTGTTAAATTTGATGTCTAAAACTACAAATGTCATTCGTTGTTAAATTGGATGTCTAACACTACAAATATCACTGGTTGTTAAATTTGATGTCTAACATTACAAATGTCATTGGTTGTTAAATTTGATTTCTAACACTACAAATTTCATTCGTTGTTAAATTGGATGTCTAACACTACAAATGTCATTGGTTGTTAAATTTGATGTCTAACACTACAAATGTCATTGGTTGTTAAATTGGATGTCTAACACTACAAATGTCACTGGTTGTTAAATTTAATGTCAAACACTACAAATGTCATTGTTTGTTAAATTTGATGTCTAACACTACAAATGTTACTGGTTGTTAAATTTGATGTCTAACACTACAAATGTCATTGGTTGTTAAATTTGATGTCAAACACTACAAATGTCATTGGTTGTTAAATTTGATGTCTAACACTACAAATGTCATTGGTTGTTAAATTTGATGTCTAACACTACAAATGTCATTGGTTGTTAAATTTGATGTCTAACACTACAAATGTCATTAGTTGTTAAATTTCATGTGTAAAACTACAAATGTCATTCGTTGTTAAATTGGATGTCTAACACTACAAATGTCACTGGTTGTTAAATTTGATGTCTAGCACTACAAATGCCATTGGTTGTTAAATTTGATGTCTAGCACTACAAATGTCATTCGTTGTTAAATTTGATGTCTAACACTACAAATGTCATTGGTTGTTAAATTTGATGTCTAACACTACAAATGTCATTGGTTGTTAAATTTGATGTCTAACACTACAAATGTCATTCGTTGTTAAATTGGATGTCTAACACTACAAATGTCACTGGTTGTTAAATTTGATGTCTAACACTACAAATGTCATTGGTTGTTAAATTTGATGTCTAACACTACAAATGTCACTGGTTGTTAAATTTGAAGTCTAACACTACACATGTCATTGGTTGTTAAATTTGATGTCTAACACTACAAATGTCATTGGTTGTTAAATTTGATGTCTAACACTACAAATGTCATTGGTTGTTAAACTTGATGTCTAAAACTACAAATGTCATTCGTTGTTAAATTGGATGTCTAACACTACAAATATCACTGGTTGTTAAATTTGATGTCTAACACTACAAATGTCATTGGTTGTTAAATTTGATGTCTAACACTACAAATGTCATTGGTTGTTAAATTTGATGTCTAACACTACAAATGTCATTGGTTGTTAAATTTGATGTCTAACACTACAAATGTCATTGGTTGTTAAATTTGATGTCTAACACTACAAATATCATTGGTTGTTAAATTTGATGTCTAACACTACAAATGTCATTCGTTGTTAAATTTGATGTCTAACACTACAAATGTCATTGGTTGTTAAATTTGATGTCTAACACTACAAATGTCATTGGTTGTTAAATTTGATGTCTAACACTACAAATGTCACTGGTTGTTAAATTTGATGTCTAACACTACACATGTCATTGGTTGTTAAATTTGATGTCTAACACTACAAATGTCATTGGTTGTTGAATTTGATGTCTAACACTACAAATGTCATTGGTTGTTAAATTTGATGTCTAACACTACAAATGTCATTGCTTGTTAAATTTGATGTCAAACACTACAAATGTCATTGGTTGTTAAATTTGATGTCTAACACTACAAATGTCATTGGTTGTTAAATTTGATGTCAAACACTACAAATGTCATTGGTTGTTAAATTTGATGTCTAACATTACAAATGTCATTAGTTGTTAAATTTGATGTTTAAAACTACAAATGTCATTCGTTGTTAAATTGGATGTCTAACACTACAAATGTCATTGGTTGCTAAATTTGATGTCTAGCACTACAAATGCCATTGGTTGTTAAATTTGATGTCTAGCACTACAAATGTCATTGGTTGTTAAATTTGATGTCTAACACTACAAATGTCATTCGTTGTTAAATTTGATGTCTAACACTACAAATGTCATTGGTTGTTAAATTTGATGTCTAACACTACAAATGTCATTCGTTGTTAAATTGGATGTCTAACACTACAAATGTCATTCGTTGTTAAATTTGATGTCTAACACTACAAATGTCATTGGTTGTTAAATTTGATGTCTAACACTACAAATGTCACTGGTTGTTAAATTTGATGTCTAACACTACATATGTCATTGGTTGTTAAATTTGATGTCTAACACTACAAATGTCATTGGTTGTTAAATTTGATGTCTAACACTACAAATGTCATTGGTTGTTAAATTTGATGTCTAAAACTACAAATGTCATTCGTTGTTAAATTGGATGTCTAACACTACAAATATCACTGGTTGTTAAATTTGATGTCTAACACTACAAATGTTATTGGTTGTTAAATTTGATGTCTAACACTACAAATGTCATTGGTTGTTAAATTTGATGTCTAACACTACAAATGTCATTGGTTGTTAAATTTGATGTCTAACACTACAAATGTCATTCGTTGTTAAATTTGATGTCTAACACTACAAATGTCATTGGTTGTTAAATTTGATGTCTAACACTACAAATGTCACTGGTTGTTAAATTTGATGTCTAACACTACAAATGTCATTGGTTGTTAAATTTGATGTCTAACACTACAAATGTCACTGGTTGTTAAATTTGATGTCTAACACTACAAATGTCATTGGTTGTTAAATTTGATGTCAAACATTACAAATGTCATTGGTTGTTAAACTGGATGTCTAACACTACAAATGTCATTAGTTGTTAAATTTGATGTCTAAAACTACAAATGTCATTGGTTGTTAAATTTGATGTCTAACACTACAAATGTCATTGGTTGTTAAATTGGATGTCTAACACTACAAATGTCACTGGTTGTTAAATTTGATGTCTAACACTACAAATGTCATTGGTTGTTAAATTTGATGTCTAACACTACAAATGTCATTGGTTGTTAAATTTGATGTCTAACACTACAAATGTCACTGGTTGCTAAATTTAATGTCTAACACTACAAATGTCATTGGTTGTTAAATTTGATGTCAAACACTACAAATGTCATTGGTTGTTAAATTTGATGTCTAACACTACAAATGTCATTAGTTGTTAAATTTGATGTCTAAAACTACAAATGTCATTCGTTGTTAAATTGAATGGCTAACACTACAAATGTCACTGGTTGTTAAATTTGATGTCTAGCACTACAAATGCCATTGGTTGTTAAATTTGATGTCTAGCACTACAAATGTCATTGGTTGTTAAATTTGATGTCTAACACTACAAATGTCATTCGTTGTTAAATTTGATGTCTAACACTACAAATGTCATTGGTTGTTAAATTTGATGTCTAACACTACAAATGTCATTCGTTGTTAAATTGGATGTCTAACACTACAAATGTCACTGGTTGTTAAATTTGATGTCTAACACTACAAATGTCATTGGTTGTTAAATTTGATGTCTAACACTACAAATGTCATTCGTTGTTAAATTGGATGTCTAACACTACAAATGTCACTGGTTGTTAAATTTGATGTCAAACACTACAAATATCATTGTTTGTTAAATTTGATGTCTAACACTACAAATGTCACTGGTTGTTAAATTTGATGTCTAACACTACAAATGTCATTGGTTGTTAAATTTGATGTCTAACACTACAAATGTCATTCGTTGTTAAATTTGATGTCTAACACTACAAATGTCATTGGTTGTTAAATTTGATGTCTAACACTACAAATGTCATTGGTTGTTAAATTTGATGTCTAACACTACAAATGTCACTGGTTGTTAAATTTGATGTCTAACACTACACATGTCATTGGTTGTTAAATTTGATGTCAAACACTACAAATGTCATTGGTTGTTAAATTTGATGTCTAACATTACAAATGTCATTAGTTGTTAAATTTGATGTTTAAAACTACAAATGTCATTCGTTGTTAAATTGGATGTCTAACACTACAAATGTCATTGGTTGCTAAATTTGATGTCTAGCACTACAAATGCCATTGGTTGTTAAATTTGATGTCTAGCACTACAAATGTCATTGGTTGTTAAATTTGATGTCTAACACTACAAATGTCATTCGTTGTTAAATTTGATGTCTAACACTACAAATGTCATTGGTTGTTAAATTTGATGTCTAACACTACAAATGTCATTCGTTGTTAAATTGGATGTCTAACACTACAAATGTCATTGGTTGTTAAATTTGATGTCTAACACTACAAATGTCATTGGTTGTTAAATTTGATGTCTAACACTACAAATGTCACTGGTTGTTAAATTTGATGTCTAACACTACATATGTCATTGGTTGTTAAATTTGATGTCTAACACTACAAATGTCATTGGTTGTTAAATTTGATGTCTAACACTACAAATGTCATTGGTTGTTAAATTTGATGTCTAAAACTGCAAATGTCATTCGTTGTTAAATTGGATGTCTAACACTACAAATATCACTGGTTGTTAAATTTGATGTCTAACACTACAAATGTTATTGGTTGTTAAATTTGATGTCTAACACTACAAATGTCATTGGTTGTTAAATTTGATGTCTAACACTACAAATGTCATTGGTTGTTAAATTTGATGTCTAACACTACAAATGTCATTCGTTGTTAAATTTGATGTCTAACACTACAAATGTCATTGGTTGTTAAATTTGATGTCTAACACTACAAATGTCATTGGTTGTTAAATTGGATTTCTAACACTACAAATGTCATTGGTTGTTAAATTTGATGTCTAAAACTACAAATGTCATTCGTTGTTAAATTGGATGTCTAACACTACAAATATCACTGGTTGTTAAATTTGATGTCTAACATTACAAATGTCATTGGTTGTTAAATTTGATTTCTAACACTACAAATTTCATTCGTTGTTAAATTGGATGTCTAACACTACAAATGTCATTGGTTGTTAAATTTGATGTCTAACACTACAAATGTCATTGGTTGTTAAATTGGATGTCTAACACTACAAATGTCACTGGTTGTTAAATTTAATGTCAAACACTACAAATGTCATTGTTTGTTAAATTTGATGTCTAACACTACAAATGTTACTGGTTGTTAAATTTGATGTCTAACACTACAAATGTCATTGGTTGTTAAATTTGATGTCAAACACTACAAATGTCATTGGTTGTTAAATTTGATGTCTAACACTACAAATGTCATTGGTTGTTAAATTTGATGTCTAACACTACAAATGTCATTGGTTGTTAAATTTGATGTCTAACACTACAAATGTCATTAGTTGTTAAATTTCATGTGTAAAACTACAAATGTCATTCGTTGTTAAATTGGATGTCTAACACTACAAATGTCACTGGTTGTTAAATTTGATGTCTAGCACTACAAATGCCATTGGTTGTTAAATTTGATGTCTAGCACTACAAATGTCATTCGTTGTTAAATTTGATGTCTAACACTACAAATGTCATTGGTTGTTAAATTTGATGTCTAACACTACAAATGTCATTGGTTGTTAAATTTGATGTCTAACACTACAAATGTCATTCGTTGTTAAATTGGATGTCTAACACTACAAATGTCACTGGTTGTTAAATTTGATGTCTAACACTACAAATGTCATTGGTTGTTAAATTTGATGTCTAACACTACAAATGTCACTGGTTGTTAAATTTGAAGTCTAACACTACACATGTCATTGGTTGTTAAATTTGATGTCTAACACTACAAATGTCATTGGTTGTTAAATTTGATGTCTAACACTACAAATGTCATTGGTTGTTAAACTTGATGTCTAAAACTACAAATGTCATTCGTTGTTAAATTGGATGTCTAACACTACAAATATCACTGGTTGTTAAATTTGATGTCTAACACTACAAATGTCATTGGTTGTTAAATTTGATGTCTAACACTACAAATGTCATTGGTTGTTAAATTTGATGTCTAACACTACAAATGTCATTGGTTGTTAAATTTGATGTCTAACACTACAAATGTCATTGGTTGTTAAATTTGATGTCTAACACTACAAATATCATTGGTTGTTAAATTGGATGTCTAACACTACAAATGTCATTGGTTGTTAAATTGGATTTCTAACACTACAAATGTCATTGGTTGTTAAATTTGATGTCTAAAACTACAAATGTCATTCGTTGTTAAATTGGATGTCTAACACTACAAATATCACTGGTTGTTAAATTTGATGTCTAACACTACAAATGTCATTGGTTGTTAAATTTGATTTCTAACACTACAAATGTCATTCGTTGTTAAATTGGATGTCTAACACTACAAATGTCATTGGTTGTTAAATTTGATGTCTAACACTACAAATGTCATTGGTTGTTAAATTGGATGTCTAACACTACAAATGTCACTGGTTGTTAAATTTGATGTCTAACACTACAAATGTCATTGGTTGTTAAATTTGATGTCTAACACTACAAATGTCACTGGTTGTTAAATTGGATGTCTAACACTACAAATGTCATTGGTTGTTAAATTTGATGTCAAACACTACAAATGTCATTGGTTGTTAAATTTGATATCTAACACTACAAATGTCATTGGTTGTTAAATTTGATGTCTAAAACTACAAATGTCATTGGTTGTTAAATTTGATGTCTAACACTACAAATGTCATTGGTTGTTAAATTGGATGTCTAACACTACAAATGTCACTGGTTGTTAAATTCGATGTCTAACACTACAAATGTCATTGGTTGTTAAATTTGATGTCTAACACTACAAATGTCACTGGTTGCTAAATTTTATGTCTAACACTACAAATGTCATTGGTTGTTAAATTTGATGTCAAACACTACAAATGTCATTGGTTGTTAAATTTGATGTCTAACACTACAAATGTCATTAGTTGTTAAATTTGATGTCTAAAACTACAAATGTCATTCGTTGTTAAATTGGATGTCTAACACTACAAACGTCACTAGTTGTTAAATTTGATGTCTAGCACTACAAATGCTATTGGTTGTTAAATTTGATGTCTAGCACTACAAATGTCATTGGTTGTTAAATTTGATGTCTAACACTACAAATGCCATTCGTTGTTAAATTTGATGTCTAACACTACAAATGTCATTGGTTGTTAAATTTGATGTCTAACACTACAAATGTCATTCGTTGTTAAATTGGATGTCTAACACTACAAATGTCACTGGTTGTTAAATTTGATGTCTAACACTACAAATGTCATTGGTTGTTAAATTTGATGTCTAACACTACAAATGTCACTGGTTGTTAAATTTGATGTCTAACACTACACATGTCATTGGTTGTTAAATTTGATGTCTAACACTACAAATGTCATTGGTTGTTGAATTTGATGTCTAACACTACAAATGTCATTGGTTGTTAAATTTGATGTCTAACACTACAAATGTCATTGGTTGTTAAATTTGATGTCAAACACTACAAATGTCATTGGTTGTTGAATTTGATGTCAAACACTACAAATGTCATTGGTTGTTAAATTTGATGTCTAACACTACAAATGTCATTAGTTGTTAAATTTGATGTCTAAAACTACAAATGTCATTCGTTGTTAAATTGGATGTCTAACACTACAAATGTCACTGGTTGTTAAATTTGATGTCTAGCACTACAAATGCCATTGGTTGTTAAATTTGATGTCTAGCACTACAAATGTCATTGGTTGTTAAATTTGATGTCTAACACTACAAATGTCATTCGTTGTTAAATTGGATGTCTAACACTACAAATGTCACTGGTTGTTAAATTTGATGTCTAACACTACAAATGTCATTGGTTGTTAAATTTGATGTCTAACACTACAAATGTCACTGGTTGTTAAATTTGATGTCTAACACTACAAATGTCATTGGTTGTTAAATTTGATGTCTAACACTACAAATGTCATTGGTTGTTAAATTTGATGTCTAACACTACAAATGTCATTCGTTGTTAAATTGGATGTCTAACACTACAAATATCACTGGTTGTTAAATTTGATTTCTAACACTACAAATGTCATTGGTTGTTAAATTTGATGTCAAACACTACAAATGTCATTGGTTGTTAAATTTGATGTCTAACACTACAAATGTCATTGGTTGTTAAATTTGATGTCAAACACTACAAATGTCATTGGTTGTTAAATTTGATGTCTAACACTACAAATGTCATTAGTTGTTAAATTTGATGTCTAAAACTACAAATGTCATTCGTTGTTAAATTGGATGTCTAACACTACAAATGTCACTGGTTGTTAAATTTGATGTCTAGCACTACAAATGCCATTGGTTGTTAAATTTGATGTCTAGCACTACAAATGTCATTGGTTGTTAAATTTGATGTCTAACACTACAAATGTCATTCGTTGTTAAATTTGATGTCAAACACTACAAATGTCATTGTTTGTTAAATTTGATGTCTAACACTACAAATGTCATTCGTTGTTAAATTGGATGTCTAACACTACAAATGTCACTGGTTGTTAAATTTGATGTCTAACACTACAAATGTCATTGGTTGTTAAATTTGATGTCTAACACTACAAATGTCACTGGTTGTTAAATTTGATGTCTAACACTACACATGTCATTGGTTGTTAAATTTGATGTCTAACACTACAAATGTCATTGGTTGTTAAATTTGATGTCTAACACTACAAATGTCATTGGTTGTTAAATTTGATGTCTAAAACTACAAATGTCATTCGTTGTTAAATTGGATGTCTAACACTACAAATATCACTGGTTGTTAAATTTGATGTCTAACACTACAAATGTCATTGGTTGTTAAATTTGATTTCTAACACTACAAATGTCATTCGTTGTTAAATTGGATGTCTAACACTACAAATGTCATTGGTTGTTAAATTTGATGTCTAACACTACAAATGTCATTGGTTGTTAAATTGGATGTCTAACACTACAAATGTCACTGGTTGTTAAATTTGATGTCTAACACTACAAATGTCATTGGTTGTTAAATTTGATGTCTAACACTACAAATGTCACTGGTTGTTAAATTGGATGTCTAACACTACAAATGTCATTGGTTGTTAAATTTGATGTCAAACACTACAAATGTCATTGGTTGTTAAATTTGATATCTAACACTACAAATGTCATTGGTTGTTAAATTTGATGTCTAAAACTACAAATGTCATTGGTTGTTAAATTTGATGTCTAACACTACAAATGTCACTGGTTGTTAAATTCGATGTCTAACACTACAAATGTCATTGGTTGTTAAATTTGATGTCTAACACTACAAATGTCACTGGTTGCTAAATTTTATGTCTAACACTACAAATGTCATTGGTTGTTAAATTTGATGTCAAACACTACAAATGTCATTGGTTGTTAAATTTGATGTCTAACACTACAAATGTCATTAGTTGTTAAATTTGATGTCTAAAACTACAAATGTCATTCGTTGTTAAATTGGATGTCTAACACTACAAACGTCACTAGTTGTTAAATTTGATGTCTAGCACTACAAATGCTATTGGTTGTTAAATTTGATGTCTAGCACTACAAATGTCATTGGTTGTTAAATTTGATGTCTAACACTACAAATGCCATTCGTTGTTAAATTTGATGTCTAACACTACAAATGTCATTGGTTGTTAAATTTGATGTCTAACACTACAAATGTCATTCGTTGTTAAATTGGATGTCTAACACTACAAATGTCACTGGTTGTTAAATTTGATGTCTAACACTACAAATGTCATTGGTTGTTAAATTTGATGTCTAACACTACAAATGTCACTGGTTGTTAAATTTGATGTCTAACACTACACATGTCATTGTTTGTTAAATTTGATGTCTAACACTACAAATGTCATTGGTTGTTGAATTTAATGTCTAACACTACAAATGTCATTGGTTGTTAAATTTGATGTCTAACACTACAATTGTCATTGGTTGTTAAATTTGATGTCAAACACTACAAATGTCATTGGTTGTTGAATTTGATGTCAAACACTACAAATGTCATTGGTTGTTAAATTTGGTGTCTAACACTACAAATGTCATTAGTTGTTAAATTTGATGTCTAAAACTATAAATGTCATTCGTTGTTAAATTGGATGTCTAACACTACAAATGTCACTGGTTGTTAAATTTGATGTCTAGCACTACAAATGCCATTGGTTGTTAAATTTGATGTCTAGCACTACAAATGTCATTGGTTGTTAAATTTGATGTCTAACACTACAAATGTCATTGGTTGTTAAATTTGATGTCTAACACTACAAATGTCATTCGTTGTTAAATTGGATGTCTAACACTACAAATGTCACTGGTTGTTAAATTTGATGTCTAACACTACAAATGTCATTGGTTGTTAAATTTGATGTCTAACACTACAAATGTCACTGGTTGTTAAATTTGATGTCTAACACTACAAATGTCATTGGTTGTTAAATTTGATGTCTAACACTACAAATGTCATTCGTTGTTAAATTGGATGTCTAACACTACAAATGTCACTGGTTGTTAAATTTGATGTCTAACACTACAAATGTCATTGGTTGTTAAATTTGATGTCTAACACTACAAATGTCACTGGTTGTTAAATTTGATGTCTAACACTACAAATGTCATTGGTTGTTAAATTTGATGTCTAACACTACAAATGTCATTGGTTGTTAAATTTGATGTCTAACACTACAAATGTCATTCGTTGTTAAATTGGATGTCTAACACTACAAATATCACTGGTTGTTAAATTTGATTTCTAACACTACAAATGTCATTGGTTGTTAAATTTGATGTCAAACACTACAAATGTCATTGGTTGTTAAATTTGATGTCTAACACTACAAATGTCATTGGTTGTTAAATTTGATGTCAAACACTACAAATGTCATTGGTTGTTAAATTTGATGTCTAACACTACAAATGTCATTAGTTGTTAAATTTGATGTCTAAAACTACAAATGTCATTCGTTGTTAAATTGGATGTCTAACACTACAAATGTCACTGGTTGTTAAATTTGATGTCTAGCACTACAAATGCCATTGGTTGTTAAATTTGATGTCTAGCACTACAAATGTCATTGGTTGTTAAATTTGATGTCTAACACTACAAATGTCATTCGTTGTTAAATTTGATGTCAAACACTACAAATGTCATTGGTTGTTAAATTTGATGTTTAACACTACAAATGTCATTCGTTGTTAAATTGGATGTCTAACACTACAAATGTCACTGGTTGTTAAATTTGATGTCTAACACTACAAATGTCATTGGTTGTTAAATTTGATGTCTAACACAACAAATGTCACTGGTTGTTAAATTTGATGTCTAACACTACAAATGTCATTGGTTGTTAAATTTGATGTCTAACACTACAAATGTCATTGGTTGTTAAATTTGATGTCTAACACTACAAATGTCATTGGTTGTTAAATTTGATGTCTAAAACTACAAATGTCATTCGTTGTTAAATTGGATGTCTAACACTACAAATATCACTGGTTGCTAAATTTGATGTCTAACACTACAAATGTCATTGGTTGTTAAATTTGATTTCTAACACTACAAATGTCATTCGTTGTTAAATTGGATGTCTAACACTACAAATGTCATTGGTTGTTAAATTTGATGTCTAACACTACAAATGTCATTGGTTGTTAAATTGGATGTCTAACACTACAAATGTCACTGGTTGTTAAATTTGATGTCTAACACTACAAATGTCACTGGTTGTTAAATTGGATGTCTAACACTACAAATGTCATTGGTTGTTAAATTTGATGTCAAACACTACAAATGTCATTGGTTGTTAAATTTGATATCTAACACTACAAAGTCATTGGTTGTTAAATTTGATGTCTAAAACTACAAATGTCATTGGTTGTTAAATTTGATGTCTAACACTACAAATGTCATTGGTTGTTAAATTGGATGTCTAACACTACAAATGTCACTGGTTGTTAAATTCGATGTCTAACACTACAAATGTCATTGGTTGTTAAATTTGATGTCTAACACTACAAATGTCACTGGTTGCTAAATTTTATGTCTAACACTACAAATGTCATTGGTTGTTAAATTTGATGTCAAACACTACAAATGTCATTGGTTGTTAAATTTGATGTCTAACACTACAAATGTCATTAGTTGTTAAATTTGATGTCTAAAACTACAAATGTCATTCGTTGTTAAATTGGATGTCTAACACTACAAACGTCACTAGTTGTTAAATTTGATGTCTAGCACTACAAATGCTATTGGTTGTTAAATTTGATGTCTAGCACTACAAATGTCATTGGTTGTTAAATTTGATGTCTAACACTACAAATGCCATTCGTTGTTAAATTTGATGTCTAACACTACAAATGTCATTGGTTGTTAAATTTGATGTCTAACACTACAAATGTCATTCGTTGTTAAATTGGATGTCTAACACTACAAATGTCACTGGTTGTTAAATTTGATGTCTAACACTACAAATGTCATTGGTTGTTAAATTTGATGTCTAACACTACAAATGTCACTGGTTGTTAAATTTGATGTCTAACACTACACATGTCATTGGTTGTTAAATTTGATGTCTAACACTACAAATGTCATTGGTTGTTGAATTTGATGTCTAACACTACAAATGTCATTGGTTGTTAAATTTGATGTCTAACACTACAAATGTCATTGGTTGTTAAATTTGATGTCAAACACTACAAATGTCATTGGTTTTTGAATTTGATGTCAAACACTACAAATGTCATTGGTTGTTAAATTTGATGTCTAACACTACAAATGTCATTAGTTGTTAAATTTGATGTCTAAAACTACAAATGTCATTCGTTGTTAAATTGGATGTCTAACACTACAAATGTCACTGGTTGTTAAATTTGATGTCTAGCACTACAAATGCCATTGGTTGTTAAATTTGATGTCTAGCACTACAAATGTCATTGGTTGTTAAATTTGATGTCTAACACTACAAATGTCATTGGTTGTTAAATTTGATGTCTAACACTACAAATGTCATTCGTTGTTAAATTGGATGTCTAACACTACAAATGTCACTGGTTGTTAAATTTGATGTCTAACACTACAAATGTCATTGGTTGTTAAATTTGATGTCTAACACTACAAATGTCACTGGTTGTTAAATTTGATGTCTAACACTACAAATGTCATTGGTTGTTAAATTTGATGTCTAACACTACAAATGTCATTGGTTGTTGAATTTGATGTATAACACTACAAATGTCATTGGTTGTTAAATTTGATGTCTAACACTACAAATGTCATTCGTTGTTAAATTGGATGTCTAACACTACAAATATCACTGGTTGTTAAATTTGATTTCTAACACTACAAATGTCATTGGTTGTTAAATTTGATGTCAAACACTACAAATGTCATTGGTTGTTAAATTTGATGTCTAACACTACAAATGTCATTGGTTGTTAAATTTGATGTCAAACACTACAAATGTCATTGGTTGTTAAATTTGATGTCTAACACTACAAATGTCATTAGTTGTTAAATTTGATGTCTAAAACTACAAATGTCATTCGTTGTTAAATTGGATGTCTAACACTACAAATGTCACTGGTTGTTAAATTTGATGTCTAGCACTACAAATGCCATTGGTTGTTAAATTTGATGTCTAGCACTACAAATGTCATTGGTTGTTAAATTTGATGTCTAACACTACAAATGTCACTGGTTGTTAAATTTCATGTCTAACACTACAAATGTCATTGGTTGTTAAATTTGATGTCTAACACTACAAATGTCACTGGTTGTTAAATTTGATGTCTAACACTACACATGTCATTGGTTGTTAAATTTGATGTCTAACACTACAAATGTCATTGGTTGTTAAATTTGATGTCTAACACTACAAATGTCATTGGTTGTTAAATTTGATGTCTAAAACTACAAATGTCATTCGTTGTTAAATTGGATGTCTAACACTACAAATATCACTGGTTGTTAAATTTGATGTCTAACACTACAAATGTCATTCGTTGTTAAATTTGATGTCTAACACTACAAATGTCATTGGTTGTTAAATTTGATGTCTAACACTACAAATGTCATTGGTTGTTAAATTGGATTTCTAACACTACAAATGTCATTGGTTGTTAAATTTGATGTCTAACACTACAAATGTCATTGGTTGTTAAATTGGATGCCTAACACTACAAATGTCACTGGTTGTTAAATTTGATGTCTAACACTACAAATGTCATTGGTTGTTAAATTTGATGTCTAACACTACAAATGTCACTGGTTGTTAAATTTGATGTCTAACACTACAAATGTCATTGGTTGTTAAATTTGATGTCAAACACTACAAATGTCATTGGTTGTTAAACTGGATGTCTAACACTACAAATGTCATTAGTTGTTAAATTTGATGTCTAAAACTACAAATGTCATTGGTTGTTAAATTTGATGTCTAACACTACAAATGTCATTGGTTGTTAAATTGGATGTCTAACACTACAAATGTCACTGGTTGTTAAATTTGATGTCTAACACTACAAATGTCATTGGTTGTTAAATTTGATGTCTAACACTACAAATGTCATTGGTTGTTAAATTTGATGTCTAACACTACAAATGTCACTGGTTGCTAAATTTAATGTCTAACACTACAAATGTCATTGGTTGTTAAATTTGATGTCAAACACTACAAATGTCATTGGTTGTTAAATTTGATGTCTAACACTACAAATGTCATTAGTTGTTAAATTTGATGTCTAAAACTACAAATGTCATTCGTTGTTAAATTGAATGGCTAACACTACAAATGTCACTGGTTGTTAAATTTGATGTCTAGCACTACAAATGCCATTGGTTGTTAAATTTGATGTCTAGCACTACAAATGTCATTGGTTGTTAAATTTGATGTCTAACACTACAAATGTCATTGGTTGTTAAATTTGATGTCTAACACTACAAATGTCATTGGTTGTTAAATTTGATGTCTAACACTACAAATGTCATTCGTTGTTAAATTGGATGTCTAACACTACAAATGTCACTGGTTGTTAAATTTGATGTCTAACACTACAAATGTCATTGGTTGTTAAATTTGATGTCTAACACTACAAATGTCATTGGTTGTTAAATTGGATGTCTAACACTACAAATGTCACTGGTTGTTAAATTTGATGTCTAACACTACACATGTCATTGGTTGTTAAATTGGATGTCTAACACTACAAATGTCATTGGTTGTTGAATTTGATGTCTAACACTACAAATGTCATTGGTTGTTAAATTTGATGTCTAACACTACAAATGTCATTGGTTGTTAAATTTGATGTCAAACACTACAAATGTCATTGGTTGTTAAATTTGATGTCAAACACTACAAATGTCATTGGTTGTTAAATTTGATGTCTAACACTACAAATGTCATTGGTTGTTAAATTTGATGTCTAACACTACAAATGTCATTAGTTGTTAAATTTGATGTCTAAAACTACAAATGTCATTCGTTGTTAAATTGGATGTCTAACACTACAAATGTCATTGGTTGTTAAATTTGATGTCTAACACTACAAATGTCATTGGTTGTTAAATTTATGTCTAACACTACAAATGTCATTGGTTGTTAAATTTGATGTCAAACACTACAAATGTCATTGGTTGTTAAATTTGATGTCTAACACTACAAATGTCATTGGTTGTTAAATTTGATGTCAAACACTACAAATGTCATTGGTTGTTAAATTTGATGTCAAACACTACAAATGTCATTGGTTGTTAAATTTGATGTCTAACACTACAAATGTCATTGGTTGTTAAATTTGATGTCTAACACTACAAATGTCATTAGTTGTTAAATTTGATGTCTAAAACTACAAATGTCATTCGTTGTTAAATTGGATGTCTAACACTACAAATGTCATTGGTTGTTAAATTTGATGTCTAACACTACAAATGTCATTGGTTGTTAAATTTGATGTCTAACACTACAAATGTCACTGGTTGTTAAATTTGATGTCTAACACTACACATGTCATTGGTTGTTAAATTTGATGTCTAACACTACAAATGTCATTGGTTGTTAAATTTATGTCTAACACTACAAATGTCATTGGTTGTTAAATTTGATGTCTAAAACTACAAATGTCATTCGTTGTTAAATTTTATGTCTAACACTACAAATATCACTGGTTGGTAAATTTGATGTCTAACACTACAAATGTCATTGGTTGTTAAATTTGATGTCTAACACTACAAATGTCATTGGTTGTTAAATTTGATGTCTAACACTACAAATGTCATTGGTTTTTAAATTTGATGTCTAACACTACAAATGTCATTGGTTGTTAAATTGGATTTCTAACACTACAAATGTCATTAGTTGTTAAATTTGATGTCTAAAACTACAAATGTCATTCGTTGTTAAATTGGATGTCTAACACTACAAATGTCATTGGTTGTTAAATTTGATGTCTAACACTACAAATGTCATTGGTTGTTAAATTTGATGTCTAACACTACAAATGTCACTGGTTGTTAAATTTGATGTCTAACACTACACATGTCATTGGTTGTTAAATTTGATGTCTAACACTACAAATGTCATTGGTTGTTAAATTTATGTCTAACACTACAAATGTCATTGGTTGTTAAATTTGATGTCAAACACTACAAATGTCATTGGTTGTTAAATTTGATGTCTAACACTACAAATGTCATTGGTTGTTAAATTTGATGTCAAACACTACAAATGTCATTGGTTGTTAAATTTGATGTCAAACACTACAAATGTCATTGGTTGTTAAATTTGATGTCTAACACTACAAATGTCATTGGTTGTTAAATTTGATGTCTAACACTACAAATGTCATTAGTTGTTAAATTTGATGTCTAAAACTACAAATGTCATTCGTTGTTAAATTGGATGTCTAACACTACAAATGTCATTGGTTGTTAAATTTGATGTCTAACACTACAAATGTCATTGGTTGTTAAATTTGATGTCTAACACTACAAATGTCACTGGTTGTTAAATTTGATGTCTAACACTACACATGTCATTGGTTGTTAAATTTGATGTCTAACACTACAAATGTCATTGGTTGTTAAATTTATGTCTAACACTACAAATGTCATTGGTTGTTAAATTTGATGTCTAAAACTACAAATGTCATTCGTTGTTAAATTGGATGTCTAACACTACAAATATCACTGGTTGTTAAATTGGATGTCTAACACTACAAATGTCATTGGTTGTTAAATTTGATGTCTAACACTACAAATGTCATTGGTTGTTAAATTTGATGTCTAACACTACAAATGTCATTGGTTGTTAAATTGGATTTCTAACACTACAAATGTTATTGTTTGTTAAATTTGATGTCTAAAACTACAAATGTCATTCGTTGTTAAATTGGATGTCTAACACTACAAATATCACTGGTTGTTAAATTTGATGTCTAACACTACAAATGTCATTCGTTGTTAAATTTGATTTCTAACACTACAAATGTCATTCGTTGTTAAATTGGATGTCTAACACTACAAATATCATTGGTTGTTAAATTTGATGTCTAAAACTACAAATGTCATTCGTTGTTAAATTGGATGTCTAACACTACAAATGTCACTGGTTGTTAAATTTGATGTCTAACACTACAAATGTCATTGGTTGTTAAATTTGATGTCTAACACTACAAATGTCACTGGTTGTTAAATTTGATGTCTAACACTACAAATGTCATTGGTTGTTAAATTTGATGTCAAACACTACAAATGTCATTCGTTGTTAAATTGGATGTCTAACACTACAAATGTCACTGGTTGTTAAATTTGATGTCTAACACTACAAATGTCATTGGTTGTTAAATTTGATGTCTAAAACTACAAATGTCATTCGTTGTTAAATTGGATGTCTAACACTACAAATATCACTGGTTGTTAAATTTGATGTCTAACACTACAAATGTCATTCGTTGTTAAATTTGATGTCTAACACTACAAATGTCATTGGTTGTTAAATTTGATGTCTAACACTACAAATGTCATTGGTTGTTAAATTGGATTTCTAACACTACAAATGTCATTGGTTGTTAAATTTGATGTCTAACACTACAAATGTCATTGGTTGTTAAATTGGATGCCTAACACTACAAATGTCACTGGTTGTTAAATTTGATGTCTAACACTACAAATGTCATTGGTTGTTAAATTTGATGTCTAACACTACAAATGTCACTGGTTGTTAAATTTGATGTCTAACACTACAAATGTCATTGGTTGTTAAATTTGATGTCAAACACTACAAATGTCATTGGTTGTTAAACTGGATGTCTAACACTACAAATGTCATTAGTTGTTAAATTTGATGTCTAAAACTACAAATGTCATTGGTTGTTAAATTTGATGTCTAACACTACAAATGTCATTGGTTGTTAAATTGGATGTCTAACACTACAAATGTCACTGGTTGTTAAATTTGATGTCTAACACTACAAATGTCATTGGTTGTTAAATTTGATGTCTAACACTACAAATGTCATTGGTTGTTAAATTTGATGTCTAACACTACAAATGTCACTGGTTGCTAAATTTAATGTCTAACACTACAAATGTCATTGGTTGTTAAATTTGATGTCAAACACTACAAATGTCATTGGTTGTTGAATTTGATGTCAAACACTACAAATGTCATTGGTTGTTAAATTTGGTGTCTAACACTACAAATGTCATTAGTTGTTAAATTTGATGTCTAAAACTATAAATGTCATTCGTTGTTAAATTGGATGTCTAACACTACAAATGTCACTGGTTGTTAAATTTGATGTCTAGCACTACAAATGCCATTGGTTGTTAAATTTGATGTCTAGCACTACAAATGTCATTGGTTGTTAAATTTGATGTCTAACACTACAAATGTCATTGGTTGTTAAATTTGATGTCTAACACTACAAATGTCATTCGTTGTTAAATTGGATGTCTAACACTACAAATGTCACTGGTTGTTAAATTTGATGTCTAACACTACAAATGTCATTGGTTGTTAAATTTGATGTCTAACACTACAAATGTCACTGGTTGTTAAATTGAATGGCTAACACTACAAATGTCACTGGTTGTTAAATTTGATGTCTAGCACTACAAATGCCATTGGTTGTTAAATTTGATGTCTAGCACTACAAATGTCATTGGTTGTTAAATTTGATGTCTAACACTACAAATGTCATTGGTTGTTAAATTTGATGTCTAACACTACAAATGTCATTGGTTGTTAAATTTGATGTCTAAAACTACAAATGTCATTCGTTGTTAAATTGAATGGCTAACACTACAAATGTCACTGGTTGTTAAATTTGATGTCTAGCACTACAAATGCCATTGGTTGTTAAATTTGATGTCTAGCACTACAAATGTCATTGGTTGTTAAATTTGATGTCTAACACTACAAATGTCATTGGTTGTTAAATTTGATGTCTAACACTACAAATGTCATTGGTTGTTAAATTTGATGTCTAACACTACAAATGTCATTCGTTGTTAAATTGGATGTCTAACACTACAAATGTCACTGGTTGTTAAATTTGATGTCTAACACTACAAATGTCATTGGTTGTTAAATTTGATGTCTAACACTACAAATGTCATTGGTTGTTAAATTGGATGTCTAACACTACAAATGTCACTGGTTGTTAAATTTGATGTCTAACACTACACATGTCATTGGTTGTTAAATTGGATGTCTAACACTACAAATGTCATTGGTTGTTGAATTTGATGTCTAACACTACAAATGTCATTGGTTGTTAAATTTGATGTCTAACACTACAAATGTCATTGGTTGTTAAATTTGATGTCAAACACTACAAATGTCATTGGTTGTTAAATTTGATGTCAAACACTACAAATGTCATTGGTTGTTAAATTTGATGTCTAACACTACAAATGTCATTGGTTGTTAAATTTGATGTCTAACACTACAAATGTCATTAGTTGTTAAATTTGATGTCTAAAACTACAAATGTCATTCGTTGTTAAATTGGATGTCTAACACTACAAATGTCATTGGTTGTTAAATTTGATGTCTAACACTACAAATGTCATTGGTTGTTAAATTTGATGTCTAACACTACAAATGTCACTGGTTGTTAAATTTGATGTCTAACACTACACATGTCATTGGTTGTTAAATTTGATGTCTAACACTACAAATGTCATTGGTTGTTAAATTTATGTCTAACACTACAAATGTCATTGGTTGTTAAATTTGATGTCAAACACTACAAATGTCATTGGTTGTTAAATTTGATGTCTAACACTACAAATGTCATTGGTTGTTAAATTTGATGTCAAACACTACAAATGTCATTGGTTGTTAAATTTGATGTCAAACACTACAAATGTCATTGGTTGTTAAATTTGATGTCTAACACTACAAATGTCATTGGTTGTTAAATTTGATGTCTAACACTACAAATGTCATTAGTTGTTAAATTTGATGTCTAAAACTACAAATGTCATTCGTTGTTAAATTGGATGTCTAACACTACAAATGTCATTGGTTGTTAAATTTGATGTCTAACACTACAAATGTCATTGGTTGTTAAATTTGATGTCTAACACTACAAATGTCACTGGTTGTTAAATTTGATGTCTAACACTACACATGTCATTGGTTGTTAAATTTGATGTCTAACACTACAAATGTCATTGGTTGTTAAATTTATGTCTAACACTACAAATGTCATTGGTTGTTAAATTTGATGTCTAAAACTACAAATGTCTTTCGTTGTTAAATTTTATGTCTAACACTACAAATATCACTGGTTGGTAAATTTGATGTCTAACACTACAAATGTCATTGGTTGTTAAATTTGATGTCTAACACTACAAATGTCATTGGTTGTTAAATTTGATGTCTAACACTACAAATGTCATTGGTTTTTAAATTTGATGTCTAACACTACAAATGTCATTGGTTGTTAAATTGGATTTCTAACACTACAAATGTCATTGGTTGTTAAATTTGATGTCTAAAACTACAAATGTCATTCGTTGTTAAATTGGATGTCTAACACTACAAATATCACTGGTTGTTAAATTGGATGTCTAACACTACAAATGTCATTGGTTGTTAAATTTGATGTCTAACACTACAAATGTCATTGGTTGTTAAATTTGATGTCTAACACTACAAATGTCATTGGTTGTTAAATTGGATTTCTAACACTACAAATGTTATTGTTTGTTAAATTTGATGTCTAAAACTACAAATGTCATTCGTTGTTAAATTGGATGTCTAACACTACAAATATCACTGGTTGTTAAATTTGATGTCTAACACTACAAATGTCATTGGTTGTTAAATTTGATTTCTAACACTACAAATGTCATTCGTTGTTAAATTGGATGTCTAACACTACAAATATCATTGGTTGTTAAATTTGATGTCTAAAACTACAAATGTCATTCGTTGTTAAATTGGATGTCTAACACTACAAATGTCACTGGTTGTTAAATTTGATGTCTAACACTACAAATGTCATTGGTTGTTAAATTTGATGTCTAACACTACAAATGTCACTGGTTGTTAAATTTGATGTCTAACACTACAAATGTCATTGGTTGTTAAATTTGATGTCAAACACTACAAATGTCATTGGTTGTTAAATTGGATGTCTAACACTACAAATGTCATTAGTTGTTAAATTTGATGTCTAAAACTACAAATGTCATTCGTTGTTAAATTGGATGTCTAACACTACAAATGTCACTGGTTGTTAAATTTGATGTCTAGCACTACAAATGCCATTGGTTGTTAAATTTGATGTCTAGCACTACAAATGTCATTGGTTGTTAAATTTGATGTCTAACACTACAAATGTCATTCGTTGTTAAATTTGATGTCTAACACTACAAATGTCATTCGTTGTTAAATTGGATGTCTAACACTACAAATATCACTGGTTGTTAAATTTGATGTCTAACACTACAAATGTCATTGGTTGTTAAATTTGATGTCAAACACTACAAATGTCATTGGTTGTTAAATTGGATGTCTAACACTACAAATGTCACTGGTTGTTAAATTTGATGTCTAGCACTACAAATGCCATTGGTTGTTAAATTTGATGTCTAGCACTACAAATGTCATTGGTTGTTAAATTTGATGTCTAACACTACAAATGTCATTCGTTGTTAAATTTGATGTCTAACACTACAAATGTCATTGGTTGTTAAATTTGATGTCTAACACTACAAATGTCATTGGTTGTTAAATTTGATGTCTAACACTACAAATGTCATTGGTTGTTAAATTTGATGTCTAACACTACAAATGTCATTGCTTGTTAAATTTGATGTCTAACACTACACATGCCATTGGTTGTTAAATTTGATGTCTAACACTACAAATGTCATTGGTTGTTAAATTTGATGTCTAACACTACAAATGTCATTGGTTGTTAAATTTGATGTCTAAAACTACAAATGTCATTCGTTGTTAAATTGGATGTCTAACACTACAAATATCACTGGTTGTTAAATTTGATGTCTAACACTACAAATGTCATTGGTTGTTAAATTTGATGTTTAACACTACAAATGTCATTGGTTGTTAAATTTGATGTCTAACACTACAAATGTCATTGGTTGTTAAATTTGATGTCTAACACTACAAATGTCATTCGTTGTTAAATTTGATGTCTAACACTACAAATGTCATTGGTTGTTAAATTTGATGTCTAACACTACAAATGTCATTGGTTGTTATATTGGATTTCTAACACTACAAATGTCATTGGTTGTTAAATTTGATGTCTAACACTACAAATATCATTGGTTGTTAAATTTGATGTCTAACACTACAAATGTCATTCGTTGTAAAATTTGATGTTTAACATTTGATGTCTAACACTACACCAGTTTGATGTATTTCAGACATTTGCACAATAGTCTCTTAATGCTAGTATAAGGGTTTGACACCTTGGTTTTTCGGTTTGCCCAGGAACATCGAATATTTCAATGTTGTTGTTTTTTATTTCATTTTGTTTTGCTTGGTTTAATATATCATTTTCAATTCCAGAAATATGCATATAATTAGGAAAGATATCTGCTTCTTAGATCATATAAATAAAAAAAAATGCAGATGTCCCGATGTCACCATCTTACATTATGTAAATTAGCAAATTGTACCCTATTTCTTGCTCTGATAGACTCGTTATCTCCCCTTGAACGTAACCAATGACTCGTAACAGCTACTCCTAAAACAATAGTTTATATGGAGTGGTACTAAAGTAAAATGTGTCCTTCCCATGATATCTTCTTTACCTGCATAAATCTAAACGTCGTCTGCTATCGATATCTGATGCTGCCATTTTACCTACATGATATTCTATGTTTGTTTATTTGTTAATTTGTTCTCGATATCAATATAACCGAAATACTGTTCACTTAAGGTTGACTTTCTGTCCATCAATGCTGTGTTGCCTGTGGCAATCTAAATCCCCCCTCCCCCACCCATATGTCACCAAAGAGCTAATAATCAACTCCTCCATCCACCGTGTGAACTACATTTATTTGTTGTTGACGTTTAAACACATTTTAACATCAATCAATTAATTCAAAAACTAAACGAGACTTACCTTGGTTAAGTCGATGTTTGGTTGGAATTCTATATGGAAGTCACTACACGAAGGGATAAAAAAAAATGCGTAACTGCGCATGTGTAACTTCAGTCTTCAAAGATGATGATTGTGCATAATATGATACAATATTCAGAACAATTTGTACATACATGTATTCAAAAAGTATACAAACACAAAACTAATATAATATACAAAAAATAACCAAAAATATATCACCACTGAAGTAGAAAAAATCAAACAATAATACCCTCAAAAAAGGGAGGGAAAGTGGTGGGCGTTTGATCCCTTCAGTGGTGTAGTGACTTCCATATAGAATTCCAACCAAACATCGACTTAACCAAGGTAAGTCTCGTTTAGTTTTTGAATTCTATATAAAGTCACACCACTTCCGGGATCTCACGAGATTTCAAAGAGCACAATCTGAGTCAATAACTACTAAAATACTACCACCTAATGATAAAATATAACAAAAGTGATTACAACATATAAATAATAAATGTTCTCAGCAGAAAATAAATCTGTAAACTAAGGTTTCAAAACAACATTTTGAAAAACTGAACTACTTGTCTCTATAGGTTTTTTATAAAACTTAGCAAATGTTTTTGCGTTAGACCATCCTGCCACTTTTAAAACTTTGTCAACAGAAACAAATTTAGCACTAGCCTTGGATACAGCTGCTGACCGTACACTATGAGATGAAAATTTTTTCACATCAATACCTCCTCGTGTCATTACAATTTTTAACCATCTACTAATGGTATCTCGTGACACCTGTCCATGAGGTTTTACATAACTAATAAATAGTTTTTTACAGTCTTTTCTCAAAGCAGCTGTTTGTTTTAAATACTCCTTCAAAACAAAAGTCACACATAACCTCCTATCTAGAGGATATGCAAAAAGTTCTATACAATTTTGTGACCAACTTGGTCTGTTTTGTTTCAACAATCCATCAAAAAATATAGTATATGAATGAAAATTCTTTTCTAAACCATTTAAGGTCAGTAAATGAAGAGATTAAACTCTACTAGCTGTAATTATTGCTATTAACATGACTAATTTCAAAGTTAAATCTTTTAATGAAATAAACTTAATGGGAGACAATTTTCGTAAATAACCCAAAACATTTGAAACATCCCAAGTTTTACAATATTTGGGTTCAGAAGTCCTTAAATTATACACTCCTTTCATAAACCTTATTATAATTGCATTAGATCCAACTGGTACATGATTAAAATTTATACCATAAGCTGACAAGGCAGATCTTGCTGAATTAATAGCACTATAACTTAGCCCAGATTCAAAAAGTGAACTTAGAAATTCTAAAACTTGGTTTAAAGTTGGGTATACTGAATTAATCTTCCTTTTGTCACAAAACAAAATCCATTTACTGATGTATGTTGCAAATTGCTTCTGCGTACTTCTTCGCCAAGATGCAAGTATGATATTGGTTGCATTTCTCGAAATTCCTTCACTTTCGTAATTTCACCTGATAGTCGACATGCTATCAGACGCATTTGATTTTGTAATGGATGAATTTGTCTGTCTGAGGAATAAATAATAATTTCCGTTTGCGTGGTAACAGAACTGGTCTTTGTATTAAAAGTTCCATGACAAGAGGATATCAAATCTGAGTTGGCCACAATGGAAGTATTATAAGGCATTCTGATTGGTCGTTGATAATCTTCTGTACACACCTAGTTATCAAAGAAAAGGCTGGAAACATATAATAATATTCATTTGACCAAGGAAAACTGAATGCATCTATTACTACGGCATCATGATCTGGTTTCCATGATGCAAATTTTGATATCTGACAATTTAATCTTGACGCAAACAGATTCATTGTTGGTTTACCCCATAATTTTGCTAGTTGCAAAAATACATTTGAATCCAGCATCCATTCTACATTATCATTGAAAACTCTAGATTATATATCAGCTGGATTACATTTCCCAGGAATATGTACAGCAGATAGCCAAATATTCTTATCACAACACCAATTCCAAATATCTTTAGATAATGAATTTAAATCATCTGATTTAATACCACCCATGTTATTAATATAGGTTACTGCACTTGTATTATCAGTTAGTATTTGTACATGTAAACTGTTTTTGTCTTTACATAGAGCCTTTAATGCATATTAAATAGCCAAGAGCTCTAAATAATTAATGTGATAAACCTTTTCTTTTTGATTCCATCGACCATTTGCTATGATATTTCCATCAAAAGTCTCAACAGTCCCCCAACCTTCAAGAGAAGCGTCTGTTGTGATAGAATTGTCTGCATTTCCACGATCAATTACTCTCTTTTGACTGTGTATATTATCTGACCACCATTTTAATTCTGATTTCATGTTATTAGTTACATTTATATATGCATCATAATTTCCAAATGACTTTTTTAATGCATAATTTTTTTCTTTTTCTAAGATTCTATAATGTAAATTTCCATAGTTTACTGCAGAAAAGGATGAAACTAAAATACCTATGATTCTGGATACCTCTCTTATTGATGTTTTATTTTTCTTTTGTAAACGTAAACATTCATCTTTAATGCGGTCAACTTTTTCTTTTGGAAGTGTGACTGTCATACTTACAGAATCAATCACATTTCCAAGAAATGTTATCATCTGTGTTGGGATAAATACAGATTTTTTCTCATGTATAAAAAATCCTAAATTTTGTAATAAACAAACAGTGTCTTTTACGTTATTAGTACATTCTAATGGGGTATCAGCAATCAATAGCGAGTCATCAATATATGCCACATTTTTATGCCCATACTGACGTAATGTAGAATAAACTGGTTTCATAAGTTTAGTAAATATTCTTGGTGCACTTGTAATACCATTAGGCATACTGATAATTGTTTTCCCCCCATTGGAATCGTAAAAACTTTTGATCATTCTCTGCCATATTAATAGAATAATATGCATGTCGTAAATCTATTGATGCAAAATAGCTAAAAGGTTTAATTAATTTTAGAGCACTTTCAAATGTTTCCATTTTGAAATGATGAGGCTCAATATATTCATTCAATTTTTTTGAATTTAAAATCATTCTATATTCATTTTTATCTTTTTTAGGAACAGTAAATATTGGAGAAATATATTGATGTTCATCAAATGCCACTTGTTTAATAACTCCAATACTAAGTAAATAAAGGTAATAACAAAATTACCGAACTCCGAACAATCTTACAAAGGGAAAGTCAAAACTCATAATTATATAAACAGACAAAATCAGTCAACAACCGGAAAACTGTGAAAACCGTAATGACCCTGACTTGGTACAGGCATTTCTAAAGAAATGGTGGGTTGAATCAGATTTTAAGGCGCCAAACCTCCCGCTCTCATTACGGTACAAAGGTTCCGGCTGTCACTGCAACAGTATTTAAATACAGGAACAAAATAGGTAAAATAGTTGTCAAAGCAGTACCATATTCGGTGACGTAAATGTCAAAAATATTTTTACGTCACACATTGACAAAAAAAATTCTTGACATATTTGACTCTTTATCTTTATACATTTTCACTATATGAAAATGCATCGCTTATAATTTTTTCTGCAGAGACGGAATATATTTCGACAAGATATTGGTATCGGAATATAAACTTTTTAAGAGATCGAATAAGGCGAATCTTTTTATAGCCCTGGTCCAGTAGCCTATTTCTTTTCCTAAAATATATACTTGATTTTTATAAAAAAATCTTTGATATGGCGTACCATTTTGAACTGGTGGATTGTCAATAGATTCAATGTGACAATTAAGTACAATATCTAAAATATTTTTATCTGAAGTAAGTTTTTTCCAGTTATTGGAATAATTTTTCAGTATACCTGCATGAAATTTCTTACTTGTATTAATACTGAAATTAGATGTCTGACATACCTTTTCTACTGAGAAACATTGAAGGTTTTTGACTGTTGATTGTGTAAAACTAAGCCTCGTCCACTATGACGACCTCTGGGACCAGGACCACCACGGCCTCTAGCTCTGGAACCTCGACCACCTAGGCCCCGAGTACTACTACGGCCTCTGTAATAACCACGGCCTCTAAAGTTACCTGCTGGAAACTTTCCAATCTTTTTCCCAACACGATTGACATCCTGTATTTCTTTCACATTCTTTGATATATCATCCCCATAAAGCATATCAGTAAAAGCTACATTAGGAGAACACAAGTGATGATAATCTTGTTCAAGATCAGGTCTATGTACCTCTTTACGTTTTAAATTAGTTAGTCTGTTATACTGGGCCATCAGTCCAATAGATCCCAGGCCAAGATCAATACATTCCTGAATGTCAGAATCTGATAATTCTTTATTAATTTTCATTTTATCAAGCTTATCCAACATTTTTACAACATTAATAGAAGCTTTGATAATGACATTTTGGTGTTGTTGTATACTGACGTCATACGACTTAGTATATGGACTTAACCAATTCCATATAAGTTGGTTAACTTTAGTTCTTGTGAGAGACGAACAATTCTCAGGACGCAAAACTGTTTTTAACAAGTCCTGGTATTTCTCATCTGATATACCTTCTCTAAAAATGACATTTATCATGTCTCCTAACTCATCGTTGACCTTCTTGTCAACATTCTCTTTCAGTTTGAAACTACGAGCCGCTCCTATAAAACTAGACTGACATGGAGCGGTTTCAGTGCTATTGTCATAAGTTTTTCTACGTTTATTTGGAGGCTCGTTCTCCATTTCAACATTCTCGTCAATTTCTTGTCGAGATTCAACATCGTTGTTATTATCATCGACATCGTAGAAAAAATCATCTTGTTCATCGTACTCTGCGTCATCGCAATCATTGTACATTTCAAGCACTTTACTTTCGATTTTTTTCATGTTAAGTTTTTGAGTATTTTGTTCATTTTGGATAGTCATTAAAACACCCATAATATCAGTCAAGGATGGCTCACTACTGCTGGCCACGCCGCTAGTACTGCATGTAGCAGCCATTTGACAGTCAACTTTTTCACTGTCTTTTGAAAGTGATGGTTTATTCTCAAAGGGTTTTTTCTTAGCTTCCCCTTTACCTTTTCCCTTACTTTCCATCTTTGACGTCGTATGCCTTTTAACTGTGGCTTTCTCACTCTTAGAAATCATGGCGTCTGCCATTTTGGTTTTATACTAAAATCTCGTGCACGCGAGATTTTGTAAAGGGAAAACAACAAAATATATTTTCCCGTACACACGAGATATATAGTTTAATAATATAATTTTTATTTCTCGTACACACGAGATATTATTTAATAATATAATTTTTATTAATGATATATTTCAATCATTAAATATTACTACTACGTAGTAATTTTATTAAGATGCTACACAGGAGAATTATGGACCACGTCCTTCTCCACATAAAAAGCGCAGCACACTGAAGTTACACATGCGCAGTTACGCATCTCGTGAGATCCCGGAAGTGGTGTGACTTTATATAGAACTAATGTTTCTGATTGTACTCTACTGACTACTATTAATACTGTCTATCATTTATACGTCAAATGATTGGTCACACTGGTGACACTAATGGAGCTACCTCAATAAACCTGTATAAACAATAGGTGTTAATATATATTTACAAAAGTGATAACATGGATGACATACAGTACGACTCTATCTAAGTAACAGATATATTTGACAAATTAAGGACACGTTTTTAATAAGCTGTTGACATTTCAATATCGATATAATTAATCTTCAAATAATATTAATCTAATGTTCAATTGTTTCTTAATCAGACTCTTGAGTTTAGGTGTAAATTCCAATAATGTCTGGATCGTCCGTCCTGAGGAATAATAGTGTAGATAATCTTTATACAGGAAATACGTAGAATATAAAGTGGCAATAAAGGAGGAATATCAGTAAAATAAATTATCATTGTGTACTTAACATTTATATATAGCAACTTCATAGGAGCACCTGCATATGGCATAACTACCTCTCAGCTGGTACAAATTCTAGAGATTGTAGTTCATAAGTTCATATCACGAATTCCTTGATATACGCGTACTGTCAACCACAGGTACTTGTGGACAGGACCCTATGTTGCTCCCTTTATTATTATTTTTTTTAAGATGTTGCCACACCCCCTTTTTTTTTTATCATCGACTTTTTTTCATATAAACAACATTTTGCAACTTTCTATGTATCACTGTATGACATATATACAATAAATACAATCAAGCAGTAGTTTCTAGCCATGCCGGGTTTCTGACATGATATAAGTTAGAAGGTAAGTCACTCTTCTTTGTTTACATTGGGATACTTGTTGTGTATTCATCTTAAATTTAGTGAATAAAAAAGGCCTACCTGTCTGGAAATTGGCTTATTCCTTCTCTGTATATATTATTCTCCCTGAAAACACACATCAATATTTATTTACAGCAGCTGACAACTCTCCATGGAGCATTTTCCACTAGCATTTTACGATTTTCAGACGACATTTATGAAAACTCGAATTAAAGCTACGGAAGTGTGTTTATTAGCGACATCTGCTGGTCATTTGAAATATTGACGATACGGTAAAACGCGAGAGTTCCGGGTAAAAGTTCGGGAATTTTTTGGCGCAAAATTTAATTTATCGTGAAAAAAAAAAATAAAAAAATAAAGGGAGCAACATAGGGTCCTGTCCACAAGTACCTGTGCTGTCAACAAGGATGCTACTGAACTAATGTGTTCAAGTGATAACGTTAACGTTATACAATCACCATCATCTGTTAACATCATTATCACACATGACCACAGATATGTTCTATTGGTCTTACGGAATATCATTATCACACATGACCACAGATATGTTCTATTGTTCTTACGGAATATCATTATCACACATGACCACAGATATGTTCTATTGTTCTTACGGAATATCATTATCACACATGACCACAGATATGTTATATTTATCTTACGGAATATGATTATCACACATGACTACAGATATGTTATATTTGTCTTACGGAATATGATTATCACACATGACCACAGATATGTTCTATTGGTCTTACGGAATATCATTATCACACATGACCAGAGATATGTTCTATTTGTCTTACGGAATATGATTATCACACATGACCACAGATATGTTATATTTATCTTACGGAATATGATTATCACACATGACTACAGATATGTTATATTTGTCTTACGGAATATGATTATCACACATGACCACAGATATGTTCTATTGGTCTTACTGAATATCATTATCACACATGACCACAGATATGTTCTATTTGTCTTACGGAATATCATTATCACACATGACCAGAGATATGTTCGATTTGTCTTACGGAATATGATTATCACACATGACCACAGATATGTTCTATTTGTCTAGTAGTCAGACCCCTCTTTACTTGTTTATCACTTATAACCCAATATGAATACAATTTTGATCGTACCTAATGAACGTTATTCCAGAAACACGTCGTGTGCATTCAATTTGATATCTACGTTTTTATTACTTCCCTTTACTTATATATCGCGGAATGGTAGATCTGACGAAACAACATTACGTGTCACATGGGAGGGACCCTATGTCATGAATATTTGACGATATGATAAATACGGGTGATCTTCTATTTCGACCCACTGAATCATGTGTGGGCCCACAGCAGCCTCTTGCTTGTCGTAGTAGGCAGACTAAATGAGGCAACACGCTTACCGTCTGTTGCGACCCGTGATAGTGGAAGATAGGATCCTGGTGGTTGAAACTTACCTCTTTGGCCCTTACTTCACCTAGACGGGAGGTCGAATAATCCCGATCCGATCAATCGGCTGGTTACGCCTAGCCCTTTAACGTATCATGTGAACTCTTTTCGATTGTGTTCATGTTGATTTCTTACGGAGACCCTATGAATTCAGGTGTCACCCATGGTGGTACTCTGTTGATGGTAGGGGAAAGGAAGTTGGGCCGACATGCGTGGCGCCATGAATTCGTTGCGGGTTTTGCAGGGGAAACAGGAGAAAATAGAAAAGGTGACACTGTTGTTTTCAAATAGTAAAGAGAATGGATCGCTAAAGAAAGCGATTCTTAATGGGGCAATCGAGTAGTTGGTATTTCGAACGATACTTTATTGGGGAACCAGCACTGATACAAAGCTTATTTTAGAAGAAATTATTCTGTTCGAATATACCATCCTTGGAATTCCTGCTACTTTCTGACGGAGAACCACGGAATTCAAGTATCTCCCGTGTTGGCACTCCATGGTGGATGGGGACAAGGATGGTGAACTATTATACATGGACCCATAGAGCCCTCTTTTTGTCATAAAACCAAAATAAAACAAAATCCAACCTCATCTAAGAAAATGAAAAATATAATAGAAGAAGAATTTGAACTATAAAATTGGTCAAGATTTATAGTTTGAACATCAGGTCAAAATCCACTCACAACAATATCACCATTCATGATAGAAATTCAATTTACTAACATTCAAGCATATTGTAATAAGATGACCGCATATAATAACTCTCAATAAACTAACTTAGATTCAACATGAGTATAGGTATAACTTAAGAAAACTTTCAATGTAAACAAATAACTCAACCAAGATGCAGAGACAACACCATTTATTGACATTCATTAATGTCGTGAATTTCAAGAATATCATCATTATTTCATTCAAGAGCTTGTGACTGGACATTTTAGTAACATTAGAATACTTATATCGTGGGTTATATATAATTTGCTTCATACAAATTGATATTTATGTGTGGTCCCAAAGCATGTTTACCAAGTCCGTAATTTAAACACTCCCGGTCTTTCTAAGTAATCGATATAATAACAGGTCTACCTTTTACTCAAGTATTGCTCTATAGCTTCTATATAACATCAGATTAGAGAAAAATCGATCCTTTTCGTCTGTAACAAAGCATGTTTTCACTACGTAGTCCGCCATTTTGTTGGTCACATGACCATAAGAAGTTTTTGTCAGTGTGTGTCCTAAAAGTAATGTCTTATGAAAAATGAGGCCAATTTTAATAAAAGGAAACAAAATAAGTTTTCCAGTCATATTTAATAAGTATTGACAGAAGTTTTAAATATATTAAGATAGAGACTGTATCTGAACCATTTTACTCAGAATGTTACACAATTATTACGCGCGTCGTCTGCAATACTTGTGGAACCGCCTAGAAATGGAAAATGTTCTAGTTCAGAGAAATTTACGTTTGCTTTGTTAAATAAATTAAAGTATAAGGTGAAACTTACCCCCTTTTAATTATATTTTTATATCACAGGCATTGCTTTAGCCTTCGTCTCTGTATTTTATAATGATAAAGTTTCGCCGACAGGAATCCTGTTGGTATTCCTACATTTTTCTGAGAGAGAAATTCTCAAATCCCATTAGTCCTCAGGGGAACCGAGAAGTTATAAAAGGGCAAGCGCTCAATTACATGGGGAATAACTTTTTAGTCTAAGCAACCAGCTAGATCAAGCCACATAGCTACTAGAAGCATACTATAACCAATTGATAGACCTTCGTTGATAAAAACCAGTACCAGAGTTTTTACAGTCAAGAGCTGAATATAACAGGTTAATATACGATAAAGATTAACATTATTATAAACTTAGCGGCAGTTATTCCCCACTACACTGAGCGACCCAAAGTAGACCAAGCCCAGGTATTACTTTTCCTTTATTGGCCTTCAATGATAAAGTCTCATGTTTATTGTGTATTGCATATTTACTATACTATATATATGTTTATTTGTACACTGAGACAAGACAAAGAAAGAATAGAACAACACAAATAAATATTTGTTCTAAACTGTTTTGAGTTTTATGCTTGAGTATATAATAGATCCAAAACTTTAGTATATTACAATCCTGACCAGGGCAACATTACCGTCAACAAACCCTCCCAACACACTCGGCCTACGGGAGCAGTTTGCTACAATATTAATGACATCAGTACCTCTGCCACGCAGAACTCTCAACGGCAGTCGTGGACTCGTTCGTAATAGAGACGATGATTTATCTGAATGCTGAAATAAGGAAGGAATACGAACCTCAGGGTATAACACATGTCAAAAGATTAATTTCTAGACAAACTGGACAAGAAGTCAAATTAAATACCTTTCTAATAACATTTAACACTCCCAATTTTCCAACCTCCATTCGCATTGGTCGTTATGACATCAGGATAAACCCATATGTTCCAAACCATGTACATTGCTTCAAATGTCAGACATTGACAGGACCAATACAAAGGAAGTGTCATTTGATTCAAGTGTTCAGAGGATGGCCATGGTGGTTACACTTGTGACTATGCTCACAAATGTGCCAATTGTGGCGAATTCCATATGGCTTCTTCTGAAGACTGCCAATTTCACTTGTAAAAACAAATCAATCAGGCAATAAAAGTACCCTAAAGCACAAACATTTGTCTCTATGGCGAACGGTTCTTCTGCTCAAAAGTCACACTTCAGCGTGACCAAACCCGTGTTCACCTTGGCGGAAAAACAAACAGACATTTTAATTATATAAATTATATAATTTACCTATAAAAATAACTTCAGAAACTTAATTTTAAGTTCTTTTTTTTTATAGTAAACTTACTTTTCTACCTCAAAATTGGATTACGGATGTATCGTATAGGGTATCGTATCAAAGACTCTCACTTGGTACGTTCAGATATCGTATCAAGGACTCTCACTTGGTACGTTCAGATATCGTATCAAGGACTCTCACTTGGTACGTTCAGATATCGTATCAAGGACTCTCACTTGGTACGTTCAGAACGTCTCCAGTTCAGAGTTTGTATGTTGAAGCAAACGAGCCTTCACTGGAAAACAGACGTATGAAACTTGGTATGCAGCATTCAACAAAATTGATGGCTTATCCTTCAAATCCTGTATGCGACTGTGTTTGTAATCCTTTATATGAAAATATTTATGACATACAACCCAATACAATTCAATCTTTTGGACTTTTAAATTCTTATATAAATTTGGATTACATAGCCCCTATTGTAATTCCTCAAAACCTGCCAGTTCGATCTTCAGTACAGAAGCTAATGCAATACTTCTAGCTCTGCAGTTCTTTGCCTCTTCTGATGAGAGTAAATTCATGATCTGTTCAGATTTTCTTTCTTGCCTTGTTGGCAATTGAAAGTTGAAAAACTCAAAACCTTTTCATTTTAAAAATAGTTGAAATTTATAAAAGTTTTGTTGCTATTGGGGAATATGTCATTTTCATCTAGGTGTATAATGAACAGATATATCATGTTTGGGAGGGGTATTTGCGAAAAATACCAGTCGAGAGGTCTTGAAATTTAGTCTCAAGATCATTGGATGGTAATCTAGGTTTCACTCGCAGGTGACCCTTGATGTGATGCTATACAGATGGTACAACACCATGAAAGTTGACAGTGTAAACAAACTATTGTTTGATGTAAAAGTGGATGGCAAGTGATAATTAGAAACGTCAAATTTGGTTTTAATTATTAAAAAAAAATCAATATAAATAATCTACCTTGTAGTTTGCACTTCACAACTAACATTGTTATCTTAATACAATATTTTCTTAAAAAGTTATTACAAATTGTTAATAATCTCCGTTAAATTTAATCTAATTCCATCATCAATAGAGCTGTTTAAATTGTTTCATAATTGATACTACCATAAAAAAACGATATGTCAACGTTTGATGAAAGATATCAAATTGTAGAATTATTGCTACTTTGATACCTGGATTTTGAACTTTCAGTCAGATTTGGGCCATCGATCCCCTGTAATTGTTAGATTTGGGCCATCGATCCCCTGTAATTGTTAGATTGAGAGGTGGTTGCTTATTAATAATAACATATATATCAAATGTAGTGCATACGACGCATTTATGGAATAACCTTCAACAGGTACACTCACAATCAAAAGATTGGAAAGCCAAATAAATAAAAAGTTCTAGGAGCAGGAAACCAAAGACCTAAATAGAATAGTCAAACACCGGTTAAGGTCATCATACCAAATATCTAAACAGAATAGTCAATCATCGGCTAAGGTCATCATACCAAAGATCTAAACAGAATAGTCAAACATCGGCTAAGGTCATCATACCAAAGATCTAAATAGAATAGTCAAACATCGGCTAAGGTCATCATACCAAAGATCTAAACAGAATAGTCAAACATCGGCTAAGGTCATCATACCAAAGACCTCAACAGAATAGTCAAACATTGGCTAAGGTCATCATACCAAAGATCTAAACAGAATAGTCAAACATTGGCGAAGGTCATCATACCAAAGGTCTAAACAGAATAGTCAAACATCGGCTAAGGTCATCATACCAAAGATCTACACAGAATAGTCAAACATCGGCTAAGGTCTTCATACCAAAGATCTAAACAGAATAGTCAAACATCGGCTACGGTTATCATACCAAAGATCAAAACAGAATAGTCAAACATCGGCTAAGGTCATCATACCAAAGATCTAAACAGAATAGTTAAACATCGGCTAAGGTCATCATACCAAAGACTTAAACAGAATAGTCAAACATTGGCTAAGGTCATCATACCAAAGATCTAAACAGAATAGTTAAACATCGCTAAGGTCATCATACCAAAGACTTAAACAGAATAGTCAAACATCGGCTAAGGTTATCATACCAAAGACCTAAACAGAATAGTCAAACATCGGCTAAGGTCATCATACCAAAGATCTAAACAGAATAGTCAAACATCGGCTAAGGTCATCATACCAAAGATCTAAACAGAATAGTCAAACATCGGCTAAGGTCATCATACCAAAGACCTAAACAGAATAGTCAAGCATCGGCTAAGGTCATCATACCAAAGATCTAAACAGAATAGTCAAACATCGGCTAAGGTCAGCATATCAAAGATCTAAACAGAATAGTCAAACATCGGCTAAGGTCATCATACCAAAGACCTAAACAGAATAGTCAAACATCGGCTAAGGTCATCATACCAAAGATCTAAATAGAATAGTCAAACATCGGCTAAGATCATCATACCAAAGACCTAAACAGAATAGTCAAACATCGGCTAAGGTCATCATACCAAAGATATAAACAGAATAGTCAAACATCGGCTAAGGTTATCATACCAAAGATCTAAACAGAATAGTCAAACATCGCCTAAGGTCATCATACCAAAGATCTAAACAGAATAGTCAAACATCGGCTAAGGTCATCATACCAAAGATTTAAACAGAATAGTCAAACATCGGCTAAGGTCATCATACCAAAGACCTAAACAGAATGGTCAAACATCGGCTAAGGTCATCATACCAAAGATCTAAACAGAATAGTCAAACATCGGCTAAGGTCATCATACCAAAGATCTAAATAGAATAGTCAAACATCGGCTAAGGTCATCATACCAAAGACCTAGACAGAATAGTCAAACATCGGCTAAGGTCATCATACCAAAGATCTAAACATAATAGTCAAACATCGGCTAAGGTCATCATACCAAAGACCTAAACAGAATAGTCAAACATCGGCTAAGGTCATCATACCAAAGATCTAAACAGAATAGTCAAACATCGGCTAAGGTCATCATACCAAAGATCTAAACAGAATAGTCAAACATCGGCTAAGGTCATCATACCAAAGACCTAAACAGAATAGTCAAGCATCGGCTACGGTCATCATACCAAAGACCTAAACAGAATAGTCAAACATCGGCTAAGATCATCATACCTAAGATCTAAACAGAATAGTCAAATATCGACTAAGGTTATCATACAACAGACCTAAACAGAATAGTCAAACATCGGCTAAGGTAGTCATACCAAAGACCTAAACAGAATAGTCAAACATCGGCTAAGATCATCATACCAAAGACCAAAACAGAATAGTCAAACATCGGCTAAGATTATCATACCAAAGACCTAAATAGAATAGTCAAACATCGGCTAAGGTTATCATACCAAAGACCTATATAGAATAGTCAAACATCGGCTAAGATCATCATACCAAAGACCTAAGCAGAATAGACAAACATCTGCCAAGGTTATCATACCAAAGATCTAAACAGAATAGTCAAACATCGGCTAAGGTCATCATACCAAAGATCTAAACAGAATAGTCAAACATCGGCTAAGGTCATCATACCAAAGACCTAAACAGAATAGTCAAACATCGGCTAAGGTTATCATACCAAAGATCTAAACAGAATAGTCAAACATCGGCTAAGGTCATCATACCAAAGACCTAAACAGAATAGTCAAACATCGGCTAAGATCATCATACCAAAGATCTAAACAGAATAGTCAAACATTGGCTAAGGTCATCATACCAAAGATCTAAACAGAATAGTCAAACATCGCTAAGGTCATCATACCAAAGACTTAAACAGAATAGTCAAACATCGGCTAAGGTTATCATACCAAAGATCTAAACAGAATAGTCAAACATCGGCTAAGGTCATCATATCAAAGATCTAAACAGAATAGTCAAACATCGGCTAAGGTCATCATACCAAAGATCTAAACAGAATAGTCAAACATCGGCTAAGGTCATCATACCAAAGACCTAAACAGAATAGTCAAGCATCGGCTAAGGTCATCATACCAAAGATCTAAACAGAATAGTCAAACATCGGCTAAGGTCAGCATATCAAAGATCTACACAGAATAGTCAAACATCGGCTAAGGTCATCATACCAAAGACCTAAACAGAATAGTCAAACATCGGCTAAGGTCATCATACCAAAGATCTAAATAGAATAGTCAAACATCGGCTAAGGTCATCATACCAAAGACCTAAACAGAATAGTCAAACATCGGCTAAGGTCATCATACCAAAGATATAAACAGAATAGTCAAACATCGGCTAAGGTTATCATACCAAAGATCTAAACAGAATAGTCAAACATCGGCTAAGGGCATCATACCAAAGATCTAAACAGAATAGTCAAACATCGGCTAAGGTCATCATACCAAAGACCTAAACAGAATGGTCAAACATCGGCTAAGGTCATCATACCAAAGATCTAAACAGAATAGTCAAACATCGGCTAAGGTCATCATACCAAAGATCTAAATAGAATAGTCAAACATCGGCTAAGGTCATCATACCAAAGACCTAGACAGAATAGTCAAACATCGGCTAAGGTCATCATACCAAAGATCTAAACATAATAGTCAAACATCGGCTAAGGTCATCATACCAAAGACCTAAACAGAATAGTCAAACATCGGCTAAGGTCATCATACCAAAGATCTAAACAGAATAGTCAAACATCGGCTAAGGTCATCATACCAAAGATCTAAACAGAATAGTCAAACATCGGCTAAGGTCATCATACCAAAGACCTAAACAGAATAGTCAAGCATCGGCTACGGTCATCATACCAAAGACCTAAACAGAATAGTCAAACATCGGCTAAGATCATCATATCTAAGATCTAAACAGAATAGTCAAATATCGACTAAGGTTATCATACAAAAGACCTAAACAGAATAGTCAAACATCGGCTAAGGTAGTCATACCAAAGACCTAAACAGAATAGTCAAACATCGGCTAAGATCATCATACCAAAGACCAAAACAGAATAGTCAAACATCGGCTAAGATTATCATACCAAAGACCTAAATAGAATAGTCAAACATCGGCTAAGGTTATCATACCAAAGACCTATATAGAATAGTCAAACATCGGCTAAGATCATCATACCAAAGACCTAAGCAGAATAGTCAAATATCGGCCAAGGTTATCATACCAAAGATCAAAACAGAATAGTCAAACATCGGCTAAGGTCATCATACCAAAGATCTAAACAGAATAGTCAAGCATCGGCTAAGGTTATCATACCAAAGACCTAAACAGAATAGTCAAACATCGGCTAAGGTTATCATACCAAAGATCTAAACAGAATAGTCAAACATCGGCTAAGGTCATCATACCAAAGACCTAAACAGAATAGTCAAACATCGGCTAAGGTCATCATACCAAAGATCTAAACAGAATAGTCAAACATTGGCTAAGGTTATCATACCAAAGATCTAAACAGAATAGTCAAACATCGGCTAAGGTCATCATACCAAAGATCTAAACAGAATAGTCAAACATCGGCTAAGGTTATCATACCAAAGACCTAAACAGAATAGTCAAACATCGGCAAAGGTTATCATACCAAAGACCTAAACAGAATAGTCAAACATCGGCTAAGGTTATCATACCAAAGATCTAAACAGAATAGTCAAACATCGGCTAAGGTCATTATACCAAAGATCTAAACAGAATAGTCAAACATCGGCTAAGGTTATCATACCAAAGACCTAAACAGAATAGTCAAACATCGGCTAAGGTTATCATACCAAAGACCTAAACAGAATAGTCAAACATCGGCTAAGGTTATCATACCAAAGACCAAAACAGAATAGTCAAACATCGGCTAAGGTTATCATCCCAAAGACCTAAACAGAATAGTCAAACATCGGCTAAGGTTATCATACCAAAGATCTAAACAGAATAGTCAAACATCGGCTAATGTCATCATACCAAAGACCTAAACAGAATAGTCAAACATCGGCTAAGGTCATAATACCAAAGATCTAAATAGAATAATCTAACATCGGCTACGGTCATCATACCAAAGATCTAAACAGGATAGTTAAACATCGGCTAAGGTCATCATACCAAAGACCAAAACAGAATAGTCAAACATCGGCTAAGGTCATCATACCAAAGGTCTAAACAGAATAGTTAAACATCGCTAAGGTCATCATACCAAAGACTTAAACAGAATAGTCAAACATCGGCTAAGGTTATCATACCAAAGACCTAAACAGAATAGTCAAACATCGGCTAAGGTCATCATACCAAAGATCTAAACAGAATAGTCAAACATCGGCTAAGGTCATCATACCAAAGATCTAAACAGAATAGTCAAACATCGGCTAAGGTCATCATACCAAAGACCTAAACAGAATAGTCAAGCATCGGCTAAGGTCATCATACCAAAGATCTAAACAGAATAGTCAAACATCGGCTAAGGTCAGCATATCAAAGATCTAAACAGAATAGTCAAACATCGGCTAAGGTCATCATACCAAAGACCTAAACAGAATAGTCAAACATCGGCTAAGGTCATCATACCAAAGATCTAAATAGAATAGTCAAACATCGGCTAAGGTCATCATACCAAAGACCTAAACAGAATAGTCAAACATCGGCTAAAGTCATCATACCAAAGATATAAACAGAATAGTCAAACATCGGCTAAGGTTATCATACCAAAGATCTAAACAGAATAGTCAAACATCGGCTAAGGGCATCATACCAAAGATCTAAACAGAATAGTCAAACATCGGCTAAGGTCATCATACCAAAGACCTAAACAGAATGGTCAAACATCGGCTAAGGTCATCATACCAAAGATCTAAACAGAATAGTCAAACATCGGCTAAGGTCATCATACCAAAGATCTAAATAGAATAGTCAAACATCGGCTAAGGTCATCATACCAAAGACCTAGACAGAATAGTCAAACATCGGCTAAGGTCATCATACCAAAGATCTAAACATAATAGTCAAACATCGGCTAAGGTCATCATACCAAAGACCTAAACAGAATAGTCAAACATCGGCTAAGGTCATCATACCAAAGATCTAAACAGAATAGTCAAACATCGGCTAAGGTCATCATAGCAAAGATCTAAACAGAATAGTCAAACATCGGCTAAGGTCATCATACCAAAGACCTAAACAGAATAGTCAAGCATCGGCTACGGTCATCATACCAAAGACCTAAACAGAATAGTCAAACATCGGCTAAGATCATCATACCTAAGATCTAAACAGAATAGTCAAATATCGACTAAGGTTATCATACAAAAGACCTAAACAGAATAGTCAAACATCGGCTAAGGTAGTCATACCAAAGACCTAAACAGAATAGTCAAACATCGGCTAAGATCATCATACCAAAGACCAAAACAGAATAGTCAAACATCGGCTAAGATTATCATACCAAAGACCTAAATAGAATAGTCAAACATCGGCTAAGGTTATCATACCAAAGACCTATATAGAATAGTCAAACATCGGCTAAGATCATCATACCAAAGACCTAAGCAGAATAGTCAAATATCGACCAAGGTTATCATACCAAAGATCAAAACAGAATAGTCAAACATCGGCTAAGGTCATCATACCAAAGATCTAAACAGAATAGTCAAACATCGGCTAAGGTTATCATACCAAAGATCTAAACAGAATAGTCAAACATCGGCTAAGGTCATCATACCAAAGATCTAAACAGAATAGTCAAACATCGGCTAAGGTTATCATACCAAAGACCTAAACAGAATAGTCAAACATCGGCAAAGGTTATCATACCAAAGACCTAAACAGAATAGTCAAACATCGGCTAAGGGCATCATACCAAAGATCTAAACAGAATAGTCAAACATCGGCTAAGGGCATCATACCAAAGATCTAAACAGAATAGTCAAACATCGGCTAAGGTCATCATACCAAAGACCTAAACAGAATGGTCAAACATCGGCTAAGGTCATCATACCAAAGATCTAAACAGAATAGTCAAACATCGGCTAAGGTCATCATACCAAAGATCTAAATAGAATAGTCAAACATCGGCTAAGGTCATCATACCAAAGACCTAGACAGAATAGTCAAACATCGGCTAAGGTCATCATACCAAAGATCTAAACATAATAGTCAAACATCGGCTAAGGTCATCATACCAAAGACCTAAACAGAATAGTCAAACATCGGCTAAGGTCATCATACCAAAGATCTAAACAGAATAGTCAAACATCGGCTAAGGTCATCATACCAAAGATCTAAACAGAATAGTCAAACATCGGCTAAGGTCATCATACCAAAGACCTAAACAGAATAGTCAAGCATCGGCTACGGTCATCATACCAAAGACCTAAACAGAATAGTCAAACATCGGCTAAGATCATCATACCTAAGATCTAAACAGAATAGTCAAATATCGGCTAAGATTATCATACCAAAGACCTAAATAGAATAGTCAAACATCGGCTAAGGTTATCATACCAAAGATCTAAACAGAATAGTCAAACATCGGCTAAGGTCATCATACCAAAGATCTAAACAGAATAGTCAAACATCGGCTAAGGTTATCATACCAAAGACCTAAACAGAATAGTCAAACATCGGCAAAGGTTATCATACCAAAGACCTAAACAGAATAGTCAAACATCGGCTAAGGTTATCATACCAAAGATCTAAACAGAATAGTCAAACATCGGCTAAGGTCATTATACCAAAGATCTAAACAGAATAGTCAAACATCGGCTAAGGTTATCATACCAAAGACCTAAACAGAATAGTCAATCATCGGCTAAGGTTATCATACCAAAGACCTAAACAGAATAGTCAAACATCGGCTAAGGTTATCATACCAAAGACCTAAACAGAATAGTCAAACATTGGCTAAGGTTATCATACCAAAGACCAAAACAGAATAGTCAAACATCGGCTAAGGTTATCATCCCAAAGACCTAAACAGAATAGTCAAACATCGGCTAAGGTTATCATACCAAAGATCTAAACAGAATAGTCAAACATCGGCTAATGTCATCATACCAAAGACCTAAACAGAATAGTCAAACATCGGCTAAGGTCATAATACCAAAGATCTAAATAGAATAGTCTAACATCGGCTACGGTCATCATACCAAAGATCTAAACAGGATAGTTAAACATCGGCTAAGGTCATCATACCAAAGACCAAAACAGAATAGTCAAACATCGGCTAAGGTCATCATACCAAAGATCTAAACAGAATAATCAAACATCGGCTAAGGTCATCATACCAAAGATCTAAACAGAATAGTCAAACATCGGCTAAGGTCATCATACCAAAGATCTAAACAGAATAGTCAAACATTGGCTAAGGTCATCATACCAAAGGTCTAAACAGAATAGTCAAACATCGGCTAAGGTCATCATACCAAAGATCTAAACAGAATAGTCAAACATCGGCTAAGGTCATCATACCAAAGATCTAAACAGAATAGTCAAACATTGGCTAAGGTCATCATACCAAAGGTCTAAACAGAATAGTCAAACATCGGCTAAGGTCATCATACCAAAGATCTAAACAGAATAGTCAAACATCGGCTAAGGTCATCATACCAAAGACCAAAACAGAATAGTCAAACATTGGCTAAGGTCATCAAACCAAAGACCTAAACAGAATAGTTAAACATCGGCTAAGGTCAACATACCAAAGATCTAAACAGAATAGTCAAACATTGGCTAAGGTCATCATACCAAAGATCTAAACAGAATAGTTAAACATCGGCTAAGGTCATCATACCAAAGATCTAAACAGAATAGTCAAACATCGGCTAAGGTCATCATACCAAAGGTCTAAACAGAATAGTTAAACATCGGCTAAGGTCATCATACCAAAGATCTAAACAGAATAGTTAAACATCGGCTAAGGTCATCATACCAAAGGTCTAAACAGAATAGTCAAACATCGGCTAAGGTCATCATACCAAAGATCTAAACAGAATAGTCAAACATTGGCTAAGGTCATCATACCAAAGATCTAAATAGAATAGTCAAACATTGGCTAAGGTCATCATACCAAAGATCTAAATAGAATAGTCAAACATTGGCTAAGGTCATCATACCAAAGACCTAAACAGAATAGTTAAACATCGGCTAAGGTCATCATACCAAAGACCTAAACAGAATAGTCAAACATCGGCTAAGGTCATCATACCAAAGATCTAAACAGAATAGTCAAACATCGGCAAAGGTCATCATACCAAAGATCTTAACAGAATAGTCAAACATCGGCTAAGGTCATCATACCAAAGACCTAAACAGAATAGTCAAACATCGGCTAAGGTTATGATACCAAAGACCTAAACAGAATAGTCAAACATCGGCTAAGATCATCATACCAAAGATCTAAACAGAATAGTTAAACATCGGCTAAGATCATCATACCAAAGACCTAAACAGAATAGTTAAACATCGGCTAAGGTCATCATACCAAAGACCAAAACAGAATTGTCAAACATCGGCTAAGGTCATCATACCAAAGACCTAAACAGAATAGTCAAACATCGGCTAAGGTTAGGATACCAAAGACCTAAACAGAGTAGTCAAACATCGGCTAAGGTCATCATACCAAAGATCTAAATAGAATAGTTAAACATCGGCTAAGGTTATCATACCAAAGATCTAAACATAATAGTCAAACATCGGCTAAGGTCATCATACCAAAGACCTAAACAGAATAGTTAAACATCGGCTAAGGTCATCATATCAAAGACCTAAACAGAATAGTCAAACATCGGCTAAGTTTATCATACCAAGACCTAAACAGAATAGTCAAACATTGGCTAAGGTCATCATACCAAAGATCTAAGCAGAATAGTCAAACATTGGCTAAGGTTATCATACCAAAGATCTAAATAGAATAGTCTAACATCGGCTACGGTCATCATACCAAAGATCTAAACAGGATAGTTAAACATCGGCTAAGGTCATCATACCAAAGACCAAAACAGAATAGTCAAACATCGGCTAAGGTCATCATACCAAAGATCTAAACAGAATAATCAAACATCGGCTAAGGTCATCATACCAAAGATCTAAACAGAATAGTCAAACATCGGCTAAGGTCATCATACCAAAGATCTAAACAGAATAGTCAAACATTGGCTAAGGTCATCATACCAAAGGTCTAAACAGAATAGTCAAACATCGGCTAAGGTCATCATACCAAAGATCTAAACAGAATAGTCAAACATCGGCTAAGGTCATCATACCAAAGATCTAAACAGAATAGTCAAACATTGGCTAAGGTCATCATACCAAAGGTCTAAACAGAATAGTCAAACATCGGCTAAGGTTATCATACCAAAGACCTAAACAGAATAGTCAAACATCGGCAAAGGTTATCATACCAAAGACCTAAACAGAATAGTCAAACATCGGCTAAGGGCATCATACCAAAGATCTAAACAGAATAGTCAAACATCGGCTAAGGGCATCATACCAAAGATCTAAACAGAATAGTCAAACATCGGCTAAGGTCATCATACCAAAGACCTAAACAGAATGGTCAAACATCGGCTAAGGTCATCATACCAAAGATCTAAACAGAATAGTCAAACATCGGCTAAGGTCATCATACCAAAGATCTAAATAGAATAGTCAAACATCGGCTAAGGTCATCATACCAAAGACCTAGACAGAATAGTCAAACATCGGCTAAGGTCATCATACCAAAGATCTAAACATAATAGTCAAACATCGGCTAAGGTCATCATACCAAAGACCTAAACAGAATAGTCAAACATCGGCTAAGGTCATCATACCAAAGATCTAAACAGAATAGTCAAACATCGGCTAAGGTCATCATACCAAAGATCTAAACAGAATAGTCAAACATCGGCTAAGGTCATCATACCAAAGACCTAAACAGAATAGTCAAGCATCGGCTACGGTCATCATACCAAAGACCTAAACAGAATAGTCAAACATCGGCTAAGATCATCATACCTAAGATCTAAACAGAATAGTCAAATATCGGCTAAGATTATCATACCAAAGACCTAAATAGAATAGTCAAACATCGGCTAAGGTTATCATACCAAAGACCTATATAGAATAGTCAAACATCGGCTAATTTCATCATACCAAAGACCTAAGCAGAATAGTCAAATATCGACCAAGGTTATCATACCAAAGATCAAAACAGAATAGTCAAACATCGGCTAAGGTCATCATACCAAAGATCTAAACAGAATAGTCAAGCATCGGCTAAGGTTATCATACCAAAGACCTAAACAGAATAGTCAAACATCGGCTAAGGTCATCATACCAAAGATCTAAACAGAATAGTCAAACATCGGCTAAGGTTATCATACCAAAGATCTAAACAGAATAGTCAAACATCGGCTAAGGTCATCATACCAAAGATCTAAACAGAATAGTCAAACATCGGCTAAGGTTATCATACCAAAGACCTAAACAGAATAGTCAAACATCGGCAAAGGTTATCATACCAAAGACCTAAACAGAATAGTCAAACATCGGCTAAGGTTATCATACCAAAGATCTAAACAGAATAGTCAAACATCGGCTAAGGTTATTATACCAAAGATCTAAACAGAATAGTCAAACATCGGCTAAGGTTATCATACCAAAGACCTAAACAGAATAGTCAATCATCGGCTAAGGTTATCATACCAAAGACCTAAACAGAATAGTCAAACATCGGCTAAGGTTATCATACCAAAGACCTAAACAGAATAGTCAAACATTGGCTAAGGTTATCATACCAAAGACCAAAACAGAATAGTCAAACATCGGCTAAGGTTATCATCCCAAAGACCTAAACAGAATAGTCAAACATCGGCTAAGGTTATCATACCAAAGATCTAAACAGAATAGTCAAACATCGGCTAATGTCATCATACCAAAGACCTAAACAGAATAGTCAAACATCGGCTAAGGTCATAATACCAAAGATCTAAATAGAATAGTCTAACATCGGCTACGGTCATCATACCAAAGATCTAAACAGGATAGTTAAACATCGGCTAAGGTCATCATACCAAAGACCAAAACAGAATAGTCAAACATCGGCTAAGGTCATCATACCAAAGATCTAAACAGAATAATCAAACATCGGCTAAGGTCATCATACCAAAGATCTAAACAGAATAGTCAAACATCGGCTAAGGTCATCATACCAAAGATCTAAACAGAATAGTCAAACATTGGCTAAGGTCATCATACCAAAGGTCTAAACAGAATAGTCAAACATCGGCTAAGGTCATCATACCAAAGATCTAAACAGAATAGTCAAACATCGGCTAAGGTCATCATACCAAAGATCTAAACAGAATAGTCAAACATTGGCTAAGGTCATCATACCAAAGGTCTAAACAGAATAGTCAAACATCGGCTAAGGTCATCATACCAAAGATCTAAACAGAATAGTCAAACATCGGCTAAGGTCATCATACCAAAGACCAAAACAGAATAGTCAAACATTGGCTAAGGTCATCAAACCAAAGACCTAAACAGAATAGTTAAACATCGGCTAAGGTCAACATACCAAAGATCTAAACAGAATAGTCAAACATTGGCTAAGGTCATCATACCAAAGATCTAAACAGAATAGTTAAACATCGGCTAAGGTCATCATACCAAAGATCTAAACAGAATAGTCAAACATCGGCTAAGGTCATCATACCAAAGGTCTAAACAGAATAGTTAAACATCGGCTAAGGTCATCATACCAAAGATCTAAACAGAATAGTTAAACATCGGCTAAGGTCATCATACCAAAGGTCTAAACAGAATAGTCAAACATCGGCTAAGGTCATCATACCAAAGATCTAAACAGAATAGTCAAACATTGGCTAAGGTCATCATACCAAAGATCTAAATAGAATAGTCAAACATTGGCTAAGGTCATCATACCAAAGATCTAAATAGAATAGTCAAACATTGGCTAAGGTCATCATACCAAAGACCTAAACAGAATAGTTAAACATCGGCTAAGGTCATCATACCAAAGACCTAAACAGAATAGTCAAACATCGGCTAAGGTCATCATACCAAAGATCTAAACAGAATAGTCAAACATCGGCAAAGGTCATCATACCAAAGATCTTAACAGAATAGTCAAACATCGGCTAAGGTCATCATACCAAAGACCTAAACAGAATAGTCAAACATCGGCTAAGGTTATGATACCAAAGACCTAAACAGAATAGTCAAACATCGGCTAAGATCATCATACCAAAGATCTAAACAGAATAGTTAAACATCGGCTAAGATCATCATACCAAAGACCTAAACAGAATAGTTAAACATCGGCTAAGGTCATCATACCAAAGACCAAAACAGAATTGTCAAACATCGGCTAAGGTCATCATACCAAAGACCTAAACAGAATAGTCAAACATCGGCTAAGGTTAGGATACCAAAGACCTAAACAGAGTAGTCAAACATCGGCTAAGGTCATCATACCAAAGATCTAAATAGAATAGTTAAACATCGGCTAAGGTTATCATACCAAAGATCTAAACATAATAGTCAAACATCGGCTAAGGTCATCATACCAAAGACCTAAACAGAATAGTTAAACATCGGCTAAGGTCATCATATCAAAGACCTAAACAGAATAGTCAAACATCGGCTAAGTTTATCATACCAAGACCTAAACAGAATAGTCAAACATTGGCTAAGGTCATCATACCAAAGATCTAAGCAGAATAGTCAAACATTGGCTAAGGTTATCATACCAAAGATCTAAATAGAATAGTCTAACATCGGCTACGGTCATCATACCAAAGATCTAAACAGGATAGTTAAACATCGGCTAAGGTCATCATACCAAAGACCAAAACAGAATAGTCAAACATCGGCTAAGGTCATCATACCAAAGATGTAAACAGAATAATCAAACATCGGCTAAGGTCATCATACCAAAGATCTAAACAGAATAGTCAAACATCGGCTAAGGTCATCATACCAAAGATCTAAACAGAATAGTCAAACATTGGCTAAGGTCATCATACCAAAGGTCTAAACAGAATAGTCAAACATCGGCTAAGGTCATCATACCAAAGATCTAAACAGAATAGTCAAACATCGGCTAAGGTCATCATACCAAAGATCTAAACAGAATAGTCAAACATTGGCTAAGGTCATCATACCAAAGGTCTAAACAGAATAGTCAAACATCGGCTAAGGTCATCATACCAAAGATCTAAACAGAATAGTCAAACATCGGCTAAGGTCATCATACCAAAGACCAAAACAGAATAGTCAAACATTGGCTAAGGTCATCAAACCAAAGACCTAAACAGAATAGTTAAACATCGGCTAAGGTCAACATACCAAAGATCTAAACAGAATAGTCAAACATTGGCTAAGGTCATCATACCAAAGATCTAAACAGAATAGTTAAACATCGGCTAAGGTCATCATACCAAAGATCTAAACAGAATAGTCAAACATCGGCTAAGGTCATCATACCAAAGGTCTAAACAGAATAGTTAAACATCGGCTAAGGTCATCATACCAAAGATCTAAACAGAATAGTTAAACATCGGCTAAGGTCATCATACCAAAGGTCTAAACAGAATAGTCAAACATCGGCTAAGGTCATCATACCAAAGATCTAAACAGAATAGTCAAACATTGGCTAAGGTCATCATACCAAAGATCTAAATAGAATAGTCAAACATTGGCTAAGGTCATCATACCAAAGATCTAAATAGAATAGTCAAACATTGGCTAAGGTCATCATACCAAAGACCTAAACAGAATAGTTAAACATCGGCTAAGGTCATCATACCAAAGACCTAAACAGAATAGTCAAACATCGGCTAAGGTCATCATACCAAAGATCTAAACAGAATAGTCAAACATCGGCTAAGGTCATTATACCAAAGATCTAAACAGAATAGTCAAACATCGGCTAAGGTCATTATACCAAAGATCTAAACAGAATAGTCAAACATCGGCTAAGGTTATCATACCAAAGACCTAAACAGAATAGTCAATCATCGGCTAAGGTTATCATACCAAAGACCTAAACAGAATAGTCAAACATCGGCTAAGGTTATCATACCAAAGACCTAAACAGAATAGTCAAACATTGGCTAAGGTTATCATACCAAAGACCAAAACAGAATAGTCAAACATCGGCTAAGGTTATCATCCCAAAGACCTAAACAGAATAGTCAAACATCGGCTAAGGTTATCATACCAAAGATCTAAACAGAATAGTCAAACATCGGCTAATGTCATCATACCAAAGACCTAAACAGAATAGTCAAACATCGGCTAAGGTCATAATACCAAAGATCTAAATAGAATAGTCTAACATCGGCTACGGTCATCATACCAAAGATCTAAACAGGATAGTTAAACATCGGCTAAGGTCATCATACCAAAGACCAAAACAGAATAGTCAAACATCGGCTAAGGTCATCATACCAAAGATCTAAACAGAATAATCAAACATCGGCTAAGGTCATCATACCAAAGATCTAAACAGAATAGTCAAACATCGGCTAAGGTCATCATACCAAAGATCTAAACAGAATAGTCAAACATTGGCTAAGGTCATCATACCAAAGGTCTAAACAGAATAGTCAAACATCGGCTAAGGTCATCATACCAAAGATCTAAACAGAATAGTCAAACATCGGCTAAGGTCATCATACCAAAGATCTAAACAGAATAGTCAAACATTGGCTAAGGTCATCATACCAAAGGTCTAAACAGAATAGTCAAACATCGGCTAAGGTCATCATACCAAAGATCTAAACAGAATAGTCAAACATCGGCTAAGGTCATCATACCAAAGACCAAAACAGAATAGTCAAACATTGGCTAAGGTCATCAAACCAAAGACCTAAACAGAATAGTTAAACATCGGCTAAGGTCAACATACCAAAGATCTAAACAGAATAGTCAAACATTGGCTAAGGTCATCATACCAAAGATCTAAACAGAATAGTTAAACATCGGCTAAGGTCATCATACCAAAGATCTAAACAGAATAGTCAAACATCGGCTAAGGTCATCATACCAAAGGTCTAAACAGAATAGTTAAACATCGGCTAAGGTCATCATACCAAAGATCTAAACAGAATAGTTAAACATCGGCTAAGGTCATCATACCAAAGGTCTAAACAGAATAGTCAAACATCGGCTAAGGTCATCATACCAAAGATCTAAACAGAATAGTCAAACATTGGCTAAGGTCATCATACCAAAGATCTAAATAGAATAGTCAAACATTGGCTAAGGTCATCATACCAAAGATCTAAATAGAATAGTCAAACATTGGCTAAGGTCATCATACCAAAGACCTAAACAGAATAGTTAAACATCGGCTAAGGTCATCATACCAAAGACCTAAACAGAATAGTCAAACATCGGCTAAGGTCATCATACCAAAGATCTAAACAGAATAGTCAAACATCGGCAAAGGTCATCATACCAAAGATCTTAACAGAATAGTCAAACATCGGCTAAGGTCATCATACCAAAGACCTAAACAGAATAGTCAAACATCGGCTAAGGTTATGATACCAAAGACCTAAACAGAATAGTCAAACATCGGCTAAGATCATCATACCAAAGATCTAAACAGAATAGTTAAACATCGGCTAAGATCATCATACCAAAGACCTAAACAGAATAGTTAAACATCGGCTAAGGTCATCATACCAAAGACCAAAACAGAATTGTCAAACATCGGCTAAGGTCATCATACCAAAGACCTAAACAGAATAGTCAAACATCGGCTAAGGTTAGGATACCAAAGACCTAAACAGAGTAGTCAAACATCGGCTAAGGTCATCATACCAAAGATCTAAATAGAATAGTTAAACATCGGCTAAGGTTATCATACCAAAGATCTAAACATAATAGTCAAACATCGGCTAAGGTCATCATACCAAAGACCTAAACAGAATAGTTAAACATCGGCTAAGGTCATCATATCAAAGACCTAAACAGAATAGTCAAACATCGGCTAAGTTTATCATACCAAGACCTAAACAGAATAGTCAAACATTGGCTAAGGTCATCATACCAAAGATCTAAGCAGAATAGTCAAACATTGGCTAAGGTTATCATACCAAAGATCTAAATAGAATAGTCTAACATCGGCTACGGTCATCATACCAAAGATCTAAACAGGATAGTTAAACATCGGCTAAGGTCATCATACCAAAGACCAAAACAGAATAGTCAAACATCGGCTAAGGTCATCATACCAAAGATCTAAACAGAATAATCAAACATCGGCTAAGGTCATCATACCAAAGATCTAAACAGAATAGTCAAACATCGGCTAAGGTCATCATACCAAAGATCTAAACAGAATAGTCAAACATTGGCTAAGGTCATCATACCAAAGGTCTAAACAGAATAGTCAAACATCGGCTAAGGTCATCATACCAAAGATCTAAACAGAATAGTCAAACATCGGCTAAGGTCATCATACCAAAGATCTAAACAGAATAGTCAAACATTGGCTAAGGTCATCATACCAAAGGTCTAAACAGAATAGTCAAACATCGGCTAAGGTTATCATACCAAAGACCTAAACAGAATAGTCAAACATCGGCAAAGGTTATCATACCAAAGACCTAAACAGAATAGTCAAACATCGGCTAAGGGCATCATACCAAAGATCTAAACAGAATAGTCAAACATCGGCTAAGGGCATCATACCAAAGATCTAAACAGAATAGTCAAACATCGGCTAAGGTCATCATACCAAAGACCTAAACAGAATGGTCAAACATCGGCTAAGGTCATCATACCAAAGATCTAAACAGAATAGTCAAACATCGGCTAAGGTCATCATACCAAAGATCTAAATAGAATAGTCAAACATCGGCTAAGGTCATCATACCAAAGACCTAGACAGAATAGTCAAACATCGGCTAAGGTCATCATACCAAAGATCTAAACATAATAGTCAAACATCGGCTAAGGTCATCATACCAAAGACCTAAACAGAATAGTCAAACATCGGCTAAGGTCATCATACCAAAGATCTAAACAGAATAGTCAAACATCGGCTAAGGTCATCATACCAAAGATCTAAACAGAATAGTCAAACATCGGCTAAGGTCATCATACCAAAGACCTAAACAGAATAGTCAAGCATCGGCTACGGTCATCATACCAAAGACCTAAACAGAATAGTCAAACATCGGCTAAGATCATCATACCTAAGATCTAAACAGAATAGTCAAATATCGGCTAAGATTATCATACCAAAGACCTAAATAGAATAGTCAAACATCGGCTAAGGTTATCATACCAAAGACCTATATAGAATAGTCAAACATCGGCTAAGATCATCATACCAAAGACCTAAGCAGAATAGTCAAATATCGACCAAGGTTATCATACCAAAGATCAAAACAGAATAGTCAAACATCGGCTAAGGTCATCATACCAAAGATCTAAACAGAATAGTCAAGCATCGGCTAAGGTTATCATACCAAAGACCTAAACAGAATAGTCAAACATCGGCTAAGGTCATCATACCAAAGATCTAAACAGAATAGTCAAACATCGGCTAAGGTTATCATACCAAAGATCTAAACAGAATAGTCAAACATCGGCTAAGGTCATCATACCAAAGATCTAAACAGAATAGTCAAACATCGGCTAAGGTTATCATACCAAAGACCTAAACAGAATAGTCAAACATCGGCAAAGGTTATCATACCAAAGACCTAAACAGAATAGTCAAACATCGGCTAAGGTTATCATACCAAAGATCTAAACAGAATAGTCAAACATCGGCTAAGGTCATTATACCAAAGATCTAAACAGAATAGTCAAACATCGGCTAAGGTTATCATACCAAAGACCTAAACAGAATAGTCAATCATCGGCTAAGGTTATCATACCAAAGACCTAAACAGAATAGTCAAACATCGGCTAAGGTTATCATACCAAAGACCTAAACAGAATAGTCAAACATTGGCTAAGGTTATCATACCAAAGACCAAAACAGAATAGTCAAACATCGGCTAAGGTTATCATCCCAAAGACCTAAACAGAATAGTCAAACATCGGCTAAGGTTATCATACCAAAGATCTAAACAGAATAGTCAAACATCGGCTAATGTCATCATACCAAAGACCTAAACAGAATAGTCAAACATCGGCTAAGGTCATAATACCAAAGATCTAAATAGAATAGTCTAACATCGGCTACGGTCATCATACCAAAGATCTAAACAGGATAGTTAAACATCGGCTAAGGTCATCATACCAAAGACCAAAACAGAATAGTCAAACATCGGCTAAGGTCATCATACCAAAGATCTAAACAGAATAATCAAACATCGGCTAAGGTCATCATACCAAAGATCTAAACAGAATAGTCAAACATCGGCTAAGGTCATCATACCAAAGATCTAAACAGAATAGTCAAACATTGGCTAAGGTCATCATACCAAAGGTCTAAACAGAATAGTCAAACATCGGCTAAGGTCATCATACCAAAGATCTAAACAGAATAGTCAAACATCGGCTAAGGTCATCATACCAAAGATCTAAACAGAATAGTCAAACATTGGCTAAGGTCATCATACCAAAGGTCTAAACAGAATAGTCAAACATCGGCTAAGGTCATCATACCAAAGATCTAAACAGAATAGTCAAACATCGGCTAAGGTCATCATACCAAAGACCAAAACAGAATAGTCAAACATTGGCTAAGGTCATCAAACCAAAGACCTAAACAGAATAGTTAAACATCGGCTAAGGTCAACATACCAAAGATCTAAACAGAATAGTCAAACATTGGCTAAGGTCATCATACCAAAGATCTAAACAGAATAGTTAAACATCGGCTAAGGTCATCATACCAAAGATCTAAACAGAATAGTCAAACATCGGCTAAGGTCATCATACCAAAGGTCTAAACAGAATAGTTAAACATCGGCTAAGGTCATCATACCAAAGATCTAAACAGAATAGTTAAACATCGGCTAAGGTCATCATACCAAAGGTCTAAACAGAATAGTCAAACATCGGCTAAGGTCATCATACCAAAGATCTAAACAGAATAGTCAAACATTGGCTAAGGTCATCATACCAAAGATCTAAATAGAATAGTCAAACATTGGCTAAGGTCATCATACCAAAGATCTAAATAGAATAGTCAAACATTGGCTAAGGTCATCATACCAAAGACCTAAACAGAATAGTTAAACATCGGCTAAGGTCATCATACCAAAGACCTAAACAGAATAGTCAAACATCGGCTAAGGTCATCATACCAAAGATCTAAACAGAATAGTCAAACATCGGCAAAGGTCATCATACCAAAGATCTTAACAGAATAGTCAAACATCGGCTAAGGTCATCATACCAAAGACCTAAACAGAATAGTCAAACATCGGCTAAGGTTATGATACCAAAGACCTAAACAGAATAGTCAAACATCGGCTAAGATCATCATACCAAAGATCTAAACAGAATAGTTAAACATCGGCTAAGATCATCATACCAAAGACCTAAACAGAATAGTTAAACATCGGCTAAGGTCATCATACCAAAGACCAAAACAGAATTGTCAAACATCGGCTAAGGTCATCATACCAAAGACCTAAACAGAATAGTCAAACATCGGCTAAGGTTAGGATACCAAAGACCTAAACAGAGTAGTCAAACATCGGCTAAGGTCATCATACCAAAGATCTAAATAGAATAGTTAAACATCGGCTAAGGTTATCATACCAAAGATCTAAACATAATAGTCAAACATCGGCTAAGGTCATCATACCAAAGACCTAAACAGAATAGTTAAACATCGGCTAAGGTCATCATATCAAAGACCTAAACAGAATAGTCAAACATCGGCTAAGTTTATCATACCAAGACCTAAACAGAATAGTCAAACATTGGCTAAGGTCATCATACCAAAGATCTAAGCAGAATAGTCAAACATTGGCTAAGGTTATCATACCAAAGATCTAAATAGAATAGTCTAACATCGGCTACGGTCATCATACCAAAGATCTAAACAGGATAGTTAAACATCGGCTAAGGTCATCATACCAAAGACCAAAACAGAATAGTCAAACATCGGCTAAGGTCATCATACCAAAGATGTAAACAGAATAATCAAACATCGGCTAAGGTCATCATACCAAAGATCTAAACAGAATAGTCAAACATCGGCTAAGGTCATCATACCAAAGATCTAAACAGAATAGTCAAACATTGGCTAAGGTCATCATACCAAAGGTCTAAACAGAATAGTCAAACATCGGCTAAGGTCATCATACCAAAGATCTAAACAGAATAGTCAAACATCGGCTAAGGTCATCATACCAAAGATCTAAACAGAATAGTCAAACATTGGCTAAGGTCATCATACCAAAGGTCTAAACAGAATAGTCAAACATCGGCTAAGGTCATCATACCAAAGATCTAAACAGAATAGTCAAACATCGGCTAAGGTCATCATACCAAAGACCAAAACAGAATAGTCAAACATTGGCTAAGGTCATCAAACCAAAGACCTAAACAGAATAGTTAAACATCGGCTAAGGTCAACATACCAAAGATCTAAACAGAATAGTCAAACATTGGCTAAGGTCATCATACCAAAGATCTAAACAGAATAGTTAAACATCGGCTAAGGTCATCATACCAAAGATCTAAACAGAATAGTCAAACATCGGCTAAGGTCATCATACCAAAGGTCTAAACAGAATAGTTAAACATCGGCTAAGGTCATCATACCAAAGATCTAAACAGAATAGTTAAACATCGGCTAAGGTCATCATACCAAAGGTCTAAACAGAATAGTCAAACATCGGCTAAGGTCATCATACCAAAGATCTAAACAGAATAGTCAAACATTGGCTAAGGTCATCATACCAAAGATCTAAATAGAATAGTCAAACATTGGCTAAGGTCATCATACCAAAGATCTAAATAGAATAGTCAAACATTGGCTAAGGTCATCATACCAAAGACCTAAACAGAATAGTTAAACATCGGCTAAGGTCATCATACCAAAGACCTAAACAGAATAGTCAAACATCGGCTAAGGTCATCATACCAAAGATCTAAACAGAATAGTCAAACATCGGCAAAGGTCATCATACCAAAGATCTTAACAGAATAGTCAAACATCGGCTAAGGTCATCATACCAAAGACCTAAACAGAATAGTCAAACATCGGCTAAGGTTATGATACCAAAGACCTAAACAGAATAGTCAAACATCGGCTAAGATCATCATACCAAAGATCTAAACAGAATAGTTAAACATCGGCTAAGATCATCATACCAAAGACCTAAACAGAATAGTTAAACATCGGCTAAGGTCATCATACCAAAGACCAAAACAGAATTGTCAAACATCGGCTAAGGTCATCATACCAAAGACCTAAACAGAATAGTCAAACATCGGCTAAGGTTAGGATACCAAAGACCTAAACAGAGTAGTCAAACATCGGCTAAGGTCATCATACCAAAGATCTAAATAGAATAGTTAAACATCGGCTAAGGTTATCATACCAAAGATCTAAACATAATAGTCAAACATCGGCTAAGGTCATCATACCAAAGACCTAAACAGAATAGTTAAACATCGGCTAAGGTCATCATATCAAAGACCTAAACAGAATAGTCAAACATCGGCTAAGTTTATCATACCAAGACCTAAACAGAATAGTCAAACATTGGCTAAGGTCATCATACCAAAGATCTAAGCAGAATAGTCAAACATTGGCTAAGGTTATCATACCAAAGATCTAAACAGAATAGTCAAACATCGGCTAAGGTCATCATACCAAAGATCTAAACAGAATAGTCAAACATCGACTAAGGTCATCATACCAAAGACTTAAACAGAATAGTCAAACATCGGCTAAGGTTATCATACCAAAGACCTAAACAGAATAGTCAAACATCGGCTAAGGTCATCATACCAAAGATCTAAACAGAATAGTCAAACATCGGCTAAGGTCATCATACCAAAGATCTAAACAGAATAGTCAAACATCGGCTAAGGTCATCATACCAAAGGTCAAAACAGAATAGTTAAACATCGGCTAAGGTCATCATTTCAAAGATCTAAACAGAATAGTCAAACATCGGCTATGGTCATCATACCAAAGGTCTAAACAGAATAGTCAAACATCGGCTAAGGTCATCATACCAAAGATCTAAACAGAATAGTCAAACATCGGCTAAGGTTATCATGCCAAAGATCTAAACAGAATAGTCAAACATCGGCTAAGGTCATCATACCAAAGACCTAAATAGAATAGTCAAACATCGGCTAAGGTCATCATACCAAAGACTGAAACAGAATAGTAAAACATTGGCTAAGGTCATCATACCAAAGACTTAAACAGAATAGTCAAACATTGGCTAAGGTCATCATACCAAAGATCAAAACATAATAGTCAAACATCGACTAAGGTCATCATACCAAAGATCTAAACAGAATAGTCAAACATCGGCTAAGGTCATCATACCAAAGACCTAAACAGAATAGTCAAACATCGGCTAAGGTCATAATACCAAAGATCTAAATAGAATAGTCTAACATCGGCTACGGTCATCATACCAAAGATCTAAACAGGATAGTTAAACATCGGCTAAGGTCATCATACCAAAGACCTAAACAGAATAGTCAAACATCGGCTAAGGTCATCATACCAAAGATCTAAACAGAATAGTCAAACATCGGCTAAGGTCATCATACCAAAGATCTAAACAGAATAGTCAAACATCGGCTAAGGTCATCATACCAAAGATCTAAACAGAATAGTCAAACATTGGCTAAGGTCATCATACCAAAGGTCTAAACAGAATAGTCAAACATCGGCTAAGGTCATCATACCAAAGATCTAAACAGAATAGTCAAACATCGGCTAAGGTCATCATACCAAAGATCTAAACAGAATAGTCAAACATTGGCTAAGGTCATCAAACCAAAGGTCTAAACAGAATGGTCAAACATCGGCTAAGGTCATCATACCAAAGATCTAAACAGAATAGTCAAACATCGGCTAAGGTCATCATACCAAAGACCAAAACAGAATAGTCAAACATTGGCTAAGGTCATCAAACCAAAGACCTAAACAGAATAGTTAAACATCGGCTAAGGTCAACATACCAAAGATCTAAACAGAATAGTCAAACATTGGCTAAGGTCATCATACCAAAGATCTAAACAGAATAGTTAAACATCGGCTAAGGTCATCATACCAAAGATCTAAACAGAATAGTCAAACATCGGCTAAGGTCATCATACCAAAGGTCTAAACAGAATAGTTAAACATCGGCTAAGGTCATCATACCAAAGATCTAAACAGAATAGTTAAACATCGGCTAAGGTCATCATACCAAAGGTCTAAACAGAATAGTCAAACATCGGCTAAGGTCATCATACCAAAGATCTAAACAGAATAGTCAAACATTGGCTAAGGTCATCATACCAAAGATCTAAATAGAATAATCAAACATTGGCTAAGGTCATCATAACAAAGATCTAAATAGAATAGTCAAACATTGGCTAAGGTCATCATACCAAAGACCTAAACAGAATAGTTAAACATCGGCTAAGGTCATCATACCAAAGACCTAAACAGAATAGTCAAACATCGGCTAAGGTCATCATACCAAAGATCTAAACAGAATAGTCAAACATTGGCTAAGGTCATCATACCAAAGACCTAAACAGAATAGTCAAACATCGGCTAAGGTTATGATACCAAAGACCTAAACAGAATAGTCAAACATCGGCTAAGGTCATCATACCAAAGACCTAAACAGAATAGTCAAACATCGGCTACGGTCATCATACCAAAGATCTAAACAGAATAGTCAAACATCGGCTAAGGTCATCATACCAAAGATCTAAACAGAATAGTCAAACATCGGCTACGGTCATCATACCAAAGATCTAAACAGAATAGTCAAACATCGGCTCAGGTTATGATACCAAAGACCTAAACAGAATAGTCAAACATCGGCTAAGGTCATCATACCAAAGATCTAAACAGAATAGTCAAACATCGGCAAAGGTCATCATACCAAAGATCTAAACAGAATAGTCAAACATCGGCTAAGGTCATCATACCAAAGACCTAAACAGAATAGTCAAACATCGGCTAAGGTTATGATACCAAAGACCTAAACAGAATAGTCAAACATCGGCTAAGATCATCATACCAAAGATCTAAACAGAATAGTTAAACATCGGCTAAGATCATCATACCAAAGACCTAAACAGAATAGTCAAACATCGGCTAAGGTCATCATACCAAAGATCTAAACAGAATAGTTAAACATCGGCTAAGGTCATCATACCAAAGACCTAAACAGAATAGTCAAACATCGGCTAAGGTCATCATACCAAAGACCTAAACAGAATAGTCAAACATCGGCTAAGGTTAGGATACCAAAGACCTAAACAGAGTAGTCAAACATCGGCTAAGGTCATCATACCAAAGATCTAAATAGAATAGTTAAACATCGGCTAAGGTCATCATACCAAAGACCTAAACAGAATAGTCAAACATCGGCTAAGGTCATCATACCAAAGATCTAAACAGAATAGTCAAACATCGGCTAAGGTCATCATACCAAAGATCTAAACATAATAGTCAAACATCGGCTAAGGTCATCATACCAAAGACCAAAACAGAATAGTCAAACATTGGCTAAGGTCATCATACCAAAGATCTAAACAGAATAGTTAAACATCGTCTAAGGTCATCATATCAAAGACCTAAACAGAATAGTCAAACATCGGCTAAGTTTATCATACCAAGACCTAAACAGAATAGTCAAACATTGGCTAAGGTCATCATACCAAAGATCTAAACAGAATAGTCAAACATTGGCTAAGGTTATCATACCAAAGATCTAAACAGAATAGTCAAACATCGGCTAAGGTCATCATACCAAAGACTTAAACAGAATAGTTAAACATCGGCTAAGGTCATCATTTCAAAGATCTTAACAGAATAGTCAAACATCGGCTATGGTCATCATACCAAAGGTCTAAACAGAATAGTCAAACATCGGCTAAGGTCATCATACCAAAGATCTAAACAGAATAGTCAAACATCGGCTAAGGTTATCATACCAAAGATCTAAACAGAATAGTCAAACATCGGCTAAGGTCATCATACCAAAGACTTAAATAGAATAGTCAAACATCGGCTAAGGTCATCATACCAAAGACTGAAACAGAATAGTAAAACATTGGCTAAGGTCATCATACCAAAGACTTAAACAGAATAGTCAAACATTGGCTAAGGTCATCATACCAAAGATCAAAACATAATAGTCAAACATCGACTAAGGTCATCATACCAAAGATCTAAACAGAATAGTCAAACATCGGCTAAGGTCATCATACCAAAGATCTAAACAGAATAGTCAAACATCGGCTAAGGTTATCATACCAAAGATCTAAACAGAATAGTCAAACATCGGCTAAGGTTATCATACCAAAGATCTAAACAGAATAGTCAAACATCGGCTAAGGTCATCATACCAAAGACCTAAACAGAATAGTCAAACATCGGCTAAGGTCATCATACCAAAGATCTAAATAGAATAGTTAAACATCGGCTAAGGTTATCATACCAAAGATCGAAACATAATAGTCAAACATCGGCTAAGGTCATCATACCAAAGATCTAAACAGAATAGTCAAACATTGGCTAAGGTCATCATACCAAAGATCTAAACAGAATAGTTAAACATCGGCTAAGGTCATCATATCAAAGACCTAAACAGAATAGTCAAACATCGGCTAAGTTTATCATACCAAAGACCTAAACAGAATAGTCAAACATTGGCTAAGGTCATCATACCAAAGATCTAAACAGAATAGTCAAACATTGGCTAAGGTTATCATACCAAAGATCTAAACAGAATAGTCAAACATCGGCTAAGGTCATCATGCCAAAGATCTAAACAGAATAGTCAAACATCGGCTAAGGTCATCATGCCAAAGACTTAAACAGAATAGTCAAACATCGGCTAAGGTTATCATACCAAAGACCTAAACAGAATAGTCAAACATCGGCTAAGGTCATCATACCAAAGATCTAAACAGAATAGTCAAACATCGGCTAAGGTCATCATACCAAAGATCTAAACAGAATAGTCAAACATCGGCTAAGGTCATCATACCAAAGGTCTGAACAGAATAGTTAAACATCGGCTAAGGTCATCATACCAAAGATCTAAACAGAATAGTCAAACATCGGCTATGGTCATCATACCAAAGGTCTAAACAGAATAGTCAAACATCGGCTAAGGTCATCATACCAAAGACCTAAACAGAATAGTCAAACATCGGCTAAGGTTATCATACCAAAGATCTAAACAGAATAGTCAAACATCGGCTAAGGTCATCATACCAAAGACCTAATTAGAATAGTCAAACATCGTCTATGGTCATCATACCAAAGACTTAAACAGAATAGTAAAACATTGGCTAAGGTCATCATACCAAAGATCAAAACAGAATAGTCAAACATCGGCTAAGGTCATCATACCAAAGATCTAAACAGAACAGTCAAACATCGGCTAAGGTCATCATACCAAAGACCTAAACAGAATAGTCAAACATTGGCTAAGGTCATCATACCAAAGATCTAAACAGAATAGTCAAACATTGGCTAAGGTCATCATACCAAAGATCTAAACAGAATAGTCAAACATCGGCTAAGGTCATCATACCAATAAACAGAATAGTCAAACATCGGCTAAGGTTATCATACCAAAGATCTAAACAGAATAGTCAAACATCGGCTAAGGTCATCATACCAAAGACCTAAAGAGAATAGTCAAACATCGGCTAAGGTCATCATACCAAAGATCTAAATAGAATAGTTAAACATCGGCTAAGGTTATCATACCAAAGATCTAAACATAATAGTCAAACATCGGCTAAGGTCATCATACCAAAGACCTAAACAGAATAGTCAAACATTGGCTAAGGTCATCATACCAAAGATCTAAACAGAATAGTTAAACATCGGCTAAGGTCATCATATCAAAGACCTAAACAGAATAGTCAAACATCGGCTAAGTTTATCATACCAAAGACCTAAACAGAATAGTCAAACATTGGCTAAGGTCATCATACCAAAGATCTAAACAGAATAGTCAAACATTGGCTAAGGTTATCATACCAAAGATCTAAACAGAATAGTCAAACATCGGCTAAGGTCATCATGCCAAAGATCTAAACAGAATAGTCAAACATCGGCTAAGGTCATCATACCAAAGACTTAAACAGAATAGTCAAACATCGGCTAAGGTTATCATACCAAAGACCTAAACAGAATAGTCAAACATCGGCTAAGGTCATCATACCAAAGATCTAAACAGAATAGTCAAACATCGGCTAAGGTCATCATACCAAAGATCTAAACAGAATAGTCAAACATCGGCTAAGGTCATCATACCAAAGGTCTAAACAGAATAGTTAAACATCGGCTAAGGTCATCATACCAAAGATATAAACAGAATAGTCAAACATCGGCTATGGTCATCATACCAAAGGTCTAAACAGAATAGTCAAACATCGGCTAAGGTCATCATACCAAAGACCTAAACAGAATAGTCAAACATCGGCTAAGGTTATCATACCAAAGATCTAAACAGAATAGTCAAACATCGGCTAAGGTCATCATACCAAAGTCCTAAATAGAATAGTCAAACATCGGCTATGGTCATCATACCAAAGACTTAAACAGAGTAGTAAAACATTGGATAAGGTCATCATACCAAAGATCAAAACAGAATAGTCAAACATCGGCTAAGGTCATCATACCAAAGATCTAAACAGAACAGTCAAACATCGGCTAAGGTCATCATACCAAAGACCTAAACAGAATAGTCAAACATTGGCTAAGGTCATCATACCAAAGATCTAAACAGAATAGTCAAACATTGGCTAAGGTTATCATACCAAAGATCTAAACAGAATAGTCAAACATCGGCTAAGGTCATCATACCAAAGATCTAAACAGAATAGTCAAACATCGGCTAAGGTCATCATACCAAAGACTTAAACAGAATAGTCAAACATCGGCTAAGGTTATCATACCAAAGACCTAAACAGAATAGTCAAACATCGGCTAAGGTCATAATACCAAAGATCTAAACAGAATAGTCAAACATCGGCTAAGGTCATCATACCAAAGATCTAAACAGAATAGTCAAACATCGGCTAAGGTCATCATACCAAAGGTCAAAACAGAATAGTTAAACATCGGCTAAGGTCATCATTTCAAAGATCTAAACAGAATAGTCAAACATCGGCTATGGTCATCATACCAAAGGTCTAAACAGAATAGTCAAACATCGGCTAAGGTCATCATACCAAAGATCTAAACAGAATAGTCAAACATCGGCTAAGGTTATCATACCAAAGATCTAAACAGAATAGTCAAACATCGGCTAAGGTCATCATACCAAAGACCTAAATAGAATAGTCAAACATCGGCTAAGGTCATCATACCAATGACTGAAACAAAATAGTAAAACATTGGCTAAGGTCATCATACCAAAGACTTAAACAGAATAGTCAAACATTGGCTAAGGTCATCATACCAAAGATCAAAACATAATAGTCAAACATCGGCTAAGGTCATCATACCAAAGATCTAAACAGAATAGTCAAACATCGGCTAAGGTCATCATACCAAAGGTCAAAACAGAATAGTTAAACATCGGCTAAGGTCATCATTTCAAAGATCTAAACAGAATAGTCAAACATCGGCTATGGTCATCATACCAAAGGTCTAAACAGAATAGTCAAACATCGGCTAAGGTCATCATACCAAAGATCTAAACAGAATAGTCAAACATCGGCTAAGGTTATCATACCAAAGATCTAAACAGAATAGTCAAACATCGGCTAAGGTCATCATACCAAAGACCTAAATAGAATAGTCAAACATCGGCTAAGGTCATCATACCAAAGACTGAAATAGAATAGTAAAACATTGGCTAAGGTCATCATACCAAAGACTTAAACAGAATAGTCAAACATTGGCTAAGGTCATCATACCAAAGATCAAAACATAATAGTCAAACATCGACTAAGGTCATCATACCAAAGATCTAAACAGAATAGTCAAACATCGGCTAAGGTCATCATACCAAAGATCTAAACAGAATAGTCAAACATCGGCTAAGGTTATCATACCAAAGATCTAAACAGAATAGTCAAACATCGGCTAAGGTTATCATACCAAAGATCTAAACAGAATAGTCAAACATCGGCTAAGGTCATCATACCAAAGACCTAAACAGAATAGTCAAACATCGGCTAAGGTCATCATACCAAAGATCTAAATAGAATAGTCAAACATCGGCTAAGGTTATCATACCAAAGATCTAAACATAATAGTCAAACATCGGCTAAGGTCATCATACCAAAGACCTAAACAGAATAGTCAAACATTGGCTAAGGTCATCATACCAAAGATCTAAACAGAATAGTTAAACATCGGCTAAGGTCATCATATCAAAGACCTAAACAGAATAGTCAAACATCGGCTAAGTTTATCATACCAAAGACCTAAACAGATTAGTCAAACATTGGATAAGGTCATCATACCAAAGATCTAAACAGAATAGTCAAACATTGGCTAAGGTTATCATACAAAAGATCTAAACAGAATAGTCAAACATCGGCTAAGGTCATCATGCCAAAGATCTAAACAGAATAGTCAAACATCGGCTAAGGTCATCATACCAAAGACTTAAACAGAATAGTCAAACATCGGCTAAGGTTATCATACCAAAGACCTAAACAGAATAGTCAAACATCGTCTAAGGTCATAATACCAAAGATCTAAACAGAATAGTCAAACATCGGCTAAGGTCATCATACCAAAGATCTAAACAGAATAGTCAAACATCGGCTAAGGTCATCATACCAAAGGTCAAAACAGAATAGTTAAACATCGGCTAAGGTCATCATTTCAAAGATCTAAACAGAATAGTCAAACATCGGCTATGGTCATCATACCAAAGGTCTAAACAGAATAGTCAAACATCGGCTAAGGTCATCATACCAAAGATCTAAACAGAATAGTCAAACATCGGCTAAGGTTATCATACCAAAGATCTAAACAGAATAGTCAAAAATCGGCTAAGGTCATCATACCAAAGACCTAAATAGAATAGTCAAACATCGGCTAAGGTCATCATACCAAAGACTGAAACAGAATAGTAAAACATTGGCTAAGGTCATCATACCAAAGACTTAAACAGAATAGTCAAACATTGGCTAAGGTCATCATACCAAAGATCAAAACATAATAGTCAAACATCGACTAAGGTCATCATACCAAAGATCTAAACAGAATAGTCAAACATCGGCTAAGGTCATCATACCAAAGATCTAAACAGAATAGTCAAACATCGGCTAAGGTTATCATACCAAAGATCTAAACAGAATAGTCAAACATCGGCTAAGGTTATCATACCAAAGATCTAAACAGAATAGTCAAACATCGGCTAAGGTCATCATACCAAAGACCTAAACAGAATAGTCAAACATCGGCTAAGGTCATCATACCAAAGATCTAAATAGAATAGTTAAACATCGGCTAAGGTTATCATACCAAAGATCTAAACATAATAGTCAAACATCGGCTAAGGTCATCATACCAAAGACCTAAACAGAATAGTCAAACATTGGCTAAGGTCATCATACCAAAGATCTAAACAGAATAGTTAAACATCGGCTAAGGTCATCATATCAAAGACCTAAACAGAATAGTCAAACATCGGCTAAGTTTATCATACCAAAGACCTAAACAGAATAGTCAAACATTGGCTTAGGTCATCATACCAAAGATCTAAACAGAATAGTCAAACATTGGCTAAGGTTATCATACCAAAGATCTAAACAGAATAGTCAAACATCGGCTAAGGTCATCATGCCAAAGATCTAAACAGAATAGTCAAACATCGGCTAAGGTCATCATACCAAAGACTTAAACAGAATAGTCAAACATCGGCTAAGGTTATCATACCAAAGACCTAAACAGAATAGTCAAAAATCGGCTAAGGTCATCAAACCAAAGATCTAAACAGAATAGTCAAACATCGGCTAAGGTCATCATACCAAAGATCTAAACAGAATAGTCAAACATCGGCTAAGGTCATCATACCAAAGGTCTAAACAGAATAGTTAAACATCGGCTAGTCAAACATCGGCTATGGTCATCATACCAAAGGTCTAAACAGAATAGTCAAATATCGGCTAAGGTCATCATACCAAAGACTGAAACAGAATAGTCAAACATCGGCTAAGGTTATCATACCAAAGATCTAAACAGAATAGTCAAACATCGGCTAAGGTCATCATACCAAAGACCTAATTAGAATAGTCAAACATCGGCTATGGTCATCATACCAAAGACTTAAACAGAATAGTAAAACATTGGCTAAGGTCATCATACCAAAGATCAAAACAGAATAGTCAAACATCGGCTAAGGTCATCATACCAAAGATCTAAACAGAACAGTCACACATCGGCTAAGGTCATCATACCAAAGACCTAAACAGAATAGTCAAACATTGGCTAAGGTCATCATACCAAAGATCTAAACAGAATAGTCAAACATTGGCTAAGGTCATCATACCAAAGATCTAAACAGAATAGTCAAACATCGGCTAAGGTCATCATACCAATAAACAGAATAGTCAAACATCGGCTAAGGTTATCATACCAAAGATCTAAACAGAATAGTCAAACATCGGCTAAGGTCATCATACCAAAGACCTAAACAGAATAGTCAAACATCGGCTAAGGTCATCATACCAAAGATCTAAATAGAATAGTTAAACATCGGCTAAGGTTATCATACCAAAGATCTAAACATAATAGTCAAACATCGGCTAAGGTCATCATACCAAAGACCTAAACAGAATAGTCAAACATTGGCTAAGGTCATCATACCAAAGATCTAAACAGAATAGTTAAACATCGGCTAAGGTCATCATATCAAAGACCTAAACAGAATAGTCAAACATCGGCTAAGTTTATCATACCAAAGACCTAAACAGAATAGTCAAACATTGGCTAAGGTCATCATACCAAAGATCTAAACAGAATAGTCAAACATTGGCTAAGTTTATCATACCAAAGATATAAACAGAATAGTCAAACATCGGCTAAGGTCATCATGCCAAAGATCTAAACAGAATAGTCAAACATCGGCTAAGGTCATCATACCAAAGACTTAAACAGAATAGTTAAACATCGGCTAAGGTTATCATACCAAAGACCTAAACAGAATAGTCAAACATCGGCTAAGGTCATCATACCAAAGATCTAAACAGAATAGTCAAACATCGGCTAAGGTCATCATACCAAAGATCTAAACAGAATAGTCAAACATCGGCTAAGGTCATCATACCAAAGGTCTAAACAGAATAGTTAAACATCGGCTAAGGTCATCATACCAAAGATCTAAACAGAATAGTCAAACATCGGCTATGGTCATCATACCAAAGGTCTAAACAGAATAGTCAAACATCGGCTAAGGTTATCATACCAAAGATCTAAACAGAATAGTCAAACATCGGCTAAGGTCATCATACCAAAGACCTAAATAGAATAGTCAAACATCGGCTATGGTCATCATACCAAAGACTTAAACAGAATAGTAAAACATTGGCTAAGGTCATCATACCAAAGATCAAAACAGAATAGTCAAACATCGGCTAAGGTCATCATACCAAAGATCTAAACAGAACAGTCAAACATCGGCTAAGGTCATCATACCAAAGACCTAAACAGAATAGTCAAACATTGGCTAAGGTCATCATACCAAAGATCTAAACAGAATAGTCAAACATTGGCTAAGGTCATCATACCAAAGATCTAAACAGAATAGTCAAACATCGCCTAAGGTCATCATACCAAAGACCTAAACAGAATAGTCAAACATCGGCTAAGGTCATCATACCAAAGACCTAAACAGAATAGTCAAACATCGGCTAAGGTCATCATAACAAAGACCTAAATAGAATAGTCAAACATTGGCTAAGGTTATCAAACCAAAGACCTAAATAGAATAGTCAAACATCGTCTAAGGTCATCATAACAAAAACCTAAATAGAATAGTCAAACATTGGCTTAGGTCATCATATCAAAGACCTAAACAGAATAGTCAAACATTGGCAAAGGTCAAGCATCGGCTAAGGTCATCATACCAAAGATCTAAACAGAATAGTCAAACATCGGCTAAGGTCATCATACCAAAGACCTAAACAGAATAGTCAAACATTGGCTAAGGTCATCATACCAAAGATCTAAACAGAATAGTTAAACATCGGCTAAGGTCATCATATCAAAGACCTAAACATAATAGTCAAACATCGGCTAAGTTTATCATACCAAAGACCTAAACAGAATAGTCAAACATTGGCTAAGGTCATCATACCAAAGATCTAAATAGAATAGTTAAACATCGGCTAAGGTTATCATACCAAAGATCTAAACATAATAGTCAAACATCGGCTAAGGTCATCATACCAAAGACCTAAATAGAATAGTCAAACATCGGCTAAGGTCATCATACCAAAGACTGAAACAGAATAGTAAAACATTGGCTAAGGTCATCATACCAAAGACTTAAACAGAATAGTCAAACATTGGCTAAGGTCATCATACCAAAGATCAAAACATAATAGTCAAACATCGACTAAGGTCATCATACCAAAGATCTAAACAGAATAGTCAAACATCGGCTAAGGTCATCATACCAAAGATCTAAACAGAATAGTCAAACATCGGCTAAGGTTATCATACCAAAGATCTAAACAGAATAGTCAAACATCGGCTAAGGTTATCATACCAAAGATCTAAACAGAATAGTCAAACATCGGCTAAGGTCATCATACCAAAGACCTAAACAGAATAGTCAAACATCGGCTAAGGTCATCATACCAAAGATCTAAATAGAATAGTTAAACATCGGCTAAGGTTATCATACCAAAGATCTAAACATAATAGTCAAACATCGGCTAAGGTCATCATACCAAAGACCTAAACAGAATAGTAAAACATTGGCTAAGGTCATCATACCAAAGATCTAAACAGAATAGTTAAACATCGGCTAAGGTCATCATATCAAAGACCTAAACAGAATAGTCAAACATCGGCTAAGTTTATCATACCAAAGACCTTAACAGAATAGTCAAACATTGGCTTAGGTCATCATACCAAAGATCGAAACAGAATAGTCAAACATTGGCTAAGGTTATCATACCAAAGATCTAAACAGAATAGTCAAACATCGGCTAAGGTCATCATGCCAAAGATCTAAACAGAATAGTCAAACATCGGCTAAGGTCATCATACCAAAGACTTAAACAGAATAGTCAAACATCGGCTAAGGTTATCATACCAAAGACCTAAACAGAATAGTCAAACATCGGCTAAGGTCATCAAACCAAAGATCTAAACAGAATAGTCAAACATCGGCTAAGGTCATCATACCAAAGATCTAAACAGAATAGTCAAACATCGGCTAAGGTCATCATACCAAAGGTCTAAACAGAATAGTTAAACATCGGCTAAGGTCATCATACCAAAGATCTAAACAGAATAGTCAAACATCGGCTATGGTCATCATACCAAAGGTCTAAACAGAATAGTCAAACATCGGCTAAGGTCATCATACCAAAGACTGAAACAGAATAGTCAAACATCGGCTAAGGTTATCATACCAAAGATCTAAACAGAATAGTCAAACATCGGCTAAGGTCATCATACCAAAGACCTAATTAGAATAGTCAAACATCGGCTATGGTCATCATACCAAAGACTTAAACAGAATAGTAAAACATTGGCTAAGGTCATCATACCAAAGATCAAAACAGAATAGTCAAACATCGGCTAAGGTCATCATACCAAAGATCTAAACAGAACAGTCAAACATCGGCTAAGGTCATCATACCAAAGACCTAAACAGAATAGTCAAACATTGGCTAAGGTCATCATACCAAAGATCTAAACAGAATAGTCAAACATTGGCTAAGGTCATCATACCAAAGATCTAAACAGAATAGTCAAACATCGGCTAAGGTCATCATACCAATAAACAGAATAGTCAAACATCGGCTAAGGTTATCATACCAAAGATCTAAACAGAATAGTCAAACATCGGCTAAGGTCATCATACCAAAGACCTAAACAGAATAGTCAAACATTGGCTAAGGTCATCATACCAAAGATCTAAACAGAATAGTTAAACATCGGCTAAGGTCATCATATCAAAGACCTAAACAGAATAGTCAAACATCGGCTAAGTTTATCATACCAAAGACCTAAACAGAATAGTCAAACATTGGCTAAGGTCATCATACCAAAGATCTAAACAGAATAGTCAAACATTGGCTAAGTTTATCATACCAAAGATCTAAACAGAATAGTCAAACATCGGCTAAGGTCATCATGCCAAAGATCTAAACAGAATAGTCAAACATCGGCTAAGGTCATCATACCAAAGACTTAAACAGAATAGTTAAACATCGGCTAAGGTTATCATACCAAAGACCTAAACAGAATAGTCAAACATCGGCTAAGGTCATCATACCAAAGATCAAAACAGAATAGTCAAACATCGGCTAAGGTCATCATACCAAAGATCTAAACAGAATAGTCAAACATTGGCTAAGGTCATCATACCAAAGGTCTAAACAGAATAGTTAAACATCGGCTAAGGTCATCATACCAAAGATTTAAACAGAATAGTCAAACATCGGCTATGGTCATCATACCAAAGGTCTAAACAGAATAGTCAAACATCGGCTAAGGTTATCATACCAAAGATCTAAACAGAATAGTCAAACATCGGCTAAGGTCATCATACCAAAGACCTAAATAGAATAGTCAAACATCGGCTATGGTCATCATACCAAAGACTTAAACAGAATAGTAAAACATTGGCTAAGGTCATCATACCAAAGATCAAAACAGAATAGTCAAACATCGGCTAAGGTCATCATACCAAAGATCTAAACAGAACAGTCAAACATCGGCTAAGGTCATCATACCAAAGACCTAAACAGAATAGTCAAACATTGGCTAAGGTCATCATACCAAAGATCTAAACAGAATAGTCAAACATTGGCTAAGGTCATCATACCAAAGATCTAAACAGAATAGTCAAACATCGCCTAAGGTCATCATACCAAAGACCTAAACAGAATAGTCAAACATCGGCTAAGGTCATCATACCAAAGACCTAAACAGAATAGTCAAACATCGGCTAAGGTCATCATAACAAAGACCTAAATAGAATAGTCAAACATTGGCTAAGGTTATCAAACCAAAGACCTAAATAGAATAGTCAAACATCGTCTAAGGTCATCATAACAAAAACCTAAATAGAATAGTCAAACATTGGCTTAGGTCATCATATCAAAGACCTAAACAGAATAGTCAAACATTGGCAAAGGTCAAGCATCGGCTAAGGTCATCATACCAAAGATCTAAACAGAATAGTCAAACATCGGCTAAGGTCATCATACCAAAGACCTAAACAGAATAGTCAAACATTGGCTAAGGTCATCATACCAAAGATCTAAACAGAATAGTTAAACATCGGCTAAGGTCATCATATCAAAGACCTAAACATAATAGTCAAACATCGGCTAAGTTTATCATACCAAAGACCTAAACAGAATAGTCAAACATTGGCTAAGGTCATCATACCAAAGATCTAAATAGAATAGTTAAACATCGGCTAAGGTTATCATACCAAAGATCTAAACATAATAGTCAAACATCGGCTAAGGTCATCATACCAAAGACCTAAACAGAATAGTCAAACATTGGCTAAGGTCATCATACCAAAGATCTAAACAGAATAGTTAAACATCGGCTAAGGTTATCATACCAAAGACCTAAACAGAATAGTCAAACATCGCTAAGGTCATCATACCAAAGACCTAAACAGAATAGTCAAACATTGGCTAAGGTCATCATACCAAAGATCTAAACAGAATAGTCAAACATTGGCTAAGGTTATCATACCAAAGATCTAAACAGAATAGTCAAACATCGGCTAAGGTCATCATGCCAAAGATCTAAACAGAATAGTCAAACATCGGCTAAGGTCATCATACCAAAGACTTAAACAGAATAGTCAAACATCGGCTAAGGTTATCATACCAAAGACCTAAACAGAATAGTCAAACATCGGCTAAGGTCATCATACCAAAGATCTAAACAGAATAGTCAAACATCGGCTAAGGTCATCATACCAAAGATCTAAACAGAATAGTCAAACATCGGCTAAGGTCATCATACCAAAGGTCTAAACAGAATAGTTAAACATCGGCTAAGGTCATCATACCAAAGATCTAAACAGAATAGTCAAACATCGGCTATGGTCATCATACCAAAGGTCTAAACAGAATAGTCAAACATCGGCTAAGGTCATCATACCAAAGACCTAAACAGAATAGTCAAACATCGGCTAAGGTTATCATACCAAAGATCTAAACAGAATAGTCAAACATCGGCTAAGGTCATCATACCAAAGACCTAAATAGAATAGTCAAACATCGGCTATGGTCATCATACCAAAGACTTAAACAGAATAGTAAAACATTGGCTAAGGTCATCATACCAAAGATCAAAACAGAATAGTCAAACATCGGCTAAGGTCATCATACCAAAGATCTAAACAGAACAGTCAAACATCGGCTAAGGTCATCATACCAAAGACCTAAACAGAATAGTCAAACATTGGCTAAGGTCATCATACCAAAGATCTAAACAGAATAGTCAAACATTGGCTAAGGTTATCATACCAAAGATCTAAACAGAATAGTCAAACATCGGCTAAGGTCATCATACCAAAGACTTAAACAGAATAGTCAAACATCGGCTAAGGTTATCATACCAAAGACCTAAACAGAATAGTCAAACATCGGCTAAGGTCATCATACCAAAGATCTAAACAGAATAGTCAAACATCGGCTAAGGTCATCATACCAAAGATCTAAACAGAATAGTCAAACATCGGCTAAGGTCATCATACCAAAGGTCAAAACAGAATAGTTAAACATCGGCTAAGGTCATCATTTCAAAGATCTAAACAGAATAGTCAAACATCGGCTATGGTCATCATACCAAAGGTCTAAACAGAATAGTCAAACATCGGCTAAGGTCATCATACCAAAGATCTAAACAGAATAGTCAAACTTCGGCTAAGGTTATCATACCAAAGATCTAAACAGAACAGTCAAACATCGGCTAAGGTCATCATACCAAAGACCTAAATAGAATAGTCAAACATCGGCTAAGGTCATCATACCAAAGACTGAAACAGAATAGTAAAACATTGGCTAAGGTCATCATACCAAAGACTTAAACAGAATAGTCAAACATTGGCTAAGGTCATCATACCAAAGATCAAAACATAATAGTCAAACATCGACTAAGGTCATCATACCAAAGATCTAAACAGAATAGTCAAACATCGGCTAAGGTCATCATACCAAAGATCTAAACAGAATAGTCAAACATCGGCTAAGGTTATCATACCAAAGATCTAAACAGAATAGTCAAACATCGGCTAAGGTTATCATAATAAAGATCTAAACAGAATAGTCAAACATCGGCTAAGGTCATCATACCAAAGACCTAAACAGAATAGTCAAACATCGGCTAAGGTCATCATACCAAAGATCTAAATAGAATAGTTAAACATCGGCTAAGGTTATCATACCAAAGATCTAAACATAATAGTCAAACATCGGCTAAGGTCATCATACCAAAGACCTAAACAGAATAGTCAAACATTGGCTAAGGTCATCATACCAAAGATCTAAACAGAATAGTTAAACATCGGCTAAGGTCATCATATCAAAGACCTAAACAGAATAGTCAAACATCGGCTAAGTTTATCATACCAAAGACCTAAACAGAATAGTCAAACATTGGCTAAGGTCATCATACCAAAGATCTAAACAGAATAGTCAAACATTGGCTAAGGTTATCATACCAAAGATCTAAACAGAATAGTCAAACATCGGCTAAGGTCATCATGCCAAAGATCTAAACAGAATAGTCAAACATCGGCTAAGGTCATCATACCAAAGACTTAAACAGAATAGTCAAACATCGGCTAAGGTTATCATACCAAAGACCTAAACAGAATAGTCAAACATCGGCTAAGGTCATCATACCAAAGATCTAAACAGAATAGTCAAACATCGGCTAAGGTCATCATACCAAAGATCTAAACAGAATAGTCAAACATCGGCTAAGGTCATCATACCAAAGGTCTAAACAGAATAGTTAAACATCGGCTAAGGTCATCATACCAAAGATCTAAACAGAATAGTCAAACATCGGCTATGGTCATCATACCAAAGGTCTAAACAGAATAGTCAAACATCGGCTAAGGTCATCATACCAAAGACCTAAACAGAATAGTCAAACATTGGCTAAGGTTATCATACCAAAGATCTAAACAGAATAGTCAAACATCGGCTAAGGTCATCATACCAAAGATCTAAACATAATAGTCAAACTTCGGCTAAGGTTATCATACCAAAGATCTAAACAGAACAGTCAAACATCGGCTAAGGTCATCATACCAAAGACCTAAATAGAATAGTCAAACATCGGCTAAGGTCATCATACCAAAGACTGAAACAGAATAGTAAAACATTGGCTAAGGTCATCATACCAAAGACTTAAACAGAATAGTCAAACATTGGCTAAGGTCATCATACCAAAGATCAAAACATAATAGTCAAACATCGACTAAGGTCATCATACCAAAGATCTAAACAGAATAGTCAAACATCGGCTAAGGTCATCATACCAAAGATTTAACAGAAAAGTCAAACATCGGCTAAGGTTATCATACCAAAGATCTAAACAGAATAGTCAAACATCGGCTAAGGTTATCATACCAAAGATCTAAACAGAATAGTCAAACATCGGCTAAGGTCATCATACCAAAGACCTAAACAGAATAGTCAAACATCGGCTAAGGTCATCATACCAAAGATCTAAATAGAATAGTTAAACATCGGCTAAGGTTATCATACCAAAGATCTAAACATAATAGTCAAACATCGGCTAAGGTCATCATACCAAAGACCTAAACAGAATAGTCAAACATTGGCTAAGGTCATCATACCAAAGATCTAAACAGAATAGTTAAACATCGGCTAAGGTCATCATATCAAAGACCTAAACAGAATAGTCAAACATCGGCTAAGTTTATCATACCAAAGACCTAAACAGAATAGTCAAACATTGGCTAAGGTCATCATACCAAAGATCTAAACAGAATAGTCAAACATTGGCTAAGGTTATCATACCAAAGATCTAAACAGAATAGTCAAACATCGGCTAAGGTCATCATGCCAAAGATCTAAACAGAATAGTCAAACATCGGCTAAGGTCATCATACCAAAGACTTAAACAGAATAGTCAAACATCGGCTAAGGTTATCATACCAAAGACCTAAACAGAATAGTCAAACATCGGCTAAGGTCATCATACCAAAGATCTAAACAGAATAGTCAAACATCGGCTAAGGTCATCATACCAAAGATCTAAACAGAATAGTCAAACATCGGCTAAGGTCATCATACCAAAGGTCTAAACAGAATAGTTAAACATCGGCTAAGGTCATCATACCAAAGATCTAAACAGAATAGTCAAACATCGGCTATGGTCATCATACCAAAGGTCTAAACAGAATAGTCAAACATCGGCTAAGGTCATCATACCAAAGACCTAAACAGAATAGTCAAACATTGGCTAAGGTTATCATACCAAAGATCTAAACAGAATAGTCAAACATCGGCTAAGGTCATCATACCAAAGACCTAATTAGAATAGTCAAACATCGGCTATGGTCATCATACCAAAGACTTAAACAGAATAGTAAAACATTGGCTAAGGTCATCATACCAAAGATCAAAACAGAATAGTCAAACATCGGCTAAGGTCATCATACCAAAGATCTAAATAGAATAGTTAAACATCGGCTAAGGTTATCATACCAAAGATCTAAACATAATAGTCAAACATCGGCTAAGGTCATCATACCAAAGACCTAAACAGAATAGTCAAACATTGGCTAAGGTCATCATACCAAAGATCAAAACATAATAGTCAAACATCGACTAAGGTCATCATACCAAAGATCTAAACAGAATAGTCAAACATCGGATAAGGTCATCATACCAAAGATCTAAACAGAATAGTCAAACATCGGCTAAGGTTATCATACCAAAGATCTAAACAGAATAGTCAAACATCGGCTAAGGTTATCATACCAAAGATCTAAACAGAATAGTCAAACATCGGCTAAGGTCATCATACCAAAGACCTAAACAGAATAGTCAAACATCGGCTAAGGTCATCATACCAAAGATCTAAATAGAATAGTTAAACATCGGCTAAGGTTATCATACCAAAGATCTAAACATAATAGTCAAACATCGGCTAAGGTCATCATACCAAAGACCTAAACAGAATAGTCAAACATTGGCTAAGGTCATCATACCAAAGATCTAAACAGAATAGTTAAACATCGGCTAAGGTCATCATATCAAAGACCTAAACAGAATAGTCAAACATCGGCTAAGTTTATCATACCAAAGACCTAAACAGAATAGTCAAACATTGGCTAAGGTCATCATACCAAAGATCTAAACAGAATAGTCAAACATTGGCTAAGGTTATCATACCAAAGATCTAAACAGAATAGTCAAACATCGGCTAAGGTCATCATGCCAAAGATCTAAACAGAATAGTCAAACATCGGCTAAGGTCATCATACCAAAGACTTAAACAGAATAGTCAAACATCGGCTAAGGTTATCATACCAAAGACCTAAACAGAATAGTCAAACATCGGCTAAGGTCATCATACCAAAGATCTAAACAGAATAGTCAAACATCGGCTAAGGTCATCATACCAAAGATCTAAACAGAATAGTCAAACATCGGCTAAGGTCATCATACCAAAGGTCTAAACAGAATAGTGAAACATCGGCTAAGGTCATCATACCAAAGATCTAAACAGAATAGTCAAACATCGGCTATGGTCATCATACCAAAGGTCTAAACAGAATAGTCAAACATCGGCTAAGGTCATCATACCAAAGACCTAAACAGAATAGTCAAACATTGGCTAAGGTTATCATACCAAAGATCTAAACAGAATAGTCAAACATCGGCTAAGGTCATCATACCAAAGACCTAATTAGAATAGTCAAACACCGGCTATGGTCATCATACCAAAGACTTAAACAGAATAGTAAAACATTGGCTAAGGTCATCATACCAAAGATCAAAACAGAATAGTCAAACATCGGCTAAGGTCATCATACCAAAGATCTAAATAGAATAGTTAAACATCGGCTAAGGTTATCATACCAAAGATCTAAACATAATAGTCAAACATCGGCTAAGGTCATCATACCAAAGACCTAAACAGAATAGTCAAACATTGGCTAAGGTCATCATACCAAAGATCTAAACAGAATAGTTAGACATCGGCTAAGGTCATCATATCAAAGACCTAAACAGAATAGTCAAACATCGGCTAAGTTTATCATACCAATGACCTAAACAGAATAGTCAAACATTGGCTAAGGTCATCATACCAAAGATCTAAACAGAATAGTCAAACATTGGCTAAGGTTATCATACCAAAGATCAAAACAGAATAGTCAAACATCGGCTAAGGTCATCATGCCGAAGATCTAAACAGAATAGTCAAACATCGGCTAAGGTCATCATACCAAAGACTTAAACAGAATAGTCAAACATCGGCTAAGGTTATCATACCAAAGACCTAAACAGAATAGTCAAACATCGGCTAAGGTCATCATACCAAAGATCTAAACAGAATAGTCAAACATCGGCTAAGGTCATCATACCAAAGATCTAAACAGAATAGTCAAACATCGGCTAAGGTCATCATACCAAAGGTCTTAACAGAATAGTTAAACATCGGCTAAGGTCATCATACCAAAGATCTAAACAGAATAGTCAAACATCGGCTATGGTCATCATACCAAAGGTCTAAACAGAATAGTCAAACATCGGCTAAGGTCATCATACCAAAGACCTAAACAGAATAGTCAAACATCGGCTAAGGTTATCATACCAAAGATCTAAACAGAATAGTCAAACATCGGCTAAGGTCATCATACCAAAGACCTAATTAGAATAGTCAAACATCGGCTATGGTCATCATACCAAAGACTTAAACAGAATAGTAAAACATTGGCTAAGGTCATCATACCAAAGATCAAAACAGAATAGTCAAACATCGGCTAAGGTCATCATACCAAAGATCTAAACAGAACAGTCAAACATCGGCTAAGGTCATCATACCAAAGACCTAAACAGAATAGTCAAACATTGGCTAAGGTCATCATACCAAAGATCTAAACAGAATAGTCAAACATTGGCTAAGGTCATCATACCAAAGATCTAAACAGAATAGTCAAACATCGGCTAAGGTCATCATACCAATAAACAGAATAGTCAAACATCGGCTAAGGTTATCATACCAAAGATCTAAACAGAATAGTCAAACATCGGCTAAGGTCATCATACCAAAGACCTAAACAGAATAGTCAAACATCGGCTAAGGTCATCATACCAAAGATCTAAATAGAATAGTTAAACATCGGCTAAGGTTATCATACCAAAGATCTAAACATAATAGTCAAACATCGGCTAAGGTCATCATACCAAAGACCTAAACAGAATAGTCAAACATCGGCTATGGTCATCATACCAAAGGTCTAAACAGAATAGTCAAACATCGGCTAAGGTCATCATACCAAAGACCTAAACAGAATAGTCAAACATTGGCTAAGGTTATCATACCAAAGATCTAAACAGAATAGTCAAACATCGGCTAAGGTCATCATACCAAAGACCTAATTAGAATAGTCAAACATCGGCTATGGTCATCATACCAAAGACTTAAACAGAATAGTAAAACATTGGCTAAGGTCATCATACCAAAGATCAAAACAGAATAGTCAAACATCGGCTAAGGTCATCATACCAAAGATCTAAATAGAATAGTTAAACATCGGCTAAGGTTATCATACCAAAGATCTAAACATAATAGTCAAACATCGGCTAAGGTCATGAAACCAAAGACCTAAACAGAATAGTCAAACATTGGCTAAGGTCATCATACCAAAGATCTAAACAGAATAGTTAGACATCGGCTAAGGTCATCATATCAAAGACCTAAACAGAATAGTCAAACATCGGCTAAGTTTATCATACCAATGACCTAAACAGAATAGTCAAACATTGGCTAAGGTCATCATACCAAAGATCTAAACAGAATAGTCAAACATTGGCTAAGGTTATCATACCAAAGATCTAAACAGAATAGTCAAACATCGGCTAAGGTCATCATGCCGAAGATCTAAACAGAATAGTCAAACATCGGCTAAGGTCATCATACCAAAGACTTAAACAGAATAGTCAAACATCGGCTAAGGTTATCATACCAAAGACCTAAACAGAATAGTCAAACATCGGCTAAGGTCATCATACCAAAGATCTAAACAGAATAGTCAAACATCGGCTAAGGTCATCATACCAAAGATCTAAACAGAATAGTCAAACATCGGCTAAGGTCATCATACCAAAGGTCTAAACAGAATAGTTAAACATCGGCTAAGGTCAACATACCAAAGATCTAAACAGAATAGTCAAACATCGGCTATGGTCATCATACCAAAGGTCTAAACAGAATAGTCAAACATCGGCTAAGGTCATCATACCAAAGACCTAAACAGAATAGTCAAACATCGGCTAAGGTTATCATACCAAAGATCTAAACAGAATAGTCAAACATCGGCTAAGGTCATCATACCAAAGACCTAATTAGAATAGTCAAACATCGGCTATGGTCATCATACCAAAGACTTAAACAGAATAGTAAAACATTGGCTAAGGTCATCATACCAAAGATCAAAACAGAATAGTCAAACATCGGCTAAGGTCATCATACCAAAGATCTAAACAGAACAGTCAAACATCGGCTAAGGTCATCATACCAAAGACCTAAACAGAATAGTCAAACATTGGCTAAGGTCATCATACCAAAGATCTAAACAGAATAGTCAAACATTGGCTAAGGTCATCATACCAAAGATCTAAACAGAATAGTCAAACATCGGCTAAGGTCATCATACCAATAAACAGAATAGTCAAACATCGGCTAAGGTTATCATACCAAAGATCTAAACAGAATAGTCAAACATCGGCTAAGGTCATCATACCAAAGACCTAAACAGAATAGTCAAACATCGGCTAAGGTCATCATACCAAAGATCTAAATAGAATAGTTAAACATCGGCTAAGGTTATCATACCAAAGATCTAAACATAATAGTCAAACATCGGCTAAGGTCATCATACCAAAGACCTAAACAGAATAGTCAAACATTGGCTAAGGTCATCATACCAAAGACCAACAACAGAATAGTTAAACATCGGCTAAGGTCATCATATCAAAGACCTAAACAGAATAGTCAAACATCGGCTAAGTTTATCATACCAAAGACCTAAACAGAATAGTCAAACATTGGCTAAGGTCATCATACCAAAGATCTAAACAGAATAGTCAAACATTGGCTAAGGTTATCATACCAAAGATCTAAACAGAATAGTCAAACATCGGCTAAGGTCATCATGCCAAAGATCTAAACAGAATAGTCAAACATAGGCTAAGGTCATCATACCTAAGACTTAAACAGAATAGTCAAATATCGGCTAAGGTTATCATACCAAAGACCTAAACAGAATAGTTAAACATCGGCTAAGGTCATCATACCAAAGATCTAAACAGAATAGTCAAACATCGGCTAAGGTCATCATACCAAAGATCTAAACAGAATAGTCAAACATCGGCTAAGGTCATTATACCAAAGGTCTAAACAGAATAGTTAAACATCGGCTAAGGTCATCATACCAAAGATCTAAACAGAATAGTCAAACATCGGCTATGGTCATCATACCAAAGGTCTAAACAGAATAGTCAAACATCGGCTAAGGTCATCATACCAAAGACCTAAACAGAATAGTCAAACATCGGCTAAGGTTATCATACCAAAGATCTAAACAGAATAGTCAAACATCGGCTAAGGTCATCATACCAAAGACCTAAATAGAATAGTCAAACATCGGCTATGGTCATCATACCAAAGACTTAAACAGAATAGTAAAACATTGGCTAAGGTCATCATACCAAAGATCAAAACAGAATAGTCAAACATCGGCTAAGGTCATCATACCAAAGATCTAAACAGAACAGTCAAACATCGGCTAAGGTCATCATACCAAAGACCTAAACAGAATAGTCAAACATTGGCTTAGGTCATCATACCAAAGATCTAAACAGAATAATCAAACATTGGCTAAGGTCATCATACCAAAGATCTAAACAGAATAGTCAAACATCGGCTAAGGTCATCATACCAAAGACCTAAACAGAATAGTCAAACATCGGCTAAGGTCATCATACCAAAGACCTAAACAGAATAGTCAAACATCGGCTAAGGTCATCATAACAAAGACCTAAATAGAATAGTCAAACATTGGCTAAGGTTATCAAACCAAAGACCTAAATAGAATAGTCAAACATCGGCTAAGGTCATCATAACAAAAACCTAAATAGAATAGTCAAACATCGGCTAAGGTCATCATACCATAGACCAAAACAGAATAGTCAAACATCGGCTAAGGTCATCATACCAAAGATCTAAACAGAATAGTCAAACATCGGCTAAGGTCATCATACCAAAGATCTAAACAGAATGGTCAAACATCGGCTAAGGTCATCATACCAAAGATCTAAACAGAATAGTCAAACATCGGCTAAGGTCATCATACCAAAGTTCTAAACAGAATAGTCAAACAACGGCTAAGGTCATCATATCAAAGACCTAAACAGAATAGTCAAACATCGGCTAAGGTCATCATACCAAAGACCTAAACAGAATAGTCAAACATCGGCTAAGGTCATCATACCAAAGATCTAAACAGAATAGTCAAACATCGGCTAAGGTCATCATACCAAAGATCTAAGTAGAATAGTCAAACATCGGCTAAGGTCATCATACCAAAGATCTAAACAGAATAGTCAAACATCGGCTAAGGTCATCATATCAAAGACCTAAACAGAATAGTCAAACATCGGCTAAGGTCATCATACCAAAGATCTAAACAGAATGGTCAAACATCGGCTAAGGTCATCATACCAAAGATCTAAACAGAATAGTCAAACATCGGCTAAGGTCATCATACCAAAGATCTAAACAGAATAGTAAAATATCGGCTAAGGTCATCATATCAAAGACCTAAACAGAATAGTCAAACATCGGCTAAGGTCATCATACCAAAGATCTAAACAGAATAGTCAAACATCGGCTAAGGTCATCATACCAAAGATCTAAACAGAATAGTTAAATATCGGCTAAGGTCATCATACCAAAGACCTAAACAGAATAGTCAAACATCGGCTAAGGTCATCATACCAAAGATCTAAACAGAATAGTCAAACATCGGCTAAGGTCATCATACCAAAGACCTAAACAGAATAGTTAAACATTGGCTAAGGTCATCATACCAAAGATCTAAACAGAATAGTTAAACATAGGCTAAGGTCATCATATCAAAGACCTAAACAGAATAGTCAAACATCGGCTAAGGTCATCATACCAAAGATCAAAACAGAATAGTCAATCATAGGCTAAGGTTATCATATCAAAGACCTAAACAGAATAGTTAAACATCGGCTAAGGTCATCATACCAAAGATCTAAACATAATAGTCAAACATCGGCTAAGTTCATCATACTAAAGACCTAAACAGAATAGTCAAACATCGGCTAAGGTCATCATATCAAAGACCTAAACAGAATAGTTAAACATCGGCTAAGGTCATCATACCAAAGATCTAAACAGAATAGTCAAACATCGGCTATGGTCATCATACCAAAGGTCTAAACAGAATAGTCAAACATCGGCTAAGGTCATCATACCAAAGATCTAAACAGAATAGTCAAACATCGGCTAAGGTCATCATACCAAAGACCTAAACAGAATAGTCAAACATCGGCTAAGGTCATCATAACAAAGACCTAAATAGAATAGTCAAACATTGGCTAAGGTTATCAAACCAAAGACCTAAATAGAATAGTCAAACATCGGCTAAGGTCATCATAACAAAAACCTAAATAGAATAGTCAAACATTGGCTTAGGTCATCATATCAAAGACCTAAACAGAATAGTCAAACATTGGCAAAGGTCAAGCATCGGCTAAGGTCATCATACCAAAGATCTAAACAGAATAGTCAAACATCGGCTAAGGTCATCATACCATAGACCTAAACAGAATAGTCAAACATCGGCTAAGGTCAAACATCGGCTATGGTCATCATACCAAAGATCTAAACAGAATAGTCAAACATCGGCTAAGGTCAAACATCGGCTAAGGTCATCATACCAAAGACCTAAACAGAATAGTCAAACATCGGCTAAGGTCATCATACCAAAGACCTAAACAGAATAGTCAAACATCGGCTAAGGTCATCATACCAAAGATCTAAACAGAATAGTCAAACATCGGCTAAGGTCATCATACCAAAGATCTAAACAGAATGGTCAAACATCGGCTAAGGTCATCATACCAAAGATCTAAACAGAATAGTCAAACATCGGCTAAGGTCATCATACCAAAGATCTAAACAGAATAGTCAAACAACGGCTAAGGTCATCATATCAAAGACCTAAACAGAATAGTCAAACATCGGCTAAGGTCATCATATCAAAGACCTAAACAGAATAGTCAAACATCGGCTAAGGTCATCATACCAAAGATCTAAACAGAATAGTCAAACATCGGCTAAGGTCATCATACCAAAGACCTGAACAGAATAGTCAAACATCGGCTAAGGTCATCATACCAAAGATCTAAGTAGAATAGTCAAACATCGGCTAAGGTCATCATACCAAAGATCTAAACAGAATAGTCAAACATCGGCTAAGGTCATCATATCAAAGACCTAAACAGAATAGTCAAACATCTGCTAAGGTCATCATACCAAAGATCTAAACAGAATGGTCAAACATCGGCTAAGTTCATCATACCAAAGATCTAAACAGAATAGTCAAACATCGGCTAAGGTCATCATACCAAAGATCTAAACAGAATAGTAAAATATCGGCTAAGGTCATCATATCAAAGACCTAAACAGAATAGTCAAACATCGGCTAAGGTCATCATACCAAAGATCTAAACAGAATAGTCAAACATCGGCTAAGGTCATCATACCAAAGATCTAAACAAAATAGTCAAACATCGGCTAAGGTCATCATACCAAAGACCTAAACAGAATAGTTAAACATTGGCTAAGGTCATCATACCAAAGATCTAAACAGAATAGTTAAGCATAGGCTAAGGTCATCATATCAAAGACCTAAACAGAATAGTCAAACATCGGCTAAGGTCATCATACCAAAGATCAAAACAGAATAGTCAATCATAGGCTAAGGTTATCATATCAAAGACCTAAACAGAATAGTTAAACATCGGCTAAGGTCATCATACCAAAGATCTAAACAGAATAGTCAAACATCGGCTAAGTTCATCATACTAAAGACCTAAACAGAATAGTCAAACATCGGCTAAGGTCATCATATCAAAGACCTAAACAGAATAGTTAAACATCGGCTAAGGTCATCATACCAAAGATCTAAACAGAATAGTCAAACATCGGCTATGGTCATCATACCAAAGGTCTAAACAGAATAGTCAAACATCGGCTAAGGTCATCATACCAAAGATCTAAACAGAATAGTCAAACATCGGCTAAGGTTATCATACCAAAGATCTAAACAGAATAGTCAAACATCGGCTAAGGTCATCATACCAAAGACCTAAATAGAATAGTCAAACATCGGCTAAGGTCATCATACCAAAGACTTAAACAGAATAGTAAAACATTGGCTAAGGTCATCATACCAAAGATCAAAACAGAATAGTCAAACATCGGCTAAGGTCATCATACCAAAGATCTAAACAGAATAGTCAAACATCGGCTAAGGTCATCATACCAAAGACCTAAACAGAATAGTCAAACATCGGCTAAGGTCTTCATACCAAAGACCTAAACAGAATAGTCAAACATTGGCTAAGGTCATCATACCAAAGATCTAAACAGAATAGTCAAACATTGGCTAAGGTCATCATACCAAAGATCTAAACAGAATAGTCAAACATCGGCTAAGGTCATCATACCAAAGACATAAACAGAATAGTCAAACATCGGCTAAGGTCATCATACCAAAGATCTAAACAAAATAGTCAAACATCGGCTAAGGTCATCATAACAAAGACCTAAATAGAATAGTCAAACATTGGCTAAGGTTATCAAACCAAAGACCTAAATAGAATAGTCAAACATCGGCTAAGGTCATCATAATAAAAACCTAAATAGAATAGTCAAACATTGGCATAGGTCATCATATCAAAGACGTAAACAGAATAGTCAAACATTGGTAAAGGTCAAGCATCGGCTAAGGTCATCATACCAAAGATCTAAACAGAATAGTCAAACATCGGCTAAGGTCATCATACCATAGACCTAAACAGAATAGTCAATCATCGGCTAAGGTCAAACATCGGCTATGGTCATCATACCAAAGACCTAAACAGAATAGTCAAACATCGGCTAAGGTCATCATACCAAAGACCTAAACAGAATAGTCAAACATCGGCTAAGGTCATCATACCAAAGATCTAAACAGAATAGTCAAACATCGGCTAAGGTCATCATACCAAAGACCTAAACAGAATGGTCAAACATCGGCTAAGGTCATCATACCAAAGATCTAAACAGAATAGTCAAACATCGGCTAAGTTCATCATACCAAAGATCTAAACAGAATAGTCAAACATCGGCTAAGGTCATCATATCAAAGACCTAAACAGAATAGTCAAACATCGGCTAAGGTCATCATACCAAAGACCTAAACAGAATAGTCAAACATCGGCTAAGGTCATCATACCAAAGATCTAAACAGAATAGTCAAACATCGGCTAAGGTCATCATACCAAAGACCTAAACAGAATAGTCAAACATCGGTTACGGTCATCATACCAAAGATCTAAATAGAATAGTCAAACATCGGCTAAGGTCATCATACCAAAGATCTAAACAGAATAGTCAAACATCGGCTAAGGTAATCATATCAAAGACCTAAACAGAATAGTCAAACATAGGCTAAGGTCATCATATCAAAGACCTAAACAGAATAGTCAAACATCGGCTAAGGTCATCATACCAAAGATCAAAACAGAATAGTCAAACATCGGCTAAGGTCATCATGCCAAAGATCTAAACAGAATAGTTAAATATCGGCTAAGGTCATCATACCAAAGACCTAAACAGAATAGTCAAACATCGGCTAAGGTCATCATACCAAAGATCTAAACAGAATAGTCAAACATCGGCTAAGGTTATCATACCAAAGACCTAAACAGAATAGTTAAACATTGGCTAAGGTCATCATACCAAAGATCTAAACAAAATAGTTAAACATTGGCTAAGGTCATCATATCAAAGACCTAAACAGAATAGTCAAACATCGGCTAAGGTCATCATATCAAAGATCTAAAGAGAATAGTCAATCATAGGCTAAGGTTATCATATCAAAGACCTAAACAGAATAGTCAAACATCGGCTAAGGTCATCATACCAAAGATCTAAACAGAATAGTCAAACATCGGCTAAGTTCATCATACCAAAGACCTAAACAGAATAGTCAAACATCGGCTAAGGTCATCATATCAAAGACCTAAACAGAATAGTTAAACATCGGCTAAGGTCATCATACCAAAGACCTAAACAGAGTAGTCAAACATCGGCTAAGGTTATCATACCAAAGATCTAAACAGAATAGTCAAACATCGGCTAAGGTCATCATACCAAAGACCTAAACAGAATAGTCAAACATCGGCTAAGGTCAAACATCGGCTATGGTCATCATACCAAAGACCTAAACAGAATAGTCAAACATCGGCTAAGGTCATCATACCAAAGACCTAAACAGAATAGTCAAACATCGGCTAAGGTCATCATACCAAAGATCTAAACAGAATAGTCAAACATCGGCTAAGGTCATCATACCAAAGACCTAAACAGAATGGTCAAACATCGGCTAAGGTCATCATACCAAAGATCTAAACAGAATAGTCAAACATCGGCTAAGTTCATCATACCAAAGATCTAAACAGAATAGTCAAACATCGGCTAAGGTCATCATATCAAAGACCTAAACAGAATAGTCAAACATCGGCTAAGGTCATCATACCAAAGACCTAAACAGAATAGTCAAACATCGGCTAAGGTCATCATACCAAAGATCTAAACAGAATAGTCAAACATCGGCTAAGGTCATCATACCAAAGACCTAAACAGAATAGTCAAACATCGGTTACGGTCATCATACCAAAGATCTAAATAGAATAGTCAAACATCGGCTAAGGTCATCATACCAAAGATCTAAACAGAATAGTCAAACATCGGCTAAGGTAATCATATCAAAGACCTAAACAGAATAGTCAAACATAGGCTAAGGTCATCATATCAAAGACCTAAACAGAATAGTCAAACATCGGCTAAGGTCATCATACCAAAGATCAAAACAGAATAGTCAAACATCGGCTAAGGTCATCATACCAAAGATCTAAACAGAATAGTTAAATATCGGCTAAGGTCATCATACCAAAGACCTAAACAGAATAGTCAAACATCGGCTAAGGTCATCATACCAAAGATCTAAACAGAATAGTCAAACATCGGCTAAGGTTATCATACCAAAGACCTAAACAGAATAGTTAAACATTGGCTAAGGTCATCATACCAAAGATCTAAACAAAATAGTTAAACATTGGCTAAGGTCATCATATCAAAGACCTAAACAGAATAGTCAAACATCGGCTAAGGTCATCATATCAAAGATCTAAAGAGAATAGTCAATCATAGGCTAAGGTTATCATATCAAAGACCTAAACAGAATAGTTAAACATCGGCTAAGGTCATCATACCAAAGATCTAAACAGAATAGTCAAACATCGGCTAAGTTCATCATACCAAAGATCTAAATAGAATAATCAAACATCGGCTAAGGTCATCATACCAAAGATCTAAATAGAATAATCAAACATCGGCTAAGGTCATCAAACCAAAGATCTAAACAGAATAGTCAAACATCGGCTAAGGTCATCATACCAAAGATCTAAACAGAATAGTCAAACATCGGCTAAGGTCATCATACCAAAGACCTAAACAGAATAGTCAAACATCGGCTAAGTTCATCATACCAAAGATCTAAATAGAATAATCAAAAATCGGCTAAGGTCATCATACCAAAGATCTAAATAGAATAATCAAACATCGGCTAAGGTCATCATACCAAAGATCTAAATAGAATAGTTAAACATCGGCTAAGGTCATCATACCAAAGATCTAAATAGAATAATCAAACAGCGGCTAAGGTCATCATACCAAAGATCTAAACAGAATAATCAAATATCGACTACGGTCATCATACCAAAGACCTAAACAGAATAGTCAAGCATCGGCTAAGGTCATCATACCAAAGATCTAAACAGAATAGTCAAACATCGGCTAAGGTCTTCATACCAAAGATCTAAACAGAATAGTCAAACATCGGCGAAGGTCATCATACCAAAGATCTAAACAGAATAGTCAAACATCGGCTAAGGTCATCATACCAAAGATCTAAACAGAATAGTCAAACATCGGCTAAGGTCATCATACCAAAGATCAAAACAGAATAGTCAAACATCGGCTAAGGTCATCATACCAAAGATCTAAATAGAATAATCAAACATCGGCTAAGGTCATCATACCAAAGATCTAAACAGAATAGTCAAACATCGGCTACGGTCATCATACCAGAGATCTAAACAGAATAGTCAAACATCGGCTAAGGTCATCATATCAAAGATCTAAATAGAATAGTCAAACATCGGCTAAGGTCATCATACCAAAGACCTAAACAGAATAGTCAAACATCGGCTAAGGTCATCATACCACAGACCTAAACAGAATAGTCAAACATCGGATATGGTCATCATAACAAAGATCTAAATATAATAGTCAAACATCGGCTAAGGTCATCATACCAAAGATCTAAACAGAATAGTCAAACATCGGCTAAGGTTATCATACCAAAGATCTAAACAGAATAGTCAAACATCGGCTAAGGTCATCATACCGAAGACCAAAACAGAATAGTCAAACATCGGCTAAGGTCATCATACCAAAGACCTAAACAGAATAGTCAAACATTGGCTAAGGTCATCATATCGAAGACGTAAACAGAATAGTCAAACATTGGCTAAGGTAATCTTATCAAAGATCTAAACAGAATAGTCAAACATCGGCTAAGGTCATCATACCAAAGATCTAAACAGAATAGTCAAACATCGGCTAAGGTCATCATACCAAAGACCTAAACAGAATAGTTAAACATCGGCTAAGGTCATCATACCAAAGATCTAAACAGAATAGTCAAACATCGGCTAAGGTCAGCATACCAAAGACCTAAATAGAATAGTTAAACATCGCTTAAGGTCATCATACCAAAGATCTAAACAGAATAGTCAAACATCGGCTACGGTCATCATACCAAAGACCTAAACAGAATAGTCAAGCATTGGCAAAGGTCAAACATCGGCTAAGGTCAGCATACCAAAGACCTCAACAGAATAGTCAAACATCGGCTAAGGTCATCATATCAAAGACCTAAACAGAATAGTCAAACATTGGCAAAGGTCAAACATCGGCTAAGGTCATCATACCAAAGATCTAAACAGAATAGTCAAACATCGGCTAAGGTCATCATACCAAAGACCTAAACAGAATAGTCAAACATCGGCTAAGGTCAAACATCGGCTATGGTCATCATACCAAAGATCTAAACAGAATAGTCAAACATCGGCTAAGGTCAAACATCGGCTAAGGTCATCATACCAAAGACCTAAACAGAATAGTCAAACATCGGCTAAGGCCATCATACCAAAGACCTAAACAGAATAGTCAAGCATCGGCTAAGGTCTTCATACCAAAGATCTAAACAGAATAGTCAAACATCGGCTAAGGTCATCATACCAAAGATCTAAACAGAATAGTCAAACATCGGCTAAGGTCATCATACCAAAGACCTAAACAGAATAGTCAAACATCGGCTAAGGTCATCATACCAAAGACCTAAACAGAATAGTCAAACATCGGCTAAGGTCATCATACCAAAGATCTAAACAGAATAGTCAAACATCGGCTAAGGTCATCATACCAAAGACCTAAACAGAATAGTCAAACATCGGCTAAGGTCATCATACCAAAGATCTAAATAGAATAGTCAAACATCGGCTAAGGTCATCATACCAAAGTTCTAAACAGAATAGTCAAACATCGGCTAAGGTCATCATATCAAAGACCTAAACAGAATAGTCAAACATCGGCTAAGGTCATCATACCAAAGATCTAAACAGAATAGTCAAACATCGGCTAAGGTCATCATACCAAAGATCTAAACAGAATAGTCAAACATCGGCTAAGGTCATCATACCAAAGATCTAAACAGAATAGTAAAATATCGGCTAAGGTCATCATATCAAAGACCTAAACAGAATAGTCAAACATCGGCTAAGGTCATCATACCAAAGACCTAAACAGAATAGTCAAACATCGGCTAAGGTCATCATACCAAAGACCTAAACAGAATAGTTAAACATTGGCTAAGGTCATCATACCAAAGACCTAAACAGAATAGTCAAACATCGGCTAAGGTCATCATACCAAAGACCTAAACAGAATAGTCACACATTGGCTAAGGTCATCATACCAAAGACCTAAACAGAATAGTCAAACATTGGCTAAGGTCATCATACCAAAGATCTAAACAGAATAGTCAAACATCGGCTAAGGTCATCATACCAAAGATCTAAACAGAATAGTCAAATATCGACTACGGTCATCATACCAAAGACCTAAACAGAATAGTCAAACATCGGCTAAGGTCATCATACCAAAGATCTAAATAGAATAATCAAACATCCGCTAAGGTCATCATACCAAAGATCTAAATAGAATAGTCAAACATCGGCTAAGGTCATCATACCAAAGACCTAAACAGAATAGTCACACATTGGCTAAGGTCATCATACCAAAGACCTAAACAGAATAGTCAAACATTGGCTAAGGTCATCATACCAAAGATCTAAACAGAATAGTCAAACATCGGCTAAGGTCATCATACCAAAGATCTAAACAGAATAGTTAAATATCGGCTAAGGTCATCATACCAAAGACCTAAACAGAATAGTCAAACATCGGCTAATGTAATCATACCAAAGATCAAAACAGAATAGTCAAACATCGGCTAAGGTCATCATACCAAAGACCTAAACAGAATAGTTAAACATTGGCTAAGGTCATCATACCAAAGATCTAAACAGAATAGTTAAACATAGGCTTAGGTCATCATATCAAAGACCTAAACAGAATAGTCAAACATCGGCTAAGGTCATCATACCAAAGATCTAAATAGAATAATCAAACATCGGCTAAGGTCATCATACCAAAGATCTAAACAGAATAGTTAAACATAGGCTAAGGTCATCATACCAAAGATCTAAACAGAATAGTTAAACATAGGCTAAGGTCATCATATCAAAGACCTAAACAGAATAGTCAAACATCGGCTAAGGTCATCATATCAAAGATCTAAAGAGAATAGTCAATCATAGGCTAAGGTTATCATATCAAAGACCTAAACAGAATAGTTAAACATCGGCTAAGGTCATCATACCAAAGACCTAAACAGAATAGTCAAACATCGGCTAAGGTCATCATATCAAAGACCTAAACAGAATAGTTAAACATCGGCTAAGGTCATCATACCAAAGACCTAAACAGAGTAGTCAAACATCGGCTAAGGTTATCATACCAAAGATCTAAACAGAATAGTCAAACATCGGCTAAGGTCATCATACCAAAGACTTAAACAGAATAGTCAAACATCGGCTAAGTTCATCATACCAAAGATCTAAATAGAATAATCAAACATCGGCTAAGGTCATCATACCAAAGATCTAAATAGAATAATCAAACATCGGCTAAGGTCATCATACCAAAGATCTAAACAGAATAGTCAAACATCGGCTACGGTCATCATACCAAAGCTCTAAATAGAATAGTCAAACATCGGCTAAGGTCATCATACCAAAGACCTAAACAGAATAATCAAACATCGGCTAAGGTCATCATACCAAAGGTCTAAACAGAATAGTCAAACATCGGCTAAGTTCATCATACAAAAGATCTAAATAGAATAGTTAAACATCGGCTAAGGTCATCATACCAAAGATCTAAATAGAATAATCAAACATCGGCTAAGGTCATCATACCAAAGATCTAAACAGAATAGTCAAATATCGACTACGGTCATCATACCAAAGACCTAAACAGAATAGTCAAACATCGGCTAAGGTCATCATACCAAAGATCTAAATAGAATAATCAAACATCGGCTAAGGTCATCATACCAAAGATCTAAATAGAATAATCAAACAGCGGCTAAGGTCATCATACCAAAGTTCTAAACAGAATAATCAAATATCGACTACGGTCATCATACCAAAGACCTAAACAGAATAGTCAAGCATCGGCTAAGGTCATCATACCAAAGATCTAAACAGAATAGTCAAACATCGGCTAAGGTCTTCATACCAAAGATCTAAACAGAATAGTCAAACATCGGCGAAGGTCATCATACCAAAGATCTAAACAGAATAGTCAAACATCGGCTAAGGTCATCATACCAAAGATCTAAACAGAATAGTCAAACATCGGCTAAGGTCATCATACCAAAGATCAAAACAGAATAGTCAAACATCGGCTAAGGTCATCATACCAAAGATCTAAATAGAATAATCAAACATCGGCTAAGGTCATCATACCAAAGATCTAAACAGAATAGTCAAACATCGGCTAAGGTCATCATACCAGAGATCTAAACAGAATAGTCAAACATCGGCTAAGGTCATCATATCAAAGATCTAAATAGAATAGTCAAACATCGGCTAAGGTCATCATACCAAAGACCTAAACAGAATAGTCAAACATCGGCTAAGGTCATCATACCACAGACCTAAACAGAATAGTCAAACATCGGATATGGTCATCATACCAAAGATCTAAATATAATAGTCAAACATCGCTAAGGTCATCATACCAAAGATCTAAACAGAATAGTCAAACATCGGCTAAGGTTATCATACCAAAGATCTAAACAGAATAGTCAAACATCGGCTAAGGTCATCATACCGAAGACCTAAACAGAATGGTCAAACATCGGCTAAGGTCATCATACCAAAGACCTAAACAGAATAGTCAAACATTGGCTAAGGTCATCATATCGAAGACGTAAACAGAATAGTCAAACATTGGCTAAGGTCATCATACCAAAGACTTAAACAGAATAGTCAAACATCGGCTAAGTTCATCATACCAAAGATCTAAATAGAATAATCAAACATCGGCTAAGGTCATCATACCAAAGATCTAAATAGAATAATCAAACATCAGCTAAGGTCATCATACCAAAGATCTAAACAGAATAGTCAAACATCGGCTACGGTCATCATACCAAAGCTCTAAATAGAATAGTCAAACATCGGCTAAGGTCATCATACCAAAGACCTAAACAGAATAATCAAACATCGGCTAAGGTCATCATACCAAAGGTCTAAACAGAATAGTCAAACATCGGCTAAGTTCATCATACAAAAGATCTAAATAGAATAGTTAAACATCGGCTAAGGTCATCATACCAAAGATCTAAATAGAATAATCAAACATCGGCTAAGGTCATCATACCAAAGATCTAAACAGAATAGTCAAATATCGACTACGGTCATCATACCAAAGACCTAAACAGAATAGTCAAACATCGGCTAAGGTCATCATACCAAAGATCTAAATAGAATAATCAAATTTCGGCTAAGGTCATCATACCAAAGATCTAAATAGAATAATCAAACAGCGGCTAAGGTCATCATACCAAAGTTCTAAACAGAATAATCAAATATCGACTACGGTCATCATACCAAAGACCTAAACAGAATAGTCAAGCATCGGCTAAGGTCATCATACCAAAGATCTAAACAGAATAGTCAAACATCGGCTAAGGTCTTCATACCAAAGATCTAAACAGAATAGTCAAACATCGGCGAAGGTCATCATACCAAAGATCTAAACAGAATAGTCAAACATCGGCTAAGGTCATCATACCAAAGATCTAAACAGAATAGTCAAACATCGGCTAAGGTCATCATACCAAAGATCAAAACAGAATAGTCAAACATCGGCTAAGGTCATCATACCAAAGATCTAAATAGAATAATCAAACATCGGCTAAGGTCATCATACCAAAGATCTAAACAGAATAGTCAAACATCGGCTAAGGTCATCATACCAGAGATCTAAACAGAATAGTCAAACATCGGCTAAGGTCATCATATCAAAGATCTAAATAGAATAGTCAAACATCGGCTAAGGTCATCATACCAAAGACCTAAACAGAATAGTCAAACATCGGCTAAGGTCATCATACCACAGACCTAAACAGAATAGTCAAACATCGGATATGGTCATCATACCAAAGATCTAAATATAATAGTCAAACATCGCTAAGGTCATCATACCAAAGATCTAAACAGAATAGTCAAACATCGGCTAAGGTTATCATACCAAAGATCTAAACAGAATAGTCAAACATCGGCTAAGGTCATCATACCGAAGACCTAAACAGAATAGTCAAACATCGGCTAAGGTCATCATACCAAAGACCTAAACAGAATAGTCAAACATTGGCTAAGGTCATCATATCGAAGACGTAAACAGAATAGTCAAACATTGGCTAAGGTCATCTTATCAAAGATCTAAACAGAATAGTCAAACATCGGCTAAGGTCATCATACCAAAGACCTAAACAGAATAGCCAAACATTGGCTAAGGTCATCATATCGAAGACGTAAACAGAATAGTCAAACATTGGCTAAGGTCATCTTATCAAAGATCTAAACAGAATAGTCAAACATCGGCTAAGGTCATCATACCAAAGATCTAAACAAAATAGTTAAACATTGGCTAAGGTCATCATATCAAAGACCTAAACAGAATAGTCAAACATCGGCTAAGGTCATCATATCAAAGATCAAAAGAGAATAGTCAATCATAGGCTAAGGTTATCATATCAAAGACCTAAACAGAATAGTTAAACATCGGCTAAGGTCATCATACCAAAGATCTAAACAGAATAGTCAAACATCGGCTAAGTTCATCATACCAAAGACCTAAACAGAATAGTCAAACATCGGCTAAGGTCATCATATCAAAGACCTAAACAGAATAGTTAAACATCGGCTAAGGTCATCATACCAAAGACCTAAACAGAGTAGTCAAACATCGGCTAAGGTTATCATACCAAAGATCTAAACAGAATAGTCAAACATCGGCTAAGGTCATCATACCAAAGACCTAAACAGAATAGTCAAACATCGGCTAAGTTCATCATACCAAAGATCTAAATAGAATAATCAAACATCGGCTAAGGTCATCATACCAAAGATCTAAATAGAATAATCAAACATCGGCTAAGGTCATCAAACCAAAGATCTAAACAGAATAGTCAAACATCGGCTAAGGTCATCATACCAAAGATCTAAACAGAATAGTCAAACATCGGCTAAGGTCATCATACCAAAGACCTAAACAGAATAGTCAAACATCGGCTAAGTTCATCATACCAAAGATCTAAATAGAATAATCAAACATCGGCTAAGGTCATCATACCAAAGATCTAAATAGAATAATCAAATATCGGCTAAGGTCATCATACCAAAGATCTAAACAGAATAGTCAAACATCGGATACGGTCATCATACCAAAGCTCTAAATAGAATAGTCTAACATCGGCTAAGGTCATCATACCAAAGACCTAAACAGAATAATCAAACATCGGCTAAGGTCATCATACCAAAGGTCTAAACAGAATAGTCAAACATCGGCTAAGTTCATCATACCAAAGATCTAAATAGAATAGTTAAACATCGGCTAAGGTCATCATACCAAAGATCTAAATAGAATAATCACACAGCGGTTAAGGTCATCATACCAAAGATCTAAACAGAATAATCAAATATCGACTACGGTCATCATACCAAAGACCTAAACAGAATAGTCAAGCATCGGCTAAGGTCATCATACCAAAGATCTAAACAGAATAGTCAAACATCGGCTAAGGTCTTCATACCAAAGATCTAAACAGAATAGTCAAACATCGGCGAAGGTCATCATACCAAAGATCTAAACAGAATAGTCAAACATCGGCTAAGGTCATCATACCAAAGATCTAAACAGAATAGTCAAACATCGGCTAAGGTCATCATATCAAAGATCTAAAGAGAATAGTCAATCATAGGCTAAGGTTATCATATCAAAGACCTAAACAGAATAGTTAAACATCGGCTAAGGTCATCATACCAAAGATCTAAACAGAATAGTCAAACATCGGCTAAGTTCATCATACCAAAGACCTAAACAGAATAGTCAAACATCGGCTAAGGTCATCATATCAAAGACCTAAACAGAATAGTTAAACATCGTCTAAGGTCATCATACCAAAGACCTAAACAGAGTAGTCAAACATCGGCTAAGGTTATCATACCAAAGATCTAAACAGAATAGTCAAACATCGGCTAAGGTCATCATACCAAAGACCTAAACAGAATAGTCAAACATCGGCTAAGTTCATCATACCAAAGATCTAAATAGAATAATCAAACATCGGCTAAGGTCATCATACCAAAGATCTAAATAGAATAATCAAACATCGGCTAAGGTCATCAAACCAAAGATCTAAACAGAATAGTCAAACATCGGCTAAGGTCATCATACCAAAGATCTAAACAGAATAGTCAAACATCGGCTAAGGTCATCATACCAAAGACCTAAACAGAATAGTCAAACATCGGCTAAGTTCATCATACCAAAGATCTAAATAGAATAATCAAACATCGGCTAAGGTCATCATACCAAAGATCTAAATAGAATAATCAAACATCGGCTAAGGTCATCATACCAAAGATCTAAACAGAATAGTCAAACATCGGATACGGTCATCATACCAAAGCTCTAAATAGAATAGTCTAACATCGGCTAAGGTCATCATACCAAAGACCTAAACAGAATAATCAAACATCGGCTAAGGTCATCATACCAAAGGTCTAAACAGAATAGTCAAACATCGGCTAAGTTCATCATACCAAAGATCTAAATAGAATAGTTAAACATCCGCTAAGGTCATCATACCAAAGATCTAAATAGAATAATCACACAGCGGTTAAGGTCATCATACCAAAGATCTAAACAGAATAATCAAATATCGACTACGGTCATCATACCAAAGACCTAAACAGAATAGTCAAGCATCGGCTAAGGTCATCATACCAAAGATCTAAACAGAATAGTCAAACATCGGCTAAGGTCTTCATACCAAAGATCTAAACAGAATAGTCAAACATCGGCGAAGGTCATCATACCAAAGATCTAAACAGAATAGTCAAACATCGGCTAAGGTCATCATACCAAAGATCTAAACAGAATAGTCAAACATCGGCTAAGGTCATCATACCAAAGATCAAAACAGAATAGTCAAACATCGGCTAAGGTCATCATACCAAAGATCTAAATAGAATAATCAAACATCGGCTAAGGTCATCATACCAAAGATCTAAACAGAATAGTCAAACATCGGCTACGGTCATCATACCAGAGATCTAAACAGAATAGTCAAACATCGGCTAAGGTCATCATATCAAAGATCTAAATAGAATAGTCAAACATCGGCTAAGGTCATCATACCAAAGACCTAAACAGAATAGTCAAACATCGGCTAAGGTCATCATACCACAGACCTAAACAGAATAGTCAAACATCGGATATGGTCATCATACCAAAGATCTAAATATAATAGTCAAACATCGGCTAAGGTCATCATACCAAAGATCTAAACAGAATAGTCAAACATCGGCTAAGGTTATCATACCAAAGATCTAAACAGAATAGTCAAACATCGGCTAAGGTCATCATACCGAAGACCTAAACAGAATAGTCAAACATCGGCTAAGGTCATCATACCAAAGACCTAAACAGAATAGTCAAACATTGGCTAAGGTCATCATATCGAAGACGTAAACAGAATAGTCAAACATTGGCTAAGGTAATCTTATCAAAGATCTAAACAGAATAGTCAAACATCGGCTAAGGTCATCATACCAAAGATCTAAACAGAATAGTCAAACATCGGCTAAGGTCAGCATACCAAAGACCTAAACAGAATAGTTAAACATCGCTTAAGGTCATCATACCAAAGATCTAAACAGAATAGTCAAACATCGGCTACGGTCATCATACCAAAGACCTAAACAGAATAGTCAAGCATTGGCAAAGGTCAAACATCGGCTAAGGTCAGCATACCAAAGACCTCAACAGAATAGTCAAACATCGGCTAAGGTCATCATATCAAAGACCTAAACAGAATAGTCAAACATTGGCAAAGGTCAAACATCGGCTAAGGTCATCATACCAAAGATCTAAACAGAATAGTCAAACATCGGCTAAGGTCATCATACCAAAGACCTAAACAGAATAGTCAAACATCGGCTAAGGTCAAACATCGGCTATGGTCATCATACCAAAGATCTAAACAGAATAGTCAAACATCGGCTAAGGTCAAACATCGGCTAAGATCATCATACCAAAGACCTAAACAGAATAGTCAAACATCGGCTAAGGCCATCATACCAAAGACCTAAACAGAATAGTCAAGCATCGCCTAAGGTCTTCATACCAAAGATCTAAACAGAATAGTCAAACATCGGCTAAGGTCATCATACCAAAGATCTAAACAGAATAGTCAAACATCGGCTAAGGTCATCATACCAAAGACCTAAACAGAATAGTCAAACATCGGCTAAGGTCATCATACCAAAGACCTAAACAGAATAGTCAAACATCGGCTAAGGTCATCGTACCAAAGATCTAAACAGAATAGTCAAACATCGGCTAAGGTCATCATACCAAAGACCTAAACAGAATAGTCAAACATCGGCTAAGGTCATCATACCAAAGATCTAAATAGAATAGTCAAACATCGGCTAAGGTCATCATACCAAAGTTCTAAACAGAATAGTCAAACATCGACTAAGGTCATCATATCAAAGACCTAAACAGAATAGTAAAATATCGGCTAAGGTCATCATATCAAAGACCTAAACAGAATAGTCAAACATCGGCTAAGGTCATCATACCAAAGACCTAAACAGAATAGTCAAACATCTGCTAAGGTCATCATACCAAAGACCTAAACAGAATAGTTAAACATTGGCTAAGGTCATCATACCAAAGACCTAAACAGAATAGTCAAACATCGGCTAAGGTCATCATACCAAAGACCTAAACAGAATAGTCACACATTGGCTAAGGTCATCATACCAAAGACCTAAACAGAATAGTCAAACATTGGCTAAGGTCATCATACCAAAGATCTAAACAGAATAGTCAAACATCGGCTAAGGTCATCATACCAAAGATCTAAACAGAATAGTCAAATATCGACTACGGTCATCATACCAAAGACCTAAACAGAATAGTCAAACATCGGCTAAGGTCATCATACCAAAGATCTAAATAGAATAATCAAACATCCGCTAAGGTCATCATACCAAAGATCTAAATAGAATAGTCAAACATCGGCTAAGGTCATCATACCAAAGACCTAAACAGAATAGTCACACATTGGCTAAGGTCATCATACCAAAGACCTAAACAGAATAGTCAAACATTGGCTAAGGTCATCATACCAAAGATCTAAACAGAATAGTCAAACATCGGCTAAGGTCATCATACCAAAGATCTAAACAGAATAGTTAAATATCGGCTAAGGTCATCATACCAAAGACCTAAACAGAATAGTCAAACATCGGCTAATGTAATCATGCCAAAGATCAAAACAGAATAGTCAAACATCGGCTAAGGTCATCATACCAAAGACCTAAACAGAATAGTTAAACATTGGCTAAGGTCATCATACCAAAGATCTAAACAGAATAGTTAAACATAGGCTTAGGTCATCATATCAAAGACCTAAACAGAATAGTCAAACATCGGCTAAGGTCATCATACCAAAGATCTAAATAGAATAATCAAACATCGGCTAAGGTCATCATACCAAAGATCTAAACAGAATAGTTAAACATAGGCTAAGGTCATCATACCAAAGATCTAAACAGAATAGTTAAACATAGGCTAAGGTCATCATATCAAAGACCTAAACAGAATAGTCAAACATCGGCTCAGGTCATCATATCAAAGATCTAAAGAGAATAGTCAATCATAGGCTAAGGTTATCATATCAAAGACCTAAACAGAATAGTTAAACATCGGCTAAGGTCATCATACCAAAGATCTAAACAGAATAGTCAAACATCGGCTAAGTTCATCATACCAAAGACCTAAACAGAATAGTCAAACATCGGCTAAGGTCATCATATCAAAGACCTAAACAGAATAGTTAAACATCGGCTAAGGTCATCATACCAAAGACCTAAACAGAGTAGTCAAACATCGGCTAAGGTTATCATACCAAAGATCTAAACAGAATAGTCAAACATCGGCTAAGGTCATCATACCAAAGACTTAAACAGAATAGTCAAACATCGGCTAAGTTCATCATACCAAAGATCTAAATAGAATAATCAAACATCGGCTAAGGTCATCATACCAAAGATCTAAATAGAATAATCAAACATCGGCTAAGGTCATCATACCAAAGATCTAAACAGAATAGTCAAACATCGGCTACGGTCATCATACCAAAGCTCTAAATAGAATAGTCAAACATCGGCTAAGGTCATCATACCAAAGACCTAAACAGAATAATCAAACATCGGCTAAGGTCATCATACCAAAGGTCTAAACAGAATAGTCAAACATCGGCTAAGTTCATCATACAAAAGATCTAAATAGAATAGTTAAACATTGGCTAAGGTCATCATACCAAAGATCTAAATAGAATAATCAAACATCGGCTAAGGTCATCATACCAAAGATCTAAACAGAATAGTCAAATATCGACTACGGTCATCATACCAAAGACCTAAACAGAATAGTCAAACATCGGCTAAGGTCATCATACCAAAGATCTAAATAGAATAATCAAACATCGGCTAAGGTCATCATACCAAAGATCTAAATAGAATAATCAAACAGCGGCTAAGGTCATCATACCAAAGTTCTAAACAGAATAATCAAATATCGACTACGGTCATCATACCAAACACCTAAACAGAATAGTCAAGCATCGGCTAAGGTCATCATACCAAAGATCTAAACAGAATAGTCAAACATCGGCTAAGGTCTTCATACCAAAGATCTAAACAGAATAGTCAAACATCGGCGAAGGTCATCATACCAAAGATCTAAACAGAATAGTCAAACATCGGCTAAGGTCATCATACCAAAGATCTAAACAGAATAGTCAAACATCGGCTAAGGTCATCATACCAAAGATCAAAACAGAATAGTCAAACATCGGCTAAGGTCATCATACCAAAGATCTAAATAGAATAATCAAACATCGGCTAAGGTCATCATACCAAAGATCTAAACAGAATAGTCAAACATCGGCTACGGTCATCATACCAGAGATCTAAACAGAATAGTCAAACATCGGCTAAGGTCATCATATCAAAGATCTAAATAGAATAGTCAAACATCGGCTAAGGTCATCATACCAAAGACCTAAACAGAATAGTCAAACATCGGCTAAGGTCATCATACCACAGACCTAAACAGAATAGTCAAACATCGGATATGGTCATCATACCAAAGATCTAAATATAATAGTCAAACATCGGCTAAGGTCATCATACCAAAGATCTAAACAGAATAGTCAAACATCGGCTAAGGTTATCATACCAAAGATCTAAACAGAATAGTCAAACATCGGCTAAGGTCATCATACCGAAGACCTAAACAGAATAGTCAAACATCGGCTAAGGTCATCATACCAAAGACCTAAACAGAATAGTCAAACATTGGCTAAGGTCATCATATCTAAGACGTAAACAGAATAGTCAAACATTGGCTAAGGTCATCTTATCAAAGATCTAAACAGAATAGTCAAACATCGGCTAAGGTCATCATACCAAAGATCTAAACAGAATAGTCAAACATCGGCTAAGGTCATCATACCAAAGACCTAAACAGAATAGTCAAACATCGGCTAAGGTCAGCATACCAAAGACCTAAACAGAATAGTTAAACATCGCTTAAGGTCATCATACCAAAGATCTAAACAGAATAGTCAAACATCGGCTACGGTCATCATACCAAAGACCTAAACAGAATAGTCAAGCATTGGCAAAGGTCAAACATCGGCTAAGGTCAGCATACCAAAGACCTCAACAGAATAGTCAAACATCGGCTAAGGTCATCATATCAAAGACCTAAACAGAATAGTCAAACATTGGCAAAGGTCAAACATCGGCTAAGGTCATCATACCAAAGATCTAAACAGAATAGTCAAACATCGGCTAAGGTCATCATACCAAAGACCTAAACAGAATAGTCAAACATCGGCTAAGGTCAAACATCGGCTATGGTCATCATACCAAAGATCTAAACAGAATAGTCAGACATCGGCTAAGGTCAAACATCGGCTAAGGTCATCATACCAAAGATCTAAACAGAATAGTCAAACATCGGCTAAGGTCATCATACCAAAGATCTAAACAGAATAGTAAAATATCGGCTAAGGTCATCATATCAAAGACCTAAACAGAATAGTCAAACATCGGCTAAGGTCATCATACCAAAGACCTAAACAGAATAGTCAAACATCGGCTAAGGTCATCATACCAAAGACCTAAACAGAATAGTTAAACATTGGCTAAGGTCATCATACCAAAGACCTAAACAGAATAGTCAAACATCGGCTAAGGTCATCATACCAAAGACCTAAACAGAATAGTCACACATTGGCTAAGGTCATCATACCAAAGACCTAAACAGAATAGTCAAACATTGGCTAAGGTCATCATACCAAAGATCTAAACAGAATAGTCAAACATCGGCTAAGGTCATCATACCAAAGATCTAAACAGAATAGTTAAACATCGGCTAAGGTCATCATACCAAAGACCTAAACAGAATAGTCAAACATCGGCTAATGTAATCATACCAAAGATCAAAACAGAATAGTCAAACATCGGCTAAGGTCATCATACCAAAGACCTAAACAGAATAGTTAAACATTGGCTAAGGTCATCATACCAAAGATCTAAACAGAATAGTTAAACATAGGCTTAGGTCATCATATCAAAGACCTAAACAGAATAGTCAAACATCGGCTAAGGTCATCATACCAAAGATCTAAATAGAATAATCAAACATCGGCTAAGGTCATCATACCAAAGATCTAAACAGAATAGTTAAACATAGGCTAAGGTCATCATACCAAAGATCTAAACAGAATAGTTAAACATAGGCTAAGGTCATCATATCAAAGACCTAAACAGAATAGTCAAACATCGGCTAAGGTCATCATATCAAAGATCTAAAGAGAATAGTCAATCATAGGCTAAGGTTATCATATCAAAGACCTAAACAGAATAGTTAAACATCGGCTAAGGTCATCATACCAAAGATCTAAACAGAATAGTCAAACATCGGCTAAGTTCATCATACCAAAGACATAAACAGAATAGTCAAACATCGGCTAAGGTCATCATATCAAAGACCTAAACAGAATAGTTAAACATCGGCTAAGGTCATCATACCAAAGACCTAAACAGAGTAGTCAAACATCGGCAAAGGTTATCATACCAAAGATCTAAACAGAATAGTCAAACATCGGCTAAGGTCATCATACCAAAGACTTAAACAGAATAGTCAAACATCGGCTAAGTTCATCATACCAAAGATCTAAATAGAATAATCAAACATCGGCTAAGGTCATCATACCAAAGATCTAAATAGAATAATCAAACATCGGCTAAGGTCATCATACCAAAGATCTAAACAGAATAGTCAAACATCGGCTACGGTCATCATACCAAAGCTCTAAATAGAATAGTCAAACATCGGCTAAGGTCATCATACCAAAGACCTAAACAGAATAATCAAACATCGGCTAAGGTCATCATACCAAAGGTCTAAACAGAATAGTCAAACATCGGCTAAGTTCATCATACAAAAGATCTAAATAGAATAGTTAAACATCGGCTAAGGTCATCATACCAAAGATCTAAATAGAATAATCAAACATCGGCTAAGGTCATCATACCAAAGATCTAAACAGAATAGTCAAATATCGACTACGGTCATCATACCAAAGACCTAAACAGAATAGTCAAACATCGGCTAAGGTCATCATACCAAAGATCTAAATAGAATAATCAAACATCGGCTAAGGTCATCATACCAAAGATCTAAATAGAATAATCAAACAGCGGCTAAGGTCATCATACCAAAGTTCTAAACAGAATAATCAAATATCGACTACGGTCATCATACCAAAGACCTAAACAGAATAGTCAAGCATCGGCTAAGGTCATCATACCAAAGATCTAAACAGAATAGTCAAACATCGGCTAAGGTCTTCATACCAAAGATCTAAACAGAATAGTCAAACATCGGCGAAGGTCATCATACCAAAGATCTAAACAGAATAGTCAAACATCGGCTAAGGTCATCATACCAAAGATCTAAACAGAATAGTCAAACATCGGCTAAGGTCATCATACCAAAGATCAAAACAGAATAGTCAAACATCGGCTAAGGTCATCATACCAAAGATCTAAATAGAATAATCAAACATCGGCTAAGGTCATCATACCAAAGATCTAAACAGAATAGTCAAACATCGGCTACGGTCATCATACCAGAGATCTAAACAGAATAGTCAAACATCGGCTAAGGTCATCATATCAAAGATCTAAATAGAATAGTCAAACATCGGCTAAGGTCATCATACCAAAGACCTAAACAGAATAGTCAAACATCGGCTAAGGTCATCATACCACAGACCTAAACAGAATAGTCAAACATCGGATATGGTCATCATACCAAAGATCTAAATATAATAGTCAAACATCGGCTAAGGTCATCATACCAAAGATCTAAACAGAATAGTCAAACATCGGCTAAGGTTATCATACCAAAGATCTAAACAGAATAGTCAAACATCGGCTAAGGTCATCATACCGAAGACCTAAACAGAATAGTTAAACATCGGCTAAGGTCATCATACCAAAGATCTAAACAGAATAGTCAAACATCGGCTAAGGTCAGCATACCAAAGACCTAAACAGAATAGTTAAACATCGCTTAAGGTCATCATACCAAAGATCTAAACAGAATAGTCAAACATCGGCTACTGTCATCATACCAAAGACCTAAACAGAATAGTCAAGCATTGGCAAAGGTCAAACATCGGCTAAGGTCAGCATACCAAAGACCTCAACAGAATAGTCAAACATCGGCTAAGGTCATCATATCAAAGACCTAAACAGAATAGTCAAACATTGGCAAAGGTCAAACATCGGCTAAGGTCATCATACCAAAGATCTAAACAGAATAGTCAAACATCGGCTAAGGTCATCATACCAAAGACCTAAACAGAATAGTCAAACATCGGCTAAGGTCAAACATTGGCTATGGTCATCATACCAAAGATCTAAACAGAATAGTCAAACATCGGCTAAGGTCAAACATCGGCTAAGGTCATCATACCAAAGATCTAAACAGAATAGTCAAACATCGGCTAAGGTCATCATACCAAAGATCTAAACAGAATAATAAAATATCGGCTAAGGTCAGCATATCAAAGACCTAAACAGAATAGTCAAACATCGGCTAAGGTCATCATACCAAAGACCTAAACAGAATAGTCAAACATCGGCTTAGGTCATCATACCAAAGACCTAAGCAGAATAGTTAAACATTGGCTAAGGTCATCATACCAAAGACCTAAACAGAATAGTCAAACATCGGCTAAGGTCATCATACCAAAGACCTAAACAGAATAGTCACACATTGGCTAAGGTCATCATACCAAAGACCTAAACAGAATAGTCAAACATTGGCTAAGGTCATCATACCAAAGATCTAAACAGAATAGTCAAACATCGGCTAAGGTCATCATACCAAAGATCTAAACAGAATAGTTAAACATCGGCTAAGGTCATCATACCAAAGACCTAAACAGAATAGTCAAACATCGGCTAAGGTAATCATACCAAAGATCAAAACAGAATAGTCAAACATCGGCTAAGGTCATCATACCAAAGACCTAAACAGAATAGTTAAACATTGGCTAAGGTCATCATACCAAAGATCTAAACAGAATAGTTAAACATAGGCTTAGGTCATCATATCAAAGACCTAAACAGAATAGTCAAACATCGGCTAAGGTCATCATACCAAAGATCTAAATAGAATAATCAAACATCGGCTAAGGTCATCATACCAAAGATCTAAACAGAATAGTAAAACATAGGCTAAGGTCATCATATCAAAGACCTAAACAGAATAGTCAAACATCGCTAAGGTCATCATACCAAAGATCTAAACAGAATAGTCAATCATAGGCTAAGGTTATCATATCAAAGACCTAAACAGAATAGTTAAACATCGGCTAAGGTCATCATACCAAAGATCTAAACAGAATAGTCAAACATCGGCTAAGGTCATCATACCAAAGACCTAAACAGAATAGTCAAACATCGGCTAAGGTCATCATACCAAAGATCTAAACAGAATAGTGAAACATCGGCTAAGGTTATCATACCAAAGATCTAAACAGAATAGTCAAACATCAGCTAAGGTCATCATACCAAAGACTTAAAAAGAATAGTCAAACATCGGCTAAGATCATCATACCAAAGATCTAAATAGAATAATCAAACATCGGCTAAGGTCATCATACCAAAGATCTAAACAGAATAATCAAACATCGGCTAAGGTCATCATACCAAAGATCTAAACAGAATAGTCAAACATCGGCTACGGTCATCATACCAAAGATCTAAATATAATAGTCAAACATCGGCTAAGGTCATCATACCAAAGACCTAAACAGAATAATCAAACATCGGCTAAGGTCATCATACCAAAGGTCTAAACAGAATAGTCAAACATCGGCTAAGTTCATCATACAAAAGATCTAAATAGAATAGTAAAACATCGGCTAAGGTCATCATACCAAAGATCTAAATAGAATAATCAAACATCGGCTAAGGTCATCATACCAAAGGTCTAAACAGAATAGTCAAACATCGGCTAAGTTCATCATACAAAAGATCTAAATAGAATAGTTAAACATCGGCTAAGGTCATCATACCAAAGATCTAAATAGAATAATCAAACATCGGCTAAGGTCATCATACCAAAGATCTAAACAGAATAGTCAAATATCGACTACGGTCATCATACCAAAGACCTAAACAGAATAGTCAAACATCGGCTAAGGTCATCATACCAAAGATCTAAATAGAATAATCAAACATCGGCTAAGGTCATCATACCAAAGATCTAAATAGAATAATCAAACAGCGGCTAAGGTCATCATACCAAAGTTCTAAACAGAATAATCAAATATCGACTACGGTCATCATACCAAAGACCTAAACAGAATAGTCAAGCATCGGCTAAGGTCATCATACCAAAGATCTAAACAGAATAGTCAAACATCGGCTAAGGTCTTCATACCAAAGATCTAAACAGAATAGTCAAACATCGGCGAAGGTCATCATACCAAAGATCTAAACAGAATAGTCAAACATCGGCTAAGGTCATCATACCAAAGATCTAAACAGAATAGTCAAACATCGGCTAAGGTCATCATACCAAAGATCAAAACAGAATAGTCAAACATCGGCTAAGGTCATCATACCAAAGATCTAAATAGAATAATCAAACATCGGCTAAGGTCATCATACCAAAGATCTAAACAGAATAGTCAAACATCGGCTACGGTCATCATACCAGAGATCTAAACAGAATAGTCAAACATCGGCTAAGGTCATCATATCAAAGATCTAAATAGAATAGTCAAACATCGGCTAAGGTCATCATACCATAGACCTAAACAGAATAGTCAAACATCGGCTAAGGTCATCATACCACAGACCTAAACAGAATAGTCAAACATCGGATATGGTCATCATACCAAAGATCTAAATATAATAGTCAAACATCGGCTAAGGTCATCATACCAAAGATCTAAACAGAATAGTCAAACATCGGCTAAGGTTATCATACCAAAGATCTAAACAGAATAGTCAAACATCGGCTAAGGTCATCATACCGAAGACCTAAACAGAATAGTTAAACATCGGCTAAGGTCATCATACCAAAGATCTAAACAGAATAGTCAAACATCGGCTAAGGTCAGCATACCAAAGACCTAAACAGAATAGTTAAACATCGCTTAAGGTCATCATACCAAAGATCTAAACAGAATAGTCAAACATCGGCTACTGTCATCATACCAAAGACCTAAACAGAATAGTCAAGCATTGGCAAAGGTCAAACATCGGCTAAGGTCAGCATACCAAAGACCTCAACAGAATAGTCAAACATCGGCTAAGGTCATCATATCAAAGACCTAAACAGAATAGTCAAACATTGGCAAAGGTCAAACATCGGCTAAGGTCATCATACCAAAGATCTAAACAGAATAGTCAAACATCGGCTAAGGTCATCATACCAAAGACCTAAACAGAATAGTCAAACATCGGCTAAGGTCAAACATTGGCTATGGTCATCATACCAAAGATCTAAACAGAATAGTCAAACATCGGCTAAGGTCAAACATCGGCTAAGGTCATCATACCAAAGATCTAAACAGAATAGTCAAACATCGGCTAAGGTCATCATACCAAAGATCTAAACAGAATAATAAAATATCGGCTAAGGTCAGCATATCAAAGACCTAAACAGAATAGTCAAACATCGGCTAAGGTCATCATACCAAAGACCTAAACAGAATAGTCAAACATCGGCTTAGGTCATCATACCAAAGACCTAAGCAGAATAGTTAAACATTGGCTAAGGTCATCATACCAAAGACCTAAACAGAATAGTCAAACATCGGCTAAGGTCATCATACCAAAGACCTAAACAGAATAGTCACACATTGGCTAAGGTCATCATACCAAAGACCTAAACAGAATAGTCAAACATTGGCTAAGGTCATCATACCAAAGATCTAAACAGAATAGTCAAACATCGGCTAAGGTCATCATACCAAAGATCTAAACAGAATAGTTAAACATCGGCTAAGGTCATCATACCAAAGACCTAAACAGAATAGTCAAACATCGGCTAAGGTAATCATACCAAAGATCAAAACAGAATAGTCAAACATCGGCTAAGGTCATCATACCAAAGACCTAAACAGAATAGTTAAACATTGGCTAAGGTCATCATACCAAAGATCTAAACAGAATAGTTAAACATAGGCTTAGGTCATCATATCAAAGACCTAAACAGAATAGTCAAACATCGGCTAAGGTCATCATACCAAAGATCTAAATAGAATAATCAAACATCGGCTAAGGTCATCATACCAAAGATCTAAACAGAATAGTAAAACATAGGCTAAGGTCATCATATCAAAGACCTAAACAGAATAGTCAAACATCGCTAAGGTCATCATACCAAAGATCTAAACAGAATAGTCAATCATAGGCTAAGGTTATCATATCAAAGACCTAAACAGAATAGTTAAACATCGGCTAAGGTCATCATACCAAAGATCTAAACAGAATAGTCAAACATCGGCTAAGGTCATCATACCAAAGACCTAAACAGAATAGTCAAACATCGGCTAAGGTCATCATACCAAAGATCTAAACAGAATAGTGAAACATCGGCTAAGGTTATCATACCAAAGATCTAAACAGAATAGTCAAACATCAGCTAAGGTCATCATACCAAAGACTTAAAAAGAATAGTCAAACATCGGCTAAGATCATCATACCAAAGATCTAAATAGAATAATCAAACATCGGCTAAGGTCATCATACCAAAGATCTAAACAGAATAATCAAACATCGGCTAAGGTCATCATACCAAAGATCTAAACAGAATAGTCAAACATCGGCTACGGTCATCATACCAAAGATCTAAATATAATAGTCAAACATCGGCTAAGGTCATCATACCAAAGACCTAAACAGAATAATCAAACATCGGCTAAGGTCATCATACCAAAGGTCTAAACAGAATAGTCAAACATCGGCTAAGTTCATCATACAAAAGATCTAAATAGAATAGTAAAACATCGGCTAAGGTCATCATACCAAAGATCTAAATAGAATAATCAAACATCGGCTAAGGTCATCATACCAAAGATCTAAACAGAATAGTCAAATATCGACTACGGTCATCATACCAAAGACCTAAACAGAATAGTCAAACATCGGCTAAGGTCATCATACCAAAGATCTAAATAGAATAATCAAACATCGGCTAAGGTCATCATACCAAAGATCTAAATATAATAATCAAACAGCGGCTAAGGTCATCATACCAAAGATCTAAACAGAATAGTAAAACATTGGCTAAGGTCATCATACCAAAGATCTAAACAGAATAGTTAAACATCGGCTAAGGTCATCATATCAAAGACCAAAACAGAATAGTCAAACATCGGCAAAGGTCATCATACCAAAGATCTAAACAGAATAGTCAATCATAGGCTAAGGTCATCATATCAAAGACCTAAACAGAATAGTTAAACATCGGCTAAGGTCATCATACCAAAGACCTAAACAGAATAGTCAAACATCGGCTAAGGTCATCATATCAAAGACCTAAACAGAATAGTTAAACATCGGCTAAGGTCATCATACCAAAGACCTAAACAGAGTAGTCAAACATCGGCTAAGGTTATCATACCAAAGATCTAAACAGAATAGTCAAACATCGGCTAAGGTCATCATACCAAAGACCTAAATAGAATAGTCAAACATCGGCTAAGGTCATCATACCAAAGACCTAAACAGAATAGTCAAACATTGGCGAAGGTTATCATACCAAAGATATAAACAGAATAGTCAAACATTGGCTAAGATCATGATACCAAAGATCTAAACAGAATAGTCAAACATCGGCTAAGGTCATCATACCAAAGATCTAAACAGAATAGTCAAAAATTGGCTAATATCATCATACCAAAGATCTAAACAGAATAGTTAAACATAGGCTAAGGTCATCATATCAAAGACCTAAACAGAGTAGTCAAACAACGGCTAAGGCCATCATACCAATGATCTAAACAGAATAGTCAAACATCGGGTAAGGTCATCATACCAAAGACCTAAACATAATAGTCAAGCATTGGCAAAGGTCAAACATCGGCTAAGATCATCATACCAAAGATCTCAACAGAATAGTCAAACATCGGCTAAGGTCATCATATCAAAGACCTAAACAGAATAGTCAAACATTGGCAAAGGTCAAACATCGGCTAAGGTCATCATACCAATGATCTAAACAGAATAGTCAAACATCGGCTAAGGTCATCATACCAAAGACCTAAACAGAATAGTCAAACATCGGCTAAGGTCAAACATCGGCTATGGTCATCATACCAAAGATCTAAACAGAATAGTCAAACATCGGCTAAGGTCAAACATCGGCTAAGGTCATCATACCAAAGACCTAAACAGAATAGTCAAACATCGACTAAGGTCATCATTGCAAAGATCTAAACAGAATAGTTAAACATCGGCTAAGGTCATCATGCCAAAGACCTAAACAGAATAGTCAAACATCGGCTAAGGTCATCATACCAAAGATCTAAACAGAATAGTCAAACATCGGCTAAGGTCATCATACCAAAGACCTAAACAGAATAGTCAAACATCGGCTAAGGTCATCATACCAAAGATCTAAACAGAATAGTCAAACATCGGCTAAGGTCATCATACCAAAGACCTAAACAGAATAGTTAAACATTGGCTAAGGTCATCATGCCAAAGATCTAAACAGAATAGTTAAACATCGGCTAAGGTCATCATATCAAAGACCTAAACAGAATAGTCAAACATCGGCAAAGGTCATCATACCAAAGATCTAAACAGAATAGTCAATCATAGGCTAAGGTCATCATATCAAAGACCTAAACAGAATAGTTAAACATCGGCTAAAGTCATCATACCAAAGATCTAAACAGAATAGTCAAACATCGGCTAAGGTCATCATACCAAAGACCTAAACAGAATAGTCAATCATAGGCTAAGGTCATCATACCAAAGACCTAAACAGAATAGTTAAACATCGGCTAAGGTCATCATACCAAAGACCTAAACAGAGTAGTCAAACATCGGCTAAGGTTATCATACCAAAGATCTAAACAGAATAGTCAAACATCGGCTAAGGTCATCATACCAAAGACCTAAATAGAATAGTCAAACATCGGCTAAGGTCATCATACCAAAGACCTAAACAGAATAGTCAAACATTGGCGAAGGTTATCATACCAAAGATATAAACAGAATAGTCAAACATTGGCTAAGATCATGATACCACAGATCTAAACAGAATAGTCAAACATCGGCTAAGATCATCATACCAAAGATCTAAACAGAATAGTCAACAATTGGCTAATATCATCATACCAAAGATCTAAACAGAATAGTTAAACATAGGCTAAGGTCATCATATCAAAGACCTAAACAGAGTAGTCAAACAACGGCTAAGGTCATCATACCAAAGATCTAAACAGAATAGTCAAACATCGGGTAAGGTCATCATACCAAAGACCTAAACCGAATAGTCAAGCATTGGCAAAGGTCAAACATCGGCTAAGGTCATCATACCAAAGACCTCAACAGAATAGTCAAACATCGGCTTAGGTCATCATATCAAAGACCTAAACAGAATAGTCAAACATCGGCTAAGGTCATCATACCAAAGATCTAAATAGAATAATCAAACATCGGCTAAGGTCATCATACCAAAGATCTAAACAGAATAGTAAAACATAGGCTAAGGTCATCATATCAAAGACCTAAACAGAATAGTCAAACATCGCTAAGGTCATCATACCAAAGATCTAAACAGAATAGTCAATCATAGGCTAAGGTTATCATATCAAAGACCTAAACAGAATAGTTAAACATCGGCTAAGGTCATCATACCAAAGATCTAAACAGAATAGTCAAACATCGGCTAAGGTCATCATACCAAAGACCTAAACAGAATAGTCAAACATCGGCTAAGATCATCATACCAAAGATCTAAACAGAATAGTCAAACATCGGCTAAGGTTATCATACCAAAGATCTAAACAGAATAGTCAAACATCAGCTAAGGTCATCATACCAAAGACTTAAAAAGAATAGTCAAACATCGGCTAAGTTCATCATACCAAAGATCTAAATAGAATAATCAAACATCGGCTAAGGTCATCATACCAAAGATCTAAACAGAATAATCAAACATCGGCTAAGGTCATCATACCAAAGATCTAAACAGAATAGTCAAACATCGGCTACGGTCATCATACCAAAGATCTAAATAGAATAGTCAAACATCGGCTAAGGTCATCATACCAAAGACCTAAACAGAATAATCAAACATCGGCTAAGGTCATCATACCAAAGGTCTAAACAGAATAGTCAAACATCGGCTAAGTTCATCATACAAAAGATCTAAATAGAATAGTAAAACATCGGCTAAGGTCATCATACCAAAGATATAAATAGAATAATCAAACATCGGCTAAGGTCATCATACCAAAGATCTAAACAGAATAGTCAAATATCGACTACGGTCATCATACCAAAGACCTAAACAGAATAGTCAAACATCGGCTAAGGTCATCATACCAAAGATCTAAATAGAATAATCAAACATCGGCTAAGGTCATCATACCAAAGATCTAAATAGAATAATCAAACAGCGGTTAAGGTCATCATACCAAAGATCTAAACAGAATAGTAAAACATTGGCTAAGGTCATCATACCAAAGATCTAAACAGAATAGTTAAACATCGGCTAAGGTCATCATATCAAAGACCTAAACAGAATTGTCAAACATCGGCAAAGGTCATCATACCAAAGATCTAAACAGAATAGTCAATCATAGGCTAAGGTCATCATATCAAAGACCTAAACAGAATAGTTAAACATCGGCTAAGGTCATCATACCAAAGATCTAAACAGAATAGTCAAACATCGGCTAAGGTCATCATACCAAAGACCTAAACAGAATAGTCAAACATCGGCTAAGGTCATCATATCAAAGACCTAAACAGAATAGTTAAACATCGGCTAAGGTCATCATACCAAAGACCTAAACAGAGTAGTCAAACATCGGCTAAGGTTATCATACCAAAGATCTAAACAGAATAGTCAAACATCGGCTATGGTCATCATACCAAAGACCTAAATAGAATAGTCAAACATCGGCTAAGGTCATCATACCAAAGACCTAAACAGAATAGTCAAACATTGGCGAAGGTTATCATGCCAAAGATATAAACAGAATAGTCAAACATTGGCTAAGATCATGATACCAAAGATCTAAACAGAATAGTCAAACATCGGCTAAGGTCATCATACCAAAGATCTAAACAGAATAGTCAAAAATTGGCTAATATCATCATACCAAAGATCTAAACAGAATAGTTAAACATAGGCTAAGGTCATCATATCAAAGACCTAAACAGAGTAGTCAAACAACGGCTAAGGTCATCATACCAAAGATCTAAACAGAATAGTCAAACATCGGGTAAGGTCATCATACCAAAGACCTAAACATAATAGTCAAGCATTGGCAAAGGTCAAACATCGGCTAAGATCATCATACCAAAGACCTCAACAGAATAGTCAAACATCGGCTAAGGTCATCATATCAAAGACCTAAACAGAATAGTCAAACATTGGCAAAGGTCAAACATCGGCTAAGGTCATCATACCAATGATCTAAACAGAATAGTCAAACATCGGCTAAGGTCATCATACCAAAGATCTAAACAGAATAGTTAAACATAGGCTAAGGTCATCATATCAAAGACCTAAACAGAATAGTCAAACATCGGCTAAGGTCATCATATCAAAGACCTAAACAGAGTAGTCAAACAACGGCTAAGGTCATCATACCAAAGATCTAAACAGAATAGTCAAACATCGGGTAAGGTCATCATACCAAAGACCTAAACATAATAGTCAAGCATTGGCAAAGGTCAAACATCGGCTAAGATCATCATACCAAAGACCTCAACAGAATAGTCAAACATCGGCTAAGGTCATCATATCAAAGACCTAAACAGAATAGTCAAACATTGGCAAAGGTCAAACATCGGCTAAGGTCATCATACCAAAGACCTAAACAGAATAGTTAAACATTGGCTAAGGTCATCATACCAAAGATCTAAACAGAATAGTTAAACATAGGCTAAGGTCATCATATCAAAGACCTAAACAGAATAGTCAAACATCGGCTAAGGTCATCATATCAAAGATCTAAACAGAATAGTCAATCATAGGCTAAGGTCATCATATCAAAGACCTAAACAGAATAGTTAAACATCGGCTAAGGTCATCATACCAAAGAACTAAACAGAATAGTCAAACATCGGCTAAGGTCATCATACCAAAGACCTAAACAGAATAGTCAAACATCGGCTAAGGTCATCATATCAAAGACCTAAACAGAATAGTCAAACATTGGCTAAGGTTATCATACCAAAGATCTAAACAGAATAGTCAAACATTGGCTAAGATCATCATACCAAAGATCTAAACAGAATAGTCAAACATCGGCTAATGTCATCATACCAAAGATCTAAACAGAATAGTCAAACATTGGCTAAGATCATCATACCAAAGATCTAAACAGAATAGTTAAACATAAGCTAAGGTCATCATATCAGAGACCTAAACAGAGTAGTCAAACATCGGCTAAGGTCATCATACCAAAGACCTAAACAGAATAGTCAAACATCGGCTAAGGTCATCATACCAAAGATCTAAACAGAATAGTCAAACATCGGCTAAGGTCATCATACCAAAGACCTAAACAGAATAGTCAAACATTGGCTAAGGTCATCATACCAAAGACCTAAACAGAATAGTCAAACATCGGCTAAGGTCATCATACCAAAGATCTAATCAGAATAGTCAAACATCGGCTAAGGTCATCATACCAAAGACCTAAACAGAATAGTCAAACATTGGCTAAGGTCATCATACGAAAGATCTAAACAGAATAGTCAAACATCGGATAAGGTCATCATACCAAAGACCTAAACAGAATAGTCAAGCATTGGCAAAGGTCAAACATCGGCTAAGATCATCATACCAAAGACCTCAACAGAATAGTCAAACATCGGCTAAGGTCATCATATCAAAGACCTAAACATAATAGTCAAACATTGGCAAAGGTCAAACATCGGCTAAGGTCATCATACCAATGATCTAAACAGAATAGTCAAACATCGGCTAAGGTCATCATACCAAAGACCTAAACAGAATAGTCAAACATCGGCTAAGGTCAAACATCGGCTATGGTCATCATACCAAAGATCTAAACAGAATAGTCAAATATCGGCTAAGGTCAAACATCGGCTAAGGTCATCATACCAAAGACCTAAACAGAATAGTCAAACATCGGCAAAGGTCATCATACCAAAGATCTAAACAGAATAGTCAAACATCGGCTAAGGTCATCATACCAAAGACCTAAACAGAATAGTCAAACATTGGCTAAGGTCATCATACCAAAGATCTAAACAGAATAGTCAAACATCGGCTAAGGTCATCATACCAAAGATCTAAACAGAATAGTCAAACATCGGCTAAGGTCATCATACCAAAGACCTAAACAGAATAGTCAAACATCGGCTAAGGTCATCATACCAAAGACCTAAACAGAATAGTCAAACATCGGCTAAGGTCATCATTCCAAAGATCTAAACAGAATAGTTAAACATCGGCTAAGGTCATCATACCAAAGACCTAAACAGAATAGTCAAACATCGGCTAAGGTCATCATACCAAAGATCTAAACAGAATAGTCAAACATCGGCTAAGGTCATCATACCAAAGACCTAAACAGAATAGTCAAACATCGGCTAAGGTCATCATACCAAAGATCTAAACAGAATAGTCAAACATCAGCTAAGGTCATCATACCAAAGACCTAAACAGAATAGTCAAACATCGGCTAAGGTCATCATACCAAAGACCTAAACAGAATAGTCAAACATTGGCTAAGGTCATCATACCAAAGACCTAAACAGAATAGTCACACATTGGCTAAGGTCATCATCCCAAAGATCTAAACAGAATAGTCAAACATCGGCTAAGGTCATCATACCAAAGATCTAAACAGAATAGTTAAACATCGGCTAAGGTCATCATACCAAAGACCTAAATAGAATAGTCAAACATCGGCTAAGGTCATCATACCAAAGACCTAAACAGAATAGTCAAACATCGGCTAAGGTCATCATATCAAAGACCTAAATAGAATAGTCAAACATCGGCTAAGGTCATCATTCCAAAGACCTAAACAGAATAGTCAAACATTGGCTAAGGTTATCATACCAAAGATCTAAACAGAATAGTCAAACATTGGCTAAGATCATCATACCAAAGACCTAAACAGAATAGTCAAACATCGGCTAAGGTCATCATACCAAAGATCTAAACAGAATAGTCAAACATTGGCTAAGATCATCATACCAAAGATCTAAACAGAATAGTTAAACATAGGCTAAGGTCATCATATCAAAGACCTAAACAGAGTAGTCAAATATCGGCTAAGGTCATCATACCAAAGACCTAAACAGAATAGTCAAACATCGGCTAAGGTCATCATACCAAAGATCTAAACAGAATAGTCAAACATCGGCTAAGGTCATCATACCAAAGACCTAAACAGAATAGTTAAACATTGGCTAAGGTCATCATAACAAAGATCTAAACAGAATAGTTAAACATAGGCTAAGGTCATCATATCAAAGACCTAAACAGAATAGTCAAACATCGGCTAAGGTCATCATATCAAAGATCTAAACAGAATAGTCAATCATAGGCTAAGGTCATCATATCAAAGACCTAAACAGAATAGTTAAACATCGGCTAAGGTCATCATACCAAAGATCTAAACAGAATAGTCAAACATCGGCTAAGGTCATCATACCAAAGACCTAAACAGAATAGTCAAACATCGGCTAAGGTCAAACATCGGCTATGGTCATCATACCAAAGATCTAAACAGAATAGTCAAACATCGGCTAAGGTCAAACATCGGCTAAGGTCATCATACCAAAGACCTAAACAGAATAGTCAAACATCGGCTAAGGTCATCATACCAAAGATCTAAACAGAATAGTCAAACATCGGCTAAGGTCATCATACCAAAGACCTAAACAGAATAGTCAAACATTGGCTAAGGTCATCATACCAAAGATCTAAACAGAATAGTCAAACATCGGCTAAGGTCATCATACCAAAGATCTAAACAGAATAGTCAAACATCGGCTAAGGTCATCATCCCAAAGACCTAAACAGAATAGTCAAACATCGGCTAAGGTCATCATACCAAAGATCTAAACAGAATAGTCAAACATCGGCTAAGGTCATCATACCAAAGACCTAAACAGAATAGTCAAACATCGCTAAGGTCATCATACCAAAGACCTAAACAGAATAGTCAAACATTGGCTAAGGTCATCATACCAAAGACCTAAACAGAATAGTCAAACATTGGCTAAGGTCATCATCCCAAAGATCTAAACAGAATAGTCAAACATCGGCTAAGGTCATCATACTAAAGATCTAAACAGAATAGTTAAACATCGGCTAAGGTCATCATACCAAAGACCTAAATAGAATAGTCAAACATCGGCTAAGGTCATCATACCAAAGACCTAAACAGAATAGTCAAACATCGGCTAAGGTCATCATACCAAAGACCTAAATAGAATAGTCAAACATCGGCTAAGGTCATCATACCAAAGACCTAAACAGAATAGTCAAACATTGGCTAAGGTTATCATACCAAAGATCTAAACAGAATAGTCAAACATTGGCTAAGATCATCATACCAAAGATCTAAACAGAATAGTCAAACATCGGCTAAGGTCATCATACCAAAGATCTAAACAGAATAGTCAAACATTGGCTAAGATCATCATACCAAAGATCTAAACAGAATAGTTAAACATAGGCTAAGGTCATCATATCAAAGACATAAACAGAGTAGTCAAACATCGGCTAAGGTCATCATACCAAAGACCTAAACAGAATAGTCAAACATCGGCTAAGGTCATCATACCAAAGATCTAAACAGAATAGTCAAACATCGGCTAAGGTCATCATACCAAAGACCTAAACAGAATAGTTAAACATTGGCTAAGGTCATCATACCAAAGATCTAAACAGAATAGATAAACATAGGCTAAGGTCATCATATCAAAGACCTAAACAGAATAGTCAAACATCGGCTAAGGTCATCATATCAAAGATCTAAACAGAATAGTCAATCATAGGCTAAGGTCATCATATCAAAGACCTAAACAGAATAGTTAAACATCGGCTAAGGTCATCATACCAAAGAACTAAACAGAATAGTCAAACATCGGCTAAGGTCATCATACCAAAGACCTAAACAGAATAGTCAAACATCGGCTAAGGTCATCATATCAAAGACCTAAATAGAATAGTCAAACATCGGCTAAGGTCATCATACCAAAGACCTAAACAGAATAGTCAAACATTGGCTAAGGTTATCATACCAAAGATCTAAACAGAATAGTCAAACATTGGCTAAGATCATCATACCAAAGATCTAAACAGAATAGTCAAACATCGGCTAAGGTCATCATACCAAAGATCTAAACAGAATAGTCAAACATTGGCTAAGATCATCATACCAAAGATCTAAACAGAATAGTTAAACATAGGCTAAGGTCATCATATCAGAGAACTAAACAGAGTAGTCAAACATCGGCTAAGGTCATCATACCAAAGACCTAAACAGAATAGTCAAACATCGGCTAAGGTCATCATACCAAAGATCTAAACAGAATAGTCAAACATCGGCTAAGGTCATCATACCAAAGACCTAAACAGAATAGTCAAACATTGGCTAAGGTCATCATACCAAAGACCTAAACAGAATAGTCAAGCATTGGCTAAGGTCATCATATCAAAGATCTAAACAGAATAGTCAAACATCGGCTAAGGTTATCATACCAAAGACCTACACAGAATAGTTAAACATCGGCTAAGGTTATCATACCAAAGACCTAAACAGAGTAGTCAAACATCGGCTAAGGTCATCATACCAAAGATCTAAACAGAATAGTCAAACATCGGCTAAGGTTATCATACCAAAGACCTAAACAGAATAGTCAAACATCGGCTAAGGTCATCATACCAAAGATCTAAACAGAATAGTCAAACATCGGCTAAGGTCATCATACCAAAGATCTAAACAGAATAGTCAAACATTGGCTAAGGCCATCATACCAAAGACCTAAACAGAATAGTCAAACATTGGCTAAGGTTATCATACCAAAGACCTAAACAGAATAGTTAAACATTGGCTAAGGTTATCATACCAAAGACCTAAACAGAGTAGTCAAACATCGGCTAAGGTCATCATACCAAAGATCTAAACAGAATAGTCAAACATCGGCTAAGTTTATCATACCAAAGACCTAAACAGAATAGTCAAACATCGGCTAAGGTCATCATACCAAAGATCTAAACAGAATAATCAAACATCGGCTAAGGTTATCATACTAAAGATCTAAACAGAATAGTCAAACATCGGCTAAGGTTATCATACCAAAGACCTAAACAGAATAGTCAAACATCGGCTAAGGTCATCATACCAAAGATCTAAACAGAATAGTCAAACATCGGCTAAGGTCATCATACCAAAGACCTAAACAGAATAGTCAAACATCGGCTAAGATCATCATACCAAAGATCTAAATAGAATAGTCAAACATCGGCTAAGGTTATCATACCAAAGACCTAAACAGAATAGTTAAACATAGGCTAAGGTCATCATACCAAAGATCTAAACAGAATAGTAAAACATCGGCTAAGGTTATCATAACAAAGATCTAAACAGAATAGTCAAACATCGGCTAAGGTTATCATACCAAAGACCTAAACAGAATAGTCAAACATCGGCTAAGGTCATCATACCAAAGATCTAAACAGAATAGTCAAACATCGGCTAAGGTTATCATACCAAAGATCTAAACAGAATAGTCAAACATCGGCTAAGGTCATCATACCAAAGATCTAAACAGAATAGTCAAACATCGGCTAAGGTTATCATACCAAAGATCTAAACAGAATAGTCAAACATCGGCTTTAGGTTATCATACCAAAGACCTAAACAGAATAGTCAAACATCGGCTAAGGTTATCATACCAAAGATCTAAACAGAATAGTCAAACATCGGCTAAGGTCATCATACCAAAGATCTAAACAGAATAGTCAAACATTGGCTAAGGTCATCATACCAAAGATCTAAACAGAATAGTCAAACATCGGCTAAGGTCATCATACCAAAGATCTAAATAGAATAGTTAAACATCGGCTAAGGTCATCATACCAAAGACCTAAACAGAATAGTCAAACATCGGCTAAGGTCATCATACCAAAGATCTAAACAGAATAGTCAAACATCGGCTAAGTTCATCATATCAAAGATCTAAACTGAATAGTCTAACATCGGCTAAGGTCATCATACCAAGGACCTAAATAGAATAGTCAAACATCGGCTAAGGTCATCATACCAAAGATGTAAACAGAATAGTCAAACATCGGCTAAGTTCATCATATCGACGACATAATCAGAATAGTCAAACATCGGCTAAGGTCATCATACCAAAGATCTAAACGGAATAGTCAAACATCGGGTAAGGTCATCATACCAAAGATCTAAACAGAATAGTCAAACATCGGCTAAGGTCATCATACCAAAGACCTAAAAAGAATAGTAAAACATCGGCTAAGGTCATCATACCAAAGACCTAAACAGAATAGTCAAACATTGGCTAAGGTCATCATACCAAAGATCTAAACAGAATAGTCAAACATAGGCTACGGTCATCATACCAAAGATCTAAACAGAATAGTTAAACATCGGCTAAGGTTATCATACCAAAGATCTAAACAGAATAATCAAACATCGGCTAAGGTCGTCATACCAAAGATCTAAACAGAATAGTCAAACATCGGCTAAGGTCATCATACCAAAGACCTAAACAGAATAGTTAAACATCGGCTAAGGTCATCATACCACAGACCTAAACAGAATAGTCAAACATTGGCTAAGGTTATCATACCAAAGATCTAAACAGAATAGTCAAACATCGGCTAAGGTCATCATACCAAAGATCTAAACAGAATAATCAAACATTGGCTAAGGTTATCATACCAAAGACCTAAACAGAATAGTCAAACATCGACTAAGGTCATCATACCAAAGATCTAAACAGAATAGTCAAACATTGGCAAAGGTCAAACATCGTCTAAGGTCATCCATGTCTGAAGGATGAGAACCTTAGTTTTAATAATAATTACATTATTATTGAAATGTAAATAAATGTAAATAAACATTTCGAATAAACCATGTTAGTGCCGAAATACGCAACAGTGGCTATCTAATGTAGTGCACACGACACATTTCTTCATCCAGTATGCTCAAATTCAACAGATTGAAAAGCCACATAAATGAAAAGTTAACATACAGTGGCAACTATTTCATTCTTATTCAGGAAATAATTTCAACAGTATATAGAAATTATAGGAATATGAGGAAGGACCTGCTGTGCGTCTTTACTCCCATATGTTTTGTCGGGAGTTGATGTTATATTAATGTTATCTTTGTCGGGAGTTGATGTTATATTAATGTTATCTTTGTCGGCAGTTGATGTTATATTAATGCTATCTTTGTCGGGAGTTGATGTTATATTAATGTTATCTTTGTCGGGAGTTGATGTTGTATTAATGTTATCTTTGTCGGGAGTTGATGTTGTATTAATGTTATCTTTGTCGGGAGTTGATGTTATATTAATGTTATCTTTGTCGGGAGTTGATGTTATATTAATGTTATCTTTGTCGGGAATTGATGTTATATTAATGTTATCTTTGTCGGGAGTTGATGTTGTATTAATGTTATCTTTGTCGGGAGTTGATGTTATATTAATGTTATCTTTGTCGGGAGTTGATGTTATATTAATGTTATCTTTGTCGGTAGTTGATGTTATATTAATGTTATCTTTGTCGGGAGTTGATGTTATATTAATGTTATCTTTGTCGGGAGTTGATGTTATATTAATGTTATCTTTGTCGGGAGTTGATGTTATATTAATGCTATCTTTGTCGGTAGTTGATGTTATATTAATGTTATCTTTGTCGGGAGTTGATGTTGTATTAATGTTATTTTTGTCGGGAGTTGATGTTATATTAATGTTATCTTTGTCGGGAGTTGATGTTATATTAATGTTATCTTTGTCGGCAGTTGATGTTATATTAATGCTATCTTTGTCGGGAGTTGATGTTGTATTAATGTTATCTTTGTCGGGAGTTGATGTTATATTAATGTTATCTTTGTCGGGAGTTGATGTTATATTAATGTTATCTTTGTCGGGAGTTGATGTTATATTAATGTTATCTTTGTCGGGAGTTGATGTTATATTAATGTTATCTTTGTCGGGAGTTGATGTTATATTAATGTTATCTTTGTCGGGAGTTGATGTTATATTAATGTTATCTTTGTCGGCAGTTGATGTTATATTAATGTTATCTTTGTCGGCAGTTGATGTTATATTAATGTTATCTTTGTCGAGAGTAGATGTTATATTAATGTTTTTGCATGTCGCTTGATAGTAACACTACGGGTGTCACATGTGGAGCAGGAACTACTAACCCTTTCGGAGCACCTGAGTTCGCCACCAGTTTTTACTGAGGATCATGTTGCTCGACATTTATTTTTCTGTGTAGTGTTTTGAACATCATTGTTTGTCCTCTAGTCCGTTTTCTGTTGACAATTGTAATGTCTGTCCCTCTTTGTAATGTCTGTCCCTCTTTGTAATGTCTGTCCCTCTTTGTAATGTCTGTCCCTCTTTAATTGTAATGTCTCTCCCTCTTTGTAATGACTTTCCCTCTTTGTAATGTCTGTCCCTCTTTGTAATGACTTTCCCTCTTTGTAATGTCTGTCCCTCTTCGATTTTAGGCCTCTGAAATCTCTTCGGTATCTTCAATCTTTATATTGTCAATAACTATGCAACGTAATGATTAAACAAATATAAAAGATAAAAAATGCTGGTAATATAAATACATTACAACATTCTGATTAATTCATTTGAACCGCCACGATATAGCTGAAATATTGTTGAAAGTGGTGTTAAACACCATAACCCTAACCCCTAATTCAGATGTGTGCCCGTTGTCGGTCAATTATGTTATTAATTGATTAACTTGCATTAACTAACATGCAACATCAAAAATACTTTTTGATTCTAACTGTATTATAGTACTTTGCATAATTATTGATATCATTTATATTCTGTCTTTTGTATAATTTAATTTATGTAATATGTTGTGTATTATATCGTGTTTCATCAATTTCGTAATGCACTATAATATTTATTTATGTGTCTCTATACAAGTATCATAGACACAGACAGTAATGTCAAAGACTTTTCACAAGAGAAAATAACAGAGATTGAATCTCACTTTTATATCGACATTACAGATCGAAGTTTGACATTGAAAAAGTCTCTCTATATTTTTAACCAATAACTATTTAGGAATATAAATAAAGATAATACGAACTCTTGACCAACATTTGTACTTTATTAACGGCAACAGAACTATACAATATGTCGTTGTAATTCTGGAGGTGTCCCAGGACTATACAATATGTCGTGGTAATTCTGGAGGTTTCCCGAACTCATACAAACAGATGAAGTTAACTTTGATTGTGCTATATGTTTTGTAAGAGGGAAAGAAGTATGGTTAACTTCTGTCTATATTTGTTAACATTGTCGTTGATTAAAGGTAAGGTTGTTGTTTATTAAAGGTAAGGTTGTTGTTTATTAAAGGTAACGCTGTTATTTATTAAAGGTAAGGTTGTTGTTTATTAAAGGTAAGGTTGTTGTTTATTAAAGATAAGGTTGTTGTTTATTAAAGGTAAGGTTGTCGTTGATTAAAGGTAAGGTTGTTGTTTATTAAAGGTAAGGTTGTTGTTTATTAAAGGTAATGCTGCTGTTTATTAAAGGTAAGGTTGTTGTTTATAAAAAGGTAAGGTTGTTGTTTATTAAAGGTAAGTTTGTTGTTTATTAAAGGTAAGGTTGTTGTTTATTAAAGGTAAGGTTAATGTTTATTAAAGGTAAGGTTGTTGTTTATTAAAGATAACGCTGTTGTTTATAAAAGGTAAGGTTGTTGTTTATTAAAGGTAAGGTTGTTGTTTATTAAAGGTAATACTGTTGTTTATTAAAGGTATTGTTGTTGTTTATTAAAGGTAAGGTTGTTGTTTATTAAAGGTAATGCTGTTGTTTATTAAAGGTAAGGTTGTTGTTTATAAAAAGGTAAGGTTGTTGTTTATTAAAGGTAAGGTTGTTGTTTATTAAAGGTAACGCTGTTGTTTATTAAAGGTAAGGTTGTTGTTTATTAAAGGTAAGGCTGTTGTTTATTAGAGGTAAGGTTGTTGTTTATTAAAGGTAATGTTGTTGTTTATTAAAGGTAACGCTGTTGTTTATTAAAGGTAACGCTGTTGTTTATTAAAGGTAAGGTTGTAGTTTATTAAAGGTAAGGTTGTTGTTTCTTAAAGGTAAGATTGTTGTTTATTAAAGGTAACGCTGTTGTTTATTAAAGGTAAGGTTGTTGTTTATTAAAGGTAAGGTTGTTGTTTATTAAAGGTAATGCTGTTGTTAATTAAAGGTAAGGTTGTTGTTTATTAAAGGTAACGCTGTTGTTTATTAAAGGTAAGGTTGTTGTTTATTAAAGGTAACGCTGTTGTTTATTAAAGGTAACGCTGTTGTTTATTAATGGTAAGGTTGTTGTTTATTAGAGGTAAGGTTGTTGTTTATTAAAGGTAACGCTGTTGTTTATTAAAGGTAATGCTGTTGTTTATTAAAGGTAATGCTGTTGTTTATTAAAGGTAAGGCTGTTGTTTATTAAAGGTAAAGTTGTTGTTTATTAAAGGTAAGGTTGTTGTTTATTAAAGGTAACGCTGTTGTTTATTAAAGGTAACGCTGTTGTTTATTAAAGGTAACGCTGTTGTCTATTAAAGGTAAGATTGTTGTTTATTAAAGGTACGGTTGTTGTTTATTAAAGGTAACGCTGTTGTGTATTAAAGGTAAGGTTGTTGTGTATTAAAGGTAAGGTTGTTGTTTATTAAAGGTAAGGTTGTTGTTTATTAAAGGTAACGCTGTTGTTTATTAAAGGTAAGGTTGTTGTTTATTAGAGGTAGGGTTGTTGTTTATTAAAGGTAACGCTGTTGTTTATTAAAGGTAACGCTGTTGTTTATTAAAGGTAATGCTGTTGTTTATTAAAGGTAAGGCTGTTGTTTATTAAAGGTAAGGTTGTTGTTTATTAGAGGTAAGGTTGTTGTTTATTAAAGGTAACGCTGTTGTTTATTAAAGGTAACGCTGTTGTTTATTAAAGGTAATGCTGTTGTTTATTAAAGGTAAGGCTGTTGTTTATTAAAGGTAAAGTTGTTGTTTATTAAAGGTAAGGTTGTTGTTTATTAAAGGTAACGCTGTTGTTTATTAAAGGTAACGCTGTTGTTTATTAAAGGTAACGCTGTTGTTTATTAAAGGTAAGATTGTTGTTTATTAAAGGTACGGTTGTTGTTTATTAAAGGTAACGCTGTTGTGTATTAAAGGTAAGGTTGTTGTTTATTAAAGGTAAGGTTGTTGTTTATTAAAGGTAACGCTGTTGTTTATTAAAGGTAACGCTGTTGTTTATTAAAGGTAAGGTTGTTGTTTATTAGAAGTAAGGTTGTTGTTTATTAAAGGTAAGGTTGTTGTTTATTAAAGGTAACGCTGTTGTTTATTAAAGGTAACGCTGTTGTTTATTAAAGGTAAGGTTGTTGTTTATTAGAAGTAAGGTTGTTGTTTATTAAAGGTAAGGTTGTTGTTTATTAAAGGTAAGGTTGTTGTTTATTATGGTTATGTGCTATGGTGTTTAATTTTTCAGCTATATCGTGGCGGTCAGTTTTATTGGTTGAGGAAACCGGAGAAAACCACCGACCTGCCGCAAGACACTGACATTGTTTTTTCGTTGTTGTAAATTTGTCCCCGATTAAAGGTAGATTAAAAGCTTAAGTAAAGTCGACTTTGATTAAAGGTAAGAGCAGTTTAAAGATACCCTTCTAAGACAAGTTATTTGCATCTAGATCGGCCATTCCTTTTTTATGAAGCACAGTTGGACTAATTCTGTTAATCTGTCTTTTAGTTTTGAGTGGTGACAAGTTAAGAGGGCATGGGAGTCACATGTTTTAATGATATTGCATGAGGAGAAAGAACAAATATTGTATGAACAGATCGTTATAATTTTTCAGACTCCTCACCTGTGATTTGTTCAACAAAAATATTTCTCGTAATGAAGAAAATTATCAAGAATAATTGTAAATAATATACATAATGCGTATGCATGTGTCTATACCAACAAATTAATATGAAGGACGAGAAGTTATTTTGTGAAGAAGAAGGAACGATGACTAGGTATAATCTTCTATCTTTAACACTCAACTTCAACTGTTGATTAATGTATTATGATAATTTACTTATTGATGTTGTTCATGGTAAATTTCGTACATTTCAGGAGAAACCATGCAAATAAGTACCCCTAATGCAAAGGAAAAAGACAAATATAGATATATTATCCTACCAGACCTCGCTGCCAGCATACAGCACAACGATCTCTTGCATGTTAAAGTGAAAGCATGCCATGATGTTTACATAGCATTAATAAATGGGGAATCGGAAAACGATCAGCTTTATGAGGTAGTGCTTGGGGGCTGGAATAACAGCAAATCAGTTCTACGAACGCACAAACAACAGCAACCAGCAGCGAGAACGTCTGTGGGATCTGTATTAGATTGTACGAGGTTTAAGGAATTCGTTATAAAGTGGACCTATTCCACAATTAACATTGTACTAAGCACAAACCCCGGAAACAGTTGCATTTTAAGATGGTGGACACAAACAAAGCTGAATCCAATAAAAAACGTTGGAGTTTATACTGGCTTTGGATCAACTGGTGAATGGATATTTGATTATAAAGCAGGTAGTATTCTTATTTTTCAAATACTAATCACACTAATTATGGTTAATACACGAAACTAAACTGTTCTGTATAGTAAAAAGTAGTTCATTGCATGATGCGACCACTTCCGGTATATCTGATTGACTTCCGTGTTTGGGGGAGCGTTTGTTTTTGTTTTCTATTACATTTATCTTTCAGATCAAGATAAAATATATTACCATGAGTCAGTGTCAGTAATGATATCTAATATTAAAATAGAAAACAGATATGTAAAAACAGTTCTTAAATGAGTTCCAGAAATTATTAACAACTGTATTTGTGTAGATCTGAATTCAATTTTTAGTGTCTAATGCCAATTACTCTCATTTTAAACAGTTGTTCATAATTTAAATCTTCTTTATCTGCAAAAATATAGTACCTACACAAATCCACTTTTCATCCCCGGCTTTTAGTCTAAGTTTTCTGTTTAATTTCGTATATGTCTATTTTCAAAATTGGCATTATTATTTTTTAATATTACGTCACTCTATGATTGAAACATTGTTTGTGACCAGTTAAATATCAACGACTCATAGCAATGAAAATGATATGATATAAAAGATGATCCTGATCTACAATGTATTTATCAAAACATACTTATGGATACAAGCTGTGCACCTTTATTACCAATTAATTCTCAAACTCTCATGAGGCAGAATTAACATAAATCCCTTTCAAATAAATATTACAATACAAAAATACCCCTAAACTTTAATTGCAAGTTTTCGATAAACTGATGAAATTTTGACACCTTTCTTGACTAGTTATTGCTTTATTTATGTATTTTGTTTCTATATTTAGATCAGGAATTCAGAATAAATACCCCTGACTCGGTATATGACCCTAAATACATTGTTCTGACAAATTTGGCTAAGACAATATCATCACATCAATTTATAACCTTCAAAGTGAAAGCTTGTCATGATGCTTACATCGGTCTGATTGCCGGGGACACAGTTACGAGCCAGCTGTATGAAATAGTTATTGGGGCCTTTGGTAACACAAAGTCTGTGATACGGACAGCACAACAACAAATTCCAGCAGCACGGACTGTCAGTGGAGGGCAATTTGTACATTGTCAGCTGTACAAACAGTTTTGGATTAGCTGGACTTATTCAACCATTAAGATCGGGAAAGGGATGTCACGGAATAACTTGATGTTCATTACTCTGTCAAAAAGGAATGGATTAAATCCCATTAACAACATTGCAATCTACACTGGGTTTGGATCAACTGGAGAGTGGGTATTCTATAAAGCAGGTATCGTATAATTGTAGCATTATAACGTAGATATCAAATCTATTGCGAACGACGCGTTTCTGAAAAAAACTTCATCAAGCACGCTCAAAGCCAAAATATTGGAAAGCCAAATAATTTTATAAAAACTTTGGGAACAATAAAACCAAAGGGCCTAAGCAGGATTGCCAAATCCGTCTAATGTCACCTATGTTTGAGGAGGAAACCTTAGTTTTAATAATAATTGCATTATTTAGTAGCTGTAATTTTCAATAATATATCGTGTCGTGACATCTGCTCGGCTATGCAATTTCTTTTGATTTACAAATCTCACGCAGCAGGAGTACTATTAGTTCACCAGCAGTGGTATCGACATAGCGATTGTGAAAATTGCGTTAATCAGCAGCTACAACTCTACCTCTCCCATCACAATGAGAAACGATATAATTGAACTATTGTTGAAAGTGTCATTAAACAGCCATAACAATAATCCTTAGATCACACAATATAAAACAATATAACTGAAATTTTTTTACCAACAACTTTCGTTTTCTTGATATTCAATATTACTATCTACCCACTATGTTAATCACTTGTTGTGCTTTGTGTTTGTATCACATCTATACACATTACTATATTTGTTTTATATTTAAGTGGACGGTGAATTCACACCCTGGACGTCACGTGTGAAATGCTCTCGTACGTGTGGAGGTGGGAGACAATTGTGTACACGATCTTGTTCAAATCCAGCACCTCAATATGGTGGTAGACGATGTTCTGGTATAACGTCAAAGTATTGTCTCTGTAACACAAATACTTGTCCACGTAAGTTGATGGTTCGTCAAAGTTACACAAATACTTGTCCACGTAAGTTGATGGTTCGTCAAAGTTACACAAATACTTGTCCACGTAAGTTGATGGTTCATCAAAGTATTGTCTCTGTAACATAAATACATGTCCACGTAAGTTGATGGTTCGTCAAAGTTACACAAATACTTGTCCACGTAAGTTGATGGTTCATCAAAGATACACAAATACTTGTCCACGTAAGGTTCGTCAAAGTATTGTCTCTGTAACACAAATACTTGTCCACGTAAGTTGATGGTTCGTCAAAGTTACACAAATACTTGTCCACGTAAGTTGATGATTCGTCAAAGTTACACAAATACTTGTCCACGTAAGTTGATGGTTCGTCAAAGTATTGTCTCTGTAACACAAATACTTGTCCACGTAAGATGACGGTTCGTCAAAGTATTGTCTCTGTAACACAACTACTTGTCCACGTAAGTTGATGGTTCGTCAAAGTATTGTCTCTGTAACACAACTACTTGTCCACGTAAGTTGATGGTTCGTCAATATATTGTCTCTGTAACACAACTACTTGTCCACGTAAGTTGATGGTTCGTCAAAGTATTGTCTCTGTAACACAACTACTTGTCCACGTAAGTTGATGGTTCGTCAAAGTATTGTCTCTGTAACACAAATACTTGTCCACGTAAGTTGATGGTTCGTCAAAGTATTGTTTCTGTAACACAACTACTTGTCCACGTAAGTTGATGGTTCGTCAAAGAATTGTCTTTGTAACACAAATACTTGTCCACGTAAGTTGATGGTTCGTCAAAGTTACACAAATACTTGTCCACGTAAGTTGATGGTTCGTCAAAGTATTGTCTCTATAACACAAATACTTGTCCACGTAAGTTGATGATGTGTCAAAGTTACACAAATACTTGTCCACGTAAGTTGATGGCTCGTCAAAGTTACACACATACTTGTCCACGTAAGTTGATGGTTCGTCAAAGTATTGTCTCTGTAACACAAATACTTGTCCACGTAAGATGACGGTTCGTCAAAGTATTGTCTCTGTAACACAACTACTTGTCCACGTAAGTTGATGGTTCGTCAAAGTATTGTCTCTGTAACACAACTACTTGTCCACGTAAGTTGATGGTTCGTCAATATATTGTCTCTGTAACACAACTACTTGTCCACGTAAGTTGATGGTTCGTCAAAGTATTGTCTCTGTAACACAACTACTTGTCCACGTAAGTTGATGGTTCGTCAAAGTATTGTCTCTGTAGCACAACTACTTGTCCACGTAAGTTGATGGTTCGTCAAAGTATTGTCTCTGTAACACAACTACTTGTCCACGTAAGTTGGTGGTTCGTCAAAGTATTGTCTCTGTAACACAAATACTTGTCCACGTAAGTTGATGGTTCGTCAACGTATTGTCTCTGTAACACCAATACTTGTCCACGTAAGTTGATGGTTCGTCAAAGTTACACAAATACTTGTCCACGTAAATTGATGATTCGTCAAAGTTACACAAATACCTGTCCACGTAAGATGATGGTTCGTCAAAGTATTGTCTCTGTAACACAAATACTTGTCTACGTAAGGTGATGGTTCGTCAAAGTATTGTCTCTGTAACACCAATACTTGTCTACGTAAGTTGATGGTTCGTCAAAGTTACACAAATACTTGTCCACGTAAGTTGATGATTCGTCAAAGTTACACAAATACTTGTCCACGTAAGTTGATGGTTCGTCAAAGTATTGTCTCTGTAACACAAATACTTGTCCACGTAAGTTGATGGTTCGTCAAAGTTACACAATTAGTTGTCCACGTAAGTTGATATTTCGTCAAAGTTACACAAATACTTGTCCACGTAAGTTGATGGTTCGTCAAAGTATTGTCTCTGTAACACAAATACTTGTCCACGTAAGTTGATGGTTCGTCAAAGTATTGTTTCTGTAACACAACTACTTGTCCACGTAAGTTGATGGTTCGTCAAAGTATTGTCTTTGTAACACAAATACTTGTCCACGTAAGTTGATGGTTCGTCAAAGTTACACAAATACTTGTCCACGTAAGTTGATGGTTCGTCAAAGTATTGTCTCTATAACAGAAATACTTGTCCACGTAAGTTGATGGTGTGTCAAAGTAACACAAATACTTGTCCACGTAAGTTGATGATTCGTCAAAGTTACACAAATACTTGACCACGTAAGTTGATGGTTCGTCAAAGTATTGTCTCTGTAACACAAATACTTGTCCACGTAAGTTGATGGTTCGTCAAAGTATTGTCTCTGTAACACAAATACTTGTCCACGTAAGTTGATGGTTCGTCAAAGTTACACAAATACTTGTCCACGTAAGTTGATGATTCGTCAAAGTTACACAAATACTTGTCCACGTAAGTTGATGGTTCGTCAAAGTATTGTCTCTGTAACACAAATACTTGTCCACGTAAGTTGATGGTTCGTCAAAGTATTGTCTCTGTAACACCAATACTTGTCTACGTAAGTTGATGGTTCGTCAAAGTTACACAAATACTTGTCCACGTAAGTTGATGATTCGTCAAAGTTACACAAATACTTGTCCACGTAAGTTGATGGTTCGTCAAAGTATTGTCTCTGTAACACAAATACTTGTCCACGTAAGTTGATGGTTCGTCAAAGTTACACAATTAGTTGTCCACGTAAGTTGATATTTCGTCAAAGTTACACAAATACTTGTCCACGTAAGTTGATGGTTCGTCAAAGTATTGTCTCTGTAACACAAATACTTGTCCACGTAAGATGACGGTTCGTCAAAGTATTGTCTCTGTAACACAACTACTTATCCACGTAAGTTGATGGTTCGTCAAAGTATTGTCTCTGTAACACAACTACTTGTCCACGTAAGTTGATGGTTCGTCAATGTATTGTCTCTGTAACACAGCTACTTGTCCACGTAAGTTGATGGTTCGTCAAAGTATTGTCTCTGTAACACAACTACTTGTCCACGTAAGTTGATGGTTCGTCAAAGTATTGTCTCTGTAACAGAACTACTCGTCCACGTAAGTTGATGGTTCGTCAAAGTATTGTCTCTGTAACCCAACTACTTGTCCACATAAGTTGATGATTCGTCAAAGTATTGTCTCTGTAACATAAATACTTGTCCACTTAAGTTAATGGTTCGTCAAAGTTACACAAATACTTGTCCACGTAAGTTGATGATTCGTCAAAGTTACACAAATACTTGTCCACGTAAGTTGATGGTTCATCAAAGTATTGTCTCTGTAACACTAATACTTGTCCAAGTAAGTTGATGATTCATCAACGTATTGTCTTTGTAGCACAAATACTTGTCCACGTAAGTTGATGGTTCATCAACGTATTGTCTCTGTAACACAAATACTTGTCCACGTTCGTTGATGATTCATCAACGTATTGTCTCTGTAACACAAATACTTGTCCACGTAAGGTGATGGTACATCAACGTATTGTCTCTGTAACACAACTACTTGTCCACGTAAGTTGATGGTTCATCAACGTATTGTCTTTGTAGCACAAATACTTGTCGACGTAAGTTGATGGTTCATCAACGTATTGTCTCTGTAACACAAATACTTGTCCACGTAAGTAGATGATTCATCAACGTATTGTCTCTGTAACACAAATACTTGTCCACGTAAGTTGATGATTCATCAACGTATTGTCTTTGTAGCACAAATACTTGTCCACGTAAGTTGATAATTCGTCAAAGTTACACAAATACTTGTCCACGTAAGTTGATGGTTCGTCAAAGTTACACAAATACTTGTCTTCGTAAGTTGATGGTTCATCAAAGTATTGTCTCTGTAACACAAATACTTGTCCACGTAAATTGATGGTTCGTGAAAGTTACACAAATACTTGTCTTCGTAAGTTGATGGTTCATCAAAGTATTGTCTCTGTAACACAAATACTTGTCCACGTAAGTTGATGGTTCGTCAAAGTATTGTCTCTGTAACACAAATACTTGTCCACGTAAGTTGATGGTTCATCAACGTATTGTCTCTGTAACACAAATACTTGTCCACGTTCGTTGATGATTCATCAACGTATTGTCTTTGTAGCACAAATACTTTTTCACGTAAGTTGATGGTTCATCAACGTATTGTCTCTGTAACATAAATACTTGCCCACGTAAGTTGATGATTCATCAACGTATTGTCTTTGTACCACAAATACTTTTCACGTAAGTTGATGGTTCATCAACGTATTGTCTCTGTAACATAAATACTTGCCCACGTAAGTTGATGATTCATCAACGTATTGTCTTTGTACCACAAATACTTGTCCACGTAAGTTGATGGTTCGTCAAAGTATTGTCTCAGTAACACAAATACTTGTCCTAGTTCGTTGATGATTCATCAACGTATTGTCTTTGTAGCACAAATACTTGTCCACGTAAGTTGATGGTTCATCAACGTATTGTCTTTGTAGCACAAATACTTGTCCACGTAAGTTGATGATTCGTCAAAGTTACACAAATACCTGTCCACGTAAGATGATGGTTCGTCAAAGTATTGTCACTGTAACACAAATACTTGTCCACGTAAGTTGATGGTTCGTCAAAGTATTGTCTCTGTAACACCAATACTTGTCTACGTAAGTTGATGGTTCGTCAAAGTTACACAAATACTTGTCCACGTAAGTTGATGATTCGTCAAAGTTACACAAATACTTGTCCACGTAAGTTGATGGTTCGTCAAAGTATTGTCTCTGTAACACAAATACTTGTCCACGTAAGTTGATGGTTCGTCAAAGTATTGTTTATGTAACACAATTACTTGTCCACGTAAGTTGATGGTTCGTCAAAGTATTGTCTTTGTAACACAAATACTTGTCCACGTAAGTTGATGGTTCGTCAAAGTTACACAAATACTTGTCCACGTAAGTTGATGGTTCGTCAAAGTATTGTCTCTATAACACAAATACTTGTCCACGTAAGTTGATGGTGTGTCAAAGTTACACAAATACGTGTCCACGTAAGTTGATGATTCGTCAAAGTTACACAAATACTTGTCCACGTAAGTTGATGGTTCGTCAAAGTATTGTCTCTGTAACACAACTACTTGTCCACGTAAGTTGATGGTTCGTCAAAGTATTGTCTCTGTAACACAAATACTTGTCCACGTAAGTTGATGGTTCGTCAAAGTTACACAAATACTTGTCCACGTAAGTTGATGATTCGTCAAAGTTACACAAATACTTGTCGACGTAAGTTGATGGTTCGTCAAAGTATTGTCTCTGTAACACAAATACTTGTCCGCGTAAGTTGATGGTTCGTCAAAGTTACACAAATACTTGTCCACGTAAGTTGATGATTCGTCAAAGTTACACAAATACTTGTCCACGTAAGTTGATGGTTCGTCAAAGTATTGTCTCTGTAACACAAATACTTGTCCACGTAAGATGACGGTTCGTCAAAGTATTGTCTCTGTAACACAACTACTTATAACACGTAAGTTGATGGTTCGTCAAAGTATTGTCTCTGTAACACAACTACTTGTCCACGTAAGTTGATGGTTCGTCAATGTATTGTCTCTGTAACACAGCTACTTGTCGACGTAAGTTGATGGTTCGTCAAAGTATTGTCTCTGTAACACAACTACTTGTCCACGTAAGTTGATGGTTCGTCAAAGTATTGTCACTGTAACAAAACTACTCGTCCACGTAAGTTGATGGTTCGTCAAAGTATTGTCTCTGTAACACAACTACTTGTCCACATAAGTTGATGATTCGTCAAAGTATTGTCTCTGTAACATAAATACTTGTCCACGTAAGTTGATGGTTCGTCAAAGTTACACAAATACTTGTCCACGTAAGTTGATGATTCATCAACGTGTTGTCTTTGTAGCACAAATACTTGTCCACGTAAGTTAATGGTTCATCAACGTATTGTCTCTGTAACACAAATACTTGTCCACGTTCGTTGATGATTCATCAACGTATTGTCTCTGTAACACAAATACTTGTCCACGTAAGGTGATGGTACATCAACGTATTGTCTCTGTAACACAACTACTTGTCCACGTAAGTTGATGGTTCGTCAAAGTATTGTCTCTGTAACAAAACTACTCGTCCACGTAAGTTGATGGTTCGTCAAAGTATTGTCTCTGTAACACAACTACTTGTCCACATAAGTTGATGATTCGTCAAAGTATTGTCTCTGTAACATAAATACTTGTCCACGTAAGTTGATGGTTCGTCAAAGTTACATAAATACTTGTCCACGTAATTTGATGATTCATCAACGTATTGTCTTTGTAGCACAAATACTTGTCCACGTAAGTTAATGGTTCATCAACGTATTGTCTCTGTAACACAAATACTTGTCCACGTTCGTTAATGATTCATCAACGTATTGTCTCTGTAACACAAATACTTGTCCACGTAAGGTGATGGTACATCAACGTATTGTCTCTGTAACACAACTACTTGTCCACGTAAGTTGATGGTTCATCAACGTATTGTCTTTGTAGCACAAATACTTGTCGACGTAAGTTGATGGTTCATCAAAGTATTGTCTCTGTAACACAAATACTTGTCCACGTAAGTAGATGATTCATCAACGTATTGTCTATGTAACACAAATACTTGTCCACGTAAGTTGATGGTTCATCAACGTATTGTCTCTGTAACACAAATACTTGTCCACGTAAGTTGATGGTTCGTCAAAGTTACACAAATACTTGTCTTCGTAAGTTGATGGTTCATCAAAGTATTGTCTCTGTAACACAAATACTTGTCCACGTAAGTTGATGGTTCGTCAAAGTATTGTCTCTGTAACACAAATACTTGTCCACGTAAATTGATGGTTCGTCAAAGTTACACAAATACTTGTCTTCGTAAGTTGATGGTTCATCAAAGTATTGTCTCTGTAACACAAATACTTGTCCACGTAAGTTGATGGTTCGTCAAAGTATTGTCTCTGTAACACCAATACTTGTCCACGTTCGTTGATGATTCATCAACGTATTGTCTTTGTAGCACAAATACTTGTCCACGTAAGTTGATGGTTCATCAACGTATTGTCTCTTTAACACAAATACATTTCCACGTTCGTTGATGATTCATCAACGTATTGTCTTTGTAGCACAAATACTTTTTCACGTAAGTTGATGGTTCATCAACGTATTGTCTCTGTAACACAAATACTTGCCCACGTAAGTTGATGGTTCGTCAAAGTATTGTCTCAGTAACACAAATACTTGTCCAAGTTCGTTGATGATTCATCAACGTATTGTCTTTGTAGCACAAATACTTGTCCACGTAAGTTGATGGTTTATCAACGTATTGTCTTTGTAGCACAAATACTTGTCCACGTAAGTTGATGATTCACCAACGTATTGTCCCTGTAACACAAATACTTGTCGACGTAAGTTGATGGTTCGTCAAAGTATTGTCTCTGTAACACAACTACTTGTCCAAGTAAGTTGATGATTCACCAACGTATTTTCTCTGTAACACAACTACTTGTCCACGTAAGTTGATGATTCACCAACGTATTGTCTCTGTAACACAAATACTTGTCGACGTAAGTTGATGGTTCGTCAAAGTATTGTCTCTGTAAAACAAATACTTGTCCACGTAAGTTGATGATTCACCAACGTATTGTCTCTGTATCACAAATACTTGTCCACGTAAGTTGATGGTTCGTCAAAGTATTGTCTTTGTAGCACAAATACTTGTCCACGTAAGTTGATGGTTCACCAACGTATTGTCTCTGTAACGCAAATACTTGTCCACGTAAGTTGATGGTTCGTCAAAGTATTATCTCTGTAACACAACTACTTGTCCATGTAAGTTGATGGTTCATCAACGTATTGTCTCTGTAACACAAATACATGTCCACGTAAGTTGATGGTTCGTCAAAGCATTGTCTCTGTGACACAACTACTTGTCGACGTAAGTTGATGGTTCGTCAAAGTATTGTCTCTGTAACACAACTACTTGTCCATGTAAGTTGATGGTTCATCAACATATTGTCTCTGTAACACAAATACTTGTCCACGTAAGTTGATGGTTCGTCAAAGTATTGTCTCTGTGACACAAATACTTGTCGACGTAAGTTGATGGTTCGTCAAAGAATTGTCTCTGTGACTCAAATACTTGTCGACGTAAGTTGATGGTTCGTCAATGTATTGTCTCTGTAACACATATACTTGTCGACGTAAGTTGATGGTTCGTCAAAGTATTGTCTCTGTGACACAAATACTTGTCCACGTAAGTTGATGGTTCGTCAATGTATTGTCTCTGTAACACAACTACTTGTCCACGTAAGTTGATGGTTCGTCAAAGTATTGTCTCTGTAACACAACTACTTGTCCACGTAAGTTGATGGCTCGTCAATGTATTGTCTCTGTAACACAACTACTTGTCCACGTAAGTTGATGGTTCGTGAAAGTATTGTCTCTGTAACACCAATACTTGTCCACGTAAGTTGATGGCTCGTCAAAGTTACACAAATACTGTCCACGTAAGTTGATGATTCGTCAAAGTTACACAAATACTTGTCCACGTAAGTTGATGGTTCATCAAAGTATTGTCTCTGTAACACAAATACTTGTCCACGTAAGTTGATGGTTCGTCAAAGTATTGTCTCTGTAACACAAATACTTGTCCACGTAAGATGACGGTTCGTCAAAGTATTGTCTCTGTAACACAACTACTTATCCACGTAAGTTGATGGTTCGTCAAAGTATTGTCTCTGTAGCACAACTACTTGTCCACGTAAGTTGATGGTTCGTCAATGTATTGTCTCTGTAACACAGCTACTTGTCCACGTAAGTTGATGGTTCGTCAAAGTATTGTCTCTGTAACACAACTACTTGTCCACGTAAGTTGATGGTTCGTCAAAGTATTGTCTCTGTAACAGAACTACTCGTCCACGTAAGTTGATGGTTCGTCAAAGTATTGTCTCTGTAACAAAACTACTTGTCCACATAAGTTGATGATTCGTCAAAGTATTGTCTCTGTAACATAAATACTTGTCCACGTAAGTTGATTGTTCGTCAAAGTTACACAAATACTTGTCCACGTAAGTTGATGATTCGTCAAAGTTACACAAATACTTGTCCACGTAAGTTGATGGTTCATCAAAGTATTGTCTCTGTAAAACAAATACTTGTCCACGTAAGTTGATGATTCACCAACGTATTGTCTCTGTATCACAAATACTTGTCCACGTAAGTTGATGGTTCGTCAAAGTATTGTCTTTGTAGCACAAATACTTGTCCACGTAAGTTGATGGTTCACCAACGTATTGTCTCTGTAACGCAAATACTTGTCCACGTAAGTTGATGGTTCGTCAAAGTATTATCTCTGTAACACAACTACTTGTCCATGTAAGTTGATGGTTCATCAACGTATTGTCTCTGTAACACAAATAAATGTCCACGTAAGTTGATGGTTCGTCAAAGCATTGTCTCTGTGACACAACTACTTGTCGACGTAAGTTGATGGTTCGTCAAAGTATTGTCTCTGTAACACAACTACTTGTCCATGTAAGTTGATGGTTCATCAACATATTGTCTCTGTAACACAAATACTTGTCCACGTAAGTTGATGGTTCGTCAAAGTATTGTCTCTGTGACACAAATACTTGTCGACGTAAGTTGATGGTTCGTCAAAGAATTGTCTCTGTGACTCAAATACTTGTCGACGTAAGTTGATGGTTCGTCAATGTATTGTCTCTGTAACACATATACTTGTCGACGTAAGTTGATGGTTCGTCAAAGTATTGTCTCTGTGACACAAATACTTGTCGACGTAAGTTGATGGTTCGTCAATGTATTGTCTCTGTAACACAACTACTTGTCCACGTAAGTTGATGGTTCGTCAAAGTATTGTCTCTGTAACACAACTACTTGTCCACGTAAGTTGATGGCTCGTCAATGTATTGTCTCTGTAACACAACTACTTGTCCACGTAAGTTGATGGTTCGTGAAAGTATTGTCTCTGTAACACCAATACTTGTCCACGTAAGTTGATGGCTCGTCAAAGTTATACAAATACTGTCCACGTAAGTTGATGATTCGTCAAAGCTACACAAATACTTGTCCACGTAAGTTGATGGTTCATCAAAGTATTGTCTCTGTAACACAAATACTTGTCCACGTAAGTTGATGGTTCGTCAAAGTATTGTCTCTGTAACACAAATACTTGTCCACGTAAGATGACGGTTCGTCAAAGTATTGTCTCTGTAACACAACTACTTATCCACGTAAGTTGATGGTTCGTCAAAGTATTGTCTCTGTAGCACAACTACTTGTCCACGAAAGTTGATGGTTCGTCAATGTATTGTCTCTGTAACACAGCTACTTGTCCACGTATGTTGATGGTTCGTCAAAGTATTGTCTCTGTAGCACAACTACTTGTCCACGTAAGTTGATGGTTCGTCAATGTATTGTCTCTGTAACACAGCTACTTGTCCACGTAAGTTGATGGTTCGTCAAAGTATTGTCTCTGTAACAGAACTACTCGTCCACGTAAGTTGATGGTTCGTCAAAGTATTGTCTCTGTAACAAAACTACTTGTCCACATAAGTTGATGATTCGTCAAAGTATTGTCTCTGTAACATAAATACTTGTCCACGTAAGTTGATTGTTCGTCAAAGTTACACAAATACTTGTCCACGTAAGTTGATGATTCGTCAAAGTTACACAAATACTTGTCCACGTAAGTTGATGGTTCATCAAAGTATTGTCTCTGTAACACAAATACTTGTCCACGTAAGTTGATGATTCATCAACGTATTGTCTTTGTAGCACAAATACTTGTCCACGTAAGTTAATGGTTCATCAACGTATTGTCTCTGTAACACAAATACTTGTCCACGTTCGTTGATGATTCATCAACGTATTGTCTCTGTAACACAAATACTTGTCCACGTAAGGTGATGGTACATCAACGTATTGTCTCTGTAACACAACTACTTGTCCACGTAAGTTGATGGTTCATCAACGTATTGTCTTTGTAGCAAAAATACTTGTCGACGTAAGTTGATGGTTCATCAAAGTATTGTCTCTGTAACACAAATACTTGTCCACGTAAGTAGATGATTCATCAACGTATTGTCTATGTAACACAAATACTTGTCCATGTAAGTTGATGGTTCATCAACGTATTGTCTCTGTAACACAAATACTTGTCCACGTAAGTTGATGATTCATCAACGTATTGTCTTTGTAGCACAAATACTTGTCCACGTAAGTTGATAATTCGTCAAAGTTACACAAATACTTGTCCACGTAAGTTGATGGTTCGTCAAAGTTACACAAATACTTGTCTTCGTAAGTTGATGGTTCATCAAAGTATTGTCTCTGTAACACAAATACTTGTCCACGTAAGTTGATGGTTCGTCAAAGTATTGTCTCTTTAACACAAATACTTGTCCACGTAAATTGATGGTTCGTCAAAGTTACACAAATACTTGTCTTCGTAAGTTGATGGTTCATCAACGTATTGTCTCTGTAACACAATTACTTGTCCACGTAAGTTGATGGTTCATCAACGTATTGTCTCTTTAACACAAATACTTGTCCACGTTCGTTGATGATTCATCAACGTATTGTCTTTGTAGCACAAATACTTTTCACGTAAGTTGATGGTTCATCAACGTATTGTCTCTGGAACACAAATACTTGCCAACGTAAGTTGATGATTCATCAACGTATTGTCTTTGTACCACAAATACTTGTCCACGTAAGTTGATGGTTCGTCAAAGTATTGTCTCAGTAACACAAATACTTGTCCAAGTTCGTTGATGATTCATCAACGTATTGTCTTTGTAGCACAAATACTTGTCCACGTAAGTTGATGGTTCATCAACGTATTGTCTTTGTAGCACAAATATTTGTTCACGTAAGTTGATGATTCACCAACGTATTGTCTCTGTAACACAAATACTTGTGGACGTAAGTTGATGGTTCGTCAAAGTATTGTCTCTGTAACACAACTACTTGTCCACGTAAGTTGATGATTCACCAACGTATTTTCTCTGTAACACAACTACTTGTCCACGTAAGTTGATGATTCACCAACGTATTGTCTCTGTAACACAAATACTTGTCGACGTAAGTTGATGGTTCGTCAACGTATTGTCTCTGTAACACAAATACTTGTCCACGTAAGTTGATGATTCACCAACGTATTGTCTCTGTAACACAAATACTTGTCGACGTAAGTTGGTGGTTCGTCAAAGTATTGTCTCTGTAACACAACTACTTGTCCATGTAAGTTGATGGTTCATCAACGTATTGTCTCTGTAACACAAATACTTGTCCACGTAAGTTGATGGTTCGTCAAAGTATTGTCTTTGTAGCACAAATACTTGTCCACGTAAGTTGATGGTTCACCAACGTATTGTCTCTGTAACGCAAATACTTGTCCACGTAAGTTGATGGTTCGTCAAAGTAGTATCTCTGTAACACAACTACTTGTCCATGTAAGTTGATGGTTCATCAACGTATTGTCTCTGTAACACAAATACATGTCCACGTAAGTTGATGGTTCGTCAAAGCATTGTCTCTGTGACACAACTACTTGTCGACGTAAGTTGATGGTTCGTCAAAGTATTGTCTCTGTAACACAACTACTTGTCCATGTAAGTTGATGGTTCATCAACGTATTGTCTCTGTAACACAAATACTTGTCCACGTAAGTTGATGGTTCGTCAAAGTATTGTCTCTGTGACACAAATACTTGTCGACGTAAGTTGATGGTTCGTCAAAGTATTGTCTCTGAGACTCAAATACTTGTCGACGTAAGTTGATGATTCGTCAATGTATTGTCTCTGTAACACATATACTTGTCGACGTAAGTTGATGGTTCGTCAAAGTATTGTCTCTGTGACACAAATACTTGTCGACGTAAGTTGATGGTTTGTCAATGTATTGTCTCTGTAACACAACTACTTGTCCACGTAAGTTGATGGTTCGTCAAAGTATTGTCTCTGTAACACAACTACTTGTCCACGTAAGTTGATGGTTCGTCAATGTATTGTCTCTGTAACATAACTACTTGTCCACGTGAGTTGATGGTTCGTGAAAGTATTGTCTCTGTAGCACCAATACTTGTCCACGTAAGTTGATTGCTCGTCAAAGTTACACAAATACTGTCCACGTAAGTTGATGATTCGTCAAAGTTACACAAATACTTGTCCACGTAAGTTGATGGTTCATCAAAGTATTGTCTCTGTAACACAAATACTTGTCCACGTAAGTTGATGATTCATCAACGAATTGTCTTTTTAGCACAAATACTTGTCCACGTAAGTTGATGATTACTCAACGTATTGTCTCTGTAACACAAATACTTGTCCACGTAAGGTGATGGTACATCAACGTATTGTCTCTGTAACACAACTACTTGTCCACGTAAGTTGATGGTTCATCAACGTATTGTCTTTGTAGCACAAATACTTGTCCACGTAAGTTGATGGTGCATCAACGTATTGTCTCTGTAACACAAATACTTGTCCACGTTCGTTGATGATTCATCAACGTATTGTCTTTGTAGCACAAATACTTGTCCACGTAAGTTGATGGTTCATCAACATATTGTCTCTGTAACACAAATACTTGTCCACGTAAGTTGATGATTCATCAACGTATTGTCTTTGTAGCACAAAAACTTGTCCACGTAAGTTGATGATTCGTCAAAGTTACACAAATACTTGTCTTCGTAAGTTGATGGTTCATCAAAGTATTGTCTCTGTAACACAAATACTTGTCCACGTAAGTTGATGGTTCGTAAAAGTAATGTCTCTGTAACACAAATACTTGTCCACGTAAATTGATGGTTCGTCAAAGTTACACAAATACTTGTCTTCGTAAGTTGACGGTTCATCAAAGTATTGTCTCTGTAACACAAATACTTGTCCACGTAAGTTGATGGTTCTTCAAAGTATTGTCTCTGTAACACAAATACTTGTCCACGTTCGTTGATGATTCATCAACGTATTGTCTTTGAAGCACAAATACTTGTCCACGTAAGTTGATGGTTCATCAACGTATTGTCTCTGTAACACAAATACTTGTCCACGTAAGTTGATGATTCATCAACGTATTGTCTTTGTAGCACAAATACTTTTCCACGTAAGTTGATGGTTCATCAACGTATTGTCTCTGTAACACAAATACTTGTCCACGTAAGTTGATGATTCATCAACGTATTGTCTTTGTAGCACAAATACTTGTCCACGTAAGTTGATGGTTCGTCAAAGTATAGTCTCAGTAACACAAATACTTGTCCAAGTTCGTTGATGATTCATCAACGTATTGTCTTTGTAGCACAAATACTTGTTCACGTAAATTGATGGTTCATCAACGTATTGTCTCTGTAACACAAATACTTCTCCACGTTCGTTGATGATTCATCAACGTATTGTCTTTGTAGCACAAATACTTGTCCACGTAAGTTGATGATTCACCAACGTATTGTCTCTGTAACACAAATACTTGTCGACGTAAGTTGATGGTTCGTCAAAGTATTGTCTATGTAACACAAATACTTGTCCACGTAAGTTGATGATTCACCAACGTATTGTCTCTGTAACACAAATACTTGTCGACGTAAGTTGGTGGTTCGTCAAAGTATTGTCTCTGTAACACAACTACTTGTCCACGGAAGTTGATGATTCATCAACGTATTGTCTCTGTAACACAAATACTTGTCCACGTAAGTTGAAGGTTCATCAAAGTATTGTCTCTGTAACACAACTACTTGTCCACGTAAGTTGATGATTCACCAACGTATTGTCTCTGTAACACCAATACTTGTCCACGTAAGTTGATGGTTCGTCAAAGTATTGTCTCTGTAACACAACTACTTGTCCATGTAAGTTGATGGTTCATCAACGTATTGTCTCTGTAACACAAATACTTGTCCACGTAAGTTGATGGTTCGTCAAAGTATTGTCTTTGTAGCACCAATACTTGTCCACGTAAGTTGATGGTTCGTCGAAGCATTGTCTCTGTGACACAACTACTTGTCGACGTAAGTTGATGGTTCGTCAAAGTATTGTCTCTGTAACACAACTACTTGTCCATGTAAGTTGATGGTTCATCAACGTATTGTCTCTGTAACACAAATACTTGTCCACGTAAGTTGATGGTTCGTCAAAGTATTGTCTCTGTGACACAAATACTTGTCGACGTAAATTGATGGTTCGTCAATGTATTGTCCCTGTAACACAAATACCTGTCGACGTAAGTTGATGGTTCGTCAAAGTATTGTCTCTGTGACACAAATACTTGTCGACGTAAGTTGATGGTTCGTCAAAGTATTGTCTCTGTAACACAAATACTTGTCGACGTTCGTTGATGATTCGTCAAAGTATTGTCTCTGTAACACAACTACTTGTCCATTTAAGTTGATGGTTCGTCAACGTATTGTCTCTGTAACACAACTACTTGTCCACGTAAGTTGATGGTTCATCAACGTATTGTCTCTGTGACACAAATACTTGTCTACGTAAGTTGATGGTTCGTCAATGTATTGTCTCTATAACACAAATACTTGTCGACGTAAGTCGATGGTTCGTCAAAGTATTGTCTCTGTGACACAAATACTTGTCGACGTAAGTTGATGGTTCGTCAAAGTATTGTCTCTGTAACACAAATACTTGTCGACGTTCGTTGATGATTCGTCAAAGTATTGTCTCTGTAACACAACTACTTGTCCATGTAAGTTGATGGTTCGTCAACGTATTGTCTCTGTGACACAAATACTTGTCCACGTAAGTGGATGGTTCGTCGAAGCATTGTCTCTGTAGCACAAATACTTGTCCACGTAAGTTGATGGTTCGTCAAAGTATTGTCTCTGTAACACAACTACTTGTCCACGTAAGGTGATGGTACATCAACGTATTGTCTCTGTAACACAACTACTTGTCCACGTAAGTTGATGGTTCATCAACGTATTGTCTTTGTAGCACAAATACTTGTCCACGTAAGGTGATGGTTCGTCAAAGTATTGTCTCTGTAGCACAAATACTTGTCAACGTAAGGTGATGGTACATCAACGTATTGTCTCTGTAACACAAATACTTGAAGACGTAAGTTGATGGTTCGTCAAAGTATTATATCCATGTAGGCGGGTGTTTTGGTTATTTGATTGAGTAGCATTTCAGCTGTATTCTTTACGAAAACCAAAAAACACGTTACAAATGTATTGCAACTGACCTAGATGATAATATTGTGATTATCATAAAATAAGTCAAAGGGAAAGTAATGATAGATGGCGAGTTGTTAGCCAGATACAATACATATGTATACATAACATGGATTATGGTGTGTTGTTAACCAGATACAATACATATGGATACATAACATGGATTATGGTGAGTTGTCAACCAGATACAATACATATGGATACATAACATGGATTATGGTTAGTTGCTAACGAGATACAATACATATGGATACATAACGTGGATTATGGTGAGTTGTTAACCAGATACAATACATATGGATACATAATATGGATTATGGTGAGTTGTTAACCAGATACAATACATATGGATACATAACGTGGATTATGGCGAGTTGTTAACGAGATACAAAACACATGGATACATAACATGGATTATGGCGAGTTGTTAACCAGATACAATACATATGGATACATAACATGGATTATGGTGAGTTGTCAACCAGATACAATACATATGGATACATAACGTGGATTATGGCGAGTTGCTAACGAGATACAATACATATGGATACATAACATGGATTATGATGAGTTGTTAACCAGATACAATACATATGGATACATTACATGGATTATGGTGAGTTGTCAACCAGATACAATACATATGGATACATAACGTGGATTATGGCGAGTTGTTAACCAGATACAATACATATGGATGCATAACATGGATTATGATGAGTTGTTAACCAGATACAATACATATGGATGCATAACATGGATTATGGTGAGTTGTTTACCAGATACAATAGATATGGATGCATAACATGGATTATGATGAGTTGTTAACCAGATACAATACATATGGATACATAACATGGATTATGGTGAGTTGTTAACCAGATACAATACATATGGATACATAACATGGATTATGGTGAGTTGTTAACCAGATAAAATACATATGGATACATAACATGGATTATGGTGAGTTGTTAACGAGATACAATACATATGGATACATAACGTGGATTATGGTGAGTTGTTAACCAGATACAATACATATGGACACATAACGTGGATTATGGTGAGTTGTTAACCAGATACAATACATATGGATACATAACATAGATTATGCAAAATAAATAAAAATTAATTTAAAAACGTAGTTATAGAATTTAGTACACACGAAGCTTTTCTGGAAAAACCTTCATCAGATTTTCTTACTGGAATAACCTTCAGCAGATTTTTTTACTGGAATAACCTTCAGCAGATTTTCTTACTGGAATAACCTTCATCAGATTTTCTTACTGGAATAACCTTCATCAGATTTTTTTACTGGAATAACCTTCATCAGATTTTCTTACTGGAATAACCTTCATCAGATTTTTTTACTGGAATAATCTTCATCAGATTTTCTTACTGGAATAACCTTCATCAGATTTTCTTACTGGAATAACCTTCATCAGATTTTCTTACTGGAATAACCTTCATCAGATTTTCTTACTGGAATAACCTTCATCAGATTTTCTTACTGGAATAACCTTCATCAGATTTTCTTACTGGAATAACCTTCATCAGATTTTCTTACTGGAATAACCTTCATCAGATTTTCTTACTGGAATAACCTTCATCAGATTTTCTTACTGGAATAACCTTCATCAGATTTTCTTAAGCTTAAATGACTGGAAAGCTATATATTTTAAGTCTCTGAAAGCACGAACATCATGATGATTTGATGTGCTATATAACATAGCCATAACATATCGATACAGAGGGCATATCTATGCTTTCCATAGCTTTAGTTATTCGTAATCAGAACACCCGACAGATTCCTATGCCTAGAACCATGTTAGATTATTTAGAAATATTTATGCAGTGATATAATGCAGTTACTACCAACTTGTATATAGTATATTTCAATTCATTACGGAACAGTTTCTCCTTTTTTTTCAGAAAGAACACCGACGGGATACACTAGCACAGACGTTTCCATGGAGATGACATTGCTAAATACAAATACACATATATTCACTACTAGCGAATCATCAACAGCTCGAAGAACATCTATTCTAAATATACATACTACTAAGATTATGTCAACGACTGACTACAAGTCAAGTTCACCTGATTTCACCACCATAGCCACGACCGACTACAAGTCAAGTTCACCTGATTTCACCACCATAGCCACGATCGACTACAAATCAAGTTCACCTGATTTCACCACCATAACCACGACCGACTACAAGTCAAACGTACATTATCATACTACAGCAGAACTGTTAACATATAGAAACACTTCAATACCACATGGTTTGATTACTACGGAATCAACAACAACGGAATCCTCAAGCTCACATACTACCAGTCCATCATCTGTATGCTGGTGTCCATGTACACACGTTGGGCTATTGAGTTTTCTTGCTGATTTTAACTTATCGACAGAAGACATTGTACTCATCTTACATGATGATGTAAATAAACTAAAATGTTCCTTAAAAATAAAAAGGAAACTAATATCAAAGTACATCCGGACAAAAGTTTCCGCAAATGACCATAGAAAATCGTCACAATATATTGGACTGGCTGCTGGTGTAGTTATCTGTATTCCTTTGGGTCTATGTATTTTATCTGATTTGTTTAACCTTTATGTTAAAATCAGAAGAAAATAATGATTATTTTGTTTTCGAATCTAATATATATGTTCTTATCAATTTTCAAATTCGCTAGGATAATAAAAAAAATAAGATAGAAATGGTCATATGAAGGTTTTTTCTATGATAAATCATACAATGTGCAACCTACATATAAGATACATTGACAAATAGTTTATTAGCTTAATTAATTTTCATTCTGACATATTTAAATATGAACTGTGGACTACTGCTTACCCTTGGTGAGATGTTTTTTTTCCCTCTATCACTCCTAAGACTTTTACTGGAATTGACTAAGGGATCGGGTGGCTCAATGAGTTAGGTAGATGAATTACCTAACAACTCATACAAGCCTATCACCAATACGGCGTGGGTTCGCGCCCAGCTTTGTAAATTACAAAAAGGGTGCATTCGACTCACAGCCGCAAGTGATAAAGTTTACCAGTTCCTTTCCCATTGTCGGTGGTTCTCTCCTGGTACTCCGGCTTCTTCCACCACTAAAACTGCTCGCCATGATATATCTGAAATATGTCTGAAAGTAGCGTTAAAACACCAAAAATCAAATAACAAATCATGGAATTGACTGTATATATGAGTAACACGGCGGGCAACTTATAAGAAGCAGGAATTGGTTACACTTCGCGAGCATCCGTGTTGCTGATGGTTACACTTCGCGAGCATCCGTGTTGCTGATGGTTACCCTTCGCGAGCATCCGTGTTGCTGATGGTTACACTTCGCGAGCATCCGTGTTGCTGATGGTTACACTTCGCGAACATCCGTGTTGCTGATGGTTACACTTCGTGAGCATCCGTGTTGCTGATGGCTACACTTCGCGAGCATCCGTGTTGCTGATGGTTACACTTCGCGAACATCCGTGTTGCTGATGGTTACACTTCGCGAGCATCCGTGTTGCTGATGGTTACACTTCGCGAGCATCCGTGTTGCTGATGGTTACACTTCGCGAGCATCCGTGTTGCTGATGGGTACACTTCGCAAACATCCGTGTTGCTGATGGTTACACTTCGCGAGCATCCGTGTTGCTGATGGCTACACTTCGCGAGCATCCGTGTTGCTGATGGTTACACTTCGCGAGCATCCGTGTTGCTGATGGTTACACTTCGCGAGCATCCGTGTTGCTGATGGTTACACTTCGTGAACATCCGTGTTGCTGATGGTTACACTTCGCGAGCATCCGTGTTGCTGATGGTTACACTTCGCGAACATCCGTGTTGCTGATGGTTACACTTAGCGAGCATCCGTGTTGCTGATGGCTACACTTCGCGAACATCCGTGTTGCTGATGGTTACACTTCGCGAGCATCCGTGTTGCTGATGGTTACACTTCGCGAGCATCCGTGTTGCTGATGGTTACACTTCGCGAGCATCCATGTTGCTGATGGTTACACTTCACGAGCATCCGTGTTGCTGATGGTTACACTTCGCGAGCATCCGTGTTGCTGATGGTTACACTTCGCGAGCATCCGTGTTGCTGATGGTTACACTTCGCGAGCATCCGTGTTGCTGATGGTTACACTTCGCGAGCATCCGTGTTGCTGATGGTTACACTTCGCGAGCATCCGTGTTGCTGATGGTTACACTTCGTGAGCATCCGTGTTGCTGATGGTTACACTTCGCGAACATCCGTGTTGCTGATGGTTACACTTCGCGAACATCCGTGTTGCTGATGGTTACACTTCGCGAGCATCCGTGTTGCTGATGGTTACACTTCGCGAGCATCCGTGTTGCTGATGGTTACACTTCGCGAGCATCCGTGTTGCTGATGGTTACACTTCGCGAGCATCCGTGTTGCTGATGGTTACACTTCGCGAGCATCCGTGTTGCTGATGGTTACACTTCGCGAGCATCCGTGTTGCTGATCTTTCTTAGTATGTTTTTGTGTTGTCTTATTATGTGTCTTTACATGTTTAGTTCCATGTGATGATGTCCGTTACAATTTCCGCATAAAACATTCTTCGATTCGTTTTACCTCCAGTTGTTTGTAGGATGGATCATGTCTTATTTACGTTATTTGTGCTTGTTTGCGTATAGTGGTGTGTTTTTGTTTTGTTTGTCCTGTGCCTTGTCTTCCCAATGCTGCCAATTTTCTGGATTTTTCATTTTGTTATTGACCTTTCTGTGTTCTCTAAAGTTTATATAATGTACGGTCTGAAGTCAATGCCTGTTATATGGCGTGAATGATTGTTATTTAATGAGCATTTTTATTTCAATTATATCATGGCGTGAACAAGTTACATATCGAGGAGATGATGAGGATTAACACGCATATATTTGGTTTTTATATTGCTAGCTGACTGAAAAAACAGTTCATAGGTAAACATCTAGCTCCACTCAGACACAATATCCTGATTCCGAGCCAACCTGACTTTGCTTATATTTCTTAAGCTGCGGGCGTAGCACAGAAGCAACAAATGCAAATTTGTATGGTATTAAATTTGACTCGACTGGGAATTGAATCCACGATAAAGCACACTGGAGGGGAGTAACCATAGCAACACCGATGTTGTTCAATGATACAGATTTAGTATCTGCAGAATGTATTCGACATTGTCCCATTAGAAATCCTGCAAGTAGACCTCTACAAAACTTTCATTTTACGGATCCAATAGCAGTCATCAATGTGGTTTATCATGCCACAGCGAATCCTTCCAGAATGTGTGGTAGTTCAAGTTGTCCGGACTACTTCCAGAATGTGTGGTAGTTCAAGTTGTCCGGACTACTTCCAGAATGTGTGGTAGTTCAAGTTGTCCGGACTACTTCCAGAATGTGTGGTAGTTCAAGTTGTCCGGACTACTTCCAGAATGTGTGGTAGTTCAAGTTGTCCGGACTACTTCCACAATTTGTGGTAGTTCAAGTTATCCGGACTACTTCCACAATTTGTGGTAGTTCAAGTTGTCCGGACTACTTCCAGAATGTGTGGTAGTTCAAGTTGTCCGGACTACTTCCACAATTTGTGGTAGTTCAAGTTGTCCGGACTACTTCCAGAATGTGTGGTAGTTCAAGTTGTCCGGACTACTTCCAGAATGTGTGGTAGTTCAAGTTGTCCGGACTACTTCCAGAATATGTGGTAGTTCAAGTTGTCCGGACTACTTCCAGAATGTGTGGTAGTTCAAGTTGTCCGGACTACTTCCAGAATGTGTCTTTTATTTGTATTGCTATTTCACGTGGGTGCTTGTATTTCGTAAGGTGTTCTCTAATTAATATTTTACGTTTATCTAAAAATGAAAATAACTAATCATTGGCTTTATTGAACCATTTTACAACGAAGTCCACATTAAAAGAAAAATACACACACACAAAAACACTACCTATCGTTATAATATGAAATGTTGTATTGAAAAGCATAGTATACTCTAATAAGGCGAATAACAATAACAATAATACTCTGACAAAATAAGGCTTTGATTGCACAAGAAGAATTTGAAGACACCAAAGAGGTAATCAGAATCCGCATATCGAAGAAAAACAGACAACACAATGGCCAAAAGACAGAAAAACAGACAACACAATGGCCAAAAGACAGAAAAACAGACAACACAGTGGCCAAAAGACAGAAAAACAGACAACACAATGGCCAAAAGACAGAAAAACAGACAACACAGTGGCCAAAAGACAGAAAAACAGACAACACAATGGCCAAAAGACAGAAAAACAGACAACACAGTGGCCAAAAGACAGAAAAACAGACAACACAATGGCCAAAAGACAGAAAAACAGACAACACAGTGGCCAAAAGACAGAAAAACAGACAACACAATGGCCAAAAGACAGAAAAACAGACAACACAATGGCCAAAAGACAGAAAAACAGACAACACAATGGCCAAAAGACAGAAAAACAGACAACACAATGGCCAAAAGACAGAAAAACAGACAACACAATGGCCAAAAGACAGAAAAACAGACAACACAGTGGCCAAAAGACAGAAAAACAGACAACACAATGGCCAAAAGACAGAAAAACAGACAACACAGTGGCCAAAAGACAGAAAAACAGACAACACAATGGCCAAAAGACAGAAAAACAGACAACACAGTGGCCAAAAGACAGAAAAACAGACAACACAATGGCCAAAAGACAGAAAAACAGACAACACAGTGGCCAAAAGACAGAAAAACAGACAACACAGTGGCCAAAAGACAGAAAAACAGACAACACAGTGGCCAACAGACAGAAAAACAGACAACACAGTGGCCAAAAGACAGAAAAACAGACAACACAATGGCCAAAAGACAGAAAAACAGACAACACAATGGCCAAAAGACAGAAAAACAGACAACACAGTGGCCAAAAGACAGAAAAACAGACAACACAATGGCCAAAAGACAGAAAAACAGACAACACAATGGCCAAAAGACAGAAAAACAGACAACACAGTGGCCAAAAGACAGAAAAACAGACAACACAATGGCCAAAAGACAGAAAAACAGACAACACAATGGCCAAAAGACAGAAAAACAGACAACACAATGGCCAAAAGACAGAAAAACAGACAACACTGTGGCCAAAAGACAGAAAAACAGACAACACAATGGCCAAAAGACAGAAAAACAGACAACACAATGGCCAAAAGACAGAAAAACAGACAACACAATGGCCAAAAGACAGAAAAACAGACAACACAGTAGCCAAAAGACAGAAAAACAGACAACACAGTGGCCAAAAGACAGAAAAACAGACAACACAATGGCCAAAAGACAGAAAAACAGACAACACAATGGCCAAGAGACAGAAAAACAGACAACACAGTGGCCAAAAGACAGAAAAACAGACAACACAATGGCCAAAAGACAGAAAAACAGACAACACAATGGCCAAAAGACAGAAAAACAGACAACACAATGGCCAAAAGACAGAAAAACAGACAACACAGTGGCCAAAAGACAGAAAAACAGACAACACAGTGGCCAAAAGACAGAAAAACAGACAACACAATGGCCAAAAGACAGAAAAACAGACAACACAATGGCCAAAAGACAGAAAAACAGACAACACAATGGCCAAAAGACAGAAAAACAGACAACACAGTGGCCAAAAGACAGAAAAACAGACAACACAGTGGCCAAAAGACAGAAAAACAGACAACACAATGGCCAAAAGACAGAAAAACAGACAACACAATGGCCAAAAGACAGAAAAACAGACAACACAGTGGCCAAAAGACAGAAAAACAGACAACACAATGGCCAAAAGACAGAAAAACAGACAACACAGTGGCCAAAAGACAGAAAAACAGACAACACAGTGGCCAAAAGACAGAAAAACAGACAACACAATGGCCAAAAGACAGAAAAACAGACAACACAATGGCCAAAAGACAGAAAAACAGACAACACAGTGGCCAAAAGACAGAAAAACAGACAACACAATGGCCAAAAGACAGAAAAACAGACAACACAGTGGCCAAAAGACAGAAAAACAGACAACACAATGGCCAAAAGACAGAAAAACAGACAACACAGTGGCCAAAAGACAGAAAAACAGACAACACAATGGCCAAAAGACAGAAAAACAGACAACACAATGGCCAAAAGACAGAAAAACAGACAACACAATGGCCAAAAGACAGAAAAACAGACAACACAATGGCCAAAAGACAGAAAAACAGACAACACAATGGCCAAAAGACAGAAAAACAGACAACACAGTGGCCAAAAGACAGAAAAACAGACAACACAGTGGCCAAAAGACAGAAAAACAGACAACACAATGGCCAAAAGACAGAAAAACAGACAACACAATGGCCAAAAGACAGAAAAACAGACAACACAGTGGCCAAAAGACAGAAAAACAGACAACACAATGGCCAAAAGACAGAAAAACAGACAACACAATGGCCAAAAGACAGAAAAACAGACAACACAATGGCCAAAAGACAGAAAAACAGACAACACAGTGGCCAAAAGACAGAAAAACAGACAACACAATGGCCAAAAGACAGAAAAACAGACAACACAGTGGCCAACAGAAAAAGTACAAAAGGACAACGATCTACAAAACATACACATAAAGCTAAAAAACGAGTAACACGAATCTCACTGAAAACCGAGGGTAAACTAAGGTGCTCCGGAAAGGTAAACAGTTCCTGCTCCACTAGTGACACCCGTCGTGTTAGTCTGGTATCTTCAAACTCTTCTTACAAGCCCGGTGACAAGTCGTGAATGAGGAAAGGACCGGGAGGTGTTTTCGACAAGTTGAACATATCCGTGGTCATTTGTGACACATGTTCCGTAACGGTTAACCAAGTCATGGTGGCGACTATGAAACTTGCGAAGTGATGACTTCAATTTAGCCAAGAGGAACCCTTGGTTCAGTAGCTTCCTTGATAGCAGCAACTCTCTATCACGGAAATCCTGAACTTCTGTTCCGTATTTCTATTTGAATGGAAATAATGTATGTTCGTTCGATATTTGAACATTAAAGATCTTTGTTTTAATTGAGGGTTAGTAGTTAGTTCTATGATTGTATATGTAGTTCTAAATCCAACAATCATAGAATCATGACCGCGACGGTCCCACTATTTTGAATTATTCACAGTCGCGAAATATTTTAAGCCTCGACAGACTGAATGGAGAACCATGGAGATCCCAGTATAAAGTAAATCATGATGTGTGACTATAAGCTAAGCTAAGCTAAGCTAAGCTAAGCTACGATCAGATCAGATCAGATCAGATCAGATCAGCTCAGCTCAGCTCAGCTCAGCTCAGACCAGACCAGACCAGACCAGACCAGACAAGCTAAGCTAAGCTAAGCTAAGCTAAGCTAAGTTTTATTTAAAGCGGCATGTCAAAACAACAAATACAACACAAACTCTAGTGAACGTTTAACCGACATGCACTGCATAAAAAATAAATAACAATAAAACAACAGATGTATATTAAAATGAGTAGTAATTACTCTAGATATAGCTACAATATTAGAATATCTAAAACTATATTTACTATTTTTTAAAACAACTAAGTCATTTAAACATGGTGGAGACAGTTTATTCAATATTTTAAAACATTCTAAAGCCATTGTGAGCATTCTCCTTATTTGCAGAGATCGTATTTTTCCTATATTTAAAAGATCTTCATATACGTTATTTTAATCTTCATAGATAAAACGTAAAGCTCTTTCCTGTATTTTTATTTTTCGAGTTTTATAGCATTTGCTTTTGAACAAAAATGCCAAGCCAAAGGACAAAACTTTAAATTAGACATTATACAAGTATAAAAAAAAAAGTTATCTTATTAAGCTTAGATAAAAAAAAATACCAAGCAAATACGTATTATCACACTCAATTGTTGCGAAACTTTATGACAGATATTTTTAACATGTTTATCAAATTTTAGCTGATAGACTATACCAATGCCTATATTAGTATCTCAGTAATTTATCAACTTCATCACACGATATATAGCAGACAAGTTCTTTTGCATAAGCTTTTTTACCAACAGCTACAGCCTGAAATTTATCTGGTTTGTCTTGCATAAATTTATATTAAACCATTCAATTAAAATAGAGCTTTCTTTTTCTAAAACATTAATTAAAGTATCATAATCTTGATCAGCATATCATAAGGTGCTGTCATCAGCATAGTTGTACAATAAACCATGTTCAATAAAGTAAAAAATATCGTTTATAAACGAATGTAAAAGTATGGAGACTTTGGAATACCTTTCTGAAAAATTTGCCAATTACTGACCACCCCCTGAAGCTTAATTATTACTGATGGGGATGACAGTCCATAACGAGCCAATTTACTGAGAAGAATGCTATGTGGCAGATAATTAAAGGCTTTCGAAAGATCCATCAAAATAGCTGCCACATAACAATTCTTGTCCTGAGCTGATTTCCAATCTTCAATTAGTCTCAATAATATGGTCTGGCAGACACGGCCCTTTCTAAAAGAACATAGCAAATCATGAAAAATATTATTAAAAAACTCCACTAACTGATCTGACAACACCATTTCATACATTTTGGAAATTGTTGTCAGAAACCTGACAAGACGATAGTTTGTTCTTGTCTAGTTGATCATTTCATTTATACAGAGGTACAACTTGTGCTTCTTTTGGTGTGGCGATATGCTTGTTGAGTACAGGTGCACCTGCTTTGAGAGTTTTATAGGATATTTGATCAACACTAGTAGCTTTCTTGATATTCATTTTATTGAACAGATTTGTTACAGTGTCTGTGTTGTGTTGGTTTGAAATCAAAATCAATGTTGTTTTTGGAGCAATCGTTCTGATACGGTCTATGCTAGGGTTGTTGTTTTCATCAAAAATGATTCCTTTACTAATATCGTTTGCAACATTTACAAACAAAAGAAAAAGAAAAGAAAAGAATTACAAGTATCATATATATCTTTTTTATCATTTAATATAGCATCATTTTCCATCAAAACATTTCTTTGCTGACCACTTATGAACTTTTTTTACAAGAACGGTTTGACTGTATGCCAGATATTTGTTGCCCTTTGACCTCCTGTGCAGCTCTCTAAAACATGTTCTGACTGATCTTTTTATCAGCTTTGTAACAAGGTTGTGTTGTTTTCTGTATGGTATTGTTCATGTTTATTTCTCAGCATTTGTTTATTGTAAATTGCTTTTCTTAATTCTCTGTTCATATATGGGACTGAGTTTTTTCTGGGGTGGCGATGTTTGACTGGGACATGTTTATCAATGACCTTAGAGACCTCACATTCAAAGTGATCATATTTTGTATCTATATCTGTAACATTATCACAAGATTCAATTAAAAGATAAATCTTATCCAAATCATTAACATCAAAATCAACATAACAATTTTTAAAACTTCTATAATTTTTATTTATATTTCCACAAATTGGTATATTACCTTTAATAAATATGCTAATTAAATGACGATAGTCACTTACATCTGTGTTAAAATTCAGTGTCTTAAGAAGAGTTTGAAAATACCGTTTATCGAAGAAGAACAGACAACACAATAGCCAAAAGAAAAACTACAAAAGGACAAACAACGATCTACAAAACATACATATAAAACTAAAGATCGAGTAACACGAACCCTACTAAAAACCGGGACTGAACTCAGGTGCTTACTTTTGTTGATAAGTATAACATCTACTAATGATGAATTACAGTCTTACTGTTCAGTTGATTCCTTTGATAATATATGTCAGATCAAAAATATCACACAAATCATCAAGTGTTTGTCATTTCTCAGTTCATAACAGGTCATAATTTAAATCTCCTATAACAATTACATTTTCATAGTATTTGATACCTATGTTCAATAATGTACTCATGTGTTTAGTACATATTTTTTTTTTGGCATAGATGGTGGTCTATATAATACATATATTAACCACTTTACTCTATCTAATGTTACTTCATAAACAATGTTTTCTAGTGTTTTACATTTGATATCGATTCTTCGTTTCGCTGGTATGTCAGTCCTTATAAAGGTTCCTATTCCACCACCACTATCTGTACGGTCCCTCATCTGGAACTTGTAGTCACCGAGTTTAAACAGGGAGTCTCTTAATGTTGAATCTATTTTTGTTTCTGATACAATAAGACAGTCTACAACTTTATCAAATAGTAATATTGACCGCATCAGTGGTGTAATGGTTAGCGTGCTCGTCTCGAGAGTGGTCGGGTCAAACCAAAGATTAAACAATTGGTATTTGTTGCTTCTCCACCACGCGCAGCACTAAGAAGAAAGAGCAAAGACTGGTTGGCTCAGAATCAGAATATTGTGTCCGAATGGAGCGATATGTCTACCCGCGGACTGTTGTTTCAGTGAGCTAGCACTATTAAAATCCAACTCAGCGTGTTGGTATAGTACAAAGCGGGCATCATCATCATCTCATTAAAACTTAACTTGTTCTCGCCATGATACGGCTGAAAAATTGCTGAATTGGCGTTAAACAACATTCACTCACTCGCTCAAATAGTATTAAATATAGAATGATGATTCCATGTTGACAAATTGATTCACTGAACGTAATAAGGATAAGTTTTATACTTGTTAGTTTACTAATAGAATGTTTGGTTTATGTGACTGTGATGACTTTATTAATATTGTTTAACTTTGAATGACAGGTTGTTTAATGTCAAGTTAACAATATGTCAGTGATATTGATGAGGAGGACAAGCTTACTAACAGCAATATGTCAGTAATATTGATGAGGAGAACAAGCTTACTAACAGCAATATGTCAGTGATATTGATGTGGAGAACAAGCTTACTAACAACAATGTGTCAGTGATATTGATGAGGAGAACAAGCTTACTAACAACAATTTGTCGGTGATATTGATGAGAAGAACAAGCTTACTAACAGCAATATGTCAGTGATATTGATGAGGAGAACAAGCTTACTAACAACAATATGTCAGTGATATTGATGAGAACAAGCTTACTAACAGCAATATGTCAGTGATATTGATGAGGAGAACAAGCTTACTAACAACAATATGTCAGTGATATTGATGAGGAGAACAAGCTTACTAACAGCAATATGTCAGTGATATTGATGAGGAGAACAAGCTTACTAACAACAATATGTCAGTGATATTGATGAGAACAAGCTTACTTACAACAATATGTCAGTGATATTGATGAGGAGAACAAGCTTACTAACAGCAATATGTCAGTGATATTGATGAGGAGAACAAGCTTACTAACAGCAATATGTCAGTGATATTGATGAGGAGAACAAGCTTACTAACAACAATATGTCAGTGATATTGATGAGGAGAACAAGCTTACTAACAGCAATATGTCAGTGATATTGATGTGGAGAACAAGCTTACTAACAGCAATATGTCAGTGATATTGATGAGGTAAACAAGCTTACTAACAGCAATATGTCAGTGATATTGATGAGGAGAACAAGCTTACTAACAACAATATGTCGATGATATTGATGTGGAGAACAAGCTTACTAACAGCAATATGTCAGTAATATTGATGAGGAGAACAAGCTTACTAACAACAATATGTCAGTGATATTGATGAGGAGAACAAGCTTACTAACAACAATATGTCAGTGATATTGATGAGAACAAGCTTACTTACAACAATATGTCAGTGATATTGATGAGGAGAACAAGCTTACTAACAGCAATATGTCAGTGATATTGATGAGGAGAACAAGCTTACTAACAACAATATGTCAGTGATATTGATGTGGAGAACAAGCTTACTAACAACAATATGTCAGTGATATTGATGAGGAGAACAAGCTTACAAACAACAATGTGTCAGTGATATTGATGAGGAGAACAAGCTTACTAACAGTAATATGTCAGTGATATTGATGAGGAGAACAAGCTTACTAACAGCAATATGTCAGTGATATTGATGAGGAGAACAAGCTTACTAACAGTAATATGTCAGTGATATTGAAGAGAAGAACAAGCTTACTAACAGCAATATGTCAGTGATATTGATGAGGAGAACAAGCTTACAAACAACAATATGTCAGTGATATTGATGAGGAGAACAAGCTTACAAACAACAATATGTCAGTGATATTGATGTGGAGAACAAACTTACCAACAGCAATATGTCAGTGATATTGATGAGGAGAACAAGCTTACTAACAGCAATATGTCAGTGATATTGATGAGGAGGACAAGCTTACTAACAGCAATATGTCAGTGATATTGAAGAGAAGAACAAGCTTACTAACAGCAATATGTCAGTGTTATTGATGAGGAGAACAAGCTTACTAACAGCAATATGTCAGTGATATTGATGAGGAGAACAAGTTTACTAACAACAATATGTCAGTGATATTGATGAGAACAAGCTTACTTACAACAATATGTCAGTGATATTGATGAGGAGAACAAGCTTACCAACAGCAATATGTCAGTGATATTGATGAGGAGAACAAGCTTACTAACAACAATATGTCAGTGATATTGATGAGAACAAGCTTACTTACAACAATATGTCAGTGATATTGATGAGGAGAACTAGCTTACAAACAACAATATGTCAGTGATATTGACGAGAACAAGCTTACTAACAACAATATGTCAGTGATATTGATGAGAACAAGCTTACTTACAACAATATGTCAGTGATATTGATGAGGAGAACAAGCTTACTAACAACAATATGTCAGTGATATTGATGAGAACAAGCTTACTTACAACAATATGTCAGTGATATTGATGAGGAGAACAAGCTTACAAACAACAATATGTCAGTGATATTGATGAGGAGAACAAGCTTACTAACAGCAATATGTCAGTGATATTGATGAGGAGAACAAGCTTACTAACAGCAATATGTCAGTGATATTGATGAGGAGAACAAGCTTACAAACAACAATATGTCAGTGATATTGATGAGGAGAACAAGCTTACTAACAACAATATGTCAGTGATATTGATGTGGAGAACAAGCTTACTAACAACAATATGTCAGTGATATTGAAGAGAAGAACAAGCTTACTAACAACAATATGTCAGTGATATTGATGTGGAAAACAAGCTTACAAACAACAATATGTCAGTGATATTGAAGAGGAGAACAAGCTTACTAACAACAATATGTCAGTGATATTGAAGAGGAGAACAAGCTTACTAACAACAATATGTCAGTGATATTGATGTGGAGGACAAGCTTACAAACAACAATATGTCAGTGATATTGATGAGGAGAACAAGCTTACTAACAGCAATATGTCAGTGATATTGATGAGGAGAACAAGCTTACTAACAACAATATGTCAGTGATATTGATGAGAACAAGCTTACTTACAACAATATGTCAGTGATATTGATGAGGAGAACAAGCTTACTAACAACAATATGTCAGTGATATTGATGAGAACAAGCTTACTTACAACAATATGTCAGTGATATTGATGAGGAGAACAAGCTTACTAACAACAATATGTCAGTGATATTGATGAGAACAAGCTTACTAACAACAATATGTCAGTGATATTGATGAGAACAAGCTTACTTACAACAATATGTCAGTGATATTGATGAGGAGAACAAGCTTACTAACAACAATATGTCAGTGATATTGATGAGAACAAGCTTACTTACAACAATATGTCAGTGATATTGATGAGGAGAACAAGCTTACAAACAACAATATGTCAGTGATATTGATGATGAGAACAAGCTTACTAACAGCAATATGTCAGTGATATTGATGAGGAGAACAAGCTTACTAACAGCAATATGTCAGTGATATTGATGAGGAGAACAAGCTTACAAACAACAATATGTCAGTGATATTGATGAGGAGAACAAGCTTACTAACAACAATATGTCAGTGATATTGATGTGGAGAACAAGCTTACAAACAACAATATGTCAGTGATATTGAAGAGAAGAACAAGCTTACTAACAACAATATGTCAGTGATATTGATGTGGAAAACAAGCTTACAAACAACAATATGTCAGTGATATTGAAGAGGAGAACAAGCTTACTAACAACAATATGTCAGTGATATTGAAGAGGAGAACAAGCTTACTAACAACAATATGTCAGTGATATTGATGTGGAGGACAAGCTTGCAAACAACAATATGTCAGTGATATTGATGAGGAGAACAAGCTTACTAACAGCAATATGTCAGTGATATTGATGAGGAGAACAAGCTTACTAACAACAATATGTCAGTGATATTGATGAGAACAAGTTTACTTACAACAATATGTCAGTGATATTGATGAGGAGAACAAGCTTACTAACAACAATATGTCAGTGATATTGATGAGAACAAGCTTACTTACAACAATATGTCAGTGATATTGATGAGGAGAACAAGCTTACTAACAACAATATGTCAGTGATATTGATGAGAACAAGCTTACTTACAACAATATGTCAGTGATATTGATGAGGAGAACAAGCTTACTTACAACAATATGTCAGTGATATTGATGAGGAGAACAAGCTTACAAACAACAATATGTCAGTGATATTGATGAGGAGAACACGCTTACTAACAACAATATGTCAGTGATATTGATGAGAACAAGCTTACTTACAACAATATGTCAGTGATATTGATGAGGAGAACAAGCTTACTAACAGCAATATGTCAGTGATATTGATGAGGAGAACAAGCTTACTAACAACAATATGTCAGTGATATTGATGAGAACAAGCTTACTTACAACAATATGTCAGTGGTATTGATGAGGAGAACAAGCTTACTTACAACAATATGTCAGTGATATTGATGAGGAGAACAAGCTTACAAACAACAATATGTCAGTGATATTGATGAGGAGAACAAGCTTACAAACAACAATATGTCAGTGATATTGATGAGGAGAACAAGCTTACTAACAACAATATGTCAGTGATATTGATGAGGAGAACAAGCTTACTAACAACAATATGTCAGTGATATTGATGAGGAGAACAAGCTTACAAACAACAATATGTCAGTGATATTGATGAGAACAAGCTTACAAACAACAATATGTCAGTGATATTGATGAGGAGAACAAGCTTACTAACAACAACATGTCAGTGATATTGATGAGGAGAACAAGCTTACTAACAGCAATATATCAGTGAAATTGATGAGGAGAACAAGCTTACTTACAACAATATGTCAGTGATATTGATGAGAACAAGCTTACAAACAACAATATGTCAGTGATATTGATGAGGAGAACAAGCTTACTAACAGCAATATGTCAGTGATATTGATGAGGAGAACAAGCTTACAAACAACAATATGTCAGTGATATTGATGAGGAGAACAAGCTTACTAACAGCAATATGTCAGTGATATTGATGAGGAGAACAAGCTTACCAACAGCAATATGTCAGTGATATTGATGAGGAGAACACGCTTACTAACAGCAATATGTCAGTGATATTGATGAGGAGAACAAGCTTACTAACAGCAATATGTCAGTGATATTGATGAGAACAAGCTTACTTACAACAATATGTCAGTGATATTGATGAGGTGAACAAGCTTACCAACAGCAATATGTCAGTGATATTGATGAGGAGAACAAGCTTACTAACAGCAATATGTCAGTGATATTGATGAGGAGAACAAGCTTACTTACAACAATATGTCAGTGATATTGATGAGAACAAGCTTACAAACAACAATATGTCAGTGATATTGATGAGGAGAACAAGCTTACCAACAGCAATATGTCAGTGATATTGATGAGGAGAACAAGCTTACTAACAGCAATATGTCAGTGATATTGATGAGGAGGACAAGCTTACTAACAGCAATATGTCAGTGATATTGATGAGGAGAACAAGCTTACCAACAGCAATATGTCAGTGATATTGATGAGGAGAACAAGCTTACTAACAGCAATATGTCAGTGGTATTGATGAGGAGAACAAGCTTACTAACAACAATATGTCAGTGATATTAATGAGGAGAACAAGCTTACTAACAGCAATATGTCAGTGATATTGATGAGGAGAATAAGCTTACTAACAGCAATATGTCAGTGATATTGATGTGGAGAACAAGCTTACTAACAACAATATGTCAGTGATATTGAAGAGGAGAACAAGCTTACTAACAACAATATGTCAGTGATATTGATGAGGAGAACAAGCTTACTAACAGTAATATGTCAGTGATATTGATGAGGAGAACAAGCTTACTAACAGCAATATGTCAGTGGTATTGATGAGGAGAACAAGCTTACTAACAGCAATATGTCAGTGATATTGATGTGGAGAACAAGCTTACTAACAATAAATAAAGTAAGTGTGGTACTAGGGTGGACAGCAGACGCCTCTTCCGGATTGGAAAGCATAGTTGAGACACTAGATCCTATTTCTATACTCCGCGATTCCATTGAATGTAGGGCTAGGGATATGGTATTTAACGCCATTTTCAACAATATTTCAGTTATATTGTGGGGTACAGTTTTATTGGTGGAGGAAACTGGAGTCACTGACAAACTTTATCGCAATGTTGTATCGAGTACACCTCGCAATGAACGTGATTTGAACTGTAAAGATTGATACGTTATTGTTGATATGCACTGATTAGATACCCTTGAATGTATCAACAGACAAATGTAAAACAATACAATAATAAGTGTGACTCTGTTTAATACACCTGTACATGAAATCAATTTTTAATATTCTAGAACGATATATTAAATATGTATTATATTTGCTTTCTATGTTATCATGTGTGTCATGGTTATACTAACACTTGCTGTATTGTACTGACATATTTGATTGTTTATATAAAGCTTACATTTATCACTTAGTAAAGTGTCAACATCTAATAAAGATACAACAGATTAAAGTCGAGGATTAGGTAGTTTAAATAGTCTCAAAATGATCGTACAGCTAACGATAACAAACATCAATAATATGTCATAGAAAATGACTTTGGGTGAACTAATAGGTCAAGAAGAGTTTGAAGACACTAAAGGAGTATCCATCTTTTGTTTTCAGTGTAATGTTTTGTTTTCAGTGTAATCTTTTGTTTTCAGTGTAATGTTTTGTTTTCAGTGTAATCTTTTGTTTTCAGTGTAATGTTTTGTTTTCAGTGTAATGTTTTGTTTTCAGTGTAATGTTTTGTTTTCAGTGTAATGTTTTGTAGATCGTTATTTGGTCCTTTTTCTTTAGGCCTTTGTATTATCTGGCCTTCTTCACGGAATCTGATTACCCTTCTGTTATCTGTCCTTCTTCACGGAATCTGATTACCCTTCTGTTATCTGTCCTTCTTCACGGAATCTGATTACCCTTCTGGTTTCTTCAAACTCTTTAGAGATACAAAAAACGTTTTGCACACAAGACACAGGACGAAGACACACAAAGCAAACAATACACAACTAAGACAAATAAAAAGATGAGCAACATGGACCCCACCAAAAAATAGATAGTCAAAACTTGGCTTCATCTGAACATTATTATATAAAAATCTTTCTGAATTAATAACAACTCATAAACTATCAGATAGAAAAAATCCAATTGGTTCAGAAGAAAAGATGGGGCGTGGTTAATGTAGTGATTGTCGTCGTAATCTCCTCTAGTTTTTATTTTCATCTATTTCTTGTTTTTGTTTGTATATGTTTAACATTATGGCTGGAACGAGATATCTGATAGTGTTATTTACTCATATAATGTTTGACAACTACAATCTGAATGTCTTATAACATGAATATGAGAGATATGCTTTGTATATATAGAACAAGTAACACATTAGACATCCTAAGGTTTATATGGTTACTTTCATTACTTATTAGTTGTTGTCAAGGAAACTCCATAAAAGGTAAGGTGCATATATCGTATTAAAAATTATATACTGCCGAAAGTCTTCATCATCTTGAACTTAATATATTGTCGAACTTCTTCATCATCTCGAACTTTATATACTGTCGAACTTCTTCATCATCTCGACCTATATACTGTCGAACGTCTTCATTATCTAGAACTTTATATACTGTCGTACGTCTTCATCATCTCGACCTTTATGTACTGTCGAACTTCATCATCATCTCGAACTTTATATACTATCGAACTTCTTCATCATCTCGAACTTTATATACTGTCCAACTTCTTCATCATCTCGAACTTTATATACTGTCGAATGCCTTCATTATCTCGAACTTTATATGCTGTCGAACTTCTTCATCATATCGAACTTTATATACAAACGTACTGTCGAACTTCTTCATCATCCCGAACTTTATATACTGTATTACTTCTTCATCATCTCGAACTTTATATACTGTCGAACTTCTTAATCATCTCGAACTTTATATGCTGTCGAACTTCTTCATCATGTCGAACTTTATAAACTGTCGAACTTCTTCATCATCTTGACCTTGATGTATTGTCGAACGTCTTCATCATGTTGAACTTTATAAACTGTCGAACTTCTTCATCATCTTGACCTTGATGTACTTTCGAACGTCTTCATCATCTCGAATTTTATATACTGTCGAACCTCTTAATCATCTCAAACTTTATATACTGTCGAACTTCTTCATCATCTCGAACTTTATATACTGTAGAACTTCTTCATCATCTCGACCTTTATATGCTGTCGAACTTATTCATCACGTAGAAATTTATATACAGTCGAACTTCTTCATCAACTCGACCTCTATGTACTGTCGAACGTCTGCATCATCTCGAACTTTATATACTGTCGAACTTCTTCATCATCTCGACCTTTTTCTACTGTCGAACGTCTTCATCATCTCGAACTTTATATACTCTCGAACTTCTTTATCATCACGACTTTTATATACTGTCGAACTTCTTCATCATCTCGAACTTTATATACTGTGGTACTTCTTCATCATCTCCAATTTTATATACTATCGAACTTCTTCATCACCTCAAACTTTATTTTGTGTCGAACATATTCATCTTCCTGACCTTTATATACTTTCGAACTTCTTCATCATATCGACCTTTATATATTGCTTTATATAGGGTCGAACTTCTTCATCATCTCGAACTTTATATATTCTCGAACTTCTTTATGATTTCGAACTGTATATGCTGTCGAACATCTTCATCATCTCGAACTTTATATACTGTCGAACTTCTTCGTCATCTCGACTTTTATATGGTGTCGAACTTCTTGATCATGTCGAACTTTATATACTGTCGATCGTCATCATCATCTTGACCTCTATGTACTGTCGAACTTCTTCATCATCTAGAACTGTATATACTGTCGAACATCTTCATCATCTTGAACTTTATATACTGTCGAACTTCTTCATCATCTCGACCTTTACATTGTCGAACGTCTTCATCATCTAGGGCTTTATATGCTGTCGTACGTCTTCATCATCTCGACCTTTATATACTGTCGAACTTCATCATCATCTCGAACTTTATATACTGTCGAACATCTTAAAGATATCGAACTTTATATACTGTCGAACTTCTTCATCATATCGAACTTTATATACTGTCGAACGTCTTAATCATCTCAAACTTTATATACTGTCGAACTTCTTCATCATCTCGAACTTTATATACTGTCGGACTTCTTCATCATCTCGACCTTTATATGCTGTCGAACTTCTTCATCACGTCGAACTTTATATATTGTCGAACTTCTTCATCAACTCGACCTCTATGTACTGTCGAACGTCTTCATCATCTCGAACTTTATATACTCTCGAACGTCTTCATCATCTCGACCTTTATATAATGTGGAACGTTTTCATCATCTCGCACTTTATATATTGTCAAACGTCTTTATCATCTCGAACTTTATATACTCTCGAACTTCTTCATCATCTCGAACTTTATATGCTGTCGAACTTCCTCATCATCTCGAACTTTATATACTGTCAAACTTGTTCATCATCTCAACCTTTATGTACTGTCGAACGTTCTCATCATCTCAACCTTTATATATAGTCGAACTTCTTCATCATCTCGACCTTTATATGCTGTCGAACTTCTTCATCACGTCGAAATTTATATACTGTCGAATTTCTTCATCAACTCGACCTCTATGTACTGTCGAACGTCTTCATCATTTCTAACTTTATATACTGTCGAACGTCTTCATCATCTCGCACTTTATATACTGTCAAACGTCTTTATCATCTTGACCTTTATATACTGTCAAACGTATTTATCATCTCGAACTTTATATACTGTCGCACTTCTTCATCATCTCGAACTTTATATGCTGTCGAACTTCCTCATCATCTCGAACTTTATTCACTGTCAAACTTGTTCATCATCTCAACCTTTATATACTGTCGAACGTCCTCATCATCTCAACCTTTATATACAGTGGTACGTCTTCATCATATAGAACTTTATGTACTTTCGAACGTCTTCATCATCTCGACCTTTATATACTGTCAAACGGTTCATCATCTAGAACTTTATATACTGTCGAACGTCTTCATCATCTCGAACTTTATATACTGTCGAACTTCTTAATCATATCGACCTTTATATACTTTCGAACTACTTCATCATCTCGACCTTTATATACTTCTTCATCACCTCGAAATGTATATCATGTCGAACTTCTTCATCATCTCGAACTTTATATACTGTCGAACTTCTTCATCATCTCGACCTTTATATATGTGGTACTTCTTCATCATCTCGAACTTTACATATTGTCGAACGTCTTCTTCATCTATAACTGTACATACTGTCTAACCTCTTCATTATCTCACCCTTTATATACTGTCGAACTTCTTCATCATATCGACCTTTATATACTGTCGAACTTCTTCATCATATCGACCTTTATATACTTCTTCATCATCTTGAAATTTATATAACATCGAACTTCTTCATCATCTCGAACTTAATATACTATCGAACGTCTTCATCTTCTCGAACTTCATATACTGTCAAACGTCTTGATCATCTCGAACTTTATACACAGACGAACTTCTTCATCATCTCGACCATTATTTACAGTGGTACTTCTTCATCATCTCGAACTTTATATAATGTCGAACATCTTCATTATATCGAACGCTAATAAGTCTTTTTCTTATATAACACAGAGAAAATGTTTGGTTTGTTTGTTTTAAGATTATATTGTGCTGTTACGGATGATTCGAATATTCGATTATTGTATCGGTCTGTTTGAATTTAGCCCCATGTCAAATGTAAAACAGAACTTATTTGATTTTACTTTACTTTAATATATTGACGGGTTGTTCGTATATGATTATCCATTGGGTCAACAGTCAAAAACATGTCGACAGACGGACAAGGGCAAACAATACAATGACAAAATAAAAAATACATAGAAACAAACAATGGTCCATACAATTCTACAGAGATAAAGATTAAACAACAATTAATATATGGGGTGCACACCGGCTTTTCGGAAGGGTAAGCAGTTCCTGCTCCACAAGTGATACCGGTCGTGTTACACATATATGAACTATCTTCACAATTTTAAGTTTTATTTTCTTTCAGTAAAAGAAATTATTTATAAAACACCAGATTCCAAGAACTACCTTATTCTCTTAAACAGTGATTTATCAAAGAGGGAATCGATTGCGTTTAAAGTGAGAACTTGTCACGATGCTCATATAGCTTTGATTAATGGATATACAGAAAAAGATCAACGGTTCGAGTTCATTATTATGGGAAAAAATAAGAGGCAAAAGCCTTTAGAAAACATGTACATGGATATATATTTAAATTGCTCACGGTTTAAATCGTTTGTGATTAATTGGAATCTACCTAGTCTTTCTACTAATAAAGGGTCTAAGATAAAAGTTGGTATACATGACGACTCGAACATCTGGATTGGTCCATCTAACTTAAACTCTGTAAAGGCCATTGGATTTTATACTGGACCTGGAACAACAGGGGAGTGGATGTTCAACACTGAAGGTAAATAAATATAGTTATAGGATTAAGATGAGGGTTATGGGATGTAATGCCACTTTCAACAATATCCCATTGATACCACGGCCGTATAGCTGACGGAAGAAATTAAAATACTCGTAAAAACCATGCATCTTCCACAAGTTGCATAGGACATTATTTTGAGAATCCCTCTACATTGGCGGAAGTAAAACTCAAAGATGATATGTACTGATCGTATAATTAATCAAGTACCATGAGACCTCAATATACATATAATTATATAGTATATATGTGTACATACCAACACAGAATAAGTATATAATCTATTTATTATTATTGTGTCCTGTTAAATTAACATTCAAAGTTAGCTTAGATGTAAATGTTTCTTTGACAATCATCAGTTTCTGTATTATGCTTCTTATCAAAAGAAATCTAACAAAGTGATGATAAGAAAAGTATATATATTCCAAAGGGGTAATGATAAGCCGTTAATCGAAGGACAGACAATACAATGGCCAAATAAAATGTCAAAAGGACAAACAATAATCCACAAACCAACAAACAGAACACAAAAGATCGAGCAACATGAACCCCACTTTAAACCACGTGATCCGGAATGGTCAGTAGTTCCTGCTCCACATGTGCCACACGTCATGTTACTGCTTAACGTCATGAACATTATCTGACATGGACATCGTGTTGGATACGTGAATGAGTAAATAAATACAAATAACATTAATAAAACAAGAGCCCTCGACAAAACAAAAGTAATGACGAACCGAACATCTTTTTACGATGAAATCGAGCGTGCATCACAACACAGAACCAAAAACATGAAGACATGTAACTTGACAAAATGAACAACACGAATCCCACCAATACATGTACAAAACGGGGGGCGAATAAAGGTGCTCTCAAAGGGTAAGCAGCTGCTTCTCCAAATGTGGCACCCTTCGTTTTACTCTTGTCATAAACCCGGTGATTAATAAGGCAAGGACCGGATTACGACCAACGGAACATAATGTCCTGATATTGTAAAAGTTAATATTTTCAGAGAAGTTGATAGCGTCCAATCAAAAGAGAATCTGCAAATAAAATGACTATATAGGGTTGTTGTTGTTTAACACCACATACTACATAATTTTAGTAATATCGTGGGGATAATGTTATTGGTAGACGACACAGAGGTACCCAGAGAAAACAACTCACGAACTTTATCACATAAGGTTGCATCGAGTACACCCTACCATGATAGGTACTGATTGTAAAGATAGATGTAAATACAACTAGTACAATTAGGGTCTCTATAGTGTTGTAAAAGTTACATAATGGGATATAGTTGTAAGGCTGATTTGTCACAAATAATGACTGGACGACCCATTATGAAGAGGTCTGCAACGTAGTATACAAACCAGCTCCTTCCATTAGATATATACCCTGGGGGTGTCAACACAGAGCTTTAAACTAATGTACGTGTTAATTTGTATCAGGTAATGAAGTTCACATCAGTACACCTGTACTTGTTAATTTGTATCAGGTAATGAAGTTCACATCAGTACACCAGTACTTGTTAATTTGTATTAGGTAATGAAGTTCACATCAGTACACCTGTACTTGTTAATTTGTATCAGGTAATGAAGTTCACATCAGTACACCAGACTCGGAGAAGTACTTCATATTAAAAAATCTGGTCGTTCCAACAAACAACGCAATACGTTTTCAATTGAAATCATGTCACGATGGTCATATTGCATTGCTAGACGGTGAAACTGACGTCGACCTGCTTTATGAGGTTGTGATTGGTGGATCAATAAATAGTAAAACAGAGATACGAAGAAGTAAACAGCACCTTCCTCCAGTTCACACTGTCTATGGAGCATATCTAGACTGTACACAGTTCATAGAGTTTTGGATTAATTGGGATGACTCATATGTCAACATTTCTCAAAGCATGGGACATCCATTCTTTATTTGGAAAAGTGGTTTTAAGTTGGGGACAATTACAAATATTGGCATTCATACTGGATTGGGATCAATTGGAGAATGGAAATTTAACTATAAAGGTATTATTTTTATTACAACCTCACATGTACTAGTTTGTCTAAATATGTCATAAAAGCATACATATACCTTTAGATAAAAACATAAGAAAGAACAAAACCATGTGCATGATTGGTAATAAAATAGCTGGCAATAGGCGTTAAATGTCGGGAAAATTATATTTTGATGGATATAAACATTCAACTTTACAAGAAATTAGACAATCTAATTAATAAATAACACAATGAAATGATCAACAAAATATACCACACTCTCCGAAAAGTTCAAAAATCAAGTAGAAAAGGCAAATTCGATACCCCAACTCACACATGCATAACCGTTCACTTTCTGCGCTTGATACATGCACTGTAATAAAGTGATTATGAAAGAAATACAAATACAATTGAAAAGGAAAATCTCAACCAGCAATAAAAGTTCAAGTACAGAAGAGTTTGAAGATACCAAAGGGGTAATCAGAATCCGTAAATCGAAGAAGAACAGACAACACAATGGCCAAAAGAAAAAGTACAAAAAGACAAACAACGATCTACAAAACCTACATATAAAACTAAAGATCGAGTAACACGAACCCCACTAAAACATGGGGTGAACTCAGATGCTCCGGAAGAGTAATCAGTTCCTGCTCTACTAGTGGCAACTAATACTACGTGTTAATCTAGTTACAAACTAGCTCATGAACGGGGAAAGGACCGGGAAGTGCTTACGAAAAGTGGAACATATCCATGGTCATTTGTGACACATATATTCCATAACGGTCAACCAAGTCAAGGTGGCGACCGTAAAACTTTCAAATTGATGACTTCAACTTAACCAAGCATGTTCAACACTATATCGGTAATACGTGATGTCCAGTTTTATTGATGGAGGAAACAGAACTACTCACCGAACAATTACAGTCCTGGTGAAAGACACAGACAAACTTTATAAAGTTGTATCCTGTTCACCACCCTAAGGGAGATAATTCAATTAAACGTTAATGCTGATAGACATTTACTATATCAGTAGATGTAGATACAAACTGGTATACAATAACGACCATGACCCTTGTCTCGATGTTTATTGAAAGTGTAGATCTTTTAGATTTCACCAGGACGGTATTTGACTGTAATTGCAATATATCTACACGCATTGCTAATACACATAATAATTCTTTGGTTTACAGATACAAGGTCTAATATCAAAAGCCAAAAATATGTTACATCAGATGTTACCACTGCCATACAACAATCAATCACAGCAATATCAAGTGCTACAGATACTTCCAATGGGACAACTACCACAATTGACTTACAGGAAAACAGTTCAACGATTGGAACACTAATGGAAAGAGCAACCAGCACACGTGATTTACAGGAAAACAATTCACCAGCTGGTACACTAATGGACAGAGCAATCAGCACAAATGACCTACAGGGCAACAGTTCAACAATTGGGACACTAATGGACAGAACAACCAGCACAAGTGACTTACAGGACTACAGTTCAACAATTGGGACACTAATGGACAGAACAACCAGCACAAGTGACTTACAGGGCAACAGTTCAACAACTGGGACACTAATGGACAGAACAACCAGCACAAGTGACTTACAGGGCAACAGTTCAACAACTGGGACACTAATGGACAGAGCAATCAGCACACATGACTTACACGACAACAGTTCAACAACTGGGACACTAATGGACAGAACAACCAGCACAAGTGACTTACAGGACAACAGTTCAACAACTGGGACACTAATGGACAGAACAACCAGCACAAGTGACATACAGGACAACAGTTCAACAACTAGGACAATAATGGACAGAACAACCAGCACAGGTGACTTACAGGGCAACAGTTCAACAACTGAGACACTAATGGACAGAGTAATCAGCACACATGACTTACAGGACAACAGTTTAACAACTGAGACACTAATGGACAGAACAACCAGCACAGTTGACTTACAGGGCAACAGTTCAACAACTGGGACACCAATGGACAGAACAACCAGCACAAGTGACTTACAGGACAACAGTTCAACAACTGGGACACTAATGGACAGAGCAACCAGCACACATGTCTTGCAGAGCAGCAGCTCAACAACTGGGACACTAATCGACAGAACAACCAGCACAAGTAACTTACAGGACAACAGCTCAACCACTGGGACACTAATGGACAAAACAACCAGCACAAGTGACTTACAGGACAACAGTTCAACAACTGGGACACTAATAGACAGAACAACCAGCACAAGTGACTTACAGGACAACAGTTCAACAACTGGGACACTAATGGACAAAACAACCAGCACAGGTGACTTACAGGGCAACAGTTCAACAACTGGGACACTAATGGACAGAGCAATCAGCACACATGACTTACAGGAGAACAGTTCAACAACTGGGACACTAATGGACAGAACAACCGGCACAGGTGACATACAGGGCAACAGTTCAACAACTGGGACACCAATGGATAGAACAACCAGCACAAGTGACTTACAGGACAACAGTTCAACAACTGGGACACTAATAGACAGAACAAGCAGCACAAATGTCTTACAGGGCACCAGTTCAACAACTGGGACACTAATGGACAGTACAACCAGCACAAGTGACTTACAGGACAACAGTTGGACAACTGGGACACTAATGGACAGAACAACCAGTACACATGTCTTCCAGGACAACAGTTCAACAACTGTGACACTAATGGACAGAACAACCAGCACAAGTGACATACAGGATAACAGTTCAACAACTGGGACACTAATGGACAGAACAACCAGCACAAGTGACTTACAGGACAACAGTTTAACAACTGAGACACTAATGGACAGAACAACCAGCACAGGTGACTTACAGGGCAACAGTTGGACAACTGGGACACTAATGGACAGAACAACCAGTACACATGTCTTCCAGGACAACAGTTCAACAACTGGGACACTAATGGACAGAACAACCAGCACAAGTGACATACAGGATAACAGTTCAACAACTGGGACACTAATGGACAGAACAACCAGCACAAGTGACTTACAGGACAACAGCTCAACAACTGGGACACTAATCGACAGAACAACCAGCACAAGTAACTTACAGGACAACAGCTCAACCACTGGGACACTAATGGACAAAACAACCAGCACAAGTGACTTACAGGACGACAGTTCAACAACTGGGACACTAATAGACAGAACAACCAGCACAAGTAACTTACAGGACAACAATTCAACAACTGGGACACTAATGGACAGAACAACCAGCACAGGTGACTTACAGGGCAACAGTTCAACAACTGGGACACTAATGGATAGAACAACCAGCAGAAGTGACTTACAGGACAACAGTTCACCAACTGGGACACTAATAGACAGAACAAGCAGCACAAATGTCTTACAGGGCACCAGTTCAACAACTGGGACACTAATGGACAGTACAACCAGCACAAGTGACTTACAGGGCAACAGTTCGACAACTGGGACACTAATGGACAGAACAACCAGTACACATGTCTTCCAGGACAACAGTTCAACAACTGTGACACTAATGGACAGAACAACCAGCACAAGTGACATACAGGATAACAGTTCAACAACTGGGACACCAATGGACAGAACAACCAGCACAAGTGACTTACAGGACAACAGTTCAACAACTGGGACAATAATGGACAGAACAACCAGCACAAGTGACTTACAGGACAACAGTTCAACAACTAGGACACTAATGGACAGAACAACCAGCACAAGTGACTTACAGGAAAACAGTTCAACAACTGGGACACTAATGGACAGAACAACCAGCACAAGTGACATGCAGGACAACAGTTCAACAACTGGGACACTAACGGACAGAACAACCAGCACAAGTGACTTACAGGACAACAGTTCAACAACTGGGACACTAATGGACAGAACAACCAGCACAAGTGACTTACAGGGCAACAGTTCAACAACTGGGACACTAATGGATAGCATGGCATCACCACCGTACATATGTCATTGTCTAATGCCACCAAGCAAATGGTGTTCTCGTGTCCATGCTCATACAAAGGAAAAAGAACTTAAAATGATTTTACATGACATCAATGAACTTAAAATATATTTGACAGTTCAAAAGAAATATACTTCAAAATATATGCGGACAAAGAAATCAGCTCCTGACGCTAGAAAATCGTCCCAGTACATAGGTGTTACTGCCATTATAATTGTCTGTGTTCCTGTTGTGCTTGTAAGCACCTCTGATATACTTAATTTTATTGTTTGGTTTAACCGTAAAGAAATACTCAGATAATTTAGTGGATCTCAAAATTGGCATATTTCAAGTCAACAAATTAATAAATGCATCATTTTATCAGTTTGCATAATGTCAGTTTGGAACAGTTTACCTCAGTCAATAGCTCTTTCACCTAACCTTGAATCCTTGAAAAGTGGTATCCCCACATTGACATTTGAAGGATTTCCAACCCACCTTTAAATACATACAGCAAGCCATTGTAAATATATGTAAATCGTTATTTTTGTTTATTTCTTAAATTATACTTTTAAAATAAATTGTCAATGTACATAGAGCACACAGTTCCGGGAGGTTACACACTCTATCCTTCGAGTCTAGTTCTGCACGTGGAGGAAGAAGATGCTATGTTGGTTGTAGTATATCTGTGTCATATTTGTTTAGGTGTCTAATGAAAAGTTTTGATAATTTTACAAAAAGTTCAAACTAGTTTTCTTAACTTAGCAGGTAAGACATTCTTAATGGGAACATAAAGAAATGAAATCAAGCTAGTAGCAGATTAAAACATGTTATCCTGCACTTGTTCTATTTGAGCAGGCAAATTGCAATCACTGTATACATTTCTGGTACCTTGTTTCCCATGACAGATGTAGCATGTTGAGCTTTGGGAACCTAATTGTAAATCCAGTTCACTTCCTTTTGACAGAAAATATCAAAAGGAGCAACCAAGGGATAATTATATCATTCTATTTTATTTTATACAAGATATAAACATCAATGGATTAATGTGAATTTTGTACAGAATAAACACAATATTAATGCAGTGTCGTAAAATACAAAGTAAATGTGTATTTGGTGCAAAACTGGAGAAATGCTCGTTGAACCTCGCCTTTAAACCTCATACACATTGCGGGTAAGCTGTTCCTGCTCAACTAGTGGTACCCGTCGTGTTACACTAATCACAAACCAGATGACAAGTCATGAATGAGGAAAGGACCGGTGAGTGCTTACGTCAAGTGGAATATATCCGTGACACAAATATTCCGCAATGGTCAAGTACGTCATGGTGGCGACCGTAAGACATTCAAAGTGATGACTTCAACTTAACCAATAGGAATCCTTGGTTCAGTAACTTCCCTTTTATCAGCAATCCTCTATCAAGGAAATCCTAATAGGAACCACAAGCTATGGCATGGTGTGGTAATAGACATAAATAAACACAACAGGGAAAAAATAGAAGAAGAACAATAAATGTCTTTTACAGGAGTAAATTCAAAACCATGAAATAAATAGAGCTCAATTCTGTGAGTATATTAAATTAGAAAAAAAAAGATTATTACATATATATACACTTCGACAAAAAGATTATTACATATATATACACTTCGACAAAGGATCAGCAATTGACAATGGATCTTTTACCTTTTACCTAGATGTGTTTTGTCCCTCAATCACTGCCATGACCTTTACAGGACTTTCCGGTCCTTTCCTCATTCACGACTTCTTACCGGGTTTGTAACTAGATTAACACGACGGGTGCCACTAGTGGAGCAGGAACTGCTTACCCTTCCGGAACACTTTAGTTCACCCCAGATTCATAGTGGGGTTCGTGTTACTCGAGCTTTAGTTTTATATGTATGTTTTGTAGATCGTTGTTTGTCCTTTTGTACTTTTTCTTTTGGCCATTGTGTTGTCTGTTCTTCGATATACGGATTCTGATTGCCACTTTGGTATCTTTTGGCCATTGTATTGTCTGTTCTTCTTCGATATACGGATTCTGATTGCCACTTTGGTATCTTTTGGCCATTGTGTTGTCTGTTCTTCTTCCATATACGAATTCTGATTGCCACTTTCGTATCTTTTGGCCATTGTGTTATTTGTTCTTCTTCCATATACGGATTCTGATTGCCGCTTTGGTATCTTAGATATACGGATTCTGATTGCCACTTCGGTATCTTAGATATACGGATTCTGATTGCCCCTTTGGTATTTTAGATATACGGATTCTGATTGCCACTTTGGTATCTTAGATATACGGATTCTGATTGCCCCTTTGGTATCTTAGATATACGGATTCTGATTGTCACTTTGGTATCTTAGATATACAGATTCTGATTGCCACTTTGGTATCTTAGATATACAGATTCTGATTGCCACTTTGGTATCTTAGATATACAGACTCTGATTGCCACTTTGGTATCTTAGATATACGGATTCTGATTGCCACTTTGGTATCTTAGATATACGGATTCTGATTGCCCCTTTGGTATCTTAGATATACGGATTCTGATTGCCACTTTGGTATCTTAGATATACGGATTCTGATTGCCCCTTTGGTATCTTAGATATACAGATTCTGATTGCCCCCTTGGTATCTTCAAACTCTTCTTGACTGTATATGAACAGCACGATAGGTGTCTTAAAAAAAACTAGAACTGCTATCTTTCGCGAGTTCACCCCCGGTTTGTTGGTGGGATCCGTGTTGTTCATCTTTGTAGATTTTTTGTGTTGTCATATTATATGTATTTACGTTCTGAGTTCCATGTCCGTAACGTTTTCCGTATAAAAACGATATTTGGTTCGTCTTTACCTCCAGTTGTTTGTAGGAGGTCTCATGTCTTATTTGCCTATTGTATTGTGTTTTTCGTTGTCTTTTGTACCCTATGCTGCCAGTTTGCATGGGCTGTTCATTTTTGATTGCCCCTTCAGTGTTCTCTAATGCTTATTTAAGAACCACTCAGTATTGTTTTTCAAATGTTTTTTCCCTTTTTTAAAGATAAAAAAAGTTGAACCCGAAATGCTTTTTTGGTAGTATTGTTACGTGCTTGTACTAAGAGCTAACGTGAGCTAGTCATAAAATTGTCTTCTCAGTGTAACGTTCATGAGACAACTTGAAAGAACAATCTTACAACAGGACGGGAGAATATACAAGTGGGACCTTAGAGTATAATTAACCTGCTAAGGTTACACCTATACATTCCGACGAACTTTGACCAATGAAACAACAATTACAGGGAATTGATTTGCAAAATGTGACTATTTTGTATATAGAAATGTACAGCAAACGCAACTTATAAGGGTCCGTCAAGATACCGGCTTTTGGTGACTATATAGGACGTACAAATTTATAACAATTCAACAATTTATTAACAATTAATGCATATGAACTCAGTGTATTAATTATGTGTGGCACGTGCGGTACTCTGCATCACTAGCATAGATAAAGAATGTGTATACAAACAGTAATATACTGTTTCTGACATACAAATTACTCCGACATTGCCCAAGTGGCACAAATCAATAAACATTTCAATTTTCAACCTAAGTCTCAAGTATTAACTGTACAACCTCCTATATTATTTGAGCTTCTAATGCAGTTAAGGTATATTTCACCCCTTAACCAAAAATTTACTACTTTATGAACAAGTTATGAATAAAATGTATAATATTTGTTGGTCTTAAAATATTATGCTAATGCGAAGAAGTTACAGAATCATTACTTTGCAAGAAATGATTTATTGACTGATTTATATTATCCAACAGCACCACTCCTAGCGATCTACAGCTAGTGTCAGTTATAAGCCGTCAAATAATCAAGGTGATCTATTTTGGATCTAACTACAACAATAAATCATGAATTAAACATTTATCTTTCATATAAAAATGATGAAATAATTTCTAGAAGTTTATACCATTCAACAGTACCATTCCTTGCAATGATCTGCAGATCTATTGCTGAATATCCGCCTGTGATCAAGGTGAGCTATTGTGAAACTGGTATACTAGAAATTCTCAATTAAATAAAAAATGCTTTTAAAAGAATTTAACCATTACCTTAATTTCTAAGAAAAATTAATATAACAATAAAAATATTCACTATACCTTTTCCAGCATGTTTTCTCCCACAACTTGTATACGGGCCAGCTTCCTCCAATTTACTGTTTGAGCGATGTGGAGTGCTCTGCCTTAAGCCACGGACTACCAACTAAGCAATTCAGCAAGTTTTTATATTTACCGCGCCCATTTGTAATACCTCGGGATTTATCGAAACCATGATTTGGCTTCCATAGAAACACCAATCAGCATCACCTTGCCGCAAAGATGTCAGCGAGTAAAGTCTACCCCCTATCGCTTGTATGATGTCGTGCACATGAATGCATACACTTTACCAATGGAAATAATAGCAATTTTGTGGGTAAACAACCAAGCAAATTATGTGTGAACTTTATTTTTATTACCCAACTATTTCTGTGTGTAAAATTTGATGTGCGTTAACAGTGACTTCATTCGCTATTCCACAAATATCGACCTTCACTTCATTGGAATGTAACCGGAAATTGGATAAAAAGGTAAACAAATAACAGTCGTCTGCTGTCTACGTCTGTCTTCCAGCATGCATATTGAAGTAAAATGGAACCTCTGGGGCATTTCCTTAAACTATTCCGTCATTACCTGCTTTGGTAAAGTGAACCTGGAGTTCGTAGAGAACACGAAATTGAATCAATATCCGAGTACTGCCCATTTCACATTGTCACGAGCTCCCAACCAAGACAAGTTCATTTTCAACGGTATGGAGCTTTGCACATCGTGACAGTATTTCATTATGGATAAGAACACTGACTACAAATTGATTCGTATTTGAAGCTGATTCTGAAATCAAATTATTGGTTATTACGTTAAGTGGAAGAAATGGAGATAGCACCGACATTTTAAAACTTCAAAGTTATATTTGGTAATTGTTTTTCAACAATTTAAGAAAGCCGAGTCATATTTTTTTCAGAACTTTTGAATGAATGTTTGGAGAAGCCTTCTCGTGCACATTTACTCAGTAGCAAGTATGACCACCACGTTTACGCCTAAGCTCCAACACTCGTCTATTCAGTCTACGAGCTAAGCAACGAAGCCTCTTTTGTATGATTCGTCGTCGTTTTTCCAGTATCTACTATTATATAATCTTACGATGTTCTCATGACAATTCCTCTTATGTATGTCTGTCTACTGGCAATTATCCACACGGTAGTCTACTGTTATGTAATCTGTCGGTGTTCTCATGACAATTCTTCATAGGTTTGTCTACTGACAATTACTCCTAGAGTAGTCTACTTTAATGTAATATTATGGTGTTCTCATGGCAATTCTTCTTAGAGTTGTCTACTGACAATTATTCCCAGGGTGGTCTACTGTCAAGTAATATTTTGGTGTTCTCATGGCAATTCTTCTTAGAGTTTTCTACTGACAATTACTCCCAGATTAGTCTACTGTCATGTAAAATTATGGTGTTCTCATGGCAATTCTTCTTAGATTTGTCTACTAACAATTACTCCTAGAGTAGTCTACCTTCAAGTAATAAGGTGGTGTTCTCATGGCAATTCTTCTTAGAGTTGTCTACTGACAGTTATTCCTAGAGTGGTCTAATGTCATGTACTATTATGGTGTTCTCATGACAATTCTTCTTAGAGTTGTCTACTGACAATTACTCCTACAGTAGTCTACTGTCATGCAATATTTTGGTGTTCTCATGGCAATTCTGCTTAGATTGGTCTACTGATAATTATTCCTAGAATAGTCTAATGTCATGTAATATTATGGTGTTCTCATGGCAATTCTTCTTAGAGTTGTCTACTGACAATTACTCCTAGAGTAGTCTACTGTCATGTAATATTTTGGTGTTCTCATGGCAATTCTGCTTAGATTGGTCTACTGACATTTATTCCTAGAATAGTCTAATGTCATGTAATATTATGGTGTTCTCATGGCAATTCTTCTTAGAGTTGTCTACTGACGATCACTCCTAGAGTAGTCTACTGTCATGTAATATTATGGTGTTCTCATGGCAATTCTTCTTAGAGTTGTCCCCTAACAATTACTCCTAGAGTAGTCTACTGTCATGTAATATTATGGTGTTCTCGTGGCAATTCTTCTTGGAGTTGTCTACTGACAATTACTCCTAGAGTAGTCTACTGTCATGCAATATTTTGGTGTTCTCATGGCAATTCTGCTTAGATTGGTCTACTGATAATTATTCCTAGAATAGTCTAATGTCATGTAATATTATGGTGTTCTCATGGCAATTCTTCTAAGAGTTGTCTACTGACAATTACTCCTAGAGTAGTCTACTGTCATGCAATATTTTGGTGTTCTCATGGCAATTCTGCTTAGATTGGTCTACTGACATTTATTCCTAGAATAGTCTAATGTCATGTAATATTATGGTGTTCTCATGGCAATTCTTCTTAGAGTTGTCTACTGACGATCACTCCTAGAGTAGTCTACTGTCATGTAATATTATGGTGTTCTCATGGCAATTCTTCTTAGAGTTGTCCCCTAACAATTACTCCTAGAGTAGTCTACTGTCATGTAATATTATGGTGTTCTCGTGGCAATTCTTCTTGGAGTTGTCTACTGACAATTACTCCTAGAGTAGTCTACTGTCATGCAATATTTTGGTGTTCTCATGGCAATTCTGTTTAGATTGGTCTACTGACAATTATTCCTAGAATAGTCTAATGTCATGTAATATTATGGTGTTCTCATGGCAATTCTTCTTAGAGTTGTCTACTGACGATCACTCCTAGAGTAGTCTATTGTCATGTAATATTATGGTGTTCTCATGGCAATTCTTCTTGGAGTTGTCTACTGACAATTATTCCTAGAGTAGTCTAATGTCATGTAATATTATGATGTTCTCATGGCAATTCTTCTTGGAGTTGTCTACTGACAATTCTTCCTAGAGTAGTCTATTGACATGTAATATTATGGTGTTCTCGTGGCAATTCTGCTTAGATTGGTCTATTGACAATTATTCCTAGAATAGTCTAATGTCATGTAATATTATGGTGTTCTCATGGCAATTCTTCTTAGAAATGTCAACTAACGATCACTCCTAGAGTAGTCTACTGTCATGTAATATTACGGTTTTCTCATGGCAATATTCTGCTGCTTAGATTTGACTACTGATAATTACTTCTAGAGTAGTCTACTGTCATGTAATATTATGGTTTTCTCATTACAATTCTTCTTAGATTTGTCTACTGACAATTACTCCTAGAGTAGTCTACTGTCATGCAATATTTTGGTGTTCTCATGGCAATTCTGCTTAGATTGGTCTAATGACAATTATTCCTAGAATAGTCTAATGTCATGCAATATTATGGTGTTCTCATGGCAATTCTTCTTAGAGTTGTCTACTGACGATCACTCCTAGAGTAGTTTACTGTCATGTAATAGTATGGTGTTCTCATGGCAATTCTTCTTAGAGTTGTCCCCTAACAATTACTCCTAGAGTAGGCTACTGTCATGTAATATTATGGTGTTCTCATGGCAATTCTTCTTAGAGTTTTCTACTGACAATTATTCCCAGGGTGGTCTACTGTCAAGTAATATTTTGGTGTTCTCATGGCAATTCTTCTTAGAGTTTTCTACTGACAATTACTCCCAGATTAGTCTACTGTCATGTAAAATTATGGTGTTCTCATGGCAATTCTTCTTAGATTTGTCTACTAACAATTACTCCTAGAGTAGTCTACCTTCAAGTAATAAGGTGGTGTTCTCATGGCAATTCTTCTTAGAGTTGTCTACTGACAGTTATTCCTAGAGTGGTCTAATGTCATGTACTATTATGGTGTTCTCATGACAATTCTTCTTAGAGTTGTCTACTGACAATTACTCCTACAGTAGTCTACTGTCATGCAATATTTTGGTGTTCTCATGGCAATTCTGCTTAGATTGGTCTACTGATAATTATTCCTAGAATAGTCTAATGTCATGTAATATTATGGTGTTCTCATGGCAATTCTTCTTAGAGTTGTCTACTGACAATTACTCCTAGAGTAGTCTACTGTCATGTAATATTTTGGTGTTCTCATGGCAATTCTGCTTAGATTGGTCTACTGACATTTATTCCTAGAATAGTCTAATGTCATGTAATATTATGGTGTTCTCATGGCAATTCTTCTTAGAGTTGTCTACTGACGATCACTCCTAGAGTAGTCTACTGTCATGTAATATTATGGTGTTCTCATGGCAATTCTTCTTAGAGTTGTCCCCTAACAATTACTCCTAGAGTAGTCTACTGTCATGTAATATTATGGTGTTCTCGTGGCAATTCTTCTTGGAGTTGTCTACTGACAATTACTCCTAGAGTAGTCTACTGTCATGCAATATTTTGGTGTTCTCATGGCAATTCTGCTTAGATTGGTCTACTGATAATTATTCCTAGAATAGTCTAATGTCATGTAATATTATGGTGTTCTCATGGCAATTCTTCTAAGAGTTGTCTACTGACAATTACTCCTAGAGTAGTCTACTGTCATGCAATATTTTGGTGTTCTCATGGCAATTCTGCTTAGATTGGTCTACTGACATTTATTCCTAGAATAGTCTAATGTCATGTAATATTATGGTGTTCTCATGGCAATTCTTCTTAGAGTTGTCTACTGACGATCACTCCTAGAGTAGTCTACTGTCATGTAATATTATGGTGTTCTCATGGCAATTCTTCTTAGAGTTGTCCCCTAACAATTACTCCTAGAGTAGTCTACTGTCATGTAATATTATGGTGTTCTCGTGGCAATTCTTCTTGGAGTTGTCTACTGACAATTACTCCTAGAGTAGTCTACTGTCATGCAATATTTTGGTGTTCTCATGGCAATTCTGTTTAGATTGGTCTACTGACAATTATTCCTAGAATAGTCTAATGTCATGTAATATTATGGTGTTCTCATGGCAATTCTTCTTAGAGTTGTCTACTGACGATCACTCCTAGAGTAGTCTATTGTCATGTAATATTATGGTGTTCTCATGGCAATTCTTCTTGGAGTTGTCTACTGACAATTATTCCTAGAGTAGTCTAATGTCATGTAATATTATGATGTTCTCATGGCAATTCTTCTTGGAGTTGTCTACTGACAATTCTTCCTAGAGTAGTCTATTGACATGTAATATTATGGTGTTCTCGTGGCAATTCTGCTTAGATTGGTCTATTGACAATTATTCCTAGAATAGTCTAATGTCATGTAATATTATGGTGTTCTCATGGCAATTCTTCTTAGAAATGTCAACTAACGATCACTCCTAGAGTAGTCTACTGTCATGTAATATTACGGTTTTCTCATGGCAATATTCTGCTGCTTAGATTTGACTACTGATAATTACTTCTAGAGTAGTCTACTGTCATGTAATATTATGGTTTTCTCATTACAATTCTTCTTAGATTTGTCTACTGACAATTACTCCTAGAGTAGTCTACTGTCATGCAATATTTTGGTGTTCTCATGGCAATTCTGCTTAGATTGGTCTAATGACAATTATTCCTAGAATAGTCTAATGTCATGCAATATTATGGTGTTCTCATGGCAATTCTTCTTAGAGTTGTCTACTGACGATCACTCCTAGAGTAGTTTACTGTCATGTAATAGTATGGTGTTCTCATGGCAATTCTTCTTAGAGTTGTCCCCTAACAATTACTCCTAGAGTAGGCTACTGTCATGTAATATTATGGTGTTCTCATGGCAATTCTTCTTGGAGTTGTCTACTGACAATTATTCCTAGAGTAGTCTACTGTCATGTAATATTATGGTGTTCTCATGGCAATTCTTCTTGGAGTTGTCTACTGACAATTCTTCCTAGAGTAGTCTATTGTCATGTAATAATATGGTGTTCTCATGGCAATTCTGCTTAGATTGGTCTATTGACAATTATTCCTGGAATAGTCTACTGTCATGTAATATTATGGTGTTCTCATGGCAATTCTTCTTAGAGTTGTCTCCTAACAATTACTCCTAGAGTAGTCTACTGTCATGTACTATTATGGTGTTCTCATGACAATTCTTCTTAGAGTTGTCTACTGACAATTACTCCTACAGTAGTCTACTGTCATGCAATATTTTGGTGTTCTCATGGCAATTCTGCTTAGATTGGTCTACTGATAATTATTCCTAGAATAGTCTAATGTCATGTAATATTATGGTGTTCTCATGGCAATTTTTCTTAGAGTTGTCTACTGACAATTACTCCTAGAGTAGTCTACTGTCATGTAATATTTTGGTGTTCTCATGGCAATTCTGCTTAGATTGGTCTACTGACATTTATTCCTAGAATAGTCTAATGTCATGTAATATTATGGTGTTCTCATGGCAATTCTTCTTAGAGTTGTCTACTGACGATCACTCCTAGAGTAGTCTACTGTCATGTAATATTATGGTGTTCTCATGGCAATTCTTCTTAGAGTTGTCCCCTAACAATTACTCCTAGAGTAGTCTACTGTCATGTAATATTATGGTGTTCTCGTGGCAATTCTTCTTGGAGTTGTCTACTGACAATTACTCCTAGAGTAGTCTACTGTCATGCAATATTTTGGTGTTCTCATGGCAATTCTGCTTAGATTGGTCTACTGATAATTATTCCTAGAATAGTCTAATGTCATGTAATATTATGGTGTTCTCATGGCAATTGTTCTTAGAAATGTCTACTGACGATCACTCCTAGAGTAGTCTACTGTCATGTAATATTTTGGTTTTCTCATGGCAATTCTGCTGCTTAGATTTGACTACTGATAATTACTTCTAGAGTAGTCTACTGTCATGTAATATTATGGTTTTCTCATTACAATTCTTCTTAGGTTTGTCTACTGACAATTACTCCTAGAGTAGTGTACTGTCATGTAATATTATGGTGTTCTCATGGAAATCTTCTTACAGTTGTCTACTGACAATTACTCCTATAGTAGTCTACTGTCATGTAATATTATGGTGTTCTCATGGCAATTCTTCTTGGAGTTGTCTACTGACAATTATTCCTTGAGTAATCTAATGTCATGTAATATTATGGTGTTCTCATGGCAATATTCTGCTGCTTAGATTTGACTACTGATAATTACTTCTAGAGTAGTCTACTGTCATGTAATATTATGGTTTTCTCATTACAATTCTTCTTAGATTTGTCTACTGACAATTACTCCTAGAGTAGTCTACTGTCATGCAATATTTTGGTGTTCTCATGGCAATTCTGCTTAGATTGGTCTACTGACAATTATTCCTAGAATAGTCTAATGTCATGCAATATTATGGCGTTCTCATGGCAATTCTTCTTGGAGTTGTCTACTGACGATCACTCCTAGAGTAGTTTACTGTCATGTAATATTATGGTGTTCTCATGGCAATTCTTCTTAGAGTTGTCCCCTAACAATTACTCCTAGAGTAGTCTACTGTCATGTAATATTATGGTGTTCTCATGGCAATTCTTCTTGGAGTTGTCTACTGACAATTATTCCTAGAGTAGTCTACTGTCATGTAATATTATGGTGTTCTCATGGCAATTCTTCTTGGAGTTGTCTACTGACAATTCTTCCTAGAGTAGTCTATTGTCATGTAATATTATGGTGTTCTCATGGCAATTGTTCTTAGAAATGTCTACTGACGATCACTCCTAGAGTAGTCTACTGTCATGTAATATTTTGGTTTTCTCATGGCAATTCTGCTGCTTAGATTTGACTACTGATAATTACTTCTAGAGTAGTCTACTGTCATGTAATATTATGGTTTTCTCATTACAATTCTTCTTAGGTTTGTCTACTGACAATTACTCCTAGAGTAGTGTACTGTCATGTAATATTATGGTGTTCTCATGGAAATCTTCTTACAGTTGTCTACTGACAATTACTCCTATAGTAGTCTACTGTCATGTAATATTATGGTGTTCTCATGGCAATTCTTCTTGGAGTTGTCTACTGACAATTATTCCTTGAGTAATCTAATGTCATGTAATATTATGGTGTTCTCATGGCAATATTCTGCTGCTTAGTTTGACTACTGATAATTACTTCTAGAGTAGTCTACTGTCATGTAATATGATGGTTTTCTCATTACAATTCTTCTTAGATTTGTCTACTGACAATTACTCCTAGAGTAGTCTACTGTCATGCAATATTTTGGTGTTCTCATGGCAATTCTGCTTAGATTGGTCTATTGACAATTATTCCTAGAATAGTCTAATGTCATGCAATATTATGGTGTTCTCATGGCAATTCTTCTTAGAGTTGTCTACTGACGATCACTCCTAGAGTAGTTTACTGTCATGTAATATTATGGTGTTCTCATGGCAATTCTTCTTAGAGTTGTCCCCTAACAATTACTCCTAGAGTAGTCTACTGTCATGTAATATTATGGTGTTCTCATGGCAATTCTTCTTGGAGTTGTCTACTGACAATTATTCCTAGAGTAGTCTACTGTCATGTAATATTATGGTGTTCTCATGGCAATTCTTCTTGGAGTTGTCTACTGACAATTCTTCCTAGAATAGTCTATTGTCATGTAATAATATGGTGTTCTCATGGCAATTCTGCTTACATTGGTCTATTGACAATTATTCCTGGAATAGTCTACTGTCATGTAATATTATGGTGTTCTCATGGCAATTCTTCTTAGAGTTGTCTCCTAACAATTACTCCTAGAGTAGTCTACTGTCATGTAATATTATGGTGTTCTCATGGCAATTCTTCTTAGAAATGTCTACTGACGATCACTCCTAGAGTAGTCTACTGTCATATAATATTTTGGTTTTCTCATGGCAATTCTGCTGCTTAGATTTGACTACTGATAATTACTTCTAGAGTAGTCTACTGTCATGTAATATTATGGTTTTCTCATTACAATTCTTCTTAAGTTTGTCTACTGACAATTACTCCTAGAGTAGTGTACTGTCATGTAATATTATGGTGTTCTCATGGAAATCTTCTTACAGTTGTCTACTGACAATTACTCCTATAGTAGTCTACTGTCATGTAATATTATGGTGCTCTCATGGCAATTCTTCTTAGAGTTGTATATTGACAATTACTCATAGAGTTGTCTACTGTCATGTAATATTATGGTGTTCTCATGGCAATTCTTCTGAGAGTTGTCTACTGACAATTACTACAAGAGTAGTCTACTGTCATGTAATATTATGGTGTTCTCATGACAATTCTTCTTAGAGTTGCCTATTGACAATTACCCCTAGAGTAGTCTACTGTCATGTAATATTATGGTGTTCTCATGACAATTCTTCTGAGAGTTGTCTACTGACGATCACTCCTAGAGTAGTCTACTGTCATGTAATATTATGGTGTTCTCATGGAAATTCTTCTTGGAGTTGGCTACCTACAATTATTCCTAGAGTAATCTACTGTCATGTAATATTTTGGTGTTTTCATGGCAATTCTGCTTAGATTGTTCTACTGACAATTACTCCTAGAGTAGTCTACTTTAATGTAATATTATGGTGTTCTCATGGCAATTCTTCTTAGAGTTGTCTACTGACAATTATTCCCAGGGTGGTCTACTGTCATGTAATATTTTGGTGTTCTCATGGCAATTCTTCTTTGAGTTTTCTACTGACAATTACTCCCAGATTAGTCTACTGTCATGTAAAATTATGGTGTTCTCATGGCAATTCTTCTTAGATTTGTCTACTAACAATTACTCCTAGAGTAGTCTACCTTCAAGTAATAAGGTGGTGTTCTCATGGCAATTCTTCTTAGAGTTGTCTACTGACAGTTATTCCTAGAGTGGTCTAATGTCATGTACTATTATAATGTTCTCATGACAATTCTTCTTAGAGTTGTCTACTGACAATTACTCCTACAGTAGTCTACTGTCATGCAATATTTTGGTGTTCTCATGGCAATTCTGCTTAGATTGGTCTAATGATAATTATTCCTAGAATAGTCTAATGTCATGTAATATTATGGTGTTCTCATGGCAATTCTTCTTAGAGTTGTCTACTGACAATTACTCCTAGAGTAGTCTACTGTCATGCAATATTTTGGTGTTCTCATGGCAATACTGCTTAGATTGGTCTACTGACATTTATTCCTAGAATAGTCTAATGTCATGTAATATTATGGTGTTCTCATGGCAATTCTTCTTAGAGTTGTCTACTGACGATCACTCCTAGAGTAGTCTACTGTCATGTAATATTATGGTGTTCTCATGGCAATTCTTCTTAGAGTTGTCCCCTAACAATTACTCCTAGAGTAGTCTACTGTCATGTAATATTATGGTGTTCTCGTGGCAATTCTTCTTGGAGTTGTCTACTGACAATTACTCCTACAGTAGTCTACTGTCATGCAATATTTTGGTGTTCTCATGGCAGTTCTGTTTAGATTGGTCTACTGACAATTATTCCTAGAATAGTCTAATGTCATGTAATATTATGGTGTTCTCATGGCAATTCGTCTTAGAGTTGTCTACTGACGATCACTCCTAGAGTAGTCTACTGTCATGTAATATTATGGTGTTCTCATGGCAATTCTTCTTGGAGTTGTCTACTGACAATTATTCATAGAGTAGTCTAATGTCATGTAATATTATGATGTTCTCATGGCATTTCTTCTTGGAGTTGTCTACTGACAATTCTTCCTAGAGTAGTCTACTGTCATGTAATATTTTGGTTTTCTCATGGCAATTCTGCTGCTTAGATTTGACTACTGATAATTACTTCTAGAGTAGTCTACTGTCATGTAATATTATGGTTTTCTCATTACAATTCTTCTTAGGTTTGTCTACTGACAATTACTCCTACAGTAGTGTACTGTCATGTAATATTATGGTGTTCTCATGGAAATCTTCTTAGAGTTGTCTACTGACAATTACTCCTATAGTAGTCTATTGTCATGTAATATTATGGTGTTCTCATGGCAATTCTTCTTGGAGTTGTCTACTGACAATTATTCCTTGAGTAATCTAATGTCATGTAATATTATGGTGTTCTCATGGCAATTCTTCTTGGAGTTGTCTACTGACAATTCTTCCTAGAGTAGTCTACTGTCATCTAATATTATGGTGCTCTCATGGCAATTCTTCTGAGAGTTGTCTACTGACAATTACTACAAGAGTAGTCTACTGTCATGTAATATTATGGTGTTCTCATGACAATTCTTCTGAGAGTTGTCTACTGACGATCACTCCTAGAGTAGTCTACTGTCATGTAATATTATGGTGTTCTCATGGAAATTCTTCTTGGAGTTGGCTACCTACAATTATTCCTAGAGTAGTCTACTGTCATGTAATATTTTGGTGTTTTCATGGCAATTCTGCTTAGATTGTTCTACTGACAATTATTCCTAGAATAGGCTAAAGTCATGTAATATTATGATGTTCTCATGGCAATTCTTCTTGGAGTTGGCTACCTAAACTTATTTCTAGAGTAGTCTACTGTCATGTAATATTATGGTGTTCTCATGGCAATTCTGCTTAGATTGGTCTATTGACAATTATTCCTAGAATAGTCTAATGTCATATAATATTATGGTGTTCTCTTGGTAATTCTTCTTGGAGTTGTCTACTGACAATTACTCCTAGAGTAGTCTACTGTCATGTAATATTATGGTGTTCTCGTGGCAATTCTTCTTAGAGTTGTCTACTGACAATTACACCCAGAGTAATCTACTGTTATGTAATATTATGGTGTTCTCATGGCAATTCTTCTTAGAGTTGTCTACTGACAATTACTACAAGAGTAGTCTACTGTCATGCAATATTATGGTGTGCTCATGGCAATTCTTCCTAGAGTTGTCTACTGACAATTACTACAAGAGTAGTCTACTGTCATGCAATATTATGGTGTTCTCATGGCAATTCTTCTTACGGTTTTCTACTGACTATTACTGCTAGAGTAGTCTACTGTCATGTAATATTATGGTTTTCTCATGTCAATTCTTCTTAGATTTGTCTACTGACAATTATTCCTACAGTAGTCTACTGTCATATAATATTATGGTGCTCTCATGAAAATTTTCCTTAGAGTTGTCTACTGACAATTACCCCTAGAGTAGTCTACTGTCATGTAATATTATGGTGTGCTCATGGCAATTCTTCTTAGAGTTGTCTATTGACAATTACTCCCAGAGTAGTCTACTGTCAAGTAATATTATGGTGTTCTCATGGCACTTCTTCTTAGATTTGTCTACTGACAATTACTCCTAGAGTAGTCTACTGTCATGCAATATTATGGTGTGCTCATGGCAATTCTTCTTAGATTAGTCTACTGACAATTACTCCTAGAGTAGTCTACTGTCATGTAATATTTTGGTGTTCTAATGACAAATCTTCTTAGAATTGTCTACTGACAATTACTCCTAGAGTAGTCTACTGTCGTGTAATACTATGGTGTTCCCATGACAATTCTTCTTAGAGTTGTCTACTCACAAATACTCCTAGAGTAATCTATTGTCATGTAATATTGTGGTGTTCTCATGGCAATTCTTCTTACGGTTTTCTACTGACAATTACTTCTAGAGTAGTCTACTGTCGTGTAATATTATTGTGTTCTCATGGCAATTCTTCTTAGAGTTGTCTACTGACAATTACTCCTAGAGTAGTCTACTGTCATGTAATATTATTGTGTTCTCATGGCAATTCTTCTTAGAGTTGTCTACTGACAATGACTGCTAGAGAAGTCTACTGTCGTGTAATATTATGGTGTTCTCATGACAATTCTTCTGAGAGTTGTCTACTGACAATTACTCCTAGAGTAGTCTACTGTCATGTAATATTATGGTTTTCCCATGGCAATTCTTCTTAGAGTTGTCTACTGACAATTACTCCTAGAGTAGTCTACTGTCATGTAATATTATGGTGTTCTCATGGCAATTCTTCTGAGAGTTGTCTACTGACAATTACTCCTAGAGTAGTCTAATGTGATGTAATATTATGGTGTTCTCATGGCAATTCTTCTTAGAGCTGTCTACTGACAATTACTGCTAGAGAAGTCTACTGTTATGTAATATTATGGTGTTCTCATGGCAATTCTTCTTAGAGCTGTCTACTGACAATTACTCCTAGAGTAGTCTACTGTCATGTAATATTTTGGTGTTCTCATGACAATTCTGCTTAGATTGGTCTACTGACAATTATTCCTAGAATAGGCTAATGTCATGTAATATTATCGTGTTCTCATGGCAATTCTTCTTAGAGTTGGCTACCTACAATTATTCCTAGAGTAGTCTACTGTCATGTAATATTTTGGTGTTCTCATGGCAATTCTGCTTAGATTGGTCTAACGACAATTATTCCTAGAATATGCTAATGTCATGTAATATTATGGTGTTCCCATGGCAATTCTTCTTGGAGTTGGCTACCTACAATTATTCCTAGAGTAGTCTACTGTCATGTAATATTATGGTGTTCTCATGGCAGTATGGCCCTTAGTTTGCCAAGGCTTACTGAGATAGTACTCCAATATAAAACTTAATTTAGATAGAAATTCGGTAAGCAGTGTCGTCAAAATTTGAGTTATTGTATAATCAATTGAGTGAAGATCAAATTAACCAAATCATTCAAGGATTGCGAGGGGAGCAACCGATGAATAATGGCATTGAAGTTGACGAACAACTTGTAAACAATGAAAAAATGGTGTCGTACTCCCAAGTTGTGTCCGGGAACAACCGTCAATATAAAAATCAAGATACAGATGATACAAATGAACACAATAATCAATTCCCAAAACAAGGCTATACCCAATCTCATTATAAAGAAAGTGAAAATGTGAAACCGATCTTTCTTAAAGATGAAGATGTGTTTGGGTCTCGCAAGCCTGAACGGTCGTTATGGTTAACAAATGTCGAAATTTATAAGGCCATAGGCGATAAAGTGCAAGCCCAATGTATAAAAGGGATTCAGCCTGTGCGCGAGATGTGGAGAATCTACATGGATAATGAGGAGGACAGACAGTCACTGTTGGTTCAGGGAATAAATCTGCGTGGCAGGCAGATCCCTTTGCACCTACAAAATCCTCACAATCCCTCTAGATATCAACCAGATACAATTAGAATAAAGATAAAAAATGTTCCCCTATCTGCTGATGATGGACAGATTGACCGAGCTTTAGCTATGGAAGGATGTGAAATCCAAGGAATATTTAGAGATAGGCTAAGAGTGGATGGAAAACTAACCAACTGTGAGACTGGTGATAGGTTGGTGATCAGTAAACTATTAAGCAAACCTATACCAAGAATGTTGAAAATAGGTAAATACAAAGCAAGAGTATTTCATCCTGGGCAACCAGAGTTCCAAAACAGAAATTATACTCATGACAGTGACAAAACTTGTCATAAATGTTTAACTCCAGGACACTTTATATATGACTGTCCTAATGATTGGGTGTGTAGAAAGTGTCATGAAAGTGGGCATAAAATGATGGATTGTTCTAAAGATTTCAATGAAGAAAATAGTGAACCAGAACAACATCATGCAGGAACAGATGATGGGCAAGATGATGAAACAAAACAAGATGATTCCAAAGGTAGAAAAACAAATAAACAATCACATGTAGATGTTGATGTGACAATTACAAATAAAAACAAGTCAACAAAAGCTTCCACCAAAGAAGCTTCTTCAACTAAAGGTAATATAAACAAACCAGAACCAGCAAAAGATTCACCTAGAAAGGTCAGGACAACAAACAATAAAAACACTGAAAAATCAGAAAAGGGTCAACACTCAATACAAACTTTTCTGCAAACACCAGGCAACACAAACAAACAGAATGTGAGAACCCATACCCCACCAACACCTACAGAGAGACTCTATGATAGAAATAGTGATAGTAATGGACCAAAGAAAGCCAAAACTGCAGATGGAAAGTCAAATTAATTCTTTGCAACTGTAATATTTATGTTGACAATTGTCTTTTACAAAAAAAAAATATATGGAGTGGATGTGGTCGAGTGGTCTAGGGCGCTGGACGTAAGGCTAAGCGAATGGTGCTGCAGTGTAACAATGGTGTGGGTTCAAATCCCGTCGAAGGAAGAACAAACATTTGACAGCTCTAAAATCTAATTCTAACACTGTTTGGTTTAATTTTCAGACGTATATATATATATTGATATATACAAAAAAAAATGCATTATTATAAATGTCCTAAGCTCAATAATAGAGTAAAATTAATGTTGATGAATAAAAAACTAAATAATTACCTATTCATGCTATTCCTTGTAAACAAGTTATACCATGTATACATCTTAATATTTATTGTTATTCTTTTTTATCTTATGTTACGAAAAGATTTAAAAAAATCAAAAAATAAAACAATTTTTCAGCTCAAACATAGAGTAAAATTATTTGTGAACGTAGTAGATGATAAACAGACTGATAGTACGTCAGAAAATATATGTATGAATATAGATATGAGTATAAATGATGATGAGTGTATAATATTGTATACATGTACAAAATCGATGTGTAATATATTATCAATTTGTCATAATTCAGTGTCAAGTTTAATGTTGATGAGACAGTATAATAATAATTCAGTTTATAAGCATGTGAAAGCTTCTTTGATTTTTAATGTAAACAAATATCCGCGTAAAAATTCTCCATTCAAATATGGAAAAATTCTCAGCTGATTACTGTTTACATATATCATAAACACGAACGACCTTGGTTTTTCCCCAGACTATTAATAGTAACGACCTTGATTAAGTCTATCAAAAAATTTCAACAGACCGATGAGATTTACGCCAATCGATATAATTATGAATACAATAATAATTACTTGCGTTTGTATACAACATGTACAATTAAAAACAAATGTGCACTGCTGAGAGATGTTTGTGAACAAGAGAAACTATTGGTTAATATGAAAATACAGTACCAGTTTAAACACAGAAAAATGTTTAAAAATATATACATGTACTTACCTGTACAGGCTCAGTCAAATCCGAAACTTTCATATTTTGAACACGTGCGCAATTTTTCAGATATATTCCAAAGTATAAATAACATAACTATGGTCGTTATTGGAATCTATACTCTTACACAAATTATATCCCATCACTATGTTGAACTTAAAAGTACGTTATGTATATTATATCACACGTGCACACTTTCAAACAGACAACTACACGCAATAGTCGTGTTGGTCAGCTACCACGAAATTGTCGAAGGTCAAGATTCATGTACATGTAAACTATTAAAACCCTTTAACTGTATAAAACATGTCAAAATTACGGGTTATAAAACATTGATGAAAATATATGTAGATAAACTATGTAAATATTCGAAAAAGTATTGTCATGTATTGTTAAACATTCGATGTATTTTTTTAATGATGGTGTTAAATTATAGTTATGTATACTATTTATATTACGATTGATGTGACTCATAAACAATATGATTTCTAAAAATATGATAAATTTGTGTAGTTTGAATGTTAATGGTATTCACGGGAGAGAAAAACGAAATAGGGTAGTTGAGTGGATAAAAACACAAAAGTGTTCAATAGCTTTTTTACAGGAAACTCATTTAGATGAAAATATTGAAAATGATATAAAAAACAAAACAAATTTCGCTATTTATTGTAGTAACGGTACATCCGCAAGTAGGGGGGTAAGAATAGTTATCAATAAATCATTGAATTACGAAATTATGGATAAGTTTACGGACGAAGATGGTAGAATGATACTTATAAACATACAAATTGAAAACACCGTGTTTTCAATGGTAAGTATATATGCACCTAACTGCAGAACATTGAGAAATGTGTTTTTTAAGAATGTAAGTAGATTCTTAAAGGAACATGGGACTGGAATACCAATAGTTGGGGGTGATTTTAACGAAACTCTTATGCCAATTGATAGGAAAAGTAAAGGTAAAAATGGTACATTTATACAACCAGTAGCAAGTTTAAAAACGTTTATAAAAACAAATAATTTAACAGATATTTGGAGAAAATTTAATCAAGATAAACAACAATTTACTTGGCGACGGAAGGATAAAACACAGGCCAGTCGTATAGATATGATATTTATTGGGACAGATTTTTGTTCTCTTGTAGAAACATGTAAAATTAAACCTGTAACCATACAATCTACTGATCACCAAAGTGTATATATAAATTTTATACCAGGGGTTTCAGAAAAGGGTAGGGGTTATTGGAAAATCAATAATTCAATACTACAGGAAGTAGAGTACCAACTATTGATTAATAATCTGATTGATAAATATATTTACGATAAGGTAAACAATAACGTAGATTGTCGGCTTTTATGGGACGTTCTAAAAATAGAAATTAGAGAAGCAATTATTATATATTGTAAAAGTAAATCAAAATTTAAACGAGAAGCTAGAAGATATTTAGATAAAGAACTACAAGATTTATCATCACATCGGGACTCTTTAGATATCACAGACGAAAGTTTAGATAAACGAAATAATGATATTGAGAAAGAACTAGAACAAATTTATAACCAAAAGGCAAAAGGGGCGCAAATTAGGTCGAGAGAAAAATGGGTAAAATTGGGTGAAAAAAATAATTCATATTTTTTGGGTTTAGAGAAAAGCAAAGACAAGTTAAAAAATCTATAAGTAAGTTACTAGATGAAAACAATAAAGTTATTAAAGAACAAGGGAAAATACTTAACACAATTAAGGACTACTATGAAAAACTTTATACATCGAAAAAAACAGATGAAATTTCATCAAAAGAATATATTTTTGATACAAAATTAGATAAAATTTTAAACGACAAAGAAAAATTAGATTGTGATGGGGAGGTAACTGATACCGAATGTTCTGAGGCTATAGGAAACATGAAATTGAATAAATCTCCAGGGTTAGATGGGTTAACCGTAGAATTTTACAGAGCATTTTGGGGGAAATTAAAAATTGTTCTTACGGATATCTATAATAAGAGTTACAATGAAGCTTTAATGTCTTATTCACAACGGTCAAGTATTTTATCGTTACTATTTAAAAAGGGGGATCCTTTATGTCTTGATAACTATCGTCCGATTTCTCTTTTGAATGTAGATCTTAAACTGATTTCATATGTTTTAGCACAATGTTTGAAAAAAGTTTTACCAAAAATAATTATTGTAGATCAAACAGGGTATGTAAAAAATAGATTTATTGGTTTTAATCTTAGACAAATACAGGATATCATAGATTATGCAGACATATATAAAATAGAAGGGGCTATAATTTTCGTTGACTTTACAAAGGCTTTTGATTCTTTGGAATGGAATTTCATGCTAAATACTCTTAAGCATTTTGGATTCAATGAATCTTTCATTAACTGGGTAAAAACTTTATATACAGACATACAAACGTGTGTAATGAACAATGGGTGGGTCTCAGAAATGTTTAAGAATACAAGAGGAATTCGTCAAGGGTGTCCTTTATCAGCTTTGTTGTTTGTCTTGTCAGTGGAAATCATGGCTTCAAAGAAGAGTGTGAAAAATTAAACTGGGAAAATAAAATAGATAAAATGAATACTTTATTCTTCTCTTGGGGAAAACGAAATTTAACTATTCTTGGGAAAATTATGATTATTAAAGCGTTAGTCATACCTATATTTACTTTTGTTGCTAGTGCATGTGTTGTGCCAGACAAATATAGAAAAGAAATTGAAAGTAAATGTTTCAAATTCATATGGGATGGTAAACCAGACAAAGTTAAAAGAAACACTATGATAGGTAATTTTGAAATGGGGGGTTTAAATATGATAGACATAGGAAGTTACTTTGCATCACTGAGAGCATCATGGGTAAGTAGATTTGTTAGTGGAGAAATGGGCAATTGGAAATTGATACCATATAAATACTTTAGACAATTTGGTAAGAATTGGTTGATATTTTCAATGAATATCGAATACAAAAAAATTAAAGATTATTTAAGATATATTCCTGATTTTTATAAAGAAATATTGCAAACCTGGATAAAAATGGGTGGGGGTCAAACAAAAACGCTATCACATTTTGCAGAGATTAGAAAACAGCTTATATGGGGAAATAAATTTATAATGTTTAAAAATAAAAGTTTAATGTTTGATAATTGGATAAATAGGGATTTAATTTATATCAATGATATTTTAAATGAAAACGGGGAAATAAGTCAGAATTTAATTTTAGATAAATTAAAATACAAGAATAATTGGATATCTGAATTTATCAGCCTAAGAAAAGCGATACCTAATGAATGGTATCATACATTACAGGCTCAAAACTCTATTAAAAGTGTTGTAAATTTTCAAAAAGATAAGCTTATAGTAAATGGAAAATGTATAGACCCGTCACAACTGTCCAACAAATATTTTTATAATGAATATATTAATGTAAAATTTTTGAAACCAATAGGTATAAATACATGGTTAAGGTACTTGTCTATAAATGAAAAACCAAACATGAGTCAGCTTTACTCTTTCATTTTTCATTATCTAGAAGAAAATAAGCTAAAAATATTCAGATGGAAATTATTGCAATATATAATTCCTACAAAGAAACTATTAATGAAATGGAGAATTGCTATTAATATCCAATGTAATTTCTGTGGTCAAGATGAAGACTATCTACATTACTTTATGTCTTGTCCCTACCTGAAAGAATTTTGGGTGAAAATGCAACAAATATTGAAAAAATCTAATATAGAAAATTTTGTCACATTAAAACATATTGTTTTTGGGTACAAGATATTTGATAAAGATTATTTTGATTTCAACTATTTTTTAACAATTTTAGGATTTTCTATATACAAAGCATATTATGTATCTGAACAAAAGACCAAACAAGTAAACATATATTCTTTATTTGTGAGAGAATATATTACGAGAATAAGCCAGGTGCAAAAACTCCAAAATAGTAAACTGTTAGCAAAAATAAGGGAAAATATTGAAATGTAAATATGTAGGCATTGTATATACATGTATGTATATGTATATGTATGCATGCATATGTATGTGTGTATATGCATGGATGTATGTGTGTAGATGTAGGTGCGTATGCATAGGTATATTTAATTAAAGTCTGATACTCATCAGTTATATTATATTATTTGAAAGTATTTTAATTATATAAGAAAATATTAATATGAAATATTTCATAAGTAGCTTGGGCTTTTGAAGTAAGAATGTAACAAGCATTTTGAATAAAAATATATTGTTGTTAAAAAAAAAAAAAAAAATGGTTTTCTCATGGCAATTCTGCTTAGATTGGTCTATTGACAATTATTCCTAGAATAGTCTAATGTCATATAATAATATGGTGTTCTCATGGCAATTCTTCTTAGAGTTGTCTACTGACAATTACTCCCAGAGTAGTCTACTGTCATGTAATATGATGGTGTTCTCATGGCAATTCTTCTTAAAGTTGTCTACTGACAATTACTCCTAGAGTAGTCTACTGTGATGTAATATTATGGTGTTCTCATGGCAATTCTTCTTAAAGTTGTCTACTGACAATTACTCCTAGAGTAGTCTACTGTCATGTAATATTATGGTGTTCTCATGGCAATTCATCTTAAAGTTGTCTACTGACAATTACTCCTAGAGTAGTCTACTGTCATGTAATATTATGGTGTTCTCATGGCAATTCTTCTTAAAGTTGTCTACTGACAATTACTCCTAGAGTAATCTACTGTGATGTAATATTATGGTGTTCTCATGGCAATTCTTCTTAAAGTGGTCTACTGACAATTACTCCTAGAGTAGTCTACTGTGATGTAATATTATGGTGTTCTCATGGCAATTTTTCTAAGAGTTGCCTATTGACAATTATTCCTAGAGTAGTCTACTGTCATGTAATATTATGGTGTTCTCATGACAATTCTGCTTAGATTGGTTTACTGACAATTATTCCTAGAATAGGCTAATGTCATATAATATTATCGTGTTCTCATGGCAATTCTTCTTAGAGTTGTCTACCTACAATTATTCCTAGAGTAGTCTACTGTCATGTAATATTATGGTGTTCTCATGGCAATTCTGCTTAGATTGGTCTATTGACAATTATTCCTAGAATAGTCTAATGTCATATAATATTATGGTGTTCTCATGGCAATTCTTCTTAGAGTTGTCTACTGACAATTACTCCCAGAGTAGTCTACTGTTATGTAATATGATGGTGTTCTCATGGCAATTCTTCTTAGAGTTGTCTACTGACAATTACACCTAGAGTAGTCTACTGTTATGTAATATTATGGTGTTCTAATGGCAATTCTTCTTAGATTTTTCTACTGACAATTACTCCTAGAGTAGTCTACTGTCATGAAATATTATGGTGTTCTCATGGCAATTCTTCTTAGATTTGTCTACTGACAATTACTCCTGGAGTAGTCTACTTTCATGTAATATTATGGTGTTCTCATGGCAATTCTTCTTAGAGCTGTCTACTGACAATTACTCCTAGAGTAGTCTACTGTCATGTAATATTATGGTGTTCCCATGACAATTCTGCTTAGATTGGTCTACTGACAATTATTCCTAGAATAGGCTAATGTCATGTAATATTATCGTGTTCTCATGGCAATTGTTCTTAGAGTTGGCTACCTACACTTATTCCTAGAGTAGTCTACTGTCATGTAATATTTTGGTGTTCTCATGGCAATTCTGCTTAGATTGGTCTAACGACAATTATTCCTAGAATATGCTAATGTCATGTAATATTATGGTGTTCTCATGGCAATTCTTCTTAGAGTTGTCTACTGACAATTACTCCTAGAGTAATCTACTGTGATGTAATATTATGGTGTTCTCATGGCAATTCTTCTTAAATTTGTCTATTGACAATTATTCCTAGAGTAGTCTACTGTCATGTAATATTATGGTGTTTTCATGACAATTCTGCTTAGATTGGTTTACTGACAATTATTCCTAGAATAGGCTAATGTCATATAATATTATCGTGTTCTCATGGCAATTCTTCTTAGAGTTGGCTACCTACAATTATTCCTAGAGTAGTCTACTGTCATGTAATATTATGGTGTTCTCATGGCAATTCTGCTTAGATTGGTCTATTGACAATTATTCCTAGAATAGTCTAATGTCATATAATATTATGGTGTTCTCATGGCAATTCTTCTTAGAGTTGTCTACTGACAATTACTCCCAGAGTAGTCTACTGTTATGTAATATGATGGTGTTCTCATGGCAATTCTTCTTAGAGATGTCTACTGACAATTACACCTAGAGTAGTCTACTGTTATGTAATATTATGGTGTTCTAATGGCAATTCTTCTTAGATTTTTCTACTGACAATTACTCCTAGAGTAGTCTACTGTCATGAAATATTATGGTGTTCTCATGGCAATTCTTCTTAGATTTGTCTACTGACAATTACTCCTGGAGTAGTCTACTTTCATGTAATATTATGGTGTTCTCATGGCAATTCTTCTTAGAGCTGTCTACTGACAATTACTCCTAGAGTAGTCTACTGTCATGTAATATTATGGTGTTCTCATGACAATTCTGCTTAGATTGGTCTACTGACAATTATTCCTAGAATAGGCTAATGTCATGTAATATTATCGTGTTCTCATGGCAATTGTTCTTAGAGTTGGCTACCTACACTTATTCCTAGAGTAGTCTACTGTCATGTAATATTTTGGTGTTCTCATGGCAATTCTGCTTAGATTGGTCTAACGACAATTATTCCTAGAATATGCTAATGTCATGTAATATTATGGTGTTCTCATGGCAATTCTTCTTAGAGTTGTCTACTGACAATTACTCCCAGAGTAGTCTACTGTCATGTAATATGATGGTGTTCTCATGGCAATTCTTCTTAGAGTTGTCTACTGACAATTACTCCTAGAGTAGTCTACTGTCATGAAATATTATGGTGTTCTCATGGCAATTCTTCTAAGATTTGTCTACTGACAATTACTCCTAGAGTAGTCTACTGTCATGTAATATTATGGTGTTCTCATGGCAATTCTTCTTAAAGTTGTCTATTGACAATTACTCCTAGAGTAGTCTACTGTGATGTAATATTATGGTGTTCTCATGGCAATTCTTCTTAAAGTTGTCTACTGACAATTACTCTTAGAGTAGTCTACTGTCATGTAATATTATGGTGTTCTCATGGCAATTCTTCTTAAAGTTGTGTACTGACAATTACTCCTAGAGTAATCTACTGTGATGTAATATTATGGTGTTCTCATGGCAATTCTTCTTAGAGTTGTCTACTGACAATTACTCCTAGAGTAGTCTACTGTCATGAAATATTATGGTGTTCTCATGGCAATTCTTCTTAGATTTGTCTACTGACAATTACTCCTAGAGTAGTCTACTGTCATGTAATATTATGGTGTTCTCATGGCAATTCTTCTTAAAGTTGTCTACTGACAATTACTCCTAGAGTAGTCTACTGTGATGTAATATTATGGTGTTCTCATGGCAATTTTTCTAAGAGTTGCCTATTGACAATTATTCCTAGAGTAGTCTACTGTCATGTAATATTATGGTGTTCTCATGACAATTCTGCTTAGATTGGTTTACTGACAATTATTCCTAGAATAGGCTAATGTCATATAATATTATCGTGTTCTCATGGCAATTCTTCTTAGAGTTGTCTACCTACAATTATTCCTAGAGTAGTCTACTGTCATGTAATATTATGGTGTTCTCATGGCAATTCTGCTTAGATTGGTCTATTGACAATTATTCCTAGAATAGTCTAATGTCATATAATATTATGGTGTTCTCATGGCAATTCTTCTTAGAGTTGTCTACTGACAATTACTCCCAGAGTAGTCTACTGTTATGTAATATGATGGTGTTCTCATGGCAATTCTTCTTAGAGTTGTCTACTGACAATTACACCTAGAGTAGTCTACTGTTATGTAATATTATGGTGTTCTAATGGCAATTCTTCTTAGATTTTTCTACTGACAATTACTCCTAGAGTAGTCTACTGTCATGAAATATTATGGTGTTCTCATGGCAATTCTTCTTAGATTTGTCTACTGACAATTATTCCTGGAGTAGTCTACTTTCATGTAATATTATGGTGTTCTCATGGCAATTCTTCTTAGAGCTGTCTACTGACAATTACTCCTAGAGTAGTCTACTGTCATGTAATATTATGGTGTTCCCATGACAATTCTGCTTAGATTGGTCTACTGACAATTATTCCTAGAATAGGCTAATGTCATGTAATATTATCGTGTTCTCATGGCAATTGTTCTTAGAGTTGGCTACCTACACTTATTCCTAGAGTAGTCTACTGTCATGTAATATTTTGGTGTTCTCATGGCAATTCTGCTTAGATTGGTCTAACGACAATTATTCCTAGAATATGCTAATGTCATGTAATATTATGGTGTTCTCATGGCAATTCTTCTTAGAGTTGTCTACTGACAATTACTCCTAGAGTAATCTACTGTGATGTAATATTATGGTGTTCTCATGGCAATTCTTCTTAAATTTGTCTATTGACAATTATTCCTAGAGTAGTCTACTGTCATGTAATATTATGGTGTTTTCATGACAATTCTGCTTAGATTGGTTTACTGACAATTATTCCTAGAATAGGCTAATGTCATATAATATTATCGTGTTCTCATGGCAATTCTTCTTAGAGTTGGCTACCTACAATTATTCCTAGAGTAGTCTACTGTCATGTAATATTATGGTGTTCTCATGGCAATTCTGCTTAGATTGGTCTATTGACAATTATTCCTAGAATAGTCTAATGTCATATAATATTATGGTGTTCTCATGGCAATTCTTCTTAGAGTTGTCTACTGACAATTACTCCCAGAGTAGTCTACTGTTATGTAATATGATGGTGTTCTCATCGCAATTCTTCTTAGAGTTGTCTACTGACAATTACACCTAGAGTAGTCTACTGTTATGTAATATTATGGTGTTCTAATGGCAATTCTTCTTAGATTTTTCTACTGACAATTACTCCTAGAGTAGTCTACTGTCATGAAATATTATGGTGTTCTCATGGCAATTCTTCTTAGATTTGTCTACTGACAATTACTCCTGGAGTAGTCTACTTTCATGTAATATTATGGTGTTCTCATGGCAATTCTTCTTAGAGCTGTCTACTGACAATTACTCCTAGAGTAGTCTACTGTCATGTAATATTATGGTGTTCTCATGACAATTCTGCTTAGATTGGTCTACTGACAATTATTCCTAGAATAGGCTAATGTCATGTAATATTATCGTGTTCTCATGGCAATTGTTCTTAGAGTTGGCTACCTACACTTATTCCTAGAGTAGTCTACTGTCATGTAATATTTTGGTGTTCTCATGGCAATTCTGCTTAGATTGGTCTAACGACAATTATTCCTAGAATATGCTAATGTCATGTAATATTATGGTGTTCTCATGGCAATTCTTCTTAGAGTTGTCTACTGACAATTACTCCCAGAGTAGTCTACTGTCATGTAATATTATGGTGTTCTCATGGCAATTCTGCTTAGATTGGTCTATTGACAATTATTCCTAGAATAGTCTAATGTCATATAATATTATGGTGTTCTCATGGCAATTCTTCTTAGAGTTGTCTACTGACAATTACTCCCAGAGTAGTCTACTGTTATGTAATATGATGGTGTTCTCATGGCAATTCTTCTTAGAGTTGTCTACTGACAATTACACCTAGAGTAGTCTACTGTTATGTAATATTATGGTGTTCTAATGGCAATTCTTCTTAGATTTTTCTACTGACAATTACTCCTAGAGTAGTCTACTGTCATGAAATATTATGGTGTTCTCATGGCAATTCTTCTTAGATTTGTCTACTGACAATTACTCCTGGAGTAGTCTACTTTCATGTAATATTATGGTGTTCTCATGGCAATTCTTCTTAGAGCTGTCTCCTGACAATTACTCCTAGAGTAGTCTACTGTCATGTAATATTATGGTGTTCTCATGACAATTCTCCTTAGATTGGTCTACTGACAATTATTCCTAGAATAGGCTAATGTCATGTAATATTATCGTGTTCTCATGGCAATTGTTCTTAGAGTTGGCTACCTACACTTATTCCTAGAGTAGTCTACTGTCATGTAATATTTTGGTGTTCTCATGGCAATTCTGCTTAGATTGGTCTAACGACAATTATTCCTAGAATATGCTAATGTCATGTAATATTATGGTGTTCTCATGGCAATTCTTCTTAGAGATGTCTACTGACAATTACTCCCAGAGTAGTCTACTGTCATGTAATATGATGGTGTTCTCATGGCAATTCTTCTTAGAGTTGTCTACTGACAATTACTCCTAGAGTAGTCTACTGTCATGAAATATTATGGTGTTCTCATGGCAATTCTTCTTAGATTTGTCTACTGACAATTACTCCTAGAGTAGTCTACTGTCATGTAATATTATGGTGTTCTCATGGCAATTCTTCTTAAAGTTGTCTATTGACAATTACTCCTAGAGTAGTCTACTGTGATGTAATATTATGGTGTTCTCATGGCAATTCTTCTTAAAGTTGTCTACTGACAATTACTCCTAGAGTAGTCTACTGTCATGTAATATTATGGTGTTCTCATGGCAATTCCTCTTAAAGTTGTGTACTGACAATTACTCCTAGAGTAGTCTACTGTCATGAAATATTATGGTGTTCTCATGGCAATTCTTCTTAGATTTGTCTACTGACAATTACTCCTAGAGTAGTCTACTGTCATGTAATATTATGGTGTTCTCATGGCAATTCTTCTTAGAGTTGTCTACTGACAATTACTCCTAGAGTAGTCTACTGTCATGAAATATTATGGTGTTCTCATGGCAATTCTTCTTAGATTTGTCTACTGACAATTACTCCTAGAGTAGTCTACTGTCATGTAATATTATGGTGTTCTCATGGCAATTCTTCTTAAAGTTGTCTATTGACAATTACTCCTAGAGTAGTCTACTGTGATGTAATATTATGGTGTTCTCATGGCAATTCTTCTTAAAGTTGTCTACTGACAATTACTCCTAGAGTAGTCTACTGTGATGTAATATTATGGTGTTCTCATGGCAATTCCTCTTAAAGTTGTGTACTGACAATTACTCCTAGAGTAGTCTACTGTCATGAAATATTATGGTGTTCTCATGGCAATTCTTCTTAGATTTGTCTACTGACAATTACTCCTAGAGTAGTCTACTGTCATGTAATATTATGGTGTTCTCATGGCAATTCTTCTTAAAGTTGTCTACTGACAATTACTCCTAGAGTAGTCTACTGTGATGTAATATTATGGTGTTCTCATGGCAATTCTTCTTAAAGTTGTCTACTGACAATTACTCCTAGAGTAGTCTACTGTCATGTAATGTTATGGTGTTCTCATGGCAATTCATCTTAGAGTTGTATACTGACAATTACTCCTAGAGTAGTCTTCTGTCATGTAATATTATAGTGTTCTCATGGCAATTCTTCTTAGAGTTGTATACTGACAATTACTCCTAGAGTAGTCTACTGTCATGTAATATTATGGTGTTCTCATGACAATTCTTCTTAGAGTTTTCTACTGACAATTACTACTAGAGTAGTCTACTGTCATGTAATATTATGGTGTTCACATGACAATTCTTCTTAGATTTGTCTACTGACAATTACTCCATAGTAGTCTACTGTCATGTAATATTATGGTGTTCTCATGGCAATTCCTCTTAGAGTTGTCTACTGACAATTACTTCTAGAGTAGTCTACTGTCATGTAATATTATGGTGTTCTCATTACAATTCTTCTTAGATTTTTCTACTGACAATTACTCCTAGAGTAGTCTACTGTCATGTAATATTATGGTGTTCACATGACAATTCTTTTTAGATTTGTCTACTGACAATTACTCCTAGAGTATTATAATGGCATGTACTATGATGATGTTAACATGGCAATTCTTCTTAGAGTTGTCTACTGACAATTACTCCTAGAGTAGTTTACTGTCATGTAATATTATGGTGTTCTCATGGCAATTCTTCTTAGATTTATCTACTGACAATTACTCCTAGAATAGTCTACTGTCATGTAATATTATGGTGTTCTCATGGCAATTCTTCCTAGAGTTTTCTACTGACAATTACTCCTAGAGTAGTCTACTGTCATGTAATATTATGGTGTTCTCATGGCAATTCTTCCTAGAGTTGTGTACTGACAATTACTCCTAGAGTAATCTACTGTCATGTAATATTATGGTGTTCTCATGGCAATTCTTCGTACGGTTTTCCACTGACTATTACATCTAGAGTAGTCTACTGTCATGTAATATTATGGTTTTCTCATGGCAATTCTTCTTAGATTTGTTTACTGACTATTACTCCTAGAGTAGTCTACTGGCATGTAATATTATGGTGCTCTCATGAAAATATTTCTTAGAGTTGTCTACTGACAATTACTCCTAGAGTAGTCTACTGTCATGTAATATTATGGTGTTCTCATGGCAATTCTTCTGCGAGTTTTCTACTGACAATTACCCCTAGAGTAGTCTACTGTCTTGTAATATTATGGTTTTCCCATGGCAATTCTTCTTAGAGTTGTCTACTGACAATTACTCCTAGAGTAGTCTACTGTCATGTAATATTATGGTGTTCTTATGGCAATTCTTCTTAAAGTTGTCTACTGACAATTACTCCTAGAGTAGTCTACTGTCATGTAATATTATGGTGTTCTCATGACAATTCTGCTTAGATTGGTTTACTGACAATTATTCCTAGAATAGGCTAATGTCATGTAATATTATGGTGTTCACATGACAATTCTTCTTAGATTTGTCTACTGACAATTACTCCTAGAGTATTATAATGGCATGTACTATGATGATGTTATCATGGCAATTCTTCTTAGAGTTGTCTACTGACAATTACTCCTAGAGTAGTTTACTGTCATGTAATATTATGGTGTTCTCATGGCAATTCTTCCCAGAGTTTTCTACTGACAATTACTCCTAGAGTAGTCTACTGTCATGTAATATTATGGTGTTCTCATGGCAATGCTGCTTAGATTGGTCTAACGACAATTATTCCTAGAATATGCTAATGTCATGTAATATTATGGTGTTCTCATGGCAATTCTTCTTAGAGTTGTCTACTGACAATTACTCCCAGAGTAGTCTACTGTCATGTAATATGATGGTGTTCTCATGGCAATTCTTCTTAGAGTTGTCTACTGACAATTACTCCTAGAGTAGTCTACTGTGATGTAATATTATGGTGTTCTCATGGCAATTCTTCTTAAAGTTGTCTACTGACAATTATTCCTAGAGTAGTCTACTGTCATGTAATATTATGGTGTTCTCATGGCAATTCTTCTTAAAGTTGTCTACTGACAATTACTCCTAGAGTAATCTACTGTGATGTAATATTATGGTGTTCTCATGGCAATTCTTCTTAGAGTTGTCTACTGACAATTACTCCTAGAGTATTCTACTGTCATGTAATATTATGGTGTTCTCATGGCAATTCTTCTTAAAGTTGTCTACTGACAATTACTCCTAGAGTAATCTACTGTGATGTAATATTATGGTGTTCTCATGGCAATTCTTCTTAAAGTTGTCTATTGACAATTATTCCTAGAGTAGTCTACTGTCATGTAATATTATGGTGTTCTCATGACAATTCTGCTTTGATTGGTTTACTGACAATTATTCCTAGAATAGGCTAATGTCATATAATATTATCGTGTTCTCATGGCAATTCTTCTTAGAGTTGGCTACCTACAATTATTCTTAGAGTAGTCTACTGTCATGTAATATTATGGTGTTCTCATGGCAATTCTGCTTAGATTGGTCTATTGACAATTATTCCTAGAATAGTCTAATGTCATATAATATTATGGTGTTCTCATGGCAATTCTTCTTAGAGTTGTCTACTGACAATTACTCCCAGAGTAGTCTACTGTTATGTAATATGATGGTGTTCTCATGGCAATTCTTCTTAGAGTTGTCTACTGACAATTACACCTAGAGTAGTCTACTCTTATGTAATATTATGGTGTTCTAATGGCAATTCTTCTTAGATTTTTCTACTGACAATTACTCCTAGAGTAGTCTACTGTCATGAAATATTATGGTGTTTTCATGGCAATTCTTCTTAGATTTGTCTACTGACAATTACTCCTGGAGTAGTCTACTTTCATGTAATATTATGGTGTTCTCATGGCAATTCTTCTTAGAGCTGTCTACTGACAATTACTCCTAGAGTAGTCTACTGTCATGTAATATTATGGTGTTCTCATGACAATTCTGCTTAGATTGGTCTACTGACAATTATTCCTAGAATAGGCTAATGTCATGTAATATTATCGTGTTCTCATGGCAATTGTTCTTAGAGTTGGCTACCTACACTTATTCCTAGAGTAGTCTACTGTCATGTAATATTTTGGTGTTCTCATGGCAATTCTGCTTAGATTGGTCTAACGACAATTATTCGTAGAATATGCTAATGTCATGTAATATTATGGTGTTCTCATGGCAATTCTTCTTAGAGTTGTCTACTGACAATTACTCCCAGAGTAGTCTACTGTCATGTAATATGATGGTGTTCTCATGGCAATTCTCCTTAGAGTTGTCTACTGACAATTACTCCTAGAGTAGTCTACTGTCATGAAATATTATGGTGTTCTCATGGCAATTCTTCTTAGATTTGTCTACTGACAATTACTCCTAGAGTAGTCCACTGTCATGTAATATTATGGTGTTCTCATGGCAATTCTTCTTAAAGTTGTCTACTGACAATTACTCCTAGAGTAGTCTACTGTGATGTAATATTATGGTGTTCTCATGGCAATTCTTCTTAAAGTTGTCTACTGACAATTACTCCTAGAGTAGTCTACTGTCATGTAATATTATGGTGTTCTCATGGCAATTCTTCTTAAAGTTGTCTACTGACAATTACTCCTAGAGTAATCTACTGTGATGTAATATTATGGTGTTCTCATGGCAATTCTTCTTAGAGTTGTCTACTGACAATTACTCCTAGAGTAGTCTACTGTCATGAAATATTATGGTGTTCTCATGGCAATTCTTCTTAGATTTGTCTACTGACAATTACTCCTAGAGTAGTCTACTGTCATGTAATATTATGGTGTTCTCATGGCAATTCTTCTTAAAGTTGTCTACTGACAATTACTCCTAGAGTAGTCTACTGTGATGTAATATTATGGTGTTCTCATGGCAATTCTTATTAAAGTTGTCTACTGACAATTACTCCTAGAGTAGTCTACTGTCATGTAATGTTATGGTGTTCTCATGGCAATTCATCTTAGAGTTGTATACTGACAATTACTCCTAGAGTAGTCTTCTGTCATGTAATATTATAGTGTTCTCATGGCAATTCTTCTTAGAGTTGTATACTGACAATTACTCCTAGAGTAGTCTACTGTCATGTAATATTATGGTGTTCTCATGACAATTCTTCTTAGAGTTTTCTACTGACAATTACTACTAGAGTAGTCTACTGTCATGTAATATTATGGTGTTCACATGACAATTCTTCTTAGATTTGTCTACTGACAATTACTCCTAGAGTAGTCTACTGTCATGTAATATTATGGTGTTCTCATGGCAATTCCTCTTAGAGTTGTCTACTGACAATTACTTCTAGAGTAGTCTACTGTCATGTAATATTATGGTGTTCTCATTACAATTCTTCTTAGATTTTTCTACTGACAATTACTCCTAGAGTAGTCTACTGTCATGTAATATTATGGTGTTCACATGACAATTCTTCTTAGATTTGTCTACTGACAATTACTCCTAGAGTATTATAATGGCATGTACTATGATGATGTTATCATGGCAATTCTTCTTAGAGTTGTCTACTGACAATTACTCCTAGAGTAGTTTACTGTCATGTAATATTATGGTGTTCTCATGGCAATTCTTCCCAGAGTTTTCTACTGACAATTACTCCTAGAGTAGTCTACTGTCATGTAATATTATGGTGTTCTCATGGCAATTCTTCCTAGAGTTGTCTACTGACAATTACTCCTAGAGTAATCTACTGTCATGTAATATTATAGTGTTCTCATGGCAATTCTTCGTACGGTTTTCCACTGACTATTACTTCTAGAGTAGTCTACTGTCATGTAATATTATGGTGTTCTTATGGCAATTCTTCTTAAAGTTGTCTACTGACAATTACTCCTAGAGTAGTCTACTGTGATGTAATATTATGGTGTTCTCATGGCAATTGTTCTAAGAGTTGCCTATTGACAATTACCCCTAGAGTAGTCTACTGTCATGTAATATTATGGTGTTCTAATGGCAATTCTTCTTAGATTTGTCTACTGACAATTACACCTAGAGTAGTCTACTGTAAGGTAATATTATGGTGTTCTCATGGCACTTATTCTTCGATTTTTCTACAGACAATTACTCCTAGACTAATCTATTGTCATGTAATATTATGGTGTTCTCATGACAATTCGTCTTACGGTTTTCTACTGACAATTACTCCTAGAGTAGTCTACTGGCATGTAATATTATGGTGTTCTAATGGCAATTCTTCTTAGATTTGTCTACTGACAATTACACCTAGAGTAGTCTACTGTAAGGTAATATTATGGTGTTCTCATGGCACTTATTCTTCGATTTTTCTACAGACAATTACTCCTAGACTAATCTATTGTCATGTAATATTATGGTGTTCTCATGGCAATTCGTCTTACGGTTTTCTACTGACAATTACTCCTAGAGTAGTCTACTGTCATGTAATATTATGGTGTTCTCATGACAATTCTGCTTAGATTGGTCTACTGACAATTATTTCTAGAATAGGCTAATGTCATGTAATATCATCGTGTTCTCATGGCAATTGTTCTTAGAGTTGGCTACCTACACTTATTCCTAGAGTATTCTACTGTCATGTAATATTGTGGTGTTCTCATGGCAATTCTGCTTAGATTGGTCTAACGACAATTATTCCTAGAATATGCTAATGTCATGTAATATTATGGTGTTCTCATGGCAATTCTTCTTGGAGTTGGCTACCTACAATTATTCCTAGAGTAGTCTACTGTTAGTCTACTGTCATGTAATATTATGGTGTTCTCATGGCAATTCTGCTTAGATTGGTCTATTGACAATTATTCCTAGAATAGTCTAAGGTCATATAATATTATGGTGTTCTCATGGCAATTCTTCTTAAAGTTGTCTACTGACAATTACTCCTAGAGTAGTCTACTGTGATGTAATATTATGGTGTTCTCATGGCAATTCTTCTTAAAGTTGTCTACTGACAATTACTCCTAGAGTAGTCTACTGTCATGTAATATTATGGTGTTCTCATGGCAATTCTTCTTAAAGTTGTCTACTGACAATTACTCCTAGAGTAGTCTACTGTGATGTAATATTATGGTGTTCTCATGACAATTCTGCTTAGATTGGTTTACTGACAATTATTCCTAGAATAGGCTAATGTTATGTAATATTATCGTGTTCTCATGGCAATTCTTCTTAGAGTTGTCTACTGACAATTACTCCCAGAGTAGTCTACTGTTATGTAATATGATGGTGTTCTCATGGCAATTCTTCTTAGAGTTGTCTACTGACAATTATTCCTAGAGTAGTCTACTGTTATGTAATATTATGGTGTTCTAATGGCAATTTTTCTTAGATTTGTCTACTGACAATTACTACTAGAGTAGTCTACTGTCATGAAATATTATGGTGTTCTCATGGCAATTCTTCTTAGATTTGTCTACTGACAATTACTCCTAGAGTAGTCTACTTTCATGTAATATTATGGTGTTCTCATGGCAATTCTTCTTAGAGCTGTCTACCTACACTTATTCCTAGAGTAGTCTACTGTCATGTAATATTTTGGTGTTCTCATGGCAATTCTGCTTAGATTGGTCTAACGACAATTATTCCTAGAATATGCTAATGTCATGTAATATTATGGTGTTCTCATGGCAATTCTTCTTGGAGTTGGCTGCCTACAATTATTCCTAGAATAGTCTAATGTCATATAATATTATGGTGTTCTCATGGCAATTCTTCTTAGAGTTGTCTACTGACAATTACTCCCAGAGTAGTCTACTGTTATGTAATATGATGGTGTTCTCATGGCAATTCTTCTTACATTTGTCTACTGACAATTACTCCTAGAGTAGTCTACTGTCATGAAATATTATGGTCCTCTCATGGCAATTCTTCTTAGATTTGTCTACTGACAATTATTCCTAGATTAGTCTACTGTCATGTAATATTATGGTGTTCTCATGGCAATTCTACTTAGATTTGTCTACTGGGAATTATTTCCTGAGTAGTCTACTGTCATGTAATAATATGGTGTTCTCATGGCAATTCTTCTTAGAGTTCTTTACTAACAATTACTCCTAGAGTAGTCTACTGTCAAGTAATATTATGGTGTTCTCATGGCACATCTTCTTAGATTTTTCTACTGACAATTACTGCTAGACTAATCTATTGTCATGTAATATTATGGTGTTCTCATGACAATTCGTCTTACGGTTTTCTACTGACAATAACTCCTAGAGTAGTCTACTGTCATGTAATGTTATGGTGTTCTCATGGCAATTCTTCTTAGAGTTGTATACTGACAATTACTCCTAGAGTAGTCTACTGTCATGTAATATTATGGTGTTCTCATGACAATTCTTCTTAAAGTTTTCTACTGACAATTACTACTAGAGTAGTCTACTGTCATGTAATATTATGGTGTTCACATGACAATTCTTCTTAGATTTGTCTACTGACAATTACTCCTAGAATAGTCTACTGTCATGTAATATTATGGTGTCCTCATGGCAATTCCTCTTAGAGTTGTCTACTGACAATTACTTCTAGAGTAGTCTACTGTCATGTAATATTATGGTGTTCTCATTACAATTCTTCTTAGATTTTTCTACTGACAATTACTCCTAGAGTAGTCTACTGTCATGTAATATTATGGTGTTCACATGACAATTCTTCTTAGATTTGTCTACTGACAATTACTCCTAGAGTATTATAATGGCATGTACTATGATGGTGTTATCATGGCAATTCTTCTTAGAGTTGTCTACTGACAATTACTCCTAGAATAGTCTACTGTCATGTAATATTATGGTGTTCTCATGGCAATTCTTCCTAGAGTTTTCTACTGACAATTACTCCTAGAGTAGTCTACTGTCATGTAATATTATGGTGTTCTCATGGCAATTCTTCTTAGAGTTGTCTACTGACAATTACTCCTAGAGTAATCTACTGTCATGTAATATTATGGTGATCTCATGGCAATTCTTCGTACGGTTTTCCACTGACTATTACTTCTAGAGTAGTTTACTGTCATGTAATATTATGGTTTTCTCATGGCAATTCTTCTTAGATTTGTTTACTGACTATTACTCCTAGAGTAGTCTACTGTCATGTAATATTATGGAGCTCTCATGGAAATTTTTCTTAGAGTTTTCTACTGACAATTACTCCTAGAGTAGTCTACTGTCATGTAATATTATGGTGTTCTCAAGGCAATTCTTCTGCGAGTTTTCTACTGACAATTACCCCTAGAGTAGTCTACTGTCTTGTAATATTATGGTTTTCCCATGGCAATTCTTCTTAGAGTTGTCTACTGACAATTACTCCTAGAGTAGTCTACTGTCATGTAATATTATGGTGTTCTTATGGCAATTCTTCTTAAAGTTGTCTACTGACAATTACTCCTAGAGTAGTCTACTGTGATGTAATATTATGGTGTTCTCATGGCAATTGTTCTAAGAGTTGCCTATTGGCAATTACCCCTAAAGTAGTCTACTGTCATGTAATATTATGATGTTCTAATGGCAATTCTTCTTAGATTTGTCTACTGACAATTACTCCTAGAGTAGTCTACTGTAAGGTAATACTATGGTGTTCTCATGGCACTTATTCTTCGATTTTTCTACAGACAATTACTCCTAGACTAATCTATTGTCATGTAATATTATGGTGTTCTCATGGCAATTCGTCTTACGGTTTTCTACTAACAATTACTCCTAGAGTAGTCTACTGGCATGTAATGTTATGGTGTTCTCATGGCAATTCTTCTTAGAGTTGTCTACTGACAATTACTGCTTAGAGTAATCTACTGTCGTGTAATATTATGGTGTTCTCATGGCAATTCGTCTTACGGTTTTCTACTGACAATTACTCCTAGAGTAGTCTACTGTCATGTAATGTTATGGTGTCCTCATGGCAATTCATCTTAGAGTTGTATACTGACAATTACTCCTAGAGTAGTCTTCTGTCATGTAATATTATAGTGTTCTCATGGCAATTCTTCTTAGAGTTGTCTACTGACAATCACTCCTAGAGTAGTCTTCTGTCATGTAATATTATAGTGTTCTCATGGCAATTCTTCTTAGAGTTGTCTACTGACAATTACTCCTAGAGTAGTGTACTGTCATGTAATATTATAGTGTTCTCATGGCAATTCTTCTTAGAGTTGTCTACTGACAATTACTCCTAGAGTAGTCTTCTGTCATGTAATATTATAGTGTTCTCATGGCAATTCTTCTTAGAGTTGTCTACTGACAATTACTCCTAGAATAGTCGTCTGTCATGTAATATTATAGTGTTCTCATGGCAATTCTTCTTAAAGTTGTCCACTGACAATTACTCCTAGAGTAGTCTACTGTCATGTAATATTATGGTGTTCTCATGACAATTCTTCTTAGAGTTGTCTACTGACAATTACTCATAGAGTAGTCTACTGTCATGTAATATTATGGTGTTTTCATGACAATTCCTCTTACGGTTTTCTACTGACAATTACTCCTAGAGTAGTCTACTGTCATGTACTATTATGGTGTTCACATGGCAATTCTTCTTAGAGTTGTCTACTGACAATTACCCCTAGAGTAGTCTACTGTCATGTAATATTATGGTGTTCTCATGACAATTCCTCTTACGGTTTTCTACTGACAATTACTCCTAGAGTAGTCTACTGTCATGTACTATTATGGTGTTCACATGACAATTCTTCTTAGATTTGTCTACTGACAATTGCTCCTTGAGTATTATAATGGCATGTACTATGATGGTGTTATCATGGCAATTCTTCTTAGAGTTGTCTACTGTCAATTACTCCTAGAGTAGTTTACTGTCATGTAATATTGTGGTGTTCTCATGGCAATTCTTCTTAGATTTATCTACTGACAATTACTCCTAGAGTAGTCTACTGTCATTTAATATTATGGTGTTCTCATGGCCATTCTTCTTAACTTTATCTACTGACAATTACTCCTAGAGTAGTCTACTGTCAAGTAATATTATGGTGTTCTCATTGCAATTCTTCTTAGATTTGGCTACTGATAATTACTCTTAGAGTAGTTTACTGTCATGTAATATTATGGTGTTCTAATGGCAATTCTTCTTAGAGTTGTGTACTGACAATTACTCCTAGAGTAGTTTATTGTTTTGTAATATAATGGTGTTCTCATGGCAATTCTTCTTAGAGTTGTCTACTGACAATTAATCCTAGAGTAGTCTACTGTCATGTAATATTATGGTGTTCTCATGGCAATTCTTCTTAGAGTTGTCTACTGACAATTAATCCTAGAGTAGTCTACTGTCATGTAATATTATGGTGTTCTCATGGCAATTCTTCTTAGAGTTGTCTACTGACAATTACTCATAGAGTAGTCTACTGTCATGTAATATTATGGTGTTTTCATGGCAATTTTTCTTAGAGTTGTCTACTGACAATTACTCCTAGAGTATTCTACTCTGATATAATATTATGGTGTTCTCATGGCAATTTTTCTTAGAGTTTTCTACTGACAATTACTCCTAGAGTAATCTACTCTGATATAATATTATGGTGTTCTCATGGCAATTTTTCTTAGAGTTGTCTACTGACTATTACTCCTAGAGTAGTCTACTGTCATGTAATATTATGGTGTTCTCATGGCAATTCTTCTTAGATTTATCTACTGACAATTATTCCTAGAGTAGTCTACTGTCATGTAATATTATGGTGTTCTCATGGCAATTCTTCCTAGAGTTTTCTACTGACAATTACTCCTAGAGTAGTCTACTGTCATGTAATATTATGGTGTTCTCATGGCAATTCTTCCTAGAGTTGTCTACTGACAATTACTCCTAGAGTAATCTACTGTCATGTAATATTATGGTTTTCTCATGGCAATTCTTCTTAGATTTGTTTACTGACTACAACTCCTAGAGTAGTCTACTGTCATGTAATATTATGGTGCTCTCATGAAAATTTTTCTTAGAGTTGTCTACTGACAATTACTCCTAGAGTAGTCTACTGTCATGTAATATTATGGTGTCCTCAAGGCAATTCCTCTTAGAGTTGCCTATTGACAATTACACCTAGAGTAGTCTACTGTCATGTAATATTATGGTGTTCTCATGACAATTCTTCTGAGAGTTTTCTACTGACAATTACCCCTAGAGTAGTCTACTGTCATGTAATATTATGGTGTTCTCATGACAATTCTTCTGAGAGTAGTCTACTGACACTTACTCCTAGAGTAGTTTATTGTTTTGTAATATTATGGTGTTCTCGTGGCAATGTTCTTAGAGTTGTCTACTGACAATTACTCCTAGAGTAGTCTACTGTCATGTAATATTATGGTGTTCTCATGGCAATTCTTCTTAGAATTGTCTACTGACAATTACTCCTAGAGTAGTCTACTGTCATGTAATATTATGGTGTTCTCATGGCAATTCTTCTTAAAGTCGTCTACTGACAATTACTCCTAGAGTAGTCTACTGCCATGAAATATTATGGTGTTCTCATGGCAATTCTTCTTAGATTTGTCTACTGACAATTACACCTAGAGTAGTCTACTGTCAAGTAATATTATGGTGTTCTCATGGCACCTCTTCTTAGATGTTTCTACTGACAATTACTCCTAGACTAATCTATTGTCATGTAATATTATGGTGTTCTCATGGCAATTCGTCTTACGGTTTTCTACTGACAAATACTCCTAGAATAGTCTACTGTCATGTAATGTTATGGTGTTCTCATGGCAATTCTTCTTAGAGTTGTCTACTGACAATGACTGCTAGAGTAGTCTACTGTCGTGTAATATTATGGTGTTCTCATGGCAATTCTTCCTAGAGTTGTCTACTCACAATTACTCCTAGAGTAATCTATTGTCATGAAATATTATGGTGTTCTCATGGCAATTCGTCTTACGGTTGTCTACTGACAATTACTCCTAGAGTAGTCTTCTGTCATGTAATATTATAGTGTTCTCATGGCAATTCTTCTTAGAGTTGTCTACTGACAATTACTCCTAGAGTAGTGTACTGTCATGTAATATTATAGTGTTCTCATGGCAATTCTTCTTAGAGTTGTCTACTGACAATTACTCCTAGAGTAGTCTTCTGTCATGTAATATTATAGTGTTCTCATGGCAATTCTTCTTAGAGTTGTCTACTGACAATTACTCCTAGAATAGTCGTCTGTCATGTAATATTATAGTGTTCTCATGGCAATTCTTCTTAAAGTTGTCCACTGACAATTACTCCTAGAGTAGTCTACTGTCATGTAATATTATGGTGTTCTCATGACAATTCTTCTTAGAGTTGTCTACTGACAATTACTCATAGAGTAGTCTACTGTCATGTAATATTATGGTGTTTTCATGACAATTCCTCTTACGGTTTTCTACTGACAATTACTCCTAGAGTAGTCTACTGTCATGTACTATTATGGTGTTCACATGGCAATTCTTCTTAGAGTTGTCTACTGACAATTACCCCTAGAGTAGTCTACTGTCATGTAATATTATGGTGTTCTCATGACAATTCCTCTTACGGTTTTCTACTGACAATTACTCCTAGAGTAGTCTACTGTCATGTACTATTATGGTGTTCACATGACAATTCTTCTTAGATTTGTCTACTGACAATTGCTCCTTGAGTATTATAATGGCATGTACTATGATGGTGTTATCATGGCAATTCTTCTTAGAGTTGTCTACTGTCAATTACTCCTAGAGTAGTTTACTGTCATGTAATATTGTGGTGTTCTCATGGCAATTCTTCTTAGATTTATCTACTGACAATTACTCCTAGAGTAGTCTACTGTCATTTAATATTATGGTGTTCTCATGGCCATTCTTCTTAACTTTATCTACTGACAATTACTCCTAGAGTAGTCTACTGTCAAGTAATATTATGGTGTTCTCATTGCAATTCTTCTTAGATTTGGCTACTGATAATTACTCTTAGAGTAGTTTACTGTCATGTAATATTATGGTGTTCTAATGGCAATTCTTCTTAGAGTTGTGTACTGACAATTACTCCTAGAGTAGTTTATTGTTTTGTAATATAATGGTGTTCTCATGGCAATTCTTCTTAGAGTTGTCTACTGACAATTAATCCTAGAGTAGTCTACTGTCATGTAATATTATGGTGTTCTCATGGCAATTCTTCTTAGAGTTGTCTACTGACAATTAATCCTAGAGTAGTCTACTGTCATGTAATATTATGGTGTTCTCATGGCAATTCTTCTTAGAGTTGTCTACTGACAATTACTCATAGAGTAGTCTACTGTCATGTAATATTATGGTGTTTTCATGGCAATTTTTCTTAGAGTTGTCTACTGACAATTACTCCTAGAGTATTCTACTCTGATATAATATTATGGTGTTCTCATGGCAATTTTTCTTAGAGTTTTCTACTGACAATTACTCCTAGAGTAATCTACTCTGATATAATATTATGGTGTTCTCATGGCAATTTTTCTTAGAGTTGTCTACTGACTATTACTCCTAGAGTAGTCTACTGTCATGTAATATTATGGTGTTCTCATGGCAATTCTTCTTAGATTTATCTACTGACAATTATTCCTAGAGTAGTCTACTGTCATGTAATATTATGGTGTTCTCATGGCAATTCTTCCTAGAGTTTTCTACTGACAATTACTCCTAGAGTAGTCTACTGTCATGTAATATTATGGTGTTCTCATGGCAATTCTTCCTAGAGTTGTCTACTGACAATTACTCCTAGAGTAATCTACTGTCATGTAATATTATGGTTTTCTCATGGCAATTCTTCTTAGATTTGTTTACTGACTACAACTCCTAGAGTAGTCTACTGTCATGTAATATTATGGTGCTCTCATGAAAATTTTTCTTAGAGTTGTCTACTGACAATTACTCCTAGAGTAGTCTACTGTCATGTAATATTATGGTGTCCTCAAGGCAATTCCTCTTAGAGTTGCCTATTGACAATTACACCTAGAGTAGTCTACTGTCATGTAATATTATGGTGTTCTCATGACAATTCTTCTGAGAGTTTTCTACTGACAATTACCCCTAGAGTAGTCTACTGTCATGTAATATTATGGTGTTCTCATGACAATTCTTCTGAGAGTAGTCTACTGACACTTACTCCTAGAGTAGTTTATTGTTTTGTAATATTATGGTGTTCTCGTGGCAATGTTCTTAGAGTTGTCTACTGACAATTACTCCTAGAGTAGTCTACTGTCATGTAATATTATGGTGTTCTCATGGCAATTCTTCTTAGAATTGTCTACTGACAATTACTCCTAGAGTAGTCTACTGTCATGTAATATTATGGTGTTCTCATGGCAATTCTTCTTAAAGTCGTCTACTGACAATTACTCCTAGAGTAGTCTACTGCCATGAAATATTATGGTGTTCTCATGGCAATTCTTCTTAGATTTGTCTACTGACAATTACACCTAGAGTAGTCTACTGTCAAGTAATATTATGGTGTTCTCATGGCACCTCTTCTTAGATGTTTCTACTGACAATTACTCCTAGACTAATCTATTGTCATGTAATATTATGGTGTTCTCATGGCAATTCGTCTTACGGTTTTCTACTGACAAATACTCCTAGAATAGTCTACTGTCATGTAATGTTATGGTGTTCTCATGGCAATTCTTCTTAGAGTTGTCTACTGACAATGACTGCTAGAGTAGTCTACTGTCGTGTAATATTATGGTGTTCTCATGGCAATTCTTCCTAGAGTTGTCTACTCACAATTACTCCTAGAGTAATCTATTGTCATGAAATATTATGGTGTTCTCATGGCAATTCGTCTTACGGTTGTCTACTGACAATTACTCCTAGAGTAGTCTTCTGTCATGTAATATTATAGTGTTCTCATGGCAATTCTTCTTAGAGTTGTCTACTGACAATTACTCCTAGAGTAGTGTACTGTCATGTAATATTATAGTGTTCTCATGGCAATTCTTCTTAGAGTTGTCTACTGACAATTACTCCTAGAGTAGTCTTCTGTCATGTAATATTATAGTGTTCTCATGGCAATTCTTCTTAGAGTTGTCTACTGACAATTACTCCTAGAATAGTCGTCTGTCATGTAATATTATAGTGTTCTCATGGCAATTCTTCTTAAAGTTGTCCACTGACAATTACTCCTAGAGTAGTCTACTGTCATGTAATATTATGGTGTTCTCATGACAATTCTTCTTAGAGTTGTCTACTGACAATTACTCATAGAGTAGTCTACTGTCATGTAATATTATGGTGTTTTCATGACAATTCCTCTTACGGTTTTCTACTGACAATTACTCCTAGAGTAGTCTACTGTCATGTACTATTATGGTGTTCACATGGCAATTCTTCTTAGAGTTGTCTACTGACAATTACCCCTAGAGTAGTCTACTGTCATGTAATATTATGGTGTTCTCATGACAATTCCTCTTACGGTTTTCTACTGACAATTACTCCTAGAGTAGTCTACTGTCATGTACTATTATGGTGTTCACATGACAATTCTTCTTAGATTTGTCTACTGACAATTGCTCCTTGAGTATTATAATGGCATGTACTATGATGGTGTTATCATGGCAATTCTTCTTAGAGTTGTCTACTGTCAATTACTCCTAGAGTAGTTTACTGTCATGTAATATTGTGGTGTTCTCATGGCAATTCTTCTTAGATTTATCTACTGACAATTACTCCTAGAGTAGTCTACTGTCATGTAATATTATGGTGTTCTCATGGCAATTCTTCTTAACTTTATCTACTGACAATTACTCCTAGAGTAGTCTACTGTCAAGTAATATTATGGTGTTCTCATTGCAATTCTTCTTAGATTTGGCTACTGATAATTACTCTTAGAGTAGTTTACTGTCATGTAATATTATGGTGTTCTAATGGCAATTCTTCTTAGAGTTGTGTACTGACAATTACTCCTAGAGTAGTTTATTGTTTTGTAATATAATGGTGTTCTCATGGCAATTCTTCTTAGAGTTGTCTACTGACAATTAATCCTAGAGTAGTCTACTGTCATGTAATATTATGGTGTTCTCATGGCAATTCTTCTTAGAGTTGTCTACTGACAATTAATCCTAGAGTAGTCTACTGTCATGTAATATTATGGTGTTCTCATGGCAATTCTTCTTAGAGTTGTCTACTGACAATTACTCATAGAGTAGTCTACTGTCATGTAATATTATGGTGTTTTCATGGCAATTTTTCTTAGAGTTGTCTACTGACAATTACTCCTAGAGTATTCTACTCTGATATAATATTATGGTGTTCTCATGGCAATTTTTCTTAGAGTTTTCTACTGACAATTACTCCTAGAGTAATCTACTCTGATATAATATTATGGTGTTCTCATGGCAATTTTTCTTAGAGTTGTCTACTGACTATTACTCCTAGAGTAGTCTACTGTCATGTAATATTATGGTGTTCTCATGGCAATTCTTCTTAGATTTATCTACTGACAATTATTCCTAGAGTAGTCTACTGTCATGTAATATTATGGTGTTCTCATGGCAATTCTTCCTAGAGTTTTCTACTGACAATTACTCCTAGAGTAGTCTACTGTCATGTAATATTATGGTGTTCTCATGGCAATTCTTCCTAGAGTTGTCTACTGACAATTACTCCTAGAGTAATCTACTGTCATGTAATATTATGGTTTTCTCATGGCAATTCTTCTTAGATTTGTTTACTGACTACTACTTCTAGAGTAGTCTACTGTCATGTAATATTATGGTGCTCTCATGAAAATTTTTCTTAGAGTTGTCTACTGACAATTACTCCTAGAGTAGTCTACTGTCATGTAATATTATGGTGTCCTCAAGGCAATTCCTCTTAGAGTTGCCTATTGACAATTACACCTAGAGTAGTCTACTGTCATGTAATATTATGGTGTTCTCATGACAATTCTTCTGAGAGTTTTCTACTGACAATTACCCCTAGAGTAGTCTACTGTCATGTAATATTATGGTGTTCTCATGACAATTCTTCTGAGAGTAGTCTACTGACACTTACTCCTAGAGTAGTTTATTGTTTTGTAATATTATGGTGTTCTCGTGGCAATGTTCTTAGAGTTGTCTACTGACAATTACTCCTAGAGTAGTCTACTGTCATGTAATATTATGGTGTTCTCATGGCAATTCTTCTTAGAATTGTCTACTGACAATTACTCCTAGAGTAGTCTACTGTCATGTAATATTATGGTGTTCTCATGGCAATTCTTCTTAAAGTCGTCTACTGACAATTACTCCTAGAGTAGTCTACTGCCATGAAATATTATGGTGTTCTCATGGCAATTCTTCTTAGATTTGTCTACTGACAATTACACCTAGAGTAGTCTACTGTCAAGTAATATTATGGTGTTCTCATGGCACCTCTTCTTAGATGTTTCTACTGACAATTACTCCTAGACTAATCTATTGTCATGTAATATTATGGTGTTCTCATGGCAATTCGTCTTACGGTTTTCTACTGACAAATACTCCTAGAATAGTCTACTGTCATGTAATGTTATGGTGTTCTCATGACAATTCTTCTTAGAGTTGTCTACTGACAATGACTGCTAGAGTAGTCTACTGTCGTGTAATATTATGGTGTTCTCATGGCAATTCTTCCTAGAGTTGTCTACTCACAATTACTCCTAGAGTAATCTATTGTCATGAAATATTATGGTGTTCTCATGGCAATTCGTCTTACGGTTTTCTACTGACAATTACTCCTAGAGTAGTCTTCTGTCATGTAATGTTATGGTGTTCTCATGGCAATTCATCTTAGAGTTGTATACTGACAATTACTCCTGGAGTAGTCTTCTGTCATGTAATATTATATTGTTCTCATGGTAATTCTTCTTAGAGTTGTCTACTGACAAATACTCCTAGAGTAGTCTACTGTCATGTAATATTATAGTGTTCTCATGGCAATTCTTCTTAGAGTTGTCTACTAACAATTACTCCTAGAGTAATCTACTGTCATGTAATATTATGGTGTTCTCATGGCAATTCTTCGTACGGTTTTCCACTGACTATTACTTCTAGAGTAGTCTACTGTCATGTAATATTATGGTTTTCTCATGGCAATTCTTCTTAGATTTGTTTACTGACTATTACTCCTAGAGTAGTCTACTGTCATGTAATATTATGGTGCTCTCATGGCAATTTGTCTTACGGTTTTATACTGACAATTACTCCTAGAGTAGTCTTCTGTCATGTAATGTTATGGTGTTCTCATGGCAATTCATCTTAGAGTTGTATACTGACAATTACTCCTGGAGTAGTCTTCTGTCATGTAATATTATATTGTTCTCATGGCAATTCTTCTTAGAGTTGTCTACTGACAATTACTCCTAGAGTAGTCTACTGTCATGTAATATTATAGTGTTCTCATGGCAATTCTTCTTAGAGTTGTCTACTAACAATTACTCCTAGAGTAATCTACTGTCATGTAATATTATGGTGTTCTCATGGCAATTCTTCGTACGGTTTTCCACTGACTATTACTTCTAGAGTAGTCTACTGTCATGTAATATTATGGTTTTCTCATGGCAATTCTTCTTAGATTTGCTTACTGACTATTACTCCTAGAGTAGTCTACTGTCATGTAATATTATGGTGCTCTCATGAAAATTTTTCTTAGAGTTATCTACTGACAATTACTCCTAGAGTAGTCTACTGTCATGTAATATTATGGTGTTCTCATGGCAATTCTTCTTCGATTTATCTACTGACAATTACTCCTAGAGTAGTCTACTGTCATGTAATATTATGGTGTTCTCATTGCAATTCTTCTTAGATTTGGCTACTGATAATTACTCTTAGAGTAGTTTACTGTCATGTAATATTATGGTGTTCTAATGGCAATTCTTCTTAGAGTTGTGTACTGACAATTAATCCTAGAGTAGTTTATTCTTTGTAATATAATGGTGATCTCATGGCAATTCTTCTTAGAGTTGTCTACTGACAATTAATCCTAGAGTAGTCTACTGTCATGTAATATTATGGTGTTCTCAAGGCAATTCGTCTTAGAATTGTCTACTGACAATTATTCCTAGAGTAGTCTACTGTCATATGATATTATAGTGTTTTCATGGCAATTTTTCTTAGAGTTGTCTACTGACAATTACTCCTAGAGTATTCTACTCTGATATAATATTATGGTGTTCTCATGGCAATTTTTCTTAGAGTTTTCTACTGACAATTACTCCTAGAGTAATCTACTCTGATATAATATTATGGTGTTCTCATGGCAATTTTTCTTAGAGTTTTCTACTGACTATTACTCCTAGAGTAGTCTACTGTCATGTAATATTATGGTGTTCTCATGGCAATTCTTCTTAGATTTATCTACTGACAATTACTCCTAGAGTAGTCTACTGTCATGTTATATTATGGTGTTCTCATGGCAATTCTTCCTAGAGTTTTCTACTGACAATTACTCCTAGAGTAGTCTACTGTCATGTAATATTATGGTGTTCTCATGGCAATTCTTCCTAGAGTTGTCTACTGACAATTACTCCTAGAGTAATCTACTGTCATGTAATATTATGGTTTTCTCATGGCAATTCTTCTTAGATTTGTTTACTGACTATTACTCCTAGAGTAGTCTACTGTCATGTAATATTATGGCGTCCTCATGGCAATTCTTCTTAGAGTTGCCTATTGACAATTACACCTAGAGTAGTCTACTGTCATGTAATATTATGGTGTTCTCATGACAATTCTTCTTAGAGTTTTCTACTGACAATTACCCCTAGAGTAGTCTACTGTCATGTAATATTATGGTGTTCTAATGACAATTCTTCTGAGAGTTGTCTACTGACACTTACTCCTAGAGTAGTCTACTGTCATGTAATATTATGGTGTTCTAATGGCAATTCTTCTTAGAGTTGTCTACTGACAATTATTCCTATAGTAGTTTATTGATTTGTAATATTATAGTGTTCTCATGGCAATTCTTCTTAGAGTTGTCTACTGACAATTACTTCTAGAGTAGTCTACTGTCAAGTAATATTATGGTGTTCTCATGGCAATTCGTCTTAGAATTGTCTACTGACAATTATTCCTAGAGTAGTCTACTGTCATATGATATTATAGTGTTTTCATGGCAATTTTTCTTAGAGTTGTCTACTGACAATTACTCCTAGAGTATTCTACTCTGATATAATATTATGGTGTTCTCATGGCAATTTTTGTTAGAGTTTTCTACTGACTATTACTCCTAGAGTAGTCTACTGTCATGTAATATTATGGTGTTCTCATGGCAATTCTTCTTAGATTTATCTACTGACAATTACTCCTAGAGTAGTCTACTGTCATGTAATATTATGGTGTTCTCATGGCAATTCTTCCTAGAGTTTTCTACTGACAATTACTCCTAGAGTAGTCTACTGTCATGTAATATTATGGTGTTCTCATGGCAATTCTTCCTAGAGTTGTCTACTGACAATTACTCCTAGAGTAATCTACTGTCATGTAATATTATGGTTTTCTCATGGCAATTCTTCTTAGATTTGTTTACTGACTATTACTCCTAGAGTAGTCTACTGTCATGTACTATTATGGTGTCCTCATGGCAATTCTTCTTAGAGTTGCCTATTGACAATTACACCTAGAGTAGTCTACTGTCATGTAATATTATGGTGTTCTCATGACAATTCTTCTTAGAGTTTTCTACTGACAATTACTCCTAGAGTAGTCTACTGTCATGTAATATTATGGTGTTCTAATGACAATTCTTCTGAGAGTTGTCTACTGACACTTACTCCTAGAGTAGTCTACTGTCATGTAATATTATGGTGTTCTAATGGCAATTCTTCTTAGAGTTGTCTACTGACAATTATTCCTAGAGTAGTTTATTGTTTTGTAATATTATGGTGTTCTCATGGCAATTCTTCTTAGAGTTGTCTACTGACAATTACTTCTAGAGTAGTCTACTCTCAAGTAATATTATGGTGTTCTCATGGCAATTCTTCTTAGAGTTGTCTACTGACAATTACTCATAGAGTAGTCTACTGTCATGTAATATTATGGTGTTCTCATGGCAATTCGTCTTAGAATTGTCTACTGACAATTATTCCTAGAGTAGTCTACTGTCATATGATATTAGAGTGTTTTCATGGCAATTTTTCTTAGAGTTGTCTACTGACAATTACTCCTAGAGTATTCTACTCTGATATAATATTATGGTGTTCTCATGGCAATATTTCTTAGAGTTTTCTACTGACTATTACTCCTAGAGTAGTCTACTGTCATGTAATATTATGGTGTTCTCATGGCAATTCTTCTTAGATTTATCTACTGACAATTACTCCTAGAGTAGTCTACTGTCATGTTATATTATGGTGTTCTCATGGCAATTCTTCCTAGAGTTTTCTACTGACAATTACTCCTAGAGTAGTCTACTGTCATGTAATATTATGGTGTTCTCATGGCAATTCTTCCTAGAGTTGTCTACTGACAATTACTCCTAGAGTAATCTACTTTCATGTAATATTATGGTTTTCTCATGGCAATTCTTCTTAGATTTGTTTACTGACTATTACTCCTAGAGTAGTCTACTGTCATGTAATATTATGGCGTCCTCATGGCAATTCTTCTTAGAGTTGCCTATTGACAATTACACCTAGAGTAGTCTACTGTCATGTAATATTATGGTGTTCTCATGACAATTCTTCTTAGAGTTTTCTACTGACAATTACCCCTAGAGTAGTCTACTGTCTTGTAATATTATGGTGTTCTAATGACAATTCTTCTGAGAGTTGTCTACTGACACTTACTCCTAGAGTAGTCTACTGTCATGTAATATTATGGTGTTCTAATGGCAATTCTTCTTAGAGTTGTCTACTGACAATTATTCCTATAGTAGTTTATTGTTTTGTAATATTATAGTGTTCTCATGGCAATTCTTCTTAGAGTTGTCTACTGACAATTACTGCTAGAGTAGTCTACTGTCAAGTAATAGTATGGTGTTCTCATGGCAATTCGTCTTAGAATTGTCTACTGACAATTATTCCTAGAGTAGTCTACTGTCATATGATATTATAGTGTTTTCATGGCAATTTTTCTTAGAGTTGTCTACTGACAATTACTCCTAGAGTATTCTACTCTGATATAATATTATGGTGTTCTCATGGCAATTTTTCTTAGAGTTTTCTACTGACTATTACTCCTAGAGTAGTCTACTGTCATGTAATATTATGGTGTTCTCATGGCAATTCTTCTTAGATTTATCTACTGACAATTACTCCTAGAGTAGTCTACTGTCATGTAATATTATGGTGTTCTCATGGCAATTCTTCCTAGAGTTTTCTACTGACAATTACTCCTAGAGTAGTCTACTGTCATGTAATATTATGGTGTTCTCATGGCAATTCTTCCTAGAGTTGTCTACTGACAATTACTCCTAGAGTAATCTACTGTCATGTAATATTATGGTTTTCTCATGGCAATTCTTCTTAGATTTGTTTACTGACTATTACTCCTAGAGTAGTCTACTGTCATGTAATATTATGGTGTCCTCATGGCAATTCTTCTTAGAGTTGCCTATTGACAATTACACCTAGAGTAGTCTACTGTCATGTAATATTATGGTGTTCTCATGACAATTCTTCTTAGAGTTTTCTACTGACAATTACCCCTAGAGTAGTCTACTGTCATGTAATATTATGGTGTTCTAATGACAATTCTTCTGAGAGTTGTCTACTGACACTTACTCCTAGAGTAGTCTACTGTCATGTAATATTATGGTGTTCTAATGGCAATTCTTCTTAGAGTTGTCTACTGACAATTATTCCTAGAGTAGTTTATTGTTTTGTAATATTATGGTGTTCTCATGGCAATTCTTCTTAGAGTTGTCTACTGACAATTACTTCTAGAGTAGTCTACTCTCAAGTAATATTATGGTGTTCTCATGGCAATTCTTCTTAGAATTGTCTACTGACAATTACTCCTAGAGTAGTCTACTGTCATGTAATATTATGGTGTTCTCATGGCAATTCTTCTTAAAGTCGTCTACTGACAATTACTACTAGAGTAGTCTACTGTGATGTAATATTATGGTGTTCTCATGGCAATTCTTCTTAGATTTGTCTATTGACAATTACTCCTAGAGTAGTCTACTGCCATGAAATATTATGGTGTTCTCATGGCAATTCTTCTTAGATTTTTCTACTGACAATTACTCCTAGAGTAGTCTACTGTCGTGTAATATTATGGTGTTCTCAAGGCAATTCTTCCTAGAGTTGTCTGCTCACAATTACTCCTAGAGTAATCTATTGTCATGTAATATTATGGTGTTCTCATGGCAATTCGTCTTACGGTTTTCTACTGACAATTACTCCTAGAGTAGTCTTCTGTCATGTAATGTTATGGTGTTCTCATGGCAATTCATCTTAGAGTTGTATACTGACAATTACTCCTGGAGTAGTCTTCTGTCATGTGATATTATAGTGTTCTCATGGCAATTCTTCTTAGAGTTGTCTACTGACAATTACTCCTAGAGTAGTCTACTGTCATGTAATATTATAGTGTTCTCATGGCAATTCTTCTTAGAATTGTCTACTGACAATTACTCCTAGAGTAATCTACTGTCATGTAATATTATGGTGTACTCATGGCAATTCTTCGTACGGTTTTCCACTGACTATTACTTCTAGAGTAGTCTACTGTCATGTAATATTATGGTTTTCTCATGGCAATTCTTCTTAGATTTGTTTACTGACTATTACTCCGAGAGTAGTCTACTGTCATGTAATATTATGGTGCTCTCATGAACATTTTTCTTAGAGTTGTCTACTGACAATTACTCCTAGAGTAGTCTGCTGTCATGTAATATTATGGTGTTCTCATGGCAATTCTTCTGTGAGTTTTCTACTGACAATTACCCCTAGAGTAGTCTACTGTCGTGTAATATTATGGTTTTCCCATGGCAATTCTTCTTAGAGTTGTCTACTGACAATTACTCCTAGAGTAGTCTACTGTCATGTAATATTATGGTGTTCTCATGGCAATTCTTCTTAAAGTTGTCTACTGACAATTACTCCTAGAGTAGTCTACTGTGATGTAATATTATGGTGTTCTCATGGCAATTTTTCTAAGAGTTGCCTATTGACAATTACCCCTAGAGTAGTCTACTGTCATGTAATGTTATGGTGTTCTAATGGCAATTCTTCTTAGATTTGTCTACTGACAATTACACCTAGAGTAGTCTACTGTAAGGTAATATTATGGTGTCCTCATGGCAATTCTTCTTAGAGTTGCCTATTGACAATTACACCTAGAGTAGTCTACTGTCATGTAATATTATGGTGTTCTCATGACAATTCTTCTTAGAGTTTTCTACTGACAATTACCCCTAGAGTATTCTACTGTCATGTAATATTATGGTGTTCTAATGACAATTCTTCTGAGAGTTGTCTACTGACACTTACTCCTAGACTAATCTATTGTCATGTAATATTATGGTGTTCTCATGGCAATTCGTCTTACGGTTTTCTACTGACAATTACTCCTACAGTAATCTACTGGCATCTAATGTTATGGTGTTCTCATGGCAATTCTTCTTTGAGTTGTTTACTGACAATTACTGCTAGAGTAATCTACTGTCGTGTAATATTATGGTGTTCTCATGGCAATCCTTCCTAGAGTTGTCTACTCACAATTACTCCTAGAGTAATCTATTGTCATGTAATATTATGGTGTTCTCATGGCAATTCGTCTTACGGTTTTCTACTGACAATTACTCCTAGAGTAATCTACTGTCATGTAATGTTATGGTGTTCTCATGGCAATTCATCTTAGAGTTGCATACTGACAATTACTCCTAGAGTAGTCTTCTGTCATGTAATATTATAGTGTTCTCATGGCAATTCTTCTTAGAGTTGTCTACTGACAATTTCTCCTAGAGTAGTCTAATGTCATGTAATATTATAGTGTTCTCATGGCAATTCTTCTTAGAGTTGTCTACTGACAATTACTCCTAGAGTAGTCTTCTGTCATGTAATATTATAGTGTTCTCATGGCAATTCTTCTTAGAGTTGTCTACTGACAATTAATCCTACTGTCATGTAATATTATGGTGTTCTCATGGCAATTCTTCTTAGAGTTGTCTACTGACAATTACTCATAGAGTAGTCTACTGTCAAGTAATATTATGGTGTTCTCATGGCAATTCGTCTTAGAATTGTCTACTGACAATTATTCCTAGAGTAGTCTACTGTCATATGATATTATAGTGTTTTCATGGCAATTTTTCTTAGAGTTGTCTACTGACAATTACTCCTAGAGTATTCTACTCTGATATAATATTATGGTGTTCTCATGGCAATTTTTCTTAGAGTTTTCTACTGACAATTACTCCTAGAGTAATCTACTCTGATATAATATTATGGTGTTCTCATGGCAATTTTTCCTATAGGTTTATGCTGACTATTACTCCTAGAGTAGTCTATTGTCATGTAATATTATGGTGTTCTCATGGCAAATCTTCTTAGATTTATCTACTGACAATTACTCCTAGAGTAGTCTACTGTCATGTAATATTATGGTGTTCTCATGGCAATTCTTCTTAGAGTTGTCTACTGACAATTAATCCTAGAGTAGTCTACTGTCATGTAATATTATGGTGTTCTCATGGCAATTCTTCTTAGAGTTGTCTACTGACAATTACTCATAGAGTAGTCTACTGTCATGTAATATTATGGTGTTCTCATGGCAATTCGTCTTAGAATTGTCTACTGACAATTATTCCTAGAGTAGTCTACTGTCATATGATATTATAGTGTTTTCATGGCAATTTTTCTTAGAGTTGTCTACTGACAATTACTCATAGAGTATTCTACTCTGATATAATATTATGGTGTTCTCATGGCAATTTTTCTTAGAGTTTTCTACTGACAATTACTCCTAGAGTAATCTATTCTGATATAATATTATGGTGTTCTCATGGCAATTTTTCTTAGAGTTTTCTACTGACTATTACTCCTGGAGTAGTCTACTGTCATGTAATTTTATGGTGTTCTCATGGCAAATCTTCTTAGATTTATCTACTGACAATTACTCCTAGAGTAGTCTACTGTCATGTAATATTATGGTGTTCTCATGGCAATTCTTCCTACAGTTTTCTACTGACAATTACTCCTAGAGTAGTCTACTGTCATGTAATATTATGGTGTTCTCAAGGCAATTCTTCCTAGAGTTGTCTACTGACAATTACTCCTAGAGTAATCTACTGTCATGTAATATTATGGTTTTCTCATGGCAATTCTTCTTAGATTTGTTTACTGACTATTACTCCTAGAGTAGTCTACTGTCATGTAATATTATGGTGCTCTCATGAAAATATTTCTTAGAGTTGCCTATTAACAATTACACCTAGAGTAGTCTACTGTCATGTAATATTATGGTGTTCTCATGACAATTCTTCTGAGAGTTTTCTACTGACAATTACCCCTAGAGTAGTCTACTGTCATGTAATATTATGGTGTTCTCATGACAATTCTTCTGAGAGTTGTCTACTGACACTTACTCCTAGAGTAGTCTACTGTCATGTAATATTATGGTGTTCTCATGGCAAATCTTCTTAGAGTTTTCTACTGACAATTACTCCTAGAGTAATCTACTCTGATATAATATTATGGTGTTCTCATGGCAATTTTTCTTAGAGTTTTCTACTGACTATTACTCCTAGAGTATTCTACTGTCATGTAATATTATGGTGTTCTCATGGCAATTCTTCTTAGATTTATCTACTGACAATTACTCCTAGAGTAGTCTACTCTCATGTAATATTATGGCGTTCTCATTGCAATTCTTCTTAGATTTGGCTACTGATAATTACTCCTAGAGTAGTTTATTGTTTTGTAATATAATGGTGTTCTCATGGCAATTCTTCTTAGAGTTGTCTACTGACAATTAATCCTAGAGTATTCTACTGTCATGTAATATTATGGTGTTCTCATGGCAATTCTTCTTAGAGTTGTCTACTGACAATTACTCATAGAGTAGTCTACTGTCATGTAATATTATGGTGTTCTCATGGCAATTCGTCTTAGAATTGTCTACTGACAATTATTCCTAGAGTAGTCTACTGTCATATGATATTATAGTGTTTTCATGGCAATTTTTCTTAGAGTTGTCTACTGACAATTACTCCTAGAGTATTCTACTCTGATATAATATTATGGTGTTCTCATGGCAATTTTTCTTAGAGTTTTCTACTGACAATTACTCCTAGAGTAATCTACTCTGATATAATATTATGGTGTTCTCATGGCAATTTTTCTTAGAGTTTTCTACTGACAAATACTCCTGGAGTAGTCTACTGTCATGTAATATTATGGTGTTCTCATGGCAAATCTTCTTAGATTTATCTACTGACAATTACTCCTAGAGTAGTCTACTGTCATGTAATATTATGGTGTTCTCATGGAAATTCTTCCTAGAGTTTTCTACTGACAATTACTCCTAGAGTAGTCTACTGTCATGTAATATTATGGTGTTCTCATGGCAATTCTTCCTAGAGTTGTCTACTGACAATTACTCCTAGAGTAATCTACTGTCATGTAATATTATGGTTTTCTCATGGCAATTCTTCTTAGATTTGTTTACTGACTATTACTCCTAGAGTAGTCTACTGTCATGTAATATTATGGTGCTCTAATGAAAATTTTTCTTTGAGTTGTCTACTGACAATTACTCCTAGAGTAGTCTACTGTCATGTAATATTATGGTGTCCTCATGGCAATTCTTCTTAGAGTTGCCTATTGACAATTACACCTAGAGTAGTCTACTGTCATGTAATATTATGGTGTTCTCATGACAATTCTTCTGAGAGTTTTCTACTGACAATTACCCCTAGAGTAGTCTACTGTCATGTAATATTATGGTGTTCTCATGACAATTCTGCTAAGAGTTGTCTACTGACACTTACTCCTAGAGTAGTCTACTGTCATGTAATATTATGGTGTTCTAATGGCAATTCTTCTTAGAGTTGTCTACTGACAATTATTCCTAGAGTAGTTTATTGTTTTGTAATATTATGGTGTTCTCATGGCAATTCTTCTTACAGTTGTCTACTGACAATTACTCATAGAGTAGTCTACTGTCATGTAATATTATGGTGTTCTCATGGCAATTCTTCTAAGAATTGTCTACTGACAATTATTCCTAGAGTAGTCTACTGTCATGTAATATTATGGTGTTCTCATGGCTATTCTTCTTAAAGTCGTCTACTGACAATTACTCCTAGAGTAGTCTACTGTGATGTAATATTATGGTGTTCTCATGGCACTTCTTCTTAGATTTGTCTACTGACAATTACTCCTAGAGTAGTCTACTGCCATGAAATATTATGGTGTTCTCATGGCAATTCTTCTTAGATTTGTCTACTGACAATTACACCTAGAGTAGTCTACTGTCAAGTAATATTATGGTGTTCTCATGGCACTTCTTCTTAGATTTTTCTACTGACAATTACTCCTAGAGTAGTCTACTGTCGTGTAATATTATGGTGTTCTCAAGGCAATTCTTCCTAGAGTTGTCTACTCACAATTACTCCTAGAGTAATCTATTGTCATGTAATATTATGGTGTTCTCATGGCAATTCGTCTTACGGTTTTCTACTGACAATTACTCCTAGAGTAGTCTTCTGTCATGTAATGTTATGGTGTTCTCATGGCAATTCATCTTAGAGTTGTATACTGACAATTACTCCTGGAGTAGTCTTCTGTCATGTAATATTATAGTGTTCTCATGGCAATTCTTCTTAGAGTTGTCTACTGACAATTACTCCTAGAGTAGTCTACTGTCATATAATATTATAGTGTTCTCATGGCAATTCTTCTTAGAGTTGTCTACTGACAATTACTCCTAGAGTAATCTACTGTCATGTAATATTATGGTGTTCTCATGGCAATTCTTCGTACGGTTTTCCACTGACCATTACTTCTAGAGTAGTCTACTGTCATGTAATATTATGGTTTTCTCATGGCAATTCTTCTTAGATTTGTTTACTGACTATTACTCCTAGAGTAGTCTACTGTCATGTAATATTATGGTGCTCTCATGAAAATTTTTCTTAGAGTTGTCTACTGACAATTACTCCTAGAGTAGTCTGCTGTCATGTAATATTATGGTGTTCTCATGGCAATTCTTCTTAGATTTATCTACTGACAATTACTCCTAGAGTAGTCTACTGTCATGTAATATTATGGTGTTCTCATTGCAATTCTTCTTACATTTGGCTACTGATAATTACTCTTAGAGTAGTGTACTGTCATGTAATATTATGGTGTTCTAATGGCAATTTTTCTTAGAGTTGTGTACTGACAATTACTCCTAGAGTAGTCTACTGTCATGTAATATTATGGTGTTCTCATGGCAATTCTTCTTAGATTTATCTACTGACAATTACTCCTAGAGTAGTCTACTGTCATGTAATATTATGGTGTTCTCATGGCAATTCTTCCTAGAGTTTTCTTCTGACAATTACTCCTAGAGTAGTCTACTGTCATGTAATATTATGGTGTTCTCATGGCAATTCTTCCTAGGGTTGTCTACTGACAATTACTCCTAGAGTAATCTACTGTCATGTAATATTATGGTTTTCTCATGGCAATTCTTCTTAGATTTGTTTACTGACTATTACTCCTAGAGTAGTCTACTGTCATGTAATATTATGGTGCTCTCATGAAAATTTTTCTTAGAGTTGTCTACTGACACTTACTCCTAGAGTAGTCTACTGTCATGTAATATTATGGTGTTCTAATGGCAATTCTTCTTAGAGTTGTCTACTGACAATTATTCCTAGAGTAGTTTATTGTTTTGTAATATTATGGTGTTCTCATGGCAATTCTTCTTAGAGTTGTCTACTGACAATTACTCCTAGAGTAGTCTACTGTCATGTAATATTATGATGTTCTCATGGCAATTCTTCTTAGAATTGTCTACTGACAATTACTCCTAGAGTAGTCTACTGTCATGTAATATTATGGTGTTCTCATGGCAATTCTTCTTAAAGTCGTCTACTGACAATTACTCCTAGAGTAGTCTACTGTGATGTAATATTATGGTGTTCTCATGGCAATTCTTCTTAAATTTGTCTACTGACAATTACAACTAGAGTAGTCTACTGTCAAGTAATATTATGGTGTTCTCATGGCACTTCTTCTTAGATTTTTCTACTGACAATTACTCCTAGAGTAGTCTACTGTCGTGTAATATTATGGTGTTCTCAAGGCAATTCTTCTTAGAGTTGTCTACTCACAATTACTCCTAGAGTAATCTATTGTCATGTAATATTATGGTGTTCTCATGACAATTCGTCTTACGGTTTTCTACTGACAATTACTCCTAGAGTAGTCTTCTGTCATGTAATGTTATGGTGTTCTCATGGCAATTCATCTTAGAGTTGTATACTGACAATTACTCCTGGAGTAGTCTACTGCCATGAAATATTATGGTGTTCTCATGGCAATTCTTCTTAGAGTTGTATACTGACAATTACTCCTGGAGTAGTCTTCTGTCATGTAATATTATAGTGTTCTCATGGCAATTCTTCTTAGAGTTGTCTACTGACAATTACTCCTAGAGTAGTCTACTGTCATGTAATATTATAGTGTTCTCACGGCAATTCTTCTTAGAGTTGTCTACTGACAATTACTCCTAGAGTAATCTACTGTCATGTAATATTATGGTGTTCTCATGGCAATTCTTTGTACGGTTTTCCACTGACTATTACTTCTAGAGTAGTCTACTGTCATGTAATATTATGGTTTTCTCATGGCAATTCTTCTTAGATTTGTTTACTGACTATTACTCCTAGAGTAGTCTACTGTCATGTAATATTATGGTGCTCTCATGAAAATTTTTCTTAGAGTTGTCTACTGACAATTACTCCTAGAGTAGTCTACTCTCATGTAATATTATGGTGTTCTCATGGCAATTCTTCTTAGATTTATCTACTGACAATTACTCTTAGATTAGTGTACTGTCATGTAATATTATGGTGTTCTCATGGCAATTTTTCTTAGAGTTTTTTACTGACAATTACTCCTAGAGTAATCTACTCTGATATAATATTATGGTGTTCTCATGGCAATTTTTCTTAGAGTTTTCTACGGACTATTACTCCTAGAGTAGTCTACCGTCATGTAATATTATGGTGTTCTCATGGCAATTCTTCTTAGATTTATCTACTGACAATTACTCCTAGAGTAGTCTACTGTCATGTAATATTATGGTGTTCTCATTGCAATTCTTCTTAGATTTGGCTACTGATAATTACTCCTAGAGTAGTTTATTGTTTTGTAATATAATGGTGTTCTCATGGCAATTCTTCTTAGAGTTGTCTACTGACAATTAATCCTAGAGTAGTCTACTGTCATGTAATATTATGGTGTTCTCATGGCAATTCTTCTTAGAGTTGTCTACTGACAATTACTCATAGAGTAGTCTACTGTCATGTAATATTATGGTGTTCTCATAGCAATTCGTCTTAGAATTGTCTACTGACAATTATTCCTAGAGTAGTCTACTGTCATATGATATTATAGTGTTTTCATGGCAATTTTTATTAGAGTTGTCTACTGACAATTACTCCTAGAGTATTCTACTCTGATATAATATTATGGTGTTCTCATGGCAATTTTTCTTAGAGTTTTCTACTGACAATTACTCCTAGAGTAATCTACTCTGATATAATATTACGGTGTTCTCATGGCAATTTTTCTTAGAGTTTTCTACTGACTATTACTCCTAGAGTAGTCTACTGTCATGTAATATTATGGTGTTCTCATGGCAAATCTTCTTAGATTTATCTACTGACAATTACTCCTAGAGTAGTCTACTGTCATGTAATATTATGGTGTTCTCATGGCAATTCTTCCTAGAGTTGTCTACTGACAATTACTCCTAGAGTAGTCTACTGTCATGTAATATTATGGTGTTCTCATGGCAATTCTTCCTAGAGTTGTCTACTGACAATTACTCCTAGAGTAATCTACTGTCATGTAATATTATGGTTTTCTCATGGCAATTCTTCTTAGATTTGTTTACTGACTATTACTCCTAGAGTAGTCTACTGTCATGTAATATTATGGTGCTCTCATGAAAATTTTTCTTAGAGTTGTCTACTGACAATTACTCCTAGAGTAGTCTACTGTCATGTAATATTATGGTGTCCTCATGGCAATTCTTCTTAGAGTTGCCTATTGACAATTACACCTAGAGTAGTCTACTGTCATGTAATATTATGGTGTTCTCATGACAATTCTTCTGAGAGTTTTCTACTGACAATTACCCCTAGAGTAGTCTACTGTCATGTAATATTATGGTGTTCTCATGACAATTCTTCTGAGAGTTGTCTACTGACACTTACTCCTAGAGTAGTCTACTGTCATGTAATATTATGGTGTTCTAATGGCAATTCTTCTTAGAGTTGTCTACTGACAATTATTCCTAGAGTAGTTTATTGTTTTGTAATATTATGGTGTTCTCATGGCAATTCTTCTTAGAGTTGTCTACTGACAATTACTCATAGAGTAGTCTACTGTCATGTAATATTATGGTGTTCTCATGGCAATTCTTCTAAGAATTGTCTACTGACAATTATTCCTAGAGTAGTCTACTGTCATGTAATATTATGGTGTTCTCATGGCAATTCTTCTTAAAGTCGTCTACTGACAATTACTCCTAGAGTAGTCTACTGTGATGTAATATTATGGTGTTCTCATGGCAATTCTTCTTAGATTTGTCTACTGACAATTACTCCTAGAGTAGTCTACTGCCATGAAATATTATGCTGTTCTCATGGCAATTCTTCTTAGATTTGTCTACTGACAATTACACCTAGAGTAGTCTACTGTCAAGTAATATTATGGTGTTCTCATGGCACTTCTTCTTAGATTTTTCTACTGACAATTACTCCTAGAGTAGTCTACTGTCATGTAATATTATAGTGTTCTCATGGCAATTCTTCTTAGAGTTGTCTACTGACAATTACTCCTAGAGTAATCTACTGTCATGTAATATTATGGTGTTCTCATGGCAATTCTTCGTACGGTTTTCCACTGACTATTACTTCTAGAGTAGTCTACTGTCATGTAATATTATGGTTTTCTCATGGCAATTCTTCTTAGATTTGTTTACTGACTATTACTCCTAGAGTAGTCTACTGTCATGTAATATTATGGTGCTTTCATGAAAATTTTTCTTAGAGTTGTCTACTGACAATTACTCCTAGAGTAGTCTACTGTCATGTAATATTATGGTGTTCTCATGGCAATTCTTCTTAGATTTATCTACTGACAATTACTCCTAGAGTAGTCTACTGTCATGTAATATTATGGTGTTCTCATTGCAATTCTTCTTAGATTTGTCTACTGACAATTACTCCTAGAGTAGTCTACTGCCATGAAATATTATGGTGTTCTCATGGCAATTATTCTTAGATTTGTCTACTGACAATTACACCTAGTGTAGTCTACTGTCAAGTAATATTATGGTGTTCTCATGGCACTTCTTCTTAGATTTTTCTACTGACAATTACTCCTAGAGTAGTCTACTGTCGTGTAATATTATGGTGTTCTCAAGGCAATTCTTCCTAGAGTTGTCTACTCACAATTACTCCTAGAGTAATCTATTGTCATGTAATATTATGGTGTTCTCATGGCAATTCGTCTTACGGTTTTCTACTGAAAATTACTCCTAGAGTAGTCTTCTGTCATGTAATGTTATGGTGTTCTCATGGCAATTCATCTTAGAGTTGTATACTGACAATTACTCCTGGAGTAGTTTTCTGTCATGTAATATTATAGTGTTCTCATGGCAATTCTTCTTAGAGTTGTCTACTGACAATTACTCCTAGAGTAGTCTACTGTCATGTAATATTATAGTGTTCTCATGGCAATTCTTCTTAGAGTTGTCTACTGACAATTACTCCTAGAGTAGTCTACTGTCATGTAATATTATGGTTTTCTCATGGCAATTCTTCTTAGATTTGTTTACTGACTATTACTCCTAGAGTAGTCTACTGTCATGTAATATTATGGTGCTCTCATGAAAATTTTTCTTAGAGTTGTCTACTGACCATTACTCCTAGAGTAGTCTACTGTCATGTAATATTATGGTGTTCTCATGGCAATTCTTCTTAGATTTATCTACTGACAATTACTCCTAGAGTAGTCTACTGTCATGTAATATTATGGTTTTCTCATGGCAATTCTTCTAAGATTTGTTTACTGACAATTACTCCTAGAGTAGTGTACTGTCATGTAATATTATGGTGTTCTAATGGCAATTCATCTTAGAGTTGTGTACTGACAATTACTCCTAGAGTAGTTTATTGTTTTGTAATATAATGGTGTTCTCATGGCAATTCTTCTTAGAGTTGTCTACTGACAATTAATCCTAGAGTAGTCTACTGTCATGTAATATTATGATGTTCTCATGGCAATTCGTCTTAGAGTTGTCTACTGACAATTACTCATAGAGTAGTCTACTGTCATGTAATATTATGGTGTTCTCATGGCAATTCGTCTTAGAATTGTCTACTGACAATTACCCCTAGAGTAGTCTACTGTCATGTAATATTATGGTGTTCTCATGACAATTCTTCTGAGAGTTGTCTACTGACACTTACTCCTAGAGTAGTCTACTCTCATGTAATATTATGGTTTTCTAATGGCAATTCTTCTTAGAGTTGTCTACTGACAATTATTCCTAGAGTAGTTTATTGTTTTGTAATATTATGGTGTTCTCATGGCAATTCTTCTTAGAGTTGTCTACTGACAATTACTCCTAGAGTAGTCTACTGTCATGTAATATTATGATGTTCTCATGGCAATTCTTCTTAGAATTGTCTACTGACAATTACTCCTAGAGTAGTCTACTGTCATGTAATATTATGGTGTTCTCATGGCAATTCTTCTTAAAGTCGTCTACTGACAATTACTCCTAGAGTAGTCTACTGTGATGTAATATTATGGTGTTCTCATGGCAATTCTTCTTAGATTTGTCTACTGACAATTACAACTAGAGTAGTCTATTGTCAAGTAATATTATGGTGTTCTCATGGCACTTCTTCTTAGATTTTTCTACTGACAATTACTCCTAGAGTAGTCTACTGTCGTGTAATATTATGGTGTTCTCAAGGCAATTCTTCTTAGAGTTGTCTACTCACAATTACTCCTAGAGTAATCTATTGTCATGTAATATTATGGTGTTCTCATGGCAATTCGTCTTACGGTTTTCTACTGACAATTACTCCTAGAGTAGTCTTCTGTCATGTAATGTTATGGTGTTCTCATGGCAATTCTTCTTAGAGTTGTATACTGACAATTACTCCTGGAGTAGTCTACTGCCTTGAAATATTATGGTGTTCTCATGGCAATTCTTCTTAGAGTTGTATACTGACAATTACTCCTGGAGTAGTCTTCTGTCATGTAATATTATAATTTTCTCATGGCAATTCTTCTTAGAGTTGTCTACTGACAATTACTCCTAGAGTAGTCTACTGTCATGTAATATTATAGTGTTCTCATGGCAATTCTTCTTAGAGTTGTCTACTGACAATTACTCATAGAGTAGTATACTGTCATGTAATATTATGGTGTTCTCATGGCAATTCGTCTTAGAATTGTCTACTGACAATTATTCCTAGAGTAGTCTACTGTCATATGATATTATAGTGTTTTCATGGCAATATTTCTTAGAGTTGTCTACTGACAATTACTCCTAGAGTATTCTACTCTGATATAATATTATGGTGTTCTCATGGCAATATTTCTTAGAGTTTTCTACTGACAATTACTCCTAGAGTAATCTACTCTGATATAATATTATGGTGTTCTCATGGCAATATTTCTTAGATTTATCTACTGACAATTACTCCTAGAGTAGTCTACTGTCATGTAATATTATGGTGTTCTCATTGCAATTCTTCCTAGAGTTTTCTTCTGACAATTACTCCTAGAGTAGTCTACTGTCATGTAATATTATGGTGTTCTCATGGCAATTCTTCCTAGAGTTGTCTACTGACAATTACTCCTAGAGTAATCTACTGTCATGTAATATTATGGTTTTCTCATGGCAATTCTTCTTAGATTTGTTTACTGACTATTACTCCTAGTGTAGTCTACTGTCATGTAATATTATGGTGCTCTCATGAAATTTATTTTTAGAGTTGTCTACTGACAATTACTCCTAGAGTAGTCTACTGTCATGTAATATTATGGTGTCCTCATGGCAATTCTTCTTAGAGTTGCCTATTGACAATTACACCTAGAGTAGTCTACTGTCATGTAATATTATGGTGTTCTCATGGCAATTCTTCTTAGATTTATCTACTGACAATTACTCCTAGAGTAGTCTACTGTCATGTAATATTATGGTGTTCTCATTGCAATTCTTCTTAGATTTGGCTACTGATAATTACTCCTAGAGTAGTTTATTGTTTTGTAATATAATGGTGTTCTCATGGCAATTCTTCTTAGAGTTGTCTACTGACAATTAATCCTAGAGTAGTCTACTGTCATGTAATATTATGGTGTTCTCATGGCAATTCTTCTTAGAGTTGTCTACTGACAATTACTCATAGAGTAGTCTACTGTCATGTAATATTATGGTGTTCTCATGGCAATTCGTCTTAGAATTGTCTACTGACAATTATTCCTAGAGTAGTCTACTGTCATATGATATTATAGTGTTTTCATGGCAATTTTTCTTAGAGTTGTCTACTGACAATTACTCATAGAGTATTCTACTCTGATATAATATTATGGTGTTCTCATGGCAATTTTTCTTAGAGTTTTCTACTGACAATTACTCCTAGAGTAATCTACTCTGATATAATATTATGGTGTTCTCATGGCAATTTTTCTTAGAGTTTTCTACTGACTATTACTCCTGGAGTAGTCTACTGTCATGTAATATTATGGTGTTCTCATGGCAAATCTTCTTAGATTTATCTACTGACAATTACTCCTAGAGTAGTCTACTGTCATGTAATATTATGGTGTTCTCATGGCAATTCTTCCTACAGTTTTCTACTGACAATTACTCCTAGAGTAGTCTACTGTCATGTAATATTATGGTGTTCTCAAGGCAATTCTTCCTAGAGTTGTCTACTGACAATTACTCCTAGAGTAATCTACTGTCATGTAATATTATGGTTTTCTCATGGCAATTCTTCTTAGATTTGTTTACTGACTATTACTCCTAGAGTAGTCTACTGTCAAGTAATATTATGGTGCTCTCATGAAAATATTTCTTAGAGTTGCCTATTAACAATTACACCTAGAGTAGTCTACTGTCATGTAATATTATGGTGTTCTCATGACAATTCTTCTGAGAGTTTTCTACTGACAATTACCCCTAGAGTAGTCTACTGTCATGTAATATTATGGTGTTCTCATGACAATTCTTCTGAGAGTTGTCTACTGACACTTACTCCTAGAGTAGTCTACTGTCATGTAATATTATGGTGTTCTCATGGCAAATCTTCTTAGAGTTTTCTACTGACAATTACTCCTAGAGTAATCTACTCTGATATAATATTATGGTGTTCTCATGGCAATTTTTCTTAGAGTTTTCTACTGACTATTACTCCTAGAGTAGTCTACTGTCATGTAATATTATGGTGTTCTCATGGCAATTCTTCTTAGATTTATCTACTGACAATTACTCCTAGAGTAGTCTACTCTCATGTAATATTATGGTGTTCTCATTGCAATTCTTCTTAGATTTGGCTACTGATAATTACTCCTAGAGTAGTTTATTGTTTTGTAATATAATGGTGTTCTCATGGCAATTCTTCTTAGAGTTGTCTACTGACAATTAATCCTAGAGTATTCTACTGTCATGTAATATTATGGTGTTCTCATGGCAATTCTTCTTAGAGTTGTCTACTGACAATTACTCCTAGAGTATTCTACTCTGATATAATATTATGGTGTTCTCATGGCAATTCGTCTTAGAATTGTCTACTGACAATTATTCCTAGAGTAGTCTACTGTCATATGATATTATAGTGTTTTCATGGCAATTTTTCTTAGAGTTGTCTACTGACAATTACTCCTAGAGTATTCTACTCTGATATAATATTATGGTGTTCTCATGGCAATTTTTCTTAGAGTTTTCTACTGACAATTACTCCTGGAGTAGTCTACTGTCATGTAATATTATGGTGTTCTCATGGCAAATCTTCTTAGATTTATCTACTGACAATTACTCCTAGAGTAGTCTACTGTCATGTAATATTATGGTGTTCTCATGGAAATTCTTCCTAGAGTTTTCTACTGACAATTACTCCTAGAGTAGTCTACTGTCATGTAATATTATGGTGTTCTCATGGCAATTCTTCCTAGAGTTGTCTACTGACAATTACTCCTAGAGTAATCTACTGTCATGTAATATTATGGTTTTCTCATGGCAATTCTTCTTAGATTTGTTTACTGACTATTACTCCTAGAGTAGTCTACTGTCATGTAATATTATGGTGCTCTAATGAAAATTTTTCTTTGAGTTGTCTACTGACAATTACTCCTAGAGTAGTCTACTGTCATGTAATATTATGGTGTCCTCATGGCAATTCTTCTTAGAGTTGCCTATTGACAATTACACCTAGAGTAGTCTACTGTCATGTAATATTATGGTGTTCTCATGACAATTCTTCTGAGAGTTTTCTACTGACAATTACCCCTAGAGTAGTCTACTGTCATGTAATATTATGGTGTTCTCATGACAATTCTGCTGAGAGTTGTCTACTGACACTTACTCCTAGAGTAGTCTACTGTCATGTAATATTATGGTGTTCTAATGGCAATTCTTCTTAGAGTTGTCTACTGACAATTATTCCTAGAGTAGTTTATTGTTTTGTAATATTATGGTGTTCTCATGGCAATTCTTCTTACAGTTGTCTACTGACAATTACTCATAGAGTAGTCTACTGTCATGTAATATTATGGTGTTCTCATGGCAATTCTTCTAAGAATTGTCTACTGACAATTATTCCTAGAGTAGTCTACTGTCATGTAATATTATGGTGTTCTCATGGCTATTCTTCTTAAAGTCGTCTACTGACAATTACTCCTAGAGTAGTCTACTGTGATGTAATATTATGGTGTTCTCATGGCAATTCTTCTTAGATTTGTCTACTGACAATTACTCCTAGAGTAGTCTACTGCCATGAAATATTATGGTGTTCTCATGGCAATTCTTCTTAGATTTGTCTACTGACAATTACACCTAGAGTAGTCTACTGTCAAGTAATATTATGGTGTTCTCATGGCACTTCTTCTTAGATTTTTCTACTGACAATTACTCCTAGAGTAGTCTACTGTCGTGTAATATTATGGTGTTCTCAAGGCAATTCTTCCTAGAGTTGTCTACTCACAATTACTCCTAGAGTAATCTATTGTCATGTAATATTATGGTGTTCTCATGGCAATTCGTCTTACGGTTTTCTACTGACAATTACTCCTAGAGTAGTCTTCTGTCATGTAATGTTATGGTGTTCTCATGGCAATTCATCTTAGGGTTGTATACTGACAATTACTCCTGGAGTAGTCTTCTGTCATGTAATATTATAGTGTTCTCATGGCAATTCTTCTTAGAGTTGTCTACTGACAATTACTCCTAGAGTAGTCTACTGTCATATAATATTATAGTGTTCTCATGGCAATTCTTTTTAGAGTTGTCTACTGACAATTACTCCTAGAGTAATCTACTGTCATGTAATATTATGGTGTTCTCATGACAATTCTTCGTACGGTTTTCCACTGACCATTACTTCTAGAGTAGTCTACTGTCATGTAATATTATGGTTTTCTCATGGCAATTCTTCTTAGATTTGTTTACTCACTATTACTCCTAGAGTAGTCTACTGTCATGTAATATTATGGTGCTCTCATGAAAATTTTTCTTAGAGTTGTCTACTGACAATTACTCCTAGAGTAGTCTGCTGTCATGTAATATTATGGTGTTCTCATGGCAATTCTTCTTAGATTTATCTACTGACAATTACTCCTAGAGTAGTCTACTGTCATGTAATATTATGGTGTTCTCATTGCAATTCTTCTTACATTTGGCTACTGATAATTACTCTTAGAGTAGTGTACTGTCATGTAATATTATGGTGTTCTAATGGCAATTTTTCTTAGAGTTGTGTACTGACAATTACTCCTAGAGTAGTCTACTGTCATGTAATATTATGGTGTTCTCATGGCAATTCTTCTTAGATTTATCTACTGACAATTACTCCTAGAGTAGTCTACTGTCATGTAATATTATGGTGTTCTCATGGCAATTCTTCCTAGAGTTTTCTTCTGACAATTACTCCTAGAGTAGTCTACTGTCATGTAATATTATGGTGTTCTCATGGCAATTCTTCCTAGGGTTGTCTACTGACAATTACTCCTAGAGTAATCTACTGTCATGTAATATTATGGTTTTCTCATGGCAATTCTTCTTAGATTTGTTTACTGACTATTACTCCTAGAGTAGTCTACTGTCATGTAATATTATGGTGCTCTCATGAAAATTTTTCTTAGAGTTGTCTACTGACACTTACTCCTAGAGTAGTCTACTGTCATGTAATATTATGGTGTTCTAATGGCAATTCTTCTTAGAGTTGTCTACTGACAATTATTCCTAGAGTAGTTTATTGTTTTGTAATATTATGGTGTTCTCATGGCAATTCTTCTTAGAGTTGTCTACTGACAATTACTCCTAGAGTAGTCTACTGTCATGTAATATTATGATGTTCTCATGGCAATTCTTCTTAGAATTGTCTACTGACAATTACTCCTAGAGTAGTCTACTGTCATGTAATATTATGGTGTTCTCATGGCAATTCTTCTTAAAGTCGTCTACTGACAATTACTCCTAGAGTAGTCTACTGTGATGTAATATTATGGTGTTCTCATGGCAATTCTTCTTAAATTTGTCTACTGACAATTACAACTAGAGTAGTCTACTGTCAAGTAATATTATGGTGTTCTCATGGCACTTCTTCTTAGATTTTTCTACTGACAATTACTCCTAGAGTAGTCTACTGTCGTGTAATATTATGGTGTTCTCAAGGCAATTCTTCTTAGAGTTGTCTACTCACAATTACTCCTAGAGTAATCTATTGTCATGTAATATTATGGTGTTCTCATGGCAATTCGTCTTACGGTTTTCTACTGACAATTACTCCTAGAGTAGTCTTCTGTCATGTAATGTTATGGTGTTCTCATGGCAATTCATCTTAGAGTTGTATACTGACAATTACTCCTGGAGTAGTCTACTGCCATGAAATATTATGGTGTTCTCATGGCAATTCTTCTTAGAGTTGTATACTGACAATTACTCCTGGAGTAGTCTTCTGTCATGTAATATTATAGTGTTCTCATGGCAATTCTTCTTAGAGTTGTCTACTGACAATTACTCCTAGAGTAGTCTACTGTCATGTAATATTATAGTGTTCTCATGGCAATTCTTCTTAGAGTTGTCTACTGACAATTACTCCTAGAGTAATCTACTGTCATGTAATATTATGGTGTTCTCATGGCAATTCTTTGTACGGTTTTCCACTGACTATTACTTCTAGAGTAGTCTACTGTCATGTAATATTATGGTTTTCTCATGGCAATTCTTCTTAGATTTGTTTACTGACTATTACTCCTAGAGTAGTCTACTGTCATGTAATATTATGGTGCTCTCATGAAAATTTTTCTTAGAGTTGTCTACTGACAATTACTCCTAGAGTAGTCTACTCTCATGTAATATTATGGTGTTCTCATGGCAATTCTTCTTAGATTTATCTACTGACAATTACTCTTAGATTAGTGTACTGTCATGTAATATTATGGTGTTCTCATGGCAATTTTTCTTAGAGTTTTTTACTGACAATTACTCCTAGAGTAATCTACTCTGATATAATATTATGGTGTTCTCATGGCAATTTTTCTTAGAGTTTTCTACTGACTATTACTCCTAGAGTAGTCTACTGTCATGTAATATTATGGTGTTCTCATGGCAATTCTTCTTAGATTTATCTACTGACAATTACTCCTAGAGTAGTCTACTGTCATGTAATATTATGGTGTTCTCATTGCAATTCTTCTTAGATTTGGCTACTGATAATTACTCCTAGAGTAGTTTATTGTTTTGTAATATAATGGTGTTCTCATGGCAATTCTTCTTAGAGTTGTCTACTGACAATTAATCCTAGAGTAGTCTACTGTCATGTAATATTATGGTGTTCTCATGGCAATTCTTCTTAGAGTTGTCTACTGACAATTACTCATAGAGTAGTCTACTGTCATGTAATATTATGGTGTTCTCATAGCAATTCGTCTTAGAATTGTCTACTGACAATTATTCCTAGAGTAGTCTACTGTCATATGATATTATAGTGTTTTCATGGCAATTTTTATTAGAGTTGTCTACTGACAATTACTCCTAGAGTATTCTACTCTGATATAATATTATGGTGTTCTCATGGCAATTTTTCTTAGAGTTTTCTACTGACAATTACTCCTAGAGTAATCTACTCTGATATAATATTACGGTGTTCTCATGGCAATTTTTCTTAGAGTTTTCTACTGACTATTACTCCTAGAGTAGTCTACTGTCATGTAATATTATGGTGTTCTCATGGCAAATCTTCTTAGATTTATCTACTGACAATTACTCCTAGAGTAGTCTACTGTCATGTAATATTATGGTGTTCTCATGGCAATTCTTCCTAGAGTTTTCTACTGACAATTACTCCTAGAGTAGTCTACTGTCATTTAATATTATGGTGTTCTCATGGCAATTCTTCCTAGAGTTGTCTACTGACAATTACTCCTAGAGTAATCTACTGTCATGTAATATTATGGTTTTCTCATGGCAATTCTTCTTAGATTTGTTTACTGACTATTACTCCTAGAGTAGTCTACTGTCATGTAATATTATGGTGCTCTCATGAAAATTTTTCTTAGAGTTGTCTACTGACAATTACTCCTAGAGTAGTCTACTGTCATGTAATATTATGGTGTCCTCATGGCAATTATTCTTAGAGTTGCCTATTGACAATTACACCTAGAGTAGTCTACTGTCATGTAATATTATGGTGTTCTCATGACAATTCTTCTGAGAGTTTTCTACTGACAATTACCCCTAGAGTAGTCTACTGTCATGTAATATTATGGTGTTCTCATGACAATTCTTCTGAGAGTTGTCTACTGACACTTACTCCTAGAGTAGTCTACTGTCATGTAATATTATGGTGTTCTAATGGCAATTCTTCTTAGAGTTGTCTACTGACAATTATTCCTAGAGTAGTTTATTGTTTTGTAATATTATGGTGTTCTCATGGCAATTCTTCTTAGAGTTGTCTACTGACAATTACTCATAGAGTAGTCTACTGTCATGTAATATTATGGTGTTCTCATGGCAATTCTTCTAAGAATTGTCTACTGACAATTATTCCTAGAGTAGTCTACTGTCATGTAATATTATGGTGTTCTCATGGCAATTCTTCTTAAAGTCGTCTACTGACAATTACTCCTAGAGTAGTCTACTGTGATGTAATATTATGGTGTTCTCATGGCAATTCTTCTTAGATTTGTCTACTGACAATTACTCCTAGAGTAGTCTACTGCCATGAAATATTATGGTGTTCTCATGGCAATTCTTCTTAGATTTGTCTACTGACAATTACACCTAGAGTAGTCTACTGTCAAGTAATATTATGGTGTTCTCATGGCACTTCTTCTTAGATTTTTCTACTGACAATTACTCCTAGAGTAGTCTACTGTCATGTAATATTATAGTGTTCTCATGGCAATTCTTCTTAGAGTTGTCTACTGACAATTACTCCTAGAGTAATCTACTGTCATGTAATATTATGGTGTTCTCATGGCAATTCTTCGTACGGTTTTCCACTGACTATTACTTCTAGAGTAGTCTACTGTCATGTAATATTATGGTTTTCTCATGGCAATTCTTCTTAGATTTGTTTACTGACTATTACTCCTAGAGTAGTCTACTGTCATGTAATATTATGGTGCTTTCATGAAAATTTTTCTTAGAGTTGTCTACTGACAATTACTCCTAGAGTAGTCTACTGTCATGTAATATTATGGTGTTCTCATGGCAATTCTTCTTAGATTTATCTACTGACAATTACTCCTAGAGTAGTCTACTGTCATGTAATATTATGGTGTTCTCATTGCAATTCTTCTTAGATTTGTCTACTGACAATTACTCCTAGAGTAGTCTACTGCCATGAAATATTATGGTGTTCTCATGGCAATTATTCTTAGATTTGTCTACTGACAATTACACCTAGAGTAGTCTACTGTCAAGTAATATTATGGTGTTCTCATGGCACTTCTTCTTAGATTTTTCTACTGACAATTACTCCTAGAGTAGTCTACTGTCGTGTAATATTATGGTGTTCTCAAGGCAATTCTTCCTAGAGTTGTCTACTCACAATTACTCCTAGAGTAATCTATTGTCATGTAATATTATGGTGTTCTCATGGCAATTCGTCTTACGGTTTTCTACTGAAAATTACTCCTAGAGTAGTCTTCTGTCATGTAATGTTATGGTGTTCTCATGGCAATTCATCTTAGAGTTGTATACTGACAATTACTCCTGGAGTAGTTTTCTGTCATGTAATATTATAGTGTTCTCATGGCAATTCTTCTTAGAGTTGTCTACTGACAATTACTCCTAGAGTAGTCTACTGTCATGTAATATTATAGTGTTCTCATGGCAATTCTTCTTAGAGTTGTCTACTGACAATTACTCCTAGAGTAGTCTACTGTCATGTAATATTATGGTTTTCTCATGGCAATTCTTCTTAGATTTGTTTACTGACTATTACTCCTAGAGTAGTCTACTGTCATGTAATATTATGGTGCTCTCATGAAAATTTTTCTTAGAGTTGTCTACTGACCATTACTCCTAGAGTAGTCTACTGTCATGTAATATTATGGTGTTCTCATGGCAATTCTTCTTAGATTTATCTACTGACAATTACTCCTAGAGTAGTCTACTGTCATGTAATATTATGGTTTTCTCATGGCAATTCTTCTAAGATTTGTTTACTGACAATTACTCCTAGAGTAGTGTACTGTCATGTAATATTATGGTGTTCTAATGGCAATTCATCTTAGAGTTGTGTACTGACAATTACTCCTAGAGTAGTTTATTGTTTTTTAATATAATGGTGTTCTCATGGCAATTCTTCTTAGAGTTGTCTACTGACAATTAATCCTAGAGTAGTCTACTGTCATGTAATATTATGATGTTCTCATGGCAATTCGTCTTAGAGTTGTCTACTGACAATTACTCATAGAGTAGTCTACTGTCATGTAATATTATGGTGTTCTCATGGCAATTCGTCTTAGAATTGTCTACTGACAATTACCCCTAGAGTAGTCTACTGTCATGTAATATTATGGTGTTCTCATGACAATTCTTCTGAGAGTTGTCTACTGACACTTACTCCTAGAGTAGTCTACTCTGATGTAATATTATGGTGTTCTAATGGCAATTCTTCTTAGAGTTGTCTACTGACAATTATTCCTAGAGTAGTTTATTGTTTTGTAATATTATGGTGTTCTCATGGCAATTCTTCTTAGAGTTGTCTACTGACAATTACTCCTAGAGTAATCTACTGTCATGTAATATTATGATGTTCTCATGGCAATTCTTCTTAGAATTGTCTACTGACAATTACTCCTAGAGTAGTCTACTGTCATGTAATATTATGGTGTTCTCATGGCAATTCTTCTTAAAGTCGTCTACTGACAATTACTCCTAGAGTAGTCTACTGTGATGTAATATTATGGTGTTCTCATGGCAATTCTTCTTAGATTTGTCTACTGACAATTACAACTAGAGTAGTCTATTGTCAAGTAATATTATGGTGTTCTCATGGCACTTCTTCTTAGATTTTTCTACTGACAATTACTCCTAGAGTAGTCTACTGTCGTGTAATATTATGGTGTTCTCAAGGCAATTCTTCTTAGAGTTGTCTACTCACAATTACTCCTAGAGTAATCTATTGTCATGTAATATTATGGTGTTCTCATGGCAATTCGTCTTACGGTTTTCTACTGACAATTACTCCTAGAGTAGTCTTCTGTCATGTAATGTTATGGTGTTCTCATGGCAATTCATCTTAGAGTTGTATACTGACAATTACTCCTGGAGTAGTCTACTGCCTTGAAATATTATGGTGTTCTCATGGCAATTCTTCTTAGAGTTGTATACTGACAATTACTCCTGGAGTAGTCTTCTGTCATGTAATATTATAATTTTCTCATGGCAATTCTTCTTAGAGTTGTCTACTGACAATTACTCCTAGAGTAGTCTACTGTCATGTAATATTATAGTGTTCTCATGGCAATTCTTCTTAGAGTTGTCTACTGACAATTACTCATAGAGTAGTATACTGTCATGTAATATTATGGTGTTCTCATGGCAATTCGTCTTAGAATTGTCTACTGACAATTATTCCTAGAGTAGTCTACTGTCATATGATATTATAGTGTTTTCATGGCAATATTTCTTAGAGTTGTCTACTGACAATTACTCCTAGAGTATTCTACTCTGATATAATATTATGGTGTTCTCATGGCAATATTTCTTAGAGTTTTCTACTGACAATTACTCCTAGAGTAATCTACTCTGATATAATATTATGGTGTTCTCATGGCAATATTTGTTAGATTTATCTACTGACAATTACTCCTAGAGTAGTCTACTGTCATGTAATATTATGGTGTTCTCATTGCAATTCTTCCTAGAGTTTTCTTCTGACAATTACTCCTAGAGTAGTCTACTGTCATGTAATATTATGGTGTTCTCATGGCAATTCTTCCTAGAGTTGTCTACTGACAATTACTCCTAGAGTAATCTACTGTGATGTAATATTATGGTTTTCTCATGGCAATTCTTCTTAGATTTGTTTACTGACTATTACTCCTAGAGTAGTCTACTGTCATGTAATATTATGGTGCTCTCATGAAATTTTTTTTTAGAGTTGTCTACTGACAATTACTCCTAGAGTAGTCTACTGTCATGTAATGTTATGGTGTCCTCATGGCAATTCTTCTTAGAGTTGCCTATTGACAATTACACCTAGAGTAGTCTACTGTCATGTAATATTATGGTGTTCTCATGACAATTCTTCTTAGAGTTTTCTACTGACAATTACCCCTAGAGTAGTCTACTGTCATGTAATATTATGGTGTTCTCATGACAATTCTTCTGAGAGTTGTCTACTGACACTTACTCCTAGAGTAGTCTACTGTCATGTAATATTATGGTGTTCTAATGGCAATTCTTCTTAGAGTTGTCTACTGACAATTATTCAAAGAGTAGTTTATTGTTTTGTAATATTATGGTGTTCTCATGGCAATTCGTCTTGGAGTTGTCTACTGACAATTACTCCTAGAGTAGTCTACGGTCATGTAATATTATGATGTTCTCATGCAATTCTTCTTAGAATTGTCTACTGACAATTACTCCTAGAGTAGTCTACTGTCATGTAATATTATGGTGTTCTCATGGCAATTCTTCTTAAAGTCGTCTACTGACAATTACTCCTAGAGTAGTCTACTGTGATGTAATATTATGGTGTTCTCATGGCAATTCTTCTTAGATTTGTCTACTGACAATTACACGTAGAGTAGTCTACTGTCAAGTAATATTATGGTGTTCTCATGGCACTTCTTCTTAGATTTTTCTGCTGACAATTACTCCTAGAGTAGTCTACTGTCGTGTAATATTATGGTGTTCTCAAGGCAATTCTTCCTAGAGTTGTCTACTCACAATTACTCCTAGAGTAATCTATTGTCATGTAATATTATGGTGTTCTCATGGCAATACGTCTTACGGTTTTCTACTGACAATTACTCCTAGAGTAGTCTTCTGTCATGTAATGTTATGGTGTTCTCATGGCAATTCATCTTAGAGTTGTATACTGACAATTACTCCTAGAGTAGTCTACTGCCATGAAATATTATGGTGTTCTCATGGCAATTCTTCTTAGAGTTGTATACTGACAATTACTCCTGGAGTAGTCTTCTGTCATGTAATATTATAGTGTTCTCATGGCAATTCTTCTTAGAGCTGTCTACTGACAATTACTCCTAGAGTAGTCTACTGTCATGTAATATTATAGTGTTCTCATGGCAATTCTTCTTAGAGTTGTCTACTGACAATTACTCCTAGAGTAATCTACTGTCATGTAATATTATGGTGTTCTCATGGCAATTCTTTGTACGGTTTTCCACTGACTATTACTTCTAGAGTAGTCTACTGTCATGTAATATTATGGTTTTCTCATGGCAATTCTTCTTAGATTTGTTTACTGACTATTACTCCTAGAGTAGTCTACTGTCATGTAATATTATGGTGCTCTCATGAAAATTTTTCTTAGAGTTATCTACTGACAATTACTCCTAGAGTAGTCTACTGTCATGTAATATTATGGTGTTCTCATGGCAATTCTTCTTAGATTTATCTACTGACAATTACTCCTAGAGTAGTCTACTGTCATGTAATATTATGGTGCTCTCATTGCAATTCTTCTTAGATTTGGCTACTGATAATTACTCTTAGAGTAGTGTACTGTCATGTAATATTATGGTGTTCTCATGGCAATTCTTCTTAGAGTTGTGTACTGACAATTACTCCTAGAGTAGTTTATTGTTTTGTAATATAATGGTGTTCTCATGGCAATTCTTCTTAGAGTTGTCTACTGACAATTAATCCTAGAGTAGTCTACTGTCATGTAATATTATGGTGTTCTCATGGCAATTCTTCTTAGAGTTGTCTACTGACAATTACTCATAGAGTAGTCTACTGTCATGTAATATTATGGTGTTCTCATGGCAATTCGTCTTAGAATTGTCTACTGACAATTATTCCTAGAGTAGTCTACTGTCATATGATATTATAGTGTTTTCATGGCAATTTTTCTTAGAGTTTTCTACTGACAATTACTCCTAGAGTAATCTACTCTGATATAATATTATGGTGTTCTCATGGCAATTTTTCTTAGAGTTATCTACTGACTATTACTCCTAGAGTAGTGTACTGTCATGTAATATTATGGTGTTCTCATGGCAATTCTTCTTAGATTTATCTACTGACAATTAATCCTAGAGTAGTCTACTGTCATGTAATATTATGGTGTTCTCATGGCAATTCTTCCTAGAGTTTTCTACTGACAATTACTCCTAGAGTAGTCTGCTGTCATGTAATATTATGATGTTCTCATGGCAATTTTTCCTAGAGTTGTCTACTGACAATTACTCCTAGAGTAATCTACTGTCATGTAATATTATGGTTTTCTCATGGCAATTCTTCTTAGATTTGTTTACTGACTATTACTCCTAGAGTAGTCTACTGTCATGTAATATTATGGTGCTCTCATGAAAATTTTTCTTAGAGTTGTCTACTGACAATTACTCCTAGAGTAGTCTACTGTCATGTAATATTATGGTTTTCTCATGACAATTCTTCTTAGAGTTTTCTACTGACAATTACCCCTAGAGTAGTCTACTGTCATGTAATATTATGGTGTTCTCATGACAATTCTTCTGAGAGTTGTCTACTGACACTTACTCCTAGAGTAGTCTACTGTCATGTAATATTATGGTGTTCTAATGGCAATTCTTCTTAGAGTTGTCTACTGACAATTATTCCTAGAGTAGTTTATTGTTTTGTAATATTATGGTGTTCTCATGGCAATTCTTCTTAGAGTTGTCTACTGACAATTACTCCTAGAGTAGTCTACTGTCATGTAATATTATGGTGTTCTCATGGCAATTCGTCTTAGAATTGTCTACTGACAATTATTCCTAGAGTAGTCTACTGTCATATGATATTATAGTGTTTTCATGGCAATTTTTCTTAGAGTTGTCTACTGACAATTACTCCTAGAGTATTCTACTCTGATATAATATTATGGTGTTCTCATGGCAATTTTTCTTAGAGTTTTCTACTGACAATTACTCCTAGAGTAATCTACTCTGATATAATATTATGGTGTTCTCATGGCAATTTTTCTTAGAGTTATCTACTGACAATTAATCCTAGAGTAGACTACTGTCATGTAATATTATGGTGTTCTCATGGCAATTCTTCCTAGAGTTTTCTACTGACAATTACTCCTAGAGTAGTCTACTGTCATGTAATATTATGATGTTCTCATGGCAATTTTTCCTAGAGTTGTCTACTGACAATTACTCCTAAAGTAATCTACTGTCATGTAATATTATGGTTTTCTCATGGCAATTCTTCTTAGATTTGTTTACTGACTATTACTCCTAGAGTAGTCTACTGTCATGTAATATTATGGTGCTCTCATGAAAATTTTTCTTAGAGTTGTCTACTGACAATTACTCCTAGAGTAGTCTACTGTCATGTAATATTATGGTTTTCTCATGACAATTCTTCTTAGAGTTTTCTACTGACAATTACCCCTAGAGTAGTCTACTGTCATGTAATATTATGGTGTTCTCATGACAATTCTTCTGAGAGTTGTCTACTGACACTTACTCCTAGAGTAGTCTACTGTCATGTAATATTATGGTGTTCTAATGGCAATTCTTCTTAGAGTTGTCTACTGACAATTATTCCTAGAGTAGTTTATTGTTTTGTAATATTATGGTGTTCTCATGGCAATTCTTCTTAGAGTTGTCTACTGACAATTACTCCTAGAGTAGTCTACTGTCATGTAATATTATGATGTTCTCATGGCAATTCTTCTTAGAATTGTCTACTGACAATTACTCCTAGAGTAGTCTACTGTCATGTAATATTATGGTGTTCTCATGGCAATTCTTCTTAACGTCGTCTACTGACAATTACTCCTAGAGTAGTCTACTGTGATGTAATATTATGGTGTTCTCATGGCAATTCTTCTTAGATTTGTCTACTGACAATTACACCTAGAGTAGTCTACTGTCATGTAATATTATGGTGTTCTCATGGCACTTCTTCTTAGATTTTTCTACTGACAATTACTCCTAGAGTAGTCTACTGTCATGTAATATTATGGTGTTCTCAAGGCAATTCTTCCTAGAGTTGTTTACTCACAATTACTCCTAGAGTAATCTATTGTCATGTAATATTATGGTGTTCTCATGGCAATTTGTCTTACGGTTTTCTACTGACAATTACTCCTAGAGTAGTCTTCTGTCATGTAATGTTATGGTGTTCTCATGGCAATTCATTTTAGAGTTGCATACTGACAATTACTCCTGGAGTAGTCTACTGCCATGAAATATTATGGTGTTCTCATGGCAATTCTTCTTAGATTTGTCTACTGACAATTACACCTAGAGTAGTCTACTGTCAAGTAATATTATGGTGTTCTCATGGCACTTCTTCTTAGATTTTTCTACTGACAATTACTCCTAGAGTAGTCTTCTGTCATGTAATGTTATGGTGTTCTCATGGCAATTCATCTTAGAGTTGTATACTGACAATTACTCCTGGAGTAGTCATCTGTCATGTAATATTATAGTGTTCTCATGGCAATTCTTCTTAGAGTTGTCTACTGACAATTACTCCTAGAGTAGTCTACTGTCATGTAATATTATAGTGTTCTCATGGCAATTCTTCCTAGAGTTGTCTACTGACAATTACTCCTAGAGTAATCTACTGTCATGTAATATTATGGTGTTCTCATGGCAATTCTTCGTACGGTTTTCCACTGACTATTACTTCTAGAGTAGTCTACTGTCATGTAATATTATGGTTTTCTCATAGCAATTCTTCTTAGATTTGTTTACTGACTATTACTCCTAGAGTAGTCTACTGTCATGTAATATTATGGTGCTCTCATGAAAATTTTTCTTAGAGTTGTCTACTGACAATTACTCCTAGAGTAATCTACTGTCATGTAATATTATGGTGTTCTCATGGCAATTCCTCTTAGATTTATCTACTGACAATTACTCCTAGAGTAGTCTACTGTCATGTAATATTATGGTGTTCTCATTGCAATTCTTCTTAGATTTGGCTACTGATAATTACTCTTAGAGTAGTGTACTGTCATGTAATATTATGGTGTTCTAATGGCAATTCTTCTTAGAGTTGTGTACTGACAATTACTCCTAGAGTAGTCTACTGTCATGTAATATTATGGTGTTCTCATGGCAATTCTTCTTAGAGTTGTCTACTGACAATTACTCCTAGAGTAGTCTACTGTCATGTAATATTATGGTGTTCTCATGGCAATTCGTCTTAGAATTGTCTACTGACAATTATTCCTAGAGTAATCTACTGTCATATGATATTATAGTGTTTTCATGGCAATTTTTCTTAGAGTTGTCTACTGACAATTACTCCTAGAGTATTCTACTCTGATATAATATTATGGTGTTCTCATGGCAATTTTTCTTAGAGTTTTCTACTGACAATTACTCCTAGAGTAATCTACTCTGATATAATATTATGGTGTTCTCATGGCAATTCTTCTTAGATTTATCTACTGACAATTATTCCTAGAGTAGTCTACTGTCATGTAATATTATGGTGTTCTCATGGCAATTCTTCTTAGAGTTTTCTACTGACAATTACTCCTAGAGTAGTCTACTGTCATGTAATATTATGATGTTCTCATGGCAATGCTTCCTAGAGTTGTCTACTGACAATTATTCCTAGAGTAATCTACTGTCATGTAATATTATGGTTTTCTCATGGCAATTCTTCTTAGATTTGTTTACTGACTATTACTCCTAGAGTAGTCTAATGTCATGTAATATTATGGTGCTCTCATGAAAATTTTTCTTAGAGTTGTCTACTGACAATTACTCCTAGAGTAGTCTACTGTCATGTAATATTATGGTGTCCTCATGGCAATTCTTCTTAGAGTTGCCTATTGACAATTATTCCTAGAGTAGTCTACTGTCATGTAATATTATGGTGTTCTCATGACAATTCTTTTTAGAGTTTTCTACTGACAATTACCCCTAGAGTAGTCTACTGTCATGTAATATTATGGTGTTCTCTTGACAATTCTTCTGAGAGTTGTCTACTGACACTTACTCCTAGAGTAGTCTACTGTCATGTAATATTATGGTGTTCTAATGGCAATTCTTCTTAGGGTTGTCTACTGACAATTATTCCTAGAGTAGTTTATTGTTTTGTAATATTATGGTGTTCTCATGGCAATTCTTCTTAGAGTTGTCTACTGACAATTACTCCTAGAGTAGTCTACTGTCATGTAATATTATGATGTTCTCATGGCAATTCTTCTTAAAATCGTCTACTGACAATTACTCCTAGAGTAGTCTACTGTGATGTAATATTATGGTGTTCTCATGGCAATTCTTCTTAGATTTGTCTATTGACAATTACACCTAGAGTAGTCTACTGTCAAGTAATATTATGGTGTGCTCATGGCACTTCTTCTTAGATTTTTCTACTGACAATTACTCCTAGAGTAGTCTACTGTCGTGTAATATTATGGTGTTCTCAAGGCAATTCTTCCTAGAGTTGTCTACTCACAATTACTCCTAGAGTAATCTATTGTCATGTAATATTATGGTGTTCTCATGGCAATTCGTCTTACGGTTTTCTACTGACAATTACTCCTAAAGTAGTCTTCTGTCATGTAATGTTATGGTGTACCCATGGCAATTCATCTTAGAGTTGTATACTGACAATTACTCCTGGAGTAGTCTACTGCCATGAAATATTATGGTGTTCTCATGACAATTCTTCTTAGAGTCGTCTACTGACAATTACTCCTAGAGTAATCTACTGTCATGTAATATTATGGTGTTCTCATGGCAATTCTTCGTACGGTTTTCCACTGACTATTGCTTCTAGAGTAGTCTACTGTCATGTAATATTATGGTTTTCTCATGGCAATTCTTCTTAGATTTGTTTACTGACTATTAGTCCTAGAGTAGTCTACTGTCATGTAATATTATGGTACTCACATGAAATTTTGTCTTAGAGTTGTCTACTGACAATTACTCCTACAGTAGTCTGCTGTCATGTAATATTATGGTGTTCTCATGGCAATTCTTCTGCGAGTTTTCTACTGACAATTACCCCTAGAGTAGTCTACTGTCTTGTAATATTATGGTTTTCCCATGGCAATTCTTCTTAGAGTTGTCTACTGACAATTACTCCTAGAGTAGTCTACTGTCATGTAATATTATGGTGTTCTCATGGCAATTCTTCTTAAAGTTGTCTACTGACAATTACTCCTAGAGTAGTCTACTGTGATGTAATATTATGGTGTTCTCGTGGCAATTTTTCTAAGAGTTGCCTATTGACAATTACCCCTAGAGTAGTCTACTGTCATGTAATATTATGGTGTTCTAATGGCTATTCTTCTTAGATTTGTCTACTGACAATTGCACCTAGAGTAGTCTACTGTAAGGTAATATTATGGTGTTCTCATGGCACTTATTCTTAGATTTTTCTACTGACAATTACTCCTAGACTAATCTATTGTCATGTAATATTATGGTGTTCTCATGGCAATTCGTCTTACGGTTTTCTACTGATAATTACTCCTACAGTAATCTACTGGCATGTAATGTTATGGTGTTCTCATGGCAATTCTTCTTAGAGTTGTCTACTGACAATTACTGCTAGAGTAATCTACTGTCGTGTAATATTATGGTGTTCTCATGGCAATTCTTCCTAGAGTTGTCTACTCACAATTACTCCTAGAGTAATCTATTGTCATGTAATATTATGGTGTTCTCATGGCAATTCGTCTTACGGTTTTCTACTGACAATTACTCCTAGAGTAGTCTACTGTCATGTAATGTTATGGTGTTCTCATGGCAATTCATCTTAGAGTTGTATACTGACAATTACTCCTAGAGTAGTCTTCTGTCATGTAATATTATAGTGTTCTCATGGCAATTCTTCTTAGAGTTGTCTACTGACAATTTCTCCTAGAGTAGTCTACTGTCATTTAATATTATAGTGTTCTCATGGCAATTCTTCATAGAGTTGTCTACTGACAATTACTCCTAGAGTAGTCGTCTGTCATGTAATATTATAGTGTTCTCATGGCAATTCTTCTTAGAGTTGTCCACTGACAATTACTCCTAGAATAGTCTACTGTCATGTAATATTATGGTGTTCTCATGACAATTCTTTTTAGAGTTTTCTACTGACAATTACTGCTAGAGTAGTCTACTGTCATGTAATATTATGGTGTTCTCATGACAATTCTTCTTAGATTTGTCTACTGACAATTACTCCTAAAGTAGTCTACTGTCATGTAATATTATGGTGTTCTCATGGCAATTCTTCTTAGAGTTGTCTACTGACAATTACTCATAGAGTAGTCTGCTGTCATGTAATATTATGGTGTTCTCATGACAATTCTTCTTAGAGTTTTCTACTGACAATTACTCCTAGAGTAGTCTACTGTCATGTACTATTATGGTGTTCACATGTCAATTCTTCTTCGATTTGTCTACTGACAATTACTCCTTGAGTATTATAATGGCATGTACTATGATGGTGTTATCATGGCAATTCTTCTTAGAGTTGTCTACTGACAATTACTCCTAGAGTAGTTTACTGTCATGTAATATTATGGTGTTCTCATGGCAATTCTTCTTAAAGTCGTCTACTGACAATTACTCCTAGAGTAGTCTACTGTGATGTAATATTATGGTGTTCTCATGGCAATTCTTCTTAGATTTGTCTACTGACAATTACACCTAGAGTAGTCTACTGTCATGTAATATTATGGTGTTCTCATTGCAATTCTTCTTAGATTTGGCTACTGATCATTTCTCTTAGAGTAGTTTACTGTCATGTAATATTATGGTGTTCTAATGTCAATTCTTCTTAGAGTTGTGTACTGACAATTACTCCTAGAGTAGTTTATTGTTTTGTAATATAATGGTGTTCTCATGGCAATTCTTCTTAGAGTTGTCTACTGACAATTACTCCTAGAGTAGTTTACTGTCATGTAATATTATGGTGTTCTCATGGCAATTCTTCTTAGATTTATCTACTGACAATTACTCCTAGAGTAGTCTACTGTCATGTAATATTATGGTGTTCTCATGGCAATTCCTCTTAGATTTATCTACTGACAATTACTCCTAGAGTAGTCTACTGTCATGTAATATTATGGTGTTCTCATTGCAATTCTTCTTAGATTTGGCTACTGATAATTACTCTTAGAGTAGTTTACTGTCATGTAATATTATGGTGTTCTAATGGCAATTCTTCTTAGAGTTGTGTACTGACAATTACTCCTAGAGTAGTTTATTGTTTTGTAATATAATGGTGTTCTCATGGCAATTCTTCTTAGAGTTGTCTACTGACAATTAATCCTAGAGTAGTCTACTGTCATGTAATATTATGGTGTTCTCATGACAATTCTTCTTAGAGTTGTCTACTGACAATTACTCATAGAGTAGTCTACTGTCATGTAATATTATGGTGTTCTCATGGCAATTCGTCTTAGAATTGTCTACTGACAATTATTCCTAGAGTAGTCTACTGTCATATGATATTATAGTGTTTTTATGGCAATTTTTCTTAGAGTTGTCTACTGACAATTACTCCTAGAGTATTCTACTCTGATATAATATTATGGTGTTCTCATGGCAATTTTTCTTAGAGTTTTCTACTGACAATTACTCCTAGAGTAATCTACTCTGATATAATATTTTGGTGTTCTCATGGCAATTTTTCTTAGAGTTTTCTACTGACTATTACTCCTAGAGTAGTCTACTGTCATGTAATATTATGGTGTTCTCATGGCAATTCTTCTTAGATTTATCTAATGACAATTACTCCTAGAGTAGTCTACTGTCATGTAATATTATGGTGTTCTCATGGCAATTCTTCCTAGAGTTTTCTACTGACAATTACCCCTAGAGTAGTCTACTGTCATGTAATATTATGGTGTTCTCATGGCAATTCTTCCTAGAGTTGTCTACTGACAATTACTCCTAGAGTAATCTACTGTCATGTAATATTATGGTTTTCTCATGGCAATTCTTCTTAGATTTGTTTACTGACTATTACTCCTAGAGTAGTCTACTGTCATGTAATATTATGGTGCTCTCATGAAAATTTTTCTTAGAGTTGTCTACTGACAATTACTCCTAGAGTAGTCTACTGTCATGTAATATTATGGTGTCCTCATGGCAATTCTTCTTAGAGTTGCCTATTGACAATTACACCTAGAGTAGTCTACTGTCATGTAATATAATGGTGTTCTCATGACAATTCTTCTGAGAGTTTTCTACTGACAATTACCCCTAGAGTAGTCTACTGTCATGTAATATTATGGTGTTCTCATGACAATTCTTCTGAGAGTTGTGTACTGACAATTACTCCTAGAGTAGTTTATTGTTTTGTAATATAATGGTGTTCTCATGGCAATTCTTCTTAGAGTTGTCTACTGACAATTAATCCTAGAGTAGTCTACTGTCATGTAATATTATGGTGTTCTCATGACAATTCTTCTTAGAGTTGTCTACTGACAATTACTCATAGAGTAGTCTACTGTCATGTAATATTATGGTGTTCTCATGGCAATTCGTCTTAGAATTGTCTACTGACAATTATTCCTAGAGTAGTCTACTGTCATATGATATTATAGTGTTTTTATGGCAATTTTTCTTAGAGTTGTCTACTGACAATTACTCCTAGAGTATTCTACTCTGATATAATATTATGGTGTTCTCATGGCAATTTTTCTTAGAGTTTTCTACTGACAATTACTCCTAGAGTAATCTACTCTGATATAATATTTTGGTGTTCTCATGGCAATTTTTCTTAGAGTTTTCTACTGACTATTACTCCTAGAGTAGTCTACTGTCATGTAATATTATGGTGTTCTCATGGCAATTCTTCTTAGATTTATCTAATGACAATTACTCCTAGAGTAGTCTACTGTCATGTAATATTATGGTGTTCTCATGGCAATTCTTCCTAGAGTTTTCTACTGACAATTACCCCTAGAGTAGTCTACTGTCATGTAATATTATGGTGTTCTCATGGCAATTCTTCCTAGAGTTGTCTACTGACAATTACTCCTAGAGTAATCTACTGTCATGTAATATTATGGTTTTCTCATGGCAATTCTTCTTAGATTTGTTTACTGACTATTACTCCTAGAGTAGTCTACTGTCATGTAATATTATGGTGCTCTCATGAAAATTTTTCTTAGAGTTGTCTACTGACAATTACTCCTAGAGTAGTCTACTGTCATGTAATATTATGGTGTCCTCATGGCAATTCTTCTTAGAGTTGCCTATTGACAATTACACCTAGAGTAGTCTACTGTCATGTAATATAATGGTGTTCTCATGACAATTCTTCTGAGAGTTTTCTACTGACAATTACCCCTAGAGTAGTCTACTGTCATGTAATATTATGGTGTTCTCATGACAATTCTTCTGAGAGTTGTCTACTGACACTTACTCCTAGAGTAGTCTACTGTCATGTAATATTATGGTGTTCTAATGGCAATTCTTCTTAGAGTTTTCTACTGACAATTACTCCTAGAGTAGTCTACTGTCATGTAATATTATGGTGTTCTCATGGCAATTCTTCTTAGAATTGTCTACTGACAATTACTCCTAAAGTAGTCTACTGTCATGTAATATTATGGTGTTCTCATGGCAATTCTTCTTAAAGTCGTCTACTGACAATTATTCCTAGAGTAGTTTATTGTTTTGTAATATTATGGTGTTCTCATGGCAATTCTTCTTAGAGTTTTCTACTGACAATTACTCCTAGAGTAGTCTACTGTCATGTAATATTATGGTGTTCTCATGGCAATTCTTCTTAGAATTGTCTACTGACAATTACTCCTCAAGTAGTCTACTGTCATGTAATATTATGGTGTTCTCATGGCAATTCTTCTTAAAGTCGTCTACTGACAATTACTCCTAGAGTAGTTTACTGTGATGTAATATTATGGTGTTCTCATGGCAATTCTTCTTAGATTTGTCTACTGACAATTACTCCTAGAGTAGTCTACTGCCATGAAATATTATGGTGTTCTCATGGCAATTCTTCTTAGATTTGGCTACTGACAATTACACCTAGAGTAGTCTACTGTCAAGAAATATTATGGTGTTCTCATGGCACTTCTTCTTAGATTTTTCTACTAACAATTACTCCTAGACTAATCTATTTTCATGTAATATTATGGTGTTCTCATGGCAATTCGTCTTACGTTTTCTACTGACAATTACTCCTAGAATAGTCTACTGTCATGTAATGTTATGGTGTTCTCATGCAATTCTTCTTAGAGTTGTCTACTGACAATTACTGCTAGAGTAGTCTACTGTCGTGTAATATTATGGTGTTCTCAAGGCAATTCTTCCTAGAGTTGTCTACTCACAATTACTCCTAGAGTAATCTATTGTCATGTAATATTATGGTGTTCTCATGGCAATTCGTCTTAGAGTTGTATACGGACAATTACTCCTAGAGTAGTCTTCTGTCATGTAATGTTATGGTGTTCTCATGGCAATTCATCTTAGAGTTGTATACTGACAATTACTCCTGGAGTAATCTTCTGTCATGTAATATTATAGTGTACTCATGGCAATTCTTCTTAGAGTTGTCTACTGACAATTACTCCTAGAGTAGTCTACTGTCATGTAATATTATGGTGTTCTCATGGCAATTCTTCTTAGAGTTGTCTACTGACAATTATTCCTAGAGTATTCTTTTGTCATGTAATATTATAGTGTTCTCATGGCAATTCTTCTTAGAGTTGTCTACTGACAATTACTCCGAGAGTAGTCTTTTGTCATGTAATATTATGGTGTTCTCATGACAATTCTTCTTAGAGTTGTCTACTGACAATTACCCCTAGAGTAGTCTACTGTCATGTAATATTATGGTGTTCTCATGGCAATTCTTCCTAGAGTTGTCTACTGACAATTACTCCTAGAGTAATCTACTGTCATGTAATATTATGGTTTTCTCATGGCAATTCTTCTTAGATTTGTTTACTGACTATTACTCCTAGAGTAGTCTACTGTCATGTAATATTATGGTGCTCTCATGAAAATTTTTCTTAGAGTTGTCTACTGACAATTACTCCTAGAGTAGTCTACTGTCATGTAATATTATGGTGTCCTCATGGCAATTCTTCTTAGAGTTGCCTATTGACAATTACACCTAGAGTAGTCTACTGTCATGTAATATTATGGTGTTCTCATGACAATTCTTCTGAGAGTTTTCTACTGACAATTACCCCTAGAGTAGTCTACTGTCATGTAATATTATGGTGTTCTCATGACAATTCTTCTGAGAGTTGTCTACTGACACTTACTCCTAGAGTAGTCTACTGTCATGTAATATTATGGTGTTCTAATGGCAATTCTTCTTAGAGTTTTCTACTGACAATTACTCCTAGAGTAGTCTACTGTCATGTAATATTATGGTGTTCTCATGGCAATTCTTCTTAGAATTGTCTACTGACAATTACTCCTAAAGTAGTCTACTGTCATGTAATATTATGGTGTTCTCATGGCAATTCTTCTTAAAGTCGTCTACTGACAATTATTCCTAGAGTAGTTTATTGTTTTGTAATATTATGGTGTTCTCATGGCAATTCTTCTTAGAGTTTTCTACTGACAATTACTCCTAGAGTAGTCTACTGTCATGTAATATTATGGTGTTCTCATGGCAATTCTTCTTAGAATTGTCTACTGACAATGACTCCTAAAGTAGTCTACTGTCATGTAATATTATGGTGTTCTCATGGCAATTCTTCTTAAAGTCGTCTACTGACAATTACTCCTAGAGTAGTTTACTGTGATGTAATATTATGGTGTTCTCATGGCAATTCTTCTTAGATTTGTCTACTGACAATTACTCCTAGAGTAGTCTACTGCCATGAAATATTATGGTGTTCTCATGGCAATTCTTCTTAGATTTGGCTACTGACAATTACACCTAGAGTAGTCTACTGTCAAGAAATATTATGGTGTTCTCATGGCACTTCTTCTTAGATTTTTCTACTAACAATTACTCCTAGACTAATCTATTTTCATGTAATATTATGGTGTTCTCATGGCAATTCGTCTTACGTTTTCTACTGACAATTACTCCTAGAATAGTCTACTGTCATGTAATGTTATGGTGTTCTCATGCAATTCTTCTTAGAGTTGTCTACTGACAATTACTGCTAGAGTAGTCTACTGTCGTGTAATATTATGGTGTTCTCAAGGCAATTCTTCCTAGAGTTGTCTACTCACAATTACTCCTAGAGTAATCTATTGTCATGTAATATTATGGTGTTCTCATGGCAATTCGTCTTAGAGTTGTATACGGACAATTACTCCTAGAGTAGTCTTCTGTCATGTAATGTTATGGTGTTCTCATGGCAATTCATCTTAGAGTTGTATACTGACAATTACTCCTGGAGTAATCTTCTGTCATGTAATATTATAGTGTTCTCATGACAATTCTTCTTAGAGTTGTCTACTGACAATTACTCCTAGAGTAGTCTACTGTCATGTAATATTATGGTGTTCTCATGGCAATTCTTCTTAGAGTTGTCTACTGACAATTATTCCTAGAGTATTCTTTTTGTCATGTAATATTATAGTGTTCTCATGGCAATTCTTCTTAGAGTTGTCTACTGACAATTACTCCGAGAGTAGTCTTTTGTCATGTAATATTATGGTGTTCTCATGACAATTCTTCTTAGAGTTGTCTACTGACAATTACTCCTAGAGTAGTCTTCTGTCATGTAATATTATAGTGTTCTCATAGCAATTCTTCTTAGAGTTGTCTACTGACAATTACTCCTAGAGTAGTCTTTTGTCATGTAATATTATGGTGTTCTCATGGCAATTCTTCTTAGAGTTGTCTACTGACAATTATTCCTAGAGTAGTCTACTGTCATGTAATATTATGGTGTTCTCATGACAATTCTTCTTAGAGTTTTCTACTGACAATTACTGCTAGAGTAGTCTAATGTCATGTAATATTATGGTGTTCACATGACAATTCTTCTTAGATTTGTCTACTGACAATTACTCCTAAAGTAGTCTACTGTCATGTAATATTATGGTGTTCTCATGGCAATTCTTCTTAGAGTTGTCTACTTACAATTACTCATAGAGTAGTCTACTGTCATGTAATATTATGGTGTTCTCATGACAATTCTTCTTAGAGTTTTCTACTGACAATTACTCCTAGAGTATTCTACTGTCATGTACTATTATGGTGTTCACATGACAATTCTTCTTAGATTTGTCTACTGACAATTACTCCTTGAGTATTATAATGGCATGTACTATGATGGTGTTATCATGGCAATTCTTCTTAGAGTTGTCTACTGACAATTACTCCTAGAGTAGTTTACTGTCATGTAATATTATGGTGTTCTCATGGCAATTCTTCTTAGATTTATCTACTGACAATTACTCCTAGAGTAGTCTACTGTCATGTAATATTATGGTGTTCTCATGGCAATTCTTCTTAGATTTATCTACTGACAATTACTCCTAGAGTAGTCTACTGTCATGTAATATTATGGTGTTCTCATTGCAATTCTTCTTAGATTTGGCTACTGATAATTACTCTTAGAGTAGGTTACTGTCATGTAATATTATGGTGTTCTAATGGCAATTCTTCTTAGAGTTGTGTACTGACAATTACTCCTAGAGTAGTTTATTGTTTTGTAATATAATGGTGTTCTCATGGCAATTCTTCTTAGAGTTGTCTACTGACAATTAATCCTAGAGTAGTCTACTGTCATGTAATATTATGGTGTTCTCATGGCAATTCTTCTTAGAGTTGTCTACTGACAATTACTCATAGAGTAGTCTACTGTCATGTAATATTATGGTGTTCTCATGGCAATTCGTCTTAGAATTGTCTATTGACAATTATTCCTAGAGTAGTCTACTGTCATATGATATTATTGTGTTTTCATGGCAATTTTTCTTAGAGTTGTCTACTGACAATTACTCCTAGAGTAATCTACTCTGATATAATATTATGGTGTTCTCATGGCAATTTTTCTTAGAGTTTTCTACTGACAATTACTCCTAGAGTAATCTACGCTGATATAATATTTTGGTGTTCTCATGGCAATTTTTCTTAGAGTTTTCTACTGACTATTACTCCTAGAGTAGTCTACTGTCATGTAATATTATGGTGTTCTCATGGCAATTCTTCTTAGATTTATCTACTAACAATTACTCCTAGAGTAGTCTACTGTCATGTAATATTATGGTGTTCTCATGGCAATTCTTCCTAGAGTTTTCTACTGACAATTACTCCTAGAGTAGTCTTTTGTCATGTAATATTATGGTGTTCTCATGGCAATTCTTCTTAGAGTTGTCTACTGACAATTACTCCTAGAATAATCTACTGTCATGTAATATTATGGTTTTCTCATGGCAATTCTTCTTAGATTTGTTTACTGACTATTACTCCTAGAGTAGTCTACTGTCATGTAATATTATGGTGTTCTCATGGCAATTCTTCCTAGAGTTTTCTACTGACAATTAATCCTAGAGTAGTCTACTGTCATGTAATATTATGGTGTCCTCATGACAATTCTTCTTAGAGTTGCCTATTGACAATTACACCTAGAGTAGTCTACTGTCATGTAATATTATGGTGTTCTCATGACAATTCTTCTGAGAGTTGTCTACTGACACTTACTCCTAGAGTAGTCTACTGTCATGTAATATTATGGTGTTCTAATGGCAATTCTTCTTAGAGTTGTCTACTGACAATTATTCCTAGAGTAGTTTATTGTTTTGTAATATTATGGTGTTCTCATGGCAACTCTTCTTAGAGTTGTCTACTGACAATTACTCCTAGAGTAGTCTACTGTCATGTAATATTATGGTGTTCTCATGGCAATTCTTCTTAGAATTGTCTACTGACAATTACTCCTAGAGTAGTCTACTGTCATGTAATATTATGGTGTTCTCATGGCAATTCTTCTTAAAGTCGTCTACTGACAATTACTCCTAGAGTAGTCTACTGTGATGTAATATTATGGTGTTCTCATGGCAATTCTTCTTATATTTGTCTACTGACAATTACTCCTAGAGTAGTCTACTGCCATGAAATATTATGGTGTTCTCATGGCAATTCTTCTTAGATTTGTCTACTGACAATTACACCTAGAGTAGTCTACTGTCAAGAAATATTATGGTGTTCTCATGGCACTTCTTCTTAGATTTTTCTACTAACAATTACTCCTAGACTAATCTATTGTCATGTAATATTATGGTGTTCTCATGGCAATTCGTCTTACGTTTTCTACTGACAATTACTCCTAGAATAGTCTACTGTCATGTAATGTTATGGTGTTCTCATGGCAATTCTTCTTAGAGTTGTCTACTGACAATTACTGCTATAGTAGTCTACTGTCGTGTAATATTATGGTGTTCTAAGGCAATTCTTCCAAGAGTTGTCTACTCACAATTACTCCTAGAGTAATCTATTGTCATGTAATATTATGGTGTTCTCATGGCAATTCGTCTTAGAGTTGTATACTGACAATTTCTCCTAGAGTAGTCTTCTGTCATGTAATGTTATAGTGTTCTGATGGCAATTCATCTTAGAGTTGTATACTGACAATTACTCCTGGAGTAGTCTTCTGTCATGTAATATTATAGTGTTCTCATGGCAATTCTTCTTAGAGTTGTCTACTGACAATTACTCCTAGAGTAGTCTACTGTCATGTAATATTATAGTGTTCTCATGGCAATTCTTCTTAGAGTTGTCTACTGACAATTATTCCTAGAGTAGTTTTCTGTCATGTAATATTATAGTGTTCTCATAGCAATTCTTCTTAGAGTTGTCTACTGACAATTACTCCTAGAGTAGTCTTTTGTCATGTAATAATATGGTGTTCTCATGGCAATTCTTCTTAGAGTTGTCTACTGAGAATTACTCCTAGAGTAGTCTACTGTCATGTAATATTATGGTGTTCTCATGACAATTCTTCTTAGAGTTTTCTATTGACAATTACTCCTAGAGTAGTCTACTGTCATGTACTATTATGGTGTTCACATGACAATTCTTCTTAGATTTGTCTACTGACAATTACTCCTAGAGTATTATAATGGCATGTACTATGATGGTGTTATCATGGCAATTCTTCTTAGAGTTGTCTACTGACAATTACTCCTAGAGTAGTTTACTGTCATGTAATATTATGGTGTTCTCATGGCAATTCTTCTTAGATTTATCTACTGACAATTACTCCTAGAGTAGTCTACTGTCATGTAATATTATGGTGTTCTCATGGCAATTCTTCTTAGATTTATCTACTGACAATTACTCCTAGAGTATTCTACTGTCATGTAATATTATGGTGTTCTCATGGCAATTCTTCTTAGAGTTGTCTACTGACAATTACTGCTATAGTAGTCTACTGTCGTGTAATATTATGGTGTTCTCAGGCAATTCTTCCAAGAGTTGTCTACTGACAATTACTCCTAGAGTAATCTATTGTCATGTAATATTATGGTGTTCTCATGGCAATTCGTCTTAGAGTTGTATACTGACAATTACTCCTAGAGTAGTCTTCTGTCATGTAATGTTATGGTGTTCTCATGGCAATTCATCTTAGAGTTGTATACTGACAATTACTCCTGGAGTAGTCTTCTGTCATGTAATATTATAGTGTTCTCATGGCAATTCGTCTTAGAGTTGTCTACTGACAATTACTCCTAGAGTAGTCTACTGTCATGATATATTATAGTGTTCTCATGGCAATTCTTCTTAGAGTTGTCTACTGACAATTATTCCTAGAGTAGTCTTCTGTCATGTAATATTATAGTGTTCTCATAGCAATTCTTCTTAGAGTTGTCTACTGACAATTACTCCTAGAGTAGTCTTTTGTCATGTAATATTATGGTGTTCTCATGGCAATTCTTCTTAGAGTTGTCTACTGACAATTACTCCTAGAGTAGTCTACTGTCATGTAATATTATGGTGTTCTCATGACAATTCTTCTTAGAGTTTTCTACTGACAATTACTGCTAGAGTAGTCTACTGTCATGTAATATTATGGTGTTCACATGGCAATTCTTCTTAGATTTGTCTACTGACAATTACTCCTAAAGTAGTCTACTGTCAGGTAATATTATGGTGTTCTCATGGCAATTCTTCTTAGAGTTGTCTACTGACAATTACTCCTAGAGTAGTCTACTGTCATGTAATATTATGGTGTTCTCATGACAATTCTTCTTAGAGTTTTCTACTGACAATTACTCCTAGAGTAGTCTACTGTCATGTACTATTATGGTGTTCACATGACAATTCTTCTTAGATTTGTCTACTGACAATTACTCCTTGAGTATTATAATGGCATGTACTATGATGGTGTTATCATGGCAATTCTTCTTACAGTTGTCTACTGACAATTACTCCTAGAGTAGTTTACTGTCATGTAATATTATGGTGTTCTCATGGCAATTCTTCTTAGATTTATCTACTGACAATTACTCCTAGAGTAGTCTACTGTCATGTAATATTATGGTGTTCTCATGGCAATTCTTCTTAGATTTATCTACTGACAATTACTCCTAGAGTAGTCTACTGTCATGTAATATTATGGTGTTCTCATTGCAATTCTTCTTAGATTTGGCTACTGATAATTACTCTTAGAGTAGTTTACTGTCATGTAATATTATGGTGTTCTAATGGCAATTCTTCTTAGAGTTGTGTACTGACAATTACTCCTAGAGTAGTTTATTGTTTTGTAATATAATGGTGTTCTCATGGCAATTCTTCTTAGAGTTGTCTACTGACAATTAATCCTAGAGTAGTCTACTGTCATGTAATATTATGGTGTTCTCATGGCAATTCTTCTTAGAGTTGTCTACTGACAATTATTCATAGAGTAGTCTACTGTCATGTAATATTATGGTGTTCTCATGGCAATTCTTCTTAGAGTTGTCTACTGACAATTACTCCTAGAGTATTCTACTCTGATATAATATTATGGTGTTCTCATGGCAATTTTTCTTAGAGTTTTCTACTGACAATTACTCCTAGAGTAATCTACTCTGATATAATATTTTGGTGTTCTCATGGCAATTTTTCTTAGAGTTTTCTACTGTCTATTACTCCTAGAGTAGTCTACTGTCATGTAATATTATGGTGTTCTCATGGCAATTCTTCCTAGAGTTTTCTACTGACAATTACTCCTAGAGTAGTCTACTGTCATGTAATATTATGGTGTTCTCATGGCAATTCCTCCTAGAGTTGTCTACTGACAATTACTCCTAGAGTAATCTACTGTCATGTAATATTATGGTTTTCTCATGGCAATTCTTCTTAGATTTGTTTACTGACTATTACTCCTAGAGTAGTCTACTGTCATGTATTATTATGGTGCTCTCATGAAAATTTTTCTTAGACTTGTCTACTGACAATTACTCCTAGAGTAGTCTACTGTCATGTAATATTATGGTGTCCTCATGGCAATTCTTCTTAGAGTTGCCTATTGACAATTACACCTAGAGTAGTCTACTGTCATGTAATATTATGGTGTTCTCATGACAATTCTTCTGAGAGTTTTCTACTGACAATTACCCCTAGAGTAGTCTACTGTCATGTAATATTATGGTATTCTCATGACAATTCTTCTGAGAGTTGTCTACTGACACTTACTCCTAGAGTAGTCTACTGTCATGTAATATTATGGTGTTCTAATGGCAATTCTTCTTAGAGTTGTCTACTGACAATTATTCCTAGAGTAGTTTATTGTTTTGTAATATTATGGTGTTCTCATGGCAATTCTTCTTAGAGTTGTCTACTGACAATTACTCCTAGAGTAGTCTACTGTCATGTAATATTATGGTGTTCTCATGGCAATTCTTCTTAGAATTGTCTACTGACAATTACTCCTAGAGTAGTCTACTGTCATGTAATATTATGGTGTTCTCATGGCAATTCTTCTTAAAGTCGTCTACTGACAATTACTCCTAGAGTAGTCTACTGTGATGTAATATTATGGTGTTCTCATGGCAATTCTTCTTAGATTTGTCTACTGACAATTACTCCTAGAGTAGTCTACTGTCATGTAATATTATGGTGTTCTCATGGCAATTCTTCTTAAAGTCGTCTACTGACAATTACTCCTAGAGTAGTCTACTGTGATGTAATATTATGGTGTTCTCATGGCAATTCTTCTTAGATTTGTCTACTGACAATTACACTTAGAGTAGTCTACTGTCAAGAAATATTATGGTGTTCTCATGGCACTTCTTCTTAGATTTTTCTACTAACAATTACTCCTAGACTAATCTATTGTCATGTAATATTATGGTGTTCTCATGGCAATTCGTCTTACGTTTTCTACTGACAATTACTCCTAGAATAGTCTACTGTCATGTAATGTTATGGTGTTCTCATGCCAATTCTTCTTAGAGTTGTCTACTGACAATTACTGCTAGAGTAGTCTTCTGTCGTGTAATATTATGGTGTTCTCAAGGCAATTCTTCCTAGAGTTGTATACTGACAATTACTCCTAGAGTAGTCTTCTGTCATGTAATGTTATGGTGTGCTCATGGCAATTCATATTAGAGTTGTATACTGACAATTACTCCTGGAGTAGTCTTCTGTCATGTAATATTATAGTGTTCTCATGGCAATTCTTCTTAGAGTTGTCTACTGACAATTACTCCTAGAGTAGTCTACTGTCATGTAATATTATAGTGTTCTCATGGCAATTCTTCTTAGAGTTGTCTACTGACAATTACTCCTAGAGTAGTCTTTTGTCAGGTAATATTATGGTGTTCTCATGGCAATTCTTCTTAGAGTTGTCTACTGACAATTACTCCTAGAGTAGTCTACTGTCATGTAATATTATGGTGTTCTCATGACAATTCTTCTTAGAGTTTTCTACTGACAATTACTGCTAGAGTAGTCTACTGTCATGTAATATTATGGTGTTCACATGACAATTCTTCTTAGATTTGTGTACTGACAATTGCTCCTAAAGTAGTCTACTGTCATGTAATATTATGGTGTTCTCATGGCAATTCTTCTTAGAGTTTTCTATTGACAATTACTCCTAGAGTAGTCTACTGTCATGTACTATTATGGTGTTCACATGACAATTCTTCTTAGATTTGTCTACTGACAATTAATCCTAGAGTATTATAATGGCATGTACTATGATGGTGTTATCATGGCAATCCTTCTAAGAGTAATCTACTGACAATTACTCCTAGAGTAGTTTACTGTCATGTAATATTATGGTGTTCTCGTGGCAATTCTTCTTGGATTTATCTACTGACAATTACTCCTAGAGTAGTCTACTGTCATGTAATATTATGGTGTTCTCATGGCAATTCTTCTTAGATTTATCTACTGACAATTACTCCTAGAGTAGTCTACTGTCATGTAATATTATGGTGTTCTCATGTCAATTCTTCTTAGAGTTTTCTACTGACAATTACTCCTAGAGTAGTCTACTGTCATGTACTATTATGGTGTTCACATGACAATTCTTCTTAGATTTATCTACTGACAATTACTCCTAGAGTAGTCTACTGTCATGTAATATTATGGTGTTCTCATTGCAATTTTTCTTAGAATTGGCTACTGATAATTACTCCTAGAGTAGTTTACTGTCATGTAATATTATGGTGTTCTAATGGCAATTCTTTTTAGAGTTGTGTACGGACAATTACTCCTAGAGTAGTTTATTGTTTTGTAATATAATGGTGTTCTCATGGCAATTCTTCTTAGAGTTGTCTACTGACAATTAATCCTAGAGTAGTCTACTGTCATGTAATATTGTGGTGTTCTCATGGCAATTCTTCTTAGAGTTGTCTACTGACAATTACTCATAGAGTAGTCTACTGTCATGTAATATTATGGTGTTCTCATGGCAATTCGTCTTAGAGTTGTCTACTGACAATTATTCCTAGAGTATTCTACTGTCATATGATATTATAGTGTTCTCACGGAAATTCTTCTTAGAGTTGTCTACTGACAATTACTCCTAGAGTAATCAACTCTGATATAATATTATGGTGTTCTCATGGCAATTTTTCTTAGAGTTGTCTACTGACAACTACTCCTAGAGTAATCTACTCTGATATAATATTATGGTGTTCTCATGTCAATTTTTCTTAGAGTTATCTACTGACTATTACTCCTAGAGTAGTCTACTGTCATGTAATATTATGGTGTTCTCATGGCAATTCTTCTTAGATTTATCTACTGACAATTACTCCTAGAGTAGTCTACTGTCATGTAATATTATGGTGTTCTCATGTCAATTCTTCTTAGAGTTTTCTACTGACAATTACTCCTAGAGTAGTCTACTGTCATGTACTATTATGGTGTTCACATGACAATTCTTCTTAGATTTATCTACTGACAATTACTCCTAGAGTAGTCTACTGTCATGTAATATTATGGTGTTCTCATTGCAATTCTTCTTAGATTTGGCTACTGATAATTACTCCTAGAGTAGTTTACTGTCATGTAATATTATGGTGTTCTAATGGCAATTCTTCTTAGAGTTGTGTACGGACAATTACTCCTAGAGTAGTTTATTGTTTTGTAATATTATGGTGTCCTCATGGCAATTCTTCTTAGAGTTGCCTATTGACAATTACACCTAGAGTAGTCTACTGTCATGTAATATTATGGTGTTCTCATGACAATTCTTCTGAGAGTTTTCTACTGACAATTACCCCTAGAGTAGTCTACTGTCATGTAATATTATGGTATTCTCATGACAATTCTTCTGAGAGTTGTCTACTGACACTTACTCCTAGAGTAGTCTACTGTCATGTAATATTATGGTGTTCTAATGGCAATTCTTCTTAGAGTTGTCTACTGACAATTATTCCTAGAGTAGTTTATTGTTTTGTAATATTATGGTGTTCTCATGGCAATTCTTCTTAGAGTTGTCTACTGACAATTACTCCTAGAGTAGTCTACTGTCATGTAATATTATGGTGTTCTCATGGCAATTCTTCTTAGAATTGTCTACTGACAATTACTCCTAGAGTAGTCTACTGTCATGTAATATTATGGTGTTCTCATGGCAATTCTTCTTAAAGTCGTCTACTGACAATTACTCCTAGAGTAGTCTACTGTGATGTAATATTATGGTGTTCTCATGGCAATTCTTCTTAGATTTGTCTACTGACAATTACTCCTAGAGTAGTCTACTGTCATGTAATATTATGGTGTTCTCATGGCAATTCTTCTTAAAGTCGTCTACTGACAATTACTCCTAGAGTAGTCTACTGTGATGTAATATTATGGTGTTCTCATGGCAATTCTTCTTAGATTTGTCTACTGACAATTACACTTAGAGTAGTCTACTGTCAAGAAATATTATGGTGTTCTCATGGCACTTCTTCTTAGATTTTTCTACTAACAATTACTCCTAGACTAATCTATTGTCATGTAATATTATGGTGTTCTCATGGCAATTCGTCTTACGTTTTCTACTGACAATTACTCCTAGAATAGTCTACTGTCATGTAATGTTATGGTGTTCTCATGCCAATTCTTCTTAGAGTTGTCTACTGACAATTACTGCTAGAGTAGTCTACTGTCGTGTAATATTATGGTGTTCTCAAGGCAATTCTTCCTAGAGTTGTCTACTCACAATTACTCCTAGAGTAATCTATTGTCATGTAATATTATGGTGTTCTCATGGCAATTCGTCTTAGAGTTGTATACTGACAATTACTCCTAGAGTAGTCTTCTGTCATGTAATGTTATGGTGTGCTCATGGCAATTCATATTAGAGTTGTATACTGACAATTACTCCTGGAGTAGTCTTCTGTCATGTAATATTATAGTGTTCTCATGGCAATTCTTCTTAGAGTTGTCTACTGACAATTACTCCTAGAGTAGTCTACTGTCATGTAATATTATAGTGTTCTCATGGCAATTCTTCTTAGAGTTGTCTACTGACAATTACTCCTAGAGTAGTCTTTTGTCAGGTAATATTATGGTGTTCTCATGGCAATTCTTCTTAGAGTTGTCTACTGACAATTACTCCTAGAGTAGTCTACTGTCATGTAATATTATGGTGTTCTCATGACAATTCTTCTTAGAGTTTTCTACTGACAATTACTGCTAGAGTAGTCTACTGTCATGTAATATTATGGTGTTCACATGACAATTCTTCTTAGATTTGTGTACTGACAATTACTCCTAGAGTAGTTTACTGTCATGTAATATTATGGTGTTCTCATGGCAATTCTTCTTGGATTTATCTACTGACAATTACTCCTAGAGTAGTCTACTGTCATGTAATATTATGGTGTTCTCATGGCAATTCTTCTTAGATTTATCTACTGACAATTACTCCTAGAGTAGTCTACTGTCATGTAATATTATGGTGTTCTCATGTCAATTCTTCTTAGAGTTTTCTACTGACAATTACTCCTAGAGTAGTCTACTGTCATGTACTATTATGGTGTTCACATGACAATTCTTCTTAGATTTATCTACTGACAATTACTCCTAGAGTAGTCTACTGTCATGTAATATTATGGTGTTCTCATTGCAATTCTTCTTAGAATTGGCTACTGATAATTACTCCTAGAGTAGTTTACTGTCATGTAATATTATGGTGTTCTAATGGCAATTCTTTTTAGAGTTGTGTACGGACAATTACTCCTAGAGTAGTTTATTGTTTTGTAATATAATGGTGTTCTCATGGCAATTCTTCTTAGAGTTGTCTACTGACAATTAATCCTAGAGTAGTCTACTGTCATGTAATATTGTGGTGTTCTCATGGCAATTCTTCTTAGAGTTGTCTACTGACAATTACTCATAGAGTAGTCTACTGTCATGTAATATTATGGTGTTCTCATGGCAATTCGTCTTAGAGTTGTCTACTGACAATTATTCCTAGAGTATTCTACTGTCATATGATATTATAGTGTTCTCACGGAAATTCTTCTTAGAGTTGTCTACTGACAATTACTCCTAGAGTAATCAACTCTGATATAATATTATGGTGTTCTCATGGCAATTTTTCTTAGAGTTGTCTACTGACAACTACTCCTAGAGTAATCTACTCTGATATAATATTATGGTGTTCTCATGTCAATTTTTCTAAGAGTTTTCTACTGACTATTACTCCTAGAGTAGTCTACTGTCATGTAATATTATGGTGTTCTCATGGCAATTCTTCTTAGATTTATCTACTGACAATTACTCCTAGAGTAGTCTACTGTCATGTAATATTATGGTGTTCTCATGTCAATTCTTCTTAGAGTTTTCTACTGACAATTACTCCTAGAGTAGTCTACTGTCATGTACTATTATGGTGTTCACATGACAATTCTTCTTAGATTTATCTACTGACAATTACTCCTAGAGTAGTCTACTGTCATGTAATATTATGGTGTTCTCATTGCAATTCTTCTTAGATTTGGCTACTGATAATTACTCCTAGAGTAGTTTACTGTCATGTAATATTATGGTGTTCTAATGGCAATTCTTCTTAGAGTTGTGTACGGACAATTACTCCTAGAGTAGTTTATTGTTTTGTAATATAATGGTGTTCTCATGGCAATTCTTCTTAGAGTTGTCTACTGACAATTAATCCTAGAGTAGTCTACTGTCATGTAATATTATAGTGTTCTCATGGCAATTCTTCTTAGAGTTGTCTACTGACAATTACTCATAGAGTAGTCTACTGTCATGTAATATGATGGTGTTCTCATGGCAATTCGTCTTAGAGTTGTCTACTGACAATTATTCCTTGAGTAGTCTACTGTCATATGATATTATAGTGTTCTCATGGCAATTCTTCTTAGAGTTGTCTACTGACAATTACTCCTAGAGTAATCTACTCTGATATAATATTATGGTGTTCTCATGGCAATTTTTCTTAGAGTTGTCTACTGACAATTACTCCTAGAGTAATCTACTCTGATATAATATTATGGTGTTCTCATGGCAATTTTTCTTAGATTTTTCTACTGATAATTACTCCTAGAGTAGTTTACTGTCATGTAATATTATGGTGTTCTAATGGCAATTCTTCTTAGAGTTGTGTACGGACAATTACTCCTAGAGTAGTTTATTGTTTTGTAATATAATGGTGTTCTCATGGCAATTCTTCTTAGAGTTGTCTACTGACAATTAATCCTAGAGTAGTCTACTAACATGTAATATTATAGTGTTCTCATGGCAATTCTTCTTAGAGTTGTCTACTGACAATTACTCCTAGAGTAATCTACTCTGATATAATATTATGGTGTTCTCATGGCAATTTTTCTTAGAGTTGTCTACTGACAATTACTCCTAGAGTAATCTACTCTGATATAATATTATGGTGTTCTCATGGCAATTTTTCTTAGAGTTTTCTACTGACAATTACTCCTAGAGTAGTCTATTGTCTTGTAATATTATGGTGTTCTCATGGCAATTCTTCCTAGAGTTGTCTACTCACAATTACACCTAGACTAATCTATTGTCATGTAATATTATGGTGTTCTCATGGCAATTCATCTTAGAGTTGTCTACTGACAATTACTCCTAGAGTAATCTACTCTGATATAATATTATGGTGTTCTCATGGCAATTTTTCTTAGAGTTTTCTACTGACAATTACTCCTAGAGTAGTCTATTGTCTTGTAATATTATGGTGTTCTCATGGCAATTCTTCCTAGAGTTGTCTACTCACAATTACACCTAGACTAATCTATTGTCATGTAATATGATGGTGCTCTCATGGCAATTCTTCTTAGAGTTGTCCACTGACAATTACTCCTAGAGTAATCTACTCTGATATAATATTATGGTGTTCTCATGGCAATTTTTCTTAGAGTTGTCTACTGACAATTACTCCTAGAGTAATCTACTCTGATATAATATTATGGTGTTCTCATGGCAATTTTTCTTAGAGTTTTCTACTGACAATTACTCCTAGAGTAGTCTACTGTCTTGTAATATTATGGTGTTCTCATGGCAATTCTTCCTAGAGTTGTCTACTGACAATTAATCCTAGAGTAATCTACTGTCATGTAATATTATGGTGTTCTCTTGGCAATTCTTCGTACGGTTTTCTACTGACTATTACTCCTAGAGTAGTCTACTGTCATGAAATATTATGGTGTTCTCATGGCAATTCTTCTTAGATTTGTCTACTGACAATTACTCCTAGAGTAGTCTACTGTCAAGTAATATTATGGTGTTCTCATGGCACTTCTTCTTAGATTTTTCTACTGACAATTACTCCTAGACTAATCTATTGTCATGTAATATTATGGTGTTCTCATGGCAATTCGTCTTACGGTTTTCTACTGACAATTACTCCTAGAGTAGTCTACTGTCATGTAATGTTATGGTGTTCTCATGGCAATTCCTCTTCGAGTTGTCTACTGACAATTACTGCTAGAGTAATCTACTGTCGTGTAATATTATGGTGTTCTCATGGCAATTCTTCCTAGAGTTGTCTACTCACAATTACTCCTATACTAATCTATTGTCATGTAATATTATGGTGTTCTCATGGCAATTCGTCTTAGAGTTGTCTACTGACAATTATTCCTTGAGTAGTCTACTGTCATATGATATTATAGTGTTCTCATGGCAATTCTTCTTAGAGTTGTCTACTGACAATTACTCCTAGAGTAATCTACTCTGATATAATATTATGGTGTTCTCATGGCAATTTTTCTGAGAGTTGTCTACTGACAATTACTCCTAGAGTAATCTACTCTGATATAATATTATGGTGTTCTCATGGCAATTTTTCTTAGATTTTTCTACTGACAATTACTCCTAGATTAGTCTACTGTCATGTAATATTATGGTGTTCTCATGGCAATTCTTCCTAGAGTTTTCTACTGACAATTACTCCTAGAGTAGTCTACTGTCTTGTAATATTATGGTGTTCTCGTGGCAATTCTTCCTAGAGTTGTCTACTGACAATTAATCCTAGAGTAATCTACTGTCATGTAATATTATGGTGTTCTCTTGGCAATTCTTCGTACGGTTTTATACTGACTATTACTTCTAGAGTAGTCTACTGTCATGCAATATTATGGTTTTCTCATGGCAATTCTTCTTAGATTTGCTTACTGACAATTACTCCTAGAGTAGTCTACTGTCATGAAATATTATGGTGTTCTCATGGCAATTCTTCTTAGATTTGTCTACTGACAATTACTCCTAGAGTAGTCTACTGTCAAATAATATTATGGTGTTCTCATGGCACTTCTTCTTAGATTTTTCTACTGACAATTACTCCTAGACTAATCTATTGTCATGTAATATTATGGTGTTCTCATGGCAATTCGTCTTATGGTTTTCTACTGACAATTACTCCTAGAGTAGTCTACTGTCCTGTAATGTTATGGTGTTCTCATGGCAATTCTTCTTAGAGTTGTCTACTGACAATTACTGCTAGAGTAATCTACTGTCGTGTAATATTATGGTGTTCTCATGGCAATTCTTCCTAGAATTGTCTACTCACAATTACTCCTAGAGTAATCTATTGTCATGTAATATTATGGTGTTCTCATGGCAATTCGTCTTACGGTTTTCTACTGACAATTACTCCTAGAGTAGTCTACTGTCGTTTAATGGTATGGTGTTCTCATGACAATTCATCTTAGAGTTGTATACTGACAATTACTCCTAGAGTAGTCTTCTGTCATGTAATATTATAGTGTTCTCATGGCAATTCTTCTTAGAGTTGTCTACTGACAATTACTCCTAGAGTAGTCTACTGTCATGTAATATTATAGTGTTCTCATGACAATTCTTCTTAGAGTTGTCTACTGACAATTACTCCTAGAGTAGTCTTCTGTCATGTAATATTATAGTGTTCTCATGGCAATTCTTCTTAGAGTTGTCTACTGACAATTACACCTAGAGTAGTCTTCTGTCATGTAATATTATGGTGTTCACATGACAATTCTTCTTAGATTTGTCTACTGACAATTACTCTTAAAGTAGTCTACTGTCATATAATATTATGGTGTTCTCATGGCAATTCTTCTTAGAGTTGTCTACTGACAATTATTCCTAGAGTAGTCTACTGTCATGTAATATTATGGTGTTGTCATGACAATTCTTCTTAGAGTTTTCTACTGACAATTACTCCTAGAGTAGTATACTGTCATGTAATATTATGGTGTTCTCATGGCAATTCTTCGTAGATTTATCTACTGACAATTACTCCTAGAGTAGTCTACTGTCATGTAATATTTATGGTGTTCTCATTGCAATTCTTCTTAGATTTGGCTACTGATAATTACTCCTAGAGTAGTTTACTGTCATGTAATATTATGGTGTTCTAAAGGCAATTCTTCTTAGAATTGTGTACGGACAATTACTCCTAGAGTAGTTTATTGTTTTGTAATATAATGGTGTTCTAATGGCAATTCTTCTTAGAGTTGTCTACTGACAATTAATCCTAGAGTCGTCTACTGTCATGTAATATTATGGTGTTCTCATGGCAATTCTTCTTAGAGTTGCCTACTGACAATTACTCATAGAGTAGTCTACTGTCATGTAATATTATGGTGTTCTCATGGCAATTCGTCTTAGAGTTGTCTACTGACAATTACCCCTAGAGTAATCTACTCTGATATAATATTATGGTGTTCTCATGGCAATTTTTCTTAGAGTTGTCTACTGACAACTACTCCTAGAGTAATCTACTCTGATATAATATTATGATGTTCTCATGGCAATTTTTCTTAGAGTTGTCTACTGACTATTACTCCTAGAGTAGTCTACTGTCATGTAATATTATGGTGTTCTCATGGCAATTCTTCTTAGAGTTGTCTACTGACAATTACTGCTAGAGTAGTCTACTGTCGTGTAATATTATGGTGTTTTCATGGCAATTCTTCTTAGATTTATCTACTGACAATTACTCCTAGAGTAGTCTACTGTCATGTTATATTATGGTGTTCTCATGACAATTCTTCTTAGAGTTTTCTACTGACTATTACTGCTAGAGTAGTCTACTGTCATGTAATATTATGGTGTTCACATGACAATTCTTCTTAGATTTGTCTACTGACAATTACTCTTAAAGTAGTCTACTGTCATGTAATATTATGGTGTTCTCATGGCAATTCTTCTTAGAGTTGTCTACTGACAATTATTCCTAGAGTAGTCTACTGTCATGTAATATTATGGTGTTGTCATGACAATTCTTCTTATAATTGTCTACTGACAATTACTCCTAGAGTAGTCTACTGTCATGTAATATTATGGTGTTCTCATGGCAATTCTTCTTAGATTTATCTACTGACAATTCCTCCTAGAGTAGTCTACTGTCATGTAATATTATGGTGTTCTCATTGCAATTCTTCTTAGATTTGGCTACTGATAATTACTCCTAGAGTAGTTTACTGTCATGTAATATTATGGTGTTCTAAAGGCAATTCTTCTTAGAGTTGTGTACGGACAATTACTCCTAGAGTAGTTTATTGTTTTGTAATATAATGGTGTTCTCATGGCAATTCTTCTTAGAGTTGTCTACTGACAATTACTCCTAGAGTAGTCTACTGTCATGTAATATTATGGTGTTCTCATGGCAATTCTTCCTACAGTTGTCTACTGACAATTACTCCTAGAGTAATCTATTGTCATGTAATATTATGGTGTTCTCTTGGCAATTCTTCGTACGGTTTTCTACTGACTATTACTTCTAGAGTAGTCTACTGTCATGTAATATTATGGTGTTCTCATGGCAATTCGTCTTAGAGTTGTCTACTGACAATTATTCCTAGAGTAGTCTACTGTCATATGATATTATAGTGTTCTCATGGCAATTCTTCTTAGAGTTGTCTACTGACAATTACTCCTAGAGTAATCTACTCTGATATAATATTATGGTGTTCTCATGGCAATTTTCCTTAGAGTTGTCTACTGACAATTACTCCTAGAGTAATCTACTCTGATATAATATTATGGTGTTCTCATGGCAATTTTTCTTAGATTTTTCTACTGACAATTACTCCTAGAGTAGTCTACTGTCATGTAATATTATGGTGTTCTCATGGCAATTCTTCCTAGAGTTTTCTACTGACAATTACTCCTAGAGTAGTCTACTGTCTTGTAATATTATGGTGTTCTCATGGCAATTCTTCCTAGAGTTTTCTACTGACAATTAATCCTAGAGTAATCTACTGTCATGTAATATTATGGTGTTCTCTTGGCAATTCTTCGTACGGTTTTCTACTGACTATTACTTCTAGAGTAGTCTACTTGCATGCAATATTATGGTTTTCTCATGGCAATTCTTCTTAGATTTGCTTACTGACAATTACTCCTAGAGTAGTCTACTGTCATGAATATTATGGTGTTCTCATGGCAATTCTTCTTAGATTTGTCTACTGACAATTACTCCTAGAGTAGTCTACTGTCTAGTAATATTATGGTGTTCTCATGGCACTTCTTCTTAGATTTTTCTACTGACAATTACTCCTAGACTAATCTATTTTCATGTAATATTATGGTGTTCTCATGGCAATTCATCTTACGGTTTTCTACTGACAATTACTCCTAGAGTAGTCTACTGTCATGTAATGTTATGGTGTTCTCATGGCAATTCTTCTTAGAGTTGTCTACTGACAATTACTCCTAGAGTAGTCTACTGTCGTGTAATATTATGGTGTTCTCATGGCAATTCTTCCTAGAATTGTCTACTCACAATTACTCCTAGAGTAATCTATTGTCATGTAATATTATGGTGTTCTCATGGCAATTCGTCTTACGGTTTTCTACTGACAATTACTCCTAGAGTAGTCTACTGTCGTGTAATGGTATGGTGTTCTCATGACAATTCATCTTAGAGTTGTATACTGACAATTTCTCCTAGAGTAGTCTTCTGTCATGTAATATTATAGTGTTCTCATGGCAATTCTTCTTAGAGTTGTCTACTGACAATTACTCCTAGAGTAGTCTTCTGTCATGTAATATTATGGTGTTCTCATGGCAATTCTTCTTAGAGTTGTCTACTGACAATTATTCGTAGAGTAGTCTACTGTCATGTAATATTATGGTGTTGTCATGACAATTCTTCTTAGAGTTGTCTACTGACAATTACTCCTAGAGTAGTATACTGTCATGTAATATTATGGTGTTCTCATGGCAATTCTTCTTAGATTTATCTACTGACAATTACTCCTAGAGTAGTCTACTGTCATGTAATATTTATGGTGTTCTCATTGCAATTCTTCTTAGATTTATCTACTGACAATTACTCCTAGAGTAGTCTATTGTCATGTAATATTATGGTGTTCTCATGGCAATTCTTCCTAGAGTTTTCTACTGACAATTACTCCTAGAGTAGTCTACTGTCTTGTAATATTATGGTGTTCTCATGACAATTCTTCGTACGGTTTTCTACTGACTATTACTTCTAGAGTAGTCTACTGTCATGTAATATTATGGTTTTCTCATGGCAATTCTTCTAAGATTTGTTTACTGACAATTACTCCTAGAGTAGTCTACTGTCATGAAATATTATGGTGTTCTCATGGCAATTCTTCTTAGATTTGTCTACTGACAATTACTCCTAGAGTAGTCTACTGTCAAGTAATATTATGGTGTTCTCATGGCAATTCGTCTTACGGTTTTCTACTGACAATTACTCCTAGAGTAGTGTACTGTCATGTAATGTTATGGTGTTCTCATGGCAATTCTTCTTAGAGTTGTCTACTGACAATTACTGCAAGAGTAGTCTACTGTCGTGTAATATTATGGTGTTCCCATGGCAATTCTTTCTAGAGTTGTCTACTCACAATTACTCCTAGAGTAATCTATTGTCATATAATATTATGGTGTTCTCATGGCAATTCGTCTTACGGTTTTCTACTGACAATTACTCCTAGAGTAGTCTACTGTCGTGTAATGTTATGGTGTTCTCATGACAATTCATCGTAGAGTTGTATACTGACAATTACTCCTAGAGTAGTCTTCTGTCATGTAATATTATAGTGTTCTCATGGCAATTCTTCTTAGAGTTGTCTACTGACAATTACTCCTAGAGTAGTCTACTGTCATGTAATATTATAGTGTTCTCATGGCAATTCTTCTTAGAATTGTCTACTGACAATTACTCCTAGAGTAGTCTACTGTCATGTAATATTATAGTGTTCTCATGGCAATTCTTCTTAGAGTTGTCTACTGACAATTACTCCTAGAGTAGTCTACTGTCATGTAATATTATGGTGTTCTCATGACAATTCTTCTTAGAGTTTTCTACTGACAATTACTACTAGAGTAGTCTACTGTCATGTAATATTATGGTGTTCACATGACAATTCTTCTTAGATTTGTCTACTGACAATTACTCTTAAAGTAGTCTACTGTCATGTAATATTATGGTGTTCTCATGGCAATTCTTCTTAGAGTTTTCTACTGACAATTACTCCTGGAGTAGTCTACTGTCATGTACTATTATGGTGTTCACATGACAATTCTTCTTAGATTTGTCTACTGACAATTACTCCTAGAGTATTATAATGGCATGTAATATGATGGGGTTATCATGGCAATTCTTCTTAGAGTTGTCTACTCACAATTACTCCTAGAGTAGTTTACTGTCATGTAATATTATGGTGTTCTCATGGCAATTCTTCTTAGATTTATCTACTGACAATTACTCCTAGTGTAGTCTACTGTCATGTAATATTATGGTGTTCTCATTGCAATTCTTCTTAGATTTGGCTACTGATAATTACTCCTAGAGTAGTTTACTGTCATGTAATATTATGGTGTTCTAATGGCAATTCTTCTTAGAGCTGTGTACTGACAATTACTCCTAGAGTAGTTTATTGTTTTGTAATATAATGGTGTTCTCATGACAATTCTTCTTAGAGTTGTCTACTGACAATTACTCATAGAGTAGTCTACTGTCATGTAATATTATGGTGTTCTCATAGCAATTCGTCTTAGAGTTGTCTACTGACAATTACTCATAGAGTAGTCTATTGTCATGTAATATTATGGTGTTCTCATGGCAATTCGTCTTAGAGTTGTCTACTGACAATTATTCCTAGGGTAGTCTACTGTCATATGATATTATAGTGTTCTCATGGCAATTCTTCCTAGAGTTGTCTACTGACAATTAATCATAGAGTATTCTACTTTCTTGTAATATTATGGTGTTCTCATGACAATTTTTCTTAGAGTTGTCTACTGACTATTACTCCTAGAGTAGTCTACTGTCATGTAATATTATGGTGTTCTCATGGCAATTCTTCTTAGATTTATCTATTGACAATTACTCCTAGAGTAGTCTACTGTCATGTAATATTATGGTGTTCTCATGGCAATTCTTCCTAGAGTTTTCTACTGACAATTACTCCTAGAGTAGTCTACTTTCTTGTAATATTATGGTGTTCTCATGACAATTCTTCCTAGAGTTGTCTACTGACAATTACTCCTAGAGTAATCTACTGTCATGTAATATTATGGTGTTCTCTTGGCAATTCTTCGTAAGGTTTTCTACTGACTATTACTTCTAGAGTAGTCTACTGTCATGTAATAGTATGGTTTTCTCATGACAATTCTTCTTAGATTTGTTTACTGACAATTACTCCTAGAGTAGTCTACTGTCAATTAATATTATGGTATTCTCATGGCACTTCTTCTTAGATTTTTCTACTGACAATTACTCCTAGACTAATCTATTGTCATATAATATTATGGTGTTCTCATGGCAATTCGTCTTACGGTTTTCTACTGACAATTACACCTAGAGTAGTCTACTGTCATGTAATGTTATGGTGTTCTCATGGCAATTCTTCTTGGAGTTGTCTACTGACAATTACTGCTAGAGTAGTCTACTGTCGTGTAATGTTATGGTGTTCTCATGACAATTCATCGTAGAGTTGTATACTGACAATTACTCCTAGAGTAGTCTTTTGTCATGTAATATTATAGTGTTCTCATGGCAATTCCTCTTAGAGTTGTCTACTGACAATTACTCCTAGAGTAGTCTACTGTCATGTAATATTATAGTGTTCTCATGGCAATTCTTCTTAGAGTTGTCTACTGACAATTACTCCTAGAGTAGTCTTCTGTCATGTAATATTATAGTGTTCTCATGGCAATTCTCCTTAGAGTTGTCTACTGACAATTACCCCTAGAGTAGTCTTCTGTCATGTAATATTATAGTGTTCTCATGGCAATTCTTCTTAGAGTTTTCTACTGACAATTACTGCAAGAGTAGTCTACTGTCATGTAATATTATGGTGTTCACATGACAATTCTTCTTAGCTTTGTCTACTGACAATTACTCTTAAAGTAGTCTACTGTCATGTAATATTATGGTGTTCTCATGGCAATTCTTCTTAGAGTTGTCTACTGACAATTACTCCTAGAGTAGTCTACTGTCATGTAATATTATGGTGTTCTCATGACAATTCTTCTTAGAGTTTTCTACTGACAATTACTCCTAGAGTAGTCTACTGTCATGTACTATTATGGTGTTCACATGACAATTCTTCTTAGATTTGCCTACTGACAATTACTCCTAGAGTATTATAATGGCATGTACTATGACGGTGTTATCATGGCAATTCTTCTTAGAGTTGTCTACTGACAATTACTCCTAGAGTAGTTTACTGTCATGTAATATTATGGTGTTCTCATGGCAATTCTTCTTAGATTTATCTACTGACAATTACTCCTAGTGTAGTCTACTGTCATGTAATATTATGGTGTTCTCATTGCAATTCTTCTTAGATTTGACTACTGATTATTACTCCTAGAGTAGTTTACTGTCATGTAATATTATGATGTTCTAATGGCAATTCTACTTAGAGTTGTGTACTGACAATTACTCCTAGAGTAGTTTATTGTTTTGTAATATAATGGTGTTCTCATGGCAATTCTTCTTAGAGTTGTCTACTGACAATTACTCATAGAGTAGTCTACTGTCATGTAATATTATGGTGTTCTCATGGCAATTCTTCTTGGAGTTGTCTACTGACAATTATTCATAGAGTAGTCTACTGTCATGTAATATTATGGGTTTCTCATGGCAATTCTGCTTAGAGTTGTCTACTGGCAATTACTCATAGAGTAATCTACTGTCATGTAATATTATGGGGTTCTCATGGCAATTCTTATTTGATTTGTCTACTTGCTATTACTCCTAGAGTAGTCTACTGTCATGTATTATTATGGTGTTCTCATGGCAATTCTTCTTAGAGTTGTCTACTGACAATTGCTCCTAGAGTAGTCTACTGTCATGTAATATTATAGTGCTCTCATGACAATTCTTCTTAGATTTGTCTACTGACAATTTCTCCTAGAGTAGTCTACTGTCATGGAATATTATGGTGCTCTCTTGACAATTCTTCTTAGAGTTGTCTACTGACAATTACTCCTAGAGTAGTCTATTGTCATGTAATATTATGGTGTTCTCATTGCAATTCTTCCTAGAGTTGTCTACTGACAATTACTCCTAGAGTAATCTACTGTCATGTAATAATATGGTGTTCACATGACAATTCTTCTTAGCGTTGTCTACTGACAATTACTCCTAGGGTAATCTACTCTCATGTAATATTATGGTGTTCTCATTGCAATTCTTCCTAGAGTTGTCTACTGACAATTACTCCTAGAGTAATCTACTGTCATGTAATAATATGGTGTTCACATGACAATTCTTCTTAGCGTTGTCTACTGACAATTGCTCCTAGAGTAGTCTACTGTCATGTAATATTATAGTGCTCTCATGACAATTCTTCTTAGATTTGTCTACTGACAATTTCTCCTAGAGTAGTCTACTGTCATGGAAAATTATGGTGCTCTCTTGACAATTCTTCTTAGAGTTGTCTACTGACAATTACTCCTAGAGTAGTCTATTGTCATGTAATATTATGGTGTTCTCATTGCAATTCTTCCTAGAGTTGTCTACTGACAATTACTCCTAGAGTAATCTACTGTCATGTAATAATATGGTGTTCACATGACAATTCTTCTTAGAGTTGTCTACTGACAATTATTCCTAGAGTAGTCTACTGTCATGTAATATTATGGTGTTCTCATGGTAATTCTTCTTAGTGTTGTCTACTGACAATTATTCATAGAGTAGTCTATTTTTATGTAATATTATGGTATTCTCAAGGCAATTCTTCTTAGATATGTCTACTGACACTTACTCCTAGAGTAGTCTACTGTCATGTAATAAATATTATGGTGTTCTCATGGCAATTCTTCTTAGAGCTTGGTACTGACAATTACTCATAGAGTAGTTTATTGTTTTGTAATATTATAGTGTTCTAATGGCAATTCTTCTTAGAGTTGTCTACTGACAATTACTCCTAGAGTAGTCTACTGTCGTGTAATATTATGGTATTCTCATGGCAATTCTTCCTAGAGTTGTCTACTCACAATTACTCCTAGAGTAATCTATTGTCATGTAATATTATGGTATTCTCATGGCAATTCGTCTTACGGTTTTCTACTCACAATTACTCCTAGAGTAGTCTACTATCGTGTAATGTTATGGTGTTCACATGACAATTCATCATAGAGTTGTATACTGACAATTACTCCTAGAGTAGTCTTTTGTCATGTAATATTATAGTGTTCTCATGGCAATTCCTCTTAGAGTTGTCTACTGACAATTACTCCTAGAGTAGTCTACTGTTATGTAATATTATAGTGTTCTCATGGCAATTCTTCTTAGAGTTGTCTACTGACAATTACTCCTAGAGTAGTCTTCTGTCATGTAATATTATAGTGTTCTCATGGCAATTCTTCTTAGAGTTGTCTACTGACAATTACCCCTAGAGTAGTCTTCTGTCATGTAATATTATAGTGTTCTCATGGCAATTCTTCTTAGAGTTGTCTACTGACAATTACTCCTAGAGTAGTCTACTGTCATGTAATATTATGGTGTTCTGATGACAATTCTTCTTAGAGTTTTCTACTGACAATTACTGCAAGATTAGTCTACTGTCATGTAATATTATGGTGTTCACATGACAATTCTTCTTAGATTTGTCTACTGACAATTACTCTTAAAGTAGTCTACTGTCATGTAATATTATGGTGTTCTCATGGCAATTCTTCTTAGAGTTGTCTACTGACAATTACTCCTAGAGTAGTCTACTGTCATGTAATATTATGGTGTTCTCATGACAATTCTTCTTAGAGTTTTCTACTGACAATTACTCCTAGAGTAGTCTACTGTCATGTACTATTATGGTGTTCACATGACAATTCTTCTTAGATTTGTCTACTGACAATTACTCCTAGAGTATTATAATGGCATGTAATATTATGGTGTTCTCATTGCAATTCTTCTTTGATTTGGCTACTGATAATTACTCCTAGAGTAGTCTACTGTCATGTAATATTATGGTGTTCTAATGGCAATTCTTCTTAGAGTTGTGAACTGACAATTACTCCTAGAGTAGTTTATTGTTTTGTAATATAATGGTGTTCTCATGGCAATTCTTCTTAGAGTTGTCTACTGACAATTACTCATAGAGTAGTCTACTGTCATGTAATATTATGGTTTTCTCATGGCAATTGTTCTTAGATTTGACTACTGACCATTACTCCTAGAGTAGTTTACTGTCATATGATATTATAGTGTTCTCATGGCAATTCTTCTTAGAGTTGTGTACTGACAATTACTCCTAGAGTAATCTACACTGATATAATATTATGGTGTTCTCATGGCAATTTTACTTAGAGTTGTCTACTGACAACTACCCCTAGAGTAGTCTACTGTCATGTAATATAAGGTGTTCTCATGGCAATTCTTCTTGGAGTTGTCTACTGACAATTATTCATAGAGTAGTCTACTGTCATGTAATATTATGGGTTTCTCATGGCAATTCTGCTTAGAGTTGTCTACTGGTAATTACTCATAGAGTAATCTACTGTCATGTAATATTATGGGGTTCTCATGGCAATTCTTCTTTGATTTGTCTACTGGCAATTACTCCTAGAGTAGTCTACTGTCATGTATTATTATGGTGTTCTCATGGCAATTCTTCTTAGAGTTGTCTACTGACAATTGCTCCTAGAGTAGTCTACTGTCATGTAATATTATAGTGCTCTCATGACAATTCTTCTTAGATTTGTCTACTGACAATTTCTCCTAGAGTAGTCTACTGTCATGTAATATTATGGTGCTCTCATGACAATTCTTCTTAGAGTTGTCTACTGACAATTACTCCTAGAGTAGTCTATTGTCATGTAATATTATGGTGTTCTCATTGCAATTCTTCCTAGAGTTGTCTAGTGACAATTACTCCTAGAGTAATCTACTGTCATGTAATAATATGGTGTTCACAGGACAATTCTTCTTAGCGTTGTCTACTTACACTTACTCCTAGAGTTATCTACTCTCATGTAATATTATGGTGTTCTCATGACAATTTTTCTTAGAATTGTCTACTGACAATTACACCTAGAGTAGTCTACTGTCATGTAATATTATACTGCTCTCATTACAATTCTTCTTAGATTTGTCTACTGACAATTACTCCTAGAGTAGTGTACTGTCATGTATTATTATGGTGTTCTCATGACAATACTTCTTAGAGTTGTCTACTGACAATTGCTCCTAGAGTGGTCTACTGTCATGTAATATTATAGTGCTCTCATGACAATTCTTCTTAGATTTGTCTACTGACAATTTCTCCTAGAGTAGTCTACTGTCATGTAATATTATGGTGCTCTCATGACAATTCTTCTTTGAGTTGTCTACTGACAATTATTCCTAGAGTAATCTATTGTCATGTAATATTATAGTGTTCTCATTGCAATTCTTCCTAGAATTGTCTACTGACACTTACTCCTAGAGTAATCTACTGTCATGTAATATTATGGTGTTCTCATGGCAATTCTTCTTAGAGTTGTCTACTGACAATTATTCCTAGAGTAGTCTACTGTCATGTAATATTATGGTGTTCTCATGGCAATTCTTCTTAGTGTTGTCTACTGACAATTATTCATAGAGTAATCTATTTTTATGTAATATTATGGTATTCTCAAGGCAATTCTTCTTAGATATGTCTACTGACACTTACTCCTAGAGTAGTCTACTGTCATGTAATATTATGGTGTTCTCATGGCAATTCTTCTTAGAGTTGTGTACTGACAATTACTCATAGAGTAGTTTATTGTTTTGTAATATTGTAGAGTTCTCATGATAATTCTTCTTAGAGTTGTCTACTGACAATTACACCTAGAGTAATCTACTGTCATGTAATATTTTGGTGTTCACATGACAATTCTTCTTAGAGTTGTCTACTGACACTTACTCCTAGAGTAGTCTACTGTCATGTAATATTATGGTGTTCTAATGGCAATTCTTCTTAGAGTTGTCTACTGACAATTACTCATAGAGTAGTCTACTGTCATGTAATATTATGGTGTTCTCATGGCAATTCGTCTTAGAGTTTTCTACTGACAATTATTCCTGGAGTAGTCATACTGTCATGTAATATTATGGGGTTCTCATGGCAAATCTTCTTAGAGTTGTCTACTGACAATTACTCCTAGAGTAGTCTACTGCCATGTTATTTTAGAGTACTCTCATGACAATTCTTCTTACATTTGTCTACTGACAATTACTCCTAGAGTAGTCTACTGTCAAGTAATATTATGGTGTTCTCCTGACAATTCTTCTTAGAGTTGTCTACTAACAATTACTCCTAGAGTAGTCTACTGTCATGTAATATTATAGTGTTCTCATGGCAATTCTCCTTAGAGTTGTCTACTGACAATTACTCCTAGAGTAATCTACTCTCATGTAATATTAAGGTGTTCTCATTGCAATTCTTCTTAGATTTGTCTACTGACAATTACTCCTAGAGTAGTCTACTGTCATGTAATATTTTGGTGTTCTCATGGTAATTCTTCTTAGAGTTGTCTACTGACAATTTTTCCGAGAGTAATCTACTGTCATGTAATATTATGGTGTTCTCATGGCAATTCTTCTTAGAGTTGTCTACTGACAATTATTCATAGAGTAGTCGATTGTCATGTAATATTATGGTATTCTCAAGGCAATTCTTCTCAGATTTGTCTACTGACACTTACTCCTAGAGTAGTCTACTGTCATGTAATATTATGGTGTTCTCATGGTAATTCTTCTTAGTTGTGTACTGACAATTACTCAGAGAGTAGTTTATTGTATTGTAATATTATGGTGTTCTCATGGCAATTCTTCTTAGATTTGTCTACTGACCATTACTCTTAGAGTAGTTTACTGTCATGTAATATTATAGTGTTCTCATGGCTATTCTTCTTAGAATTGTCTACTGACAATTATTCCTAGAGTAATGTACTCTGATATAATATTATGGTGTTCTCAAGACAATTTTTCTTAGAATAGTCTACTGACAATTACTCCTAGAGTAGTCTACTGTCATGTAATATTATACTGCTCTCAAGACAATTCTTCTTAGAGTTGTCTACTGACAATTACTCCTAGAGTAGTCTACTGTCATGTAATATTATGCTGTTCTCATGACAATTCTTCTTAGAGTTGTCTACTGACAATTACTCCTAGAGTAGTCTACTCTCATGTAATATTATGGTGTTCTCATGGCAATTCTTCCTAGAGTTGTCTACTGACAATTACTCCTAGAGTTGTCTACTGTCATGTAATATTATGGTGTTTACATGACAATTCTTCTTAGAGTTGTCTACTGACAATTACTCCTAGAGTAGTGTACTGTCATATAATATTATGGTGTTCTCATGACAATTTTTCTTAGAATTGTCTACTGACAATTACACCTAGAGTAGTCTACTGTCATGTAATATTATACTGCTCTCATGACAATTCTTCTTTGATTTGTCTACTGACACTTACTCCTAGAGTAGTGTACTGTCATGTAATATTATGGTGTTCTCATGACAATTTTTCTTAGAATTGTCTACTGACAATTACACCTAGAGTAGTCTACTGTCATGTAATATTATGGTGTTCTCATGACAATTCTTCTTAGAGTGTCTACTGACAATTACTCCTAGAGTAGTCTACTGTCATGTAATATTATGGTGTTCTCAAGGCAATTCTTCCTAGAGTTGTCTACTGACAATTACTCCTAGAGTAGTCTACTGTCATGTAATATTATGGTGTTCTCATGACAATTCTTCTTAGAGTGTCTAATGACAATTACTCCTAGAGCAGTCTACTGTCATGTAATATTATGGTGTTCTCATGATAATTCTTCTTAGAGTTGTCTACTGACAATTACACCTAGAGTAATCTACTGTCATGTAATATTTTGGTGTTCACATGACAATTCTTCTTAGAGTTGTCTACTGACACTTACTCCTAGAGTAGTCTACTGTCATGTAATATTATGGTGTTCTAATGGCAATTCTTCTTAGAGTTGTCTACTGACAATTACTCCTAGAGTAGTCTACTGTTATGTAATATTATGGTGTTCTCATGGCAATTCTTCTTAGAGTTGTCTACTGACAATTACTCCTAGAGTAGTCTACTGTTATGTAATATTATGGTGTTCTCATGGCAATTCTTCTTAGAGTTGTCTACTGACAATTACTCATAGAGTAATCTACTGTCATGTAATATTATGGTGTTCTCATGGCAATTCGTCTTAGAGTTTTCTACTGACAATTATTCCTAGAGTAGTCATACTGTCATGTAATATTATGGGTTTCTCATGGCAATTCCTCTTAGAGTTGTCTACTGGCAAGTACTCATAGAGTAATCTACTCTCATGTAATATTATGGGGTTCTCATGGCAAATCTTCTTAGAGTTGTCTACTGACAATTACTCCTAGAGTAGTCTACTGTCATGTAATATTAGAGTACTCTCATGACAATTCTTCTTACATTTGTCTACTGACAATTACTCCTAGAGTAGTCTACTGTCAAGTAATATTATGGTGTTCTCCTGACAATTCTTCTTGGAGTTGTCTACTAACAATTACTCCTAGAGTAGTCTACTGTCATGTAATATTATAGTGTTCTCATGGCAATTCTCCCTAGAGTTGTCTACTGACAATTATTCCTAGAGTAATCTACTGTCATGTAATATTATGGTGTTCTCATGGCAATTCTTCTTAGAGTTGTCTACTGACAATTACCCCTAGAGTAGTCTACTGTCATGTAATATTATGGTGTTCTCATGATAATTTTTCTTAGAGTTTTCTACTGACAATTACTCCTAGAGTAGTCTACTTTCATGTACTATTATAGTGTTCTCATGGCAATTCTTCCTAGAGTTGTCTACTGACAATTACTCCTAGAGTAGTCTACTGTCATGTAATATTATGGTGTTCTAGTGGCAATTCTTCTTAGAGTTGTCTACTGACAATTACTCCTAAAGTAGTCTACTGTCATATAATATTATAGTGCTCTCATGACAATTCTTCTTAGAGTTGTCTACTGACAATTACTCCTTGAGTAGTCTACTGTCATGTAATATTATGGTGTTCTCATGACAATTCTTCTTAGAGTTGTCTACTGACAATTATTCCTAGAGTAGTCTACTGATATGTAATATTATGGTTTTCTCATGGCAATTCTTCTTAGATTTGACTACTGACCATTACTCCTAGAGTAGTTTACTGTCATGTAATATTATGGGTTTCTCATGGCAATTCTTCTTAGATTTGTATACTGGCAATTACTCCTAGAGTAGCCTACTGTCATGCAATATTATGGTGTTTTCATGGCAATTCTTCTTAGAGTTGTCTACTGACAATTACTCCTAGAGTAGTCTACTATCATGTAATATTATAGTGCTCTCATGACAATTCGTCTTAGATTTGTCTACTGACAATTACTCCTAGAGTAGTCTACTGTCATGTAATATTATGGTGTTCTCATGGCAATTCTTCCTAGAGTTGTCTACTGACAATTACTCCTAGAGTAATCTACTGTCATGTAATATTATGGTGTTCACATGACAATTCTTCTTAGGGTTGTCTACTGACACTTACTCTTAGAGTAATCTACTCTCATTTAATATTATGGTGTTCTCATGGCAATTCTTCTTAGATTTGTCTACTGACAATTACTCCTAGAGTAGTCTACTGTCATGTAATATTATGGTGTTCTCATGGCAATTCTTCTTAGAGTTGTCTACTGACAATTATTCCTAGAGTAGTCTACTGTCATGTAATATTAGAGTACTGTCATGACAATACTTCTTACATTTGTCTACTGACAATTACTGCTAGAGTAGGTTACTGTCAAGTAATATTATGGTGTTTTCCTGCCAATTCTTCTTGGAGTTGTCTACTAACAATTACTCCTAGAGTAGTCTACTGTCATGTAATATTATAGTGTTCTCACGGCAATTCTCCCTAGAGTTGTCAACTGACAATTACTCCTAGAGTAATCTACTCTCATGTAATATTAAGGTGTTCTCATTGCAATTCTTCTTAGATTTGTCTACTGACAATTACTCCTAGAGTAGTCTACTGTCATGTAATATTATGGTGCTCTCATGGTAATTCATCTTAGAGTTGTCTACTGACAATTATTCCTAGAGTAATCTACTGTCATGTAATATTATGGTGTTCTCATGGCAATTCTTCTTAGAGTTGTCTACTGACAATTATTCATAGAGTAGTCGATTGTCATGTAATATTATGGTATTCTCATGGCAATTCTTCTTAGATTTGTCTACTGACACTTACTCCTAGAGTAGTCTACTGTCATGTAATATTATGGTGTTCTCATGGCAATTCTTCTTAGTTGTGTACTGACAATTACTCATAGAGTAGTTTATTGTATTGTAATATTATGGTGTTCTCATGGCAATTCTTCTTAGATTTGTCTACTGACAATTATTCATAGAGTAGTCTATTGTCATGCTATATTATGGTATTCTCAAGGCAATTCTTCTTAGATTTGTCTACTGACACTTACTCCTTGAGTAGTTTTCTGTCATGTAATATTATGGGTTTCTCATGGTAATTCTTCTTAGAGTTGTCTACTGGCAATTACTCATAGAGTAATCTACTCTCATGTAATATTATAATATTCTCAAGGCAATTCTTCTTAGATTTGTCTACTGACACTTACTCCTAGAGTAGTCTACTGTCATGTAATATTATGGTGTTCTCATGGCAATTCTTCTTAGTTGTGTCCTGACAATTACTCATAGAGTAGATTATTGTATTGTAATATTATGGTGTTCTCATGGCAATTCTTCTTAGATTTGTCTACTGACCATTACTCCTAGAGTAGTTTACTGTCATGTACTATTATAGTGTTCTCATGGCAATTAGTCTTAGAATTGTCTACTGAAAATTACTCCTAGAGTAGTCTACTGTCATGTAATATTATACTGCTCTCATGACAATTCTTCTTAGATTTGTCTACTGACAATTACTCCTAGAGTAGTCTACTGTCATGTAATATTATGGTGTTCTCATGACAATTCTTCCTAGAGTTGTCTACTGACAATTACTCCTAGAGTAGTCTACTGTCATGTAATATTATGGTGTTTACATGACAATTCTTCTTAGAGTTGTCTACTGACAATTACTCCTAGAGTAGTGTACTGTCATGTAATATTATGGTGTTCTCATGACAATTCTTCTTAGAGTTGTCTACTGACAATTACTCCTAGAGTAGTCTACTGTCATATAATATTATGGTGTTCTCAAGGCAATTCTTCTTAGATTTGTCTACTGACAATTACTCCTAGAGTAGTCTACTGTCATGTAATATTATGGTGTTTACATGACAATTCTTCTTAGTTGTGTACTGACAATTACTCATAGAGTAGTTTATTGTATTGTAAAATTATGGTGTTCTCATGGCAATTCTTCTTAGATTTGTCTACTGACAATTATTCATCGAGTAGTTTTCTGTCATGTAATATTATGGGTTTCTCATGGCAATTCTTCTTAGAGTTGTCTACTGGCAATTACTCATAGAGTAATCTACTCTCATGTAATATTATGGGGTTCTCATGGCAATTCTTCTTAGATTTGTCTACTGACATTTACTCCTAGAGTAGTCTACTGTCATGTAATATTATGATGTTCTAGTGGCAATTCTTCTTAGAGTTGTCTACTGACAATTACCCCTAGAGTAGTCTACTGTCATGTATTATTATAGTGCTCTCATGCCAGTTCTTCTGAGATTTGTCTACTGACAATTACCCCTAGAGTAGTCTACTGTCATGTAATATTATGGTGTTCTCATGATAATTTTTCTTAGAGTTTTCTACTGACAATTACTCCTAGAGTAGTCTACTTTCATGTACTATTATAGTGTTCTCATGGCAATTCTTCCTAGAGTTGTCTACTGACAATTACTCCTAGAGTAGTCTACTGTCATGTAATATTATGGTGTTCTAGTGGCAATTCTTCTTAGAGTTGTCTACTGACAATTACTCCTAAAGTAGTCTACTGTCATGTAATATTATATTGCTCTCATGACAATTCTTCTTAGAGTTGTCTACTGACAATTACTCCTTGAGTAGTCTACTGTCATGTAATATTATGGTGTTCTCATGACAATTCTTCTTAGAGTTGTCTACTGACAATTATTCCTAGAGTAGTCTACTGTCATGTAATATTATGGTTTTCTCATGGCAATTCTTCTTAGATTTGACTACTGACCATTACTCCTAGAGTAGTTTACTGTCATGTAATATTATGGGTTTCTCATGGCAATTCTTCTTAGATTTGTCTACTGGCAATTACTCCTAGAGTAGCCTACTGTCATGTAATATTATAGTGCTCTCATGACAATTCGTCTTAGATTTGTCTACTGACAATTACTCCTAGAGTAGTCTACTGTCATGTAATATTATGGTGTTCTCATGGCAATTCTTCCTAGAGTTGTCTACTGACAATTACTCCTAGAGTAATCTACTGTCATGTAATATTATGGTGTTCTCATGGCAATTCTTCTTAGAGTTGTCTACTGACAATTATTCCTAGAGTAGTCTACTGTCATGTAATATTATGGTGTTCTCAAGGCAATTCTTCTTAGAGTTGTCTACTGAAAATTATTCATAGAGTAGACTATTTTCATGTAATATTATGGTATTCTCAAGGCAATTCTTCTTAGATTTGTCTGCTGACAATTACCCCTTGAGTAGTCTACTGTCATGTAATATTATGGTGTTCTCATGGCAATTTTCTTAGATTTGTCTACTGACAATTATTCATCGAGTAGTTTTCTGTCATGTAATATTATGGGTTTCTCATGGCAATTCTTCTTAGAGTTGTCTACTGGCAATTACTCATAGAGTAATCTACTCTCATGTAATATTATGGGGTTCTCATGGCAATTCTTCTTAGATTTGTCTACTGACATTTACTCCTAGAGTAGTCTACTGTCATGTAATATTATGATGTTCTAGTGGCAATTCTTCTTAGAGTTGTCTACTGACAATTACCCCTAGAGTAGTCTACTGTCATGTATTATTATAGTGCTCTCATGCCAGTTCTTCTGAGATTTGTCTACTGACAATTACCCCTAGAGTAGTCTACTGTCATGTAATATTATGGTGTTCTCATGATAATTTTTCTTAGAGTTTTCTACTGACAATTACTCCTAGAGTAGTCTACTTTCATGTACTATTATAGTGTTCTCATGGCAATTCTTCCTAGAGTTGTCTACTGACAATTACTCCTAGAGTAGTCTACTGTCATGTAATATTATGGTGTTCTAGTGGCAATTCTTCTTAGAGTTGTCTACTGACAATTACTCCTAAAGTAGTCTACTGTCATGTAATATTATATTGCTCTCATGACAATTCTTCTTAGAGTTGTCTACTGACAATTACTCCTTGAGTAGTCTACTGTCATGTAATATTATGGTGTTCTCATGACAATTCTTCTTAGAGTTGTCTACTGACAATTATTCCTAGAGTAGTCTACTGTCATGTAATATTATGGTTTTCTCATGGCAATTCTTCTTAGATTTGACTACTGACCATTACTCCTAGAGTAGTTTACTGTCATGTAATATTATGGGTTTCTCATGGCAATTCTTCTTAGATTTGTCTACTGGCAATTACTCCTAGAGTAGCCTACTGTCATGTAATATTATAGTGCTCTCATGACAATTCGTCTTAGATTTGTCTACTGACAATTACTCCTAGAGTAGTCTACTGTCATGTAATATTATGGTGTTCTCATGGCAATTCTTCCTAGAGTTGTCTACTGACAATTACTCCTAGAGTAATCTACTGTCATGTAATATTATGGTGTTCTCATGGCAATTCTTCTTAGAGTTGTCTACTGACAATTATTCCTAGAGTAGTCTACTGTCATGTAATATTATGGTGTTCTCAAGGCAATTCTTCTTAGAGTTGTCTACTGAAAATTATTCATAGAGTAGACTATTTTCATGTAATATTATGGTATTCTCAAGGCAATTCTTCTTAGATTTGTCTGCTGACAATTACCCCTTGAGTAGTCTACTGTCATGTAATATTATGGTGTTCTCATGGCAATTTTCTTAGATTTGTCTACTGACAATTACTCCTAGAGTAGTCTACTGTCATGTAATATTATGGTGTTCTCATGGCAATTCTTCTTGGAGTTGTCTACTGACAATTATTCCTAGAGTAGTCTACTGTCATGTAATATTAGAGTACTCTCATGACAATTCTTCTTACATTTGTCTACTGACAATTACTGCTAGAGTAGGTTACTGTCAAGTAATATTATGGTGTTTTCCTGCCAATTCTTCTTGGAGTTGTCTACTAACAATTACTCCTAGGGTAGTCTACTGTCATGTAATATTATAGTGTTCTCACGGCAATTCTCCCTAGAGTTGTCAACTGACAATTACTCCTAGAGTAATCTACTCTCATGTAATATTAAGGTGTTCTCATTGCAATTCTTCTTAGATTTGTCTACTGACAATTACTCCTAGAGTAGTCTACTGTCATGTAATATTATGGTGTTCTCATGGTAATTCATCTTAGAGTTGTCTACTGACAATTATTCCTAGAGTAATCTACTGTCATGTAATATTATGGTGTTCTCATGGCAATTCTTCTTAGAGTTGTCTACTGACAATTATTCATAGAGTAGTCGATTGTCATGTAATATTATGGTATTCTCATGGCAATTCTTCTTAGATTTGTCTACTGACACTTACTCCTAGAGTAGTCTACTGTCATGTAATATTATGGTGTTCTCATGGCAATTCTTCTTAGTTGTGTACTGACAATTACTCATAGAGTAGTTTATTGTATTGTAATATTATGGTGTTCTCATGGCAATTCTTCTTAGATTTGTCTACTGACAATTATTCATAGAGTAGTCTATTGTCATGCTATATTATGGTATTCTCAAGGCAATTCTTCTTAGATTTGTCTACTGACACTTACTCCTTGAGTAGTTTTCTGTCATGTAATATTATGGGTTTCTCATGGTAATTCTTCTTAGAGTTGTCTACTGGCAATTACTCATAGAGTAATCTACTCTCATGTAATATTATAATATTCTCAAGGCAATTCTTCTTAGATTTGTCTACTGACACTTACTCCTAGAGTAGTCTACTGTCATGTAATATTATGGTGTTCTCATGGCAATTCTTCTTAGTTGTGTCCTGACAATTACTCATAGAGTAGTTTATTGTATTGTAATATTATGGTGTTCTCATGGCAATTCTTCTTAGATTTGTCTACTGACCATTACTCCTAGAGTAGTTTACTGTCATGTAATATTATAGTGTTCTCATGGCAATTCGTCTTAGAATTGTCTACTGAAAATTACTCCTAGAGTAGTCTACTGTCATGTAATATTATACTGCTCTCATGACAATTCTTCTTAGATTTGTCTACTGACAATTACTCCTAGAGTAGTCTACTGTCATGTAATATTATGGTGTTCTCATGACAATTCTTCCTAGAGTTGTCTACTGACAATTACTCCTAGAGTAGTCTACTGTCATGTAATATTATGGTGTTTACATGACAATTCTTCTTAGAGTTGTCTACTGACAATTACTCCTAGAGTAGTGTACTGTCATGTAATATTATGGTGTTCTCATGACAATTCTTCTTAGAGTTGTCTACTGACAATTACTCCTAGAGTAGTCTACTGTCATATAATATTATGGTGTTCTCAAGGCAATTCTTCTTAGATTTGTCTACTGACAATTACTCCTAGAGTAGTCTACTGTCATGTAATATTATGGTGTTTACATGACAATTCTTCTTAGTTGTGTACTGACAATTATTCATCGAGTAGTTTTCTGTCATGTAATATTATGGGTTTCTCATGGCAATTCTTCTTAGAGTTGTCTACTGGCAATTACTCATAGAGTAATCTACTCTCATGTAATATTATGGGGTTCTCATGGCAATTCTTCTTAGATTTGTCTACTGACATTTACTCCTAGAGTAGTCTACTGTCATGTAATATTATGATGTTCTAGTGGCAATTCTTCTTAGAGTTGTCTACTGACAATTACCCCTAGAGTAGTCTACTGTCATGTATTATTATAGTGCTCTCATGCCAGTTCTTCTGAGATTTGTCTACTGACAATTACCCCTAGAGTAGTCTACTGTCATGTAATATTATGGTGTTCTCATGATAATTTTTCTTAGAGTTTTCTACTGACAATTACTCCTAGAGTAGTCTACTTTCATGTACTATTATAGTGTTCTCATGGCAATTCTTCCTAGAGTTGTCTACTGACAATTACTCCTAGAGTAGTCTACTGTCATGTAATATTATGGTGTTCTAGTGGCAATTCTTCTTAGAGTTGTCTACTGACAATTACTCCTAAAGTAGTCTACTGTCATGTAATATTATATTGCTCTCATGACAATTCTTCTTAGAGTTGTCTACTGACAATTACTCCTTGAGTAGTCTACTGTCATGTAATATTATGGTGTTCTCATGACAATTCTTCTTAGAGTTGTCTACTGACAATTATTCCTAGAGTAGTCTACTGTCATGTAATATTATGGTTTTCTCATGGCAATTCTTCTTAGATTTGACTACTGACCATTACTCCTAGAGTAGTTTACTGTCATGTAATATTATGGGTTTCTCATGGCAATTCTTCTTAGATTTGTCTACTGGCAATTACTCCTAGAGTAGCCTACTGTCATGTAATATTATGGTGTTTTCATGGCAATTCTTCTTAGAGTTGTCTACTGACAATTACTCCTAGAGTAGTCTACTGTCATGTAATATTATAGTGCTCTCATGACAATTGGTCTTAGATTTGTCTACTGACAATTACTCCTAGAGTAGTCTACTGTCATGTAATATTATGGTGTTCTCATGGCAATTCTTCTTAGATTTGTCTACTGACAATTACTCCTAGAGTAGTCTACTGTCATGTAATATTATGGTGTTCTCATGGCAATTCTTCTTAGAGTTGTCTACTGACAATTATTCCTAGAGTAGTCTACTGTCATGTAATATTATGGTGTTCTCAAGGCAATTCTTCTTAGAGTTGTCTACTGAAAATTATTCATAGAGTAGACTATTTTCATGTAATATTATGGTATTCTCAAGGCAATTCTTCTTAGATTTGTCTGCTGACAATTACCCCTTGAGTAGTCTACTGTCATGTAATATTATGGTGTTCTCATGGCAATTTTTCTTAGAGTTGTGTACTGCCAATTATTCGTAGAGTAGTTTATTGTATTGTAATATTATGGTGTTCTCATGATAATTTTTCTTAGAGTTTTCTACTGACAATTACTCCTAGAGTAGTCTACTTTCATGTACTATTATAGTGTTCTCATGGCAATTCTTCCTAGGGTTGTCTACTGACAATTACTCCTAGAGTAGTCTACTGTCATGTAATATTATGGTGTTCTAGTGGCAATTCTTCTTAGAGTTGTCTACTGACAATTACTCCTAAAGTAGTCTACTGTCATGTAATATTATATTGTTCTCATGACAATTCTTCTTAGAGTTGTCTACTGACAATTACTCCTTGAGTAGTCTACTGTCATGTAATATTATGGTGTTCTCATGACAATTCTTCTTAGAGTTGTCTACTGAGAATTACTCCTAGAGTAGTCTACTGTCATGTAATATTATGGTGTTCTCATGGCAATTCGTCTTAGAGTTGTCTACTGACAATTATTCCTAGAGTAGTCTACTGTCATGTAATATTATGGTTTTCTCATGGCAATTCTTCTTAGATTTGACTACTGACCATTACTCATAGAGTAGTTTACTGTCATGTAATATTATGGGTTTCTCATGGCAATTCTTCTTAGATTTGTCTACTGGCAATTACTCCTAGAGTAGCCTACTGTCATGTAATATTATGGTGTTTTCATGGCAATTCTTCTTAGAGTTGTCTACTGACAATTACTCCTAGAGTAGTCTACTGTCATGTAATATTATAGTGCTCTCATGACAATTCGTCTTAGATTTGTCTACTGACAATTACTCCTAGAGTAGTCTACTGTCATGTAATATTATGGTGTTCTCATGGCAATTCTTCCTAGAGTTGTCTACTGACAATTACTCCTAGAGTAATCTACTGTCATGTAATATTATGGTGTTCACATGGCAATTCTTCTTAGAGTTGTCTACTGACAATTACTCATAGAGTAGTCTACTGTCATGTAATATTATGGTGTTCTCATGGCAATTCTTCTTAGAGTTTTCTACTGACAATTACTCATAGAGTAGTCTACTGTTATGTAATATTATGGTGTTCTCATTGCAATTCGTCTTAGATTTGACTACTGACCATTACTCCTAGAGTAGTTTACTGTCATGTAATATTATAGTGTTCTCATGACAATTCGTCTTAGAATTGTCTACTGACAATTATTCCTAGAGTAGTCTACTTTGATATAATATTATGGTGTTCTCATGACAATTTTTCTTTGAATTGTCTACTGACAATTACTCCTAGAGTAGTCTACTGGCATGTAATATTATACTGCTCTCATGACAATTCTTCTTAGATTTGTCTACTGACAATTATTCCTAGAGTAGTCTACTGTCATGTAATATTATGGTGTTCACATGACAATTCTTCTTAGGGTTGTCTACTGACACTTACTCCTAGAGTAATCTACTCTCATGTAATATTATGGTGTTCTCATGGCAATTCTTCTTAGATTTGTCTACTGACAATTACTCCTAGAGTAGTCTACTGTCATGTAATATTATGGTGTTCTCATGGCAATTCTTCTTAGAGTTGTCTACTGACAATTATTCCTAGAGTAGTCTACTGTCATGTAATATTATGGTGTTCTCAAGGCAATTCTTCTTAGAGTTGTCTACTGAAAATTATTCATAGAGTAGACTATTTTCATGTAATATTATGGTATTCTCAAGGCAATTCTTCTTAGATTTGTCTGCTGACAATTACCCCTTGAGTAGTCTACTGTCATGTAATATTATGGTGTTCTCATGGCAATTCTTCTTAGAGTTGTGTACTGCCAATTATTCGTTGAGTAGTTTATTGTATTGTAATATTATGGTGTTCTCATGATAATTTTTTTTAGAGTTTTCTACTGACAATTACTCCTAGAGTAGTCTACTTTCATGTACTATTATAGTGTTCTCATGGCAATTCTTCCTAGAGTTGTCTACTGACAATTACTCCTAGAGTAGTCTACTGTCATGTAATATTATGGTGTTCTAGTGGCAATTCTTCTTAGAGTTGTCTACTGACAATTACTCCTAAGGTAGTCTACTGTCATGTAATATTATATTGCTCTCATGACAATTCTTCTTAGAGTTGTCTACTGACAATTACTCCTTGAGTAGTCTACTGTCATGTAATATTATGGTGTTCTCATGACAATTCTTCTTAGAGTTGTCTACTGAGAATTACTCCTAGAGTAGTCTACTGTCATGTAATATTATGGTGTTCTCGTGGCAATTCGTCTTAGAGTTGTCTACTGACAATTATTCCTAGAGTAGTCTACTGTCATGTAATATTATGGTTTTCTCATGGCAATTCTTCTTAGATTTGACTACTGACCATTACTCATAGAGTAGTTTACTGTCATGTAATATTATGGGTTTCTCATGGCAATTCTTCTTAGATTTGTCTACTGGCAATTACTCCTAGAGTAGCCTACTGTCATGTAATATTATGGTGTTTTCATGGCAATTCTTCTTAGAGTTGTCTACTGACCATTACTCCTAGAGTAGTCTACTGTCATGTAATATTATAGTGCTCTCATGACAATTCGTCTTAGATTTGTCTACTGACAATTACTCCTAGAGTAGTCTACTGTCATGTAATATTATGGTGTTCTCATGGCAATTCTTCCTAGAGTTGTCTACTGACAATTACTCCTAGAGTAATCTACTGTCATGTAATATTATGGTGTTCACATGACAATTCTTCTTAGGGTTGTCTACTGACACTTACTCCTAGAGTAATCTACTCTCATGTAATATTATGGTGTTCTCATGGCAATTCTTCTTAGATTTGTCTACTGACAATTACTCCTAGAGTAGTCTACTGTCATGTAATATTATGGTGTTCTCATGGCAATTCTTCTTAGAGTTGTCTACTGACAATTATTCCTAGAGTAGTCTACTGTCATGTAATATTATGGTGTTCTCAAGGCAATTCTTCTTAGAGTTGTCTACTGAAAATTATTCATAGAGTAGACTATTGTCATGTAATATTATGGTATTCTCAAGGCAATTCTTCTTAGATTTGTCTGCTGACAATTACCCCTTGAGTAGTCTACTGTCATGTAATATTATGGTGTTCTCATGGCAATTCTTCTTAGAGTTGTGTACTGCCAATTATTCGTAGAGTAGTTTATTGTATTGTAATATTATGGTGTTCTCATGGCAATTCTTCTTAGAGTTGTCTACTGACAATTACTCATAGAGTAGTCTACTGTTATGTAATATTATGGTGTTCTCATTGCAATTCGTCTTAGATTTGACACTGACCATTACTCCAGAGTAGTTTACTGTCATGTAATATTATAGTGTTCTCATGACAATTCGTCTTAGAATTGTCTACTGACAATTATTCCTAGAGTAATCTACTGTCATGTAATATTATACTGCTCTCATGACAATTCTTCTTAGATTTGTCTACTGACAATTACTCCTAGAGTAGTCTACTGTCATGTAATATTATGGTGTTTACATGACAATTCTTCTTAGAGTTGTCTACTGACAATTACTCCTAGAGTAGTGTACTGTCATGTAATATTATAGTGCTCTCATGGCAATTCGTCTTAGATTTGACTACTGACCATTACTCCTAGAGTAGTCTACTGTCATGTAATATTATGGTGTTCTCATGACAATTCTTCTTAGAGTTGTCTACTGACAATTACTCCTAGAGTAGTCTACTGTCATGTAATATTATGGTGTTCTCATGGCAATTCGTCTTAGAGTTGTCTACTGACAATTATTCCTAGAGTAGTCTACTGTCATGTAATATTATGGTTTTCTCATGGCAATTCTTCTTAGATTTGACTACTGACCATTACTCCTAGAGTAGTTTACTGTCATGTAATATTATGGGTTTCTCATGGCAATTCTTCTTAGATTTGTCTACTGGCAATTACTCCTAGAGTAGCCTACTGTCATGTAATATTATGGTGTTTTCATGGCAATTCTTCTTAGAGTTGTCTACTGACAATTACTCCTAGAGTAATCTACTGTCATGTAATATTATGGTGTTCACATGACAATTCTTCTTAGGGTTGTCTACTGACACTTACTCCTAGAGTAATCTACTCTCATGTAATATTATGGTGTTCTCATGGCAATTCTTCTTAGATTTGTCTACTGACAATTACTCCTAGAGTAGTCTACTGTCATGTAATATTATGGTGTTCTCATGGCAATTCTTCTTAGAGTTGTCTACTGAAAATTATTCATAGAGTACACTATTGTCATGTAATATTATGGTATTCTCAAGGCAATTCTTCTTAGATTTGTCTACTGACAATTACCCCTTGAGTAGTCTACTGTCATGTAATATTATGGTGTTCTCATGGCAATTCTTCTTAGAGTTGTGTACTGCCAATTATTCGTAGAGTAGTTTATTGTATTGTAATATTATGGTGTTCTCATGGCAATTCTTCTTAGAGTTGTCTACTGACAATTACTCATAGAGTAGTCTACTGTCATGTAATATTATGGTGTTCTCATGGCAATTCTTCTTAGAGTTTTCTACTGACAATTACTCATAGAGTAGTCTACTGTTATGTAATATTATGGTGTTCTCATTGCAATTCGTCTTAGATTTGACTACTGACCATTACTCCTAGAGTAGTTTACTGTCATGTAATATTATAGTGTTCTCATGACAATTCGTCTTAGAATTGTCTACTGACAATTATTCCTAGAGTAGTCTACTCTGATATAATATTATGGTGTTCTCATGACAATTTTTCTTTGAATTGTCTACTGACAATTACTCCTAGAGTAGTCTACTGGCATGTAATATTATACTGCTCTCATGACAATTCTTCTTAGATTTGTCTACTGACAATTATTCCTAGAGTAGTCTACTGTCATGTAATATTATGGTGTTTACATGACAATTCTTCTTAGAGTTGTCTACTGACAATTACTCCTAGAGTAGTGTACTGTCATGTAATATTATAGTGCTCTCATGGCAATTCGTCTTAGATTTGACTACTGACCATTACTCCTAAAGTAGTTTACTGTCATGTAATATTATGGTGTTCTCATGACAATTCTTCTTAGAGTTGTCTACTGACAATTACTCCTTGAGTAGTCTACTGTCATGTAATATTATACTGCTCTCATGACAATTCTTCTTAGATTTGTCTACTGACAATTACTCCTAGAGTAGTCTACTGTCATGTAATATTATGGTGTTCTCATGACAATTCTTCCTAGAGTTGTCTACTGACAATTACTCCTAGAGTAGTCTACTGTCATGTAATATTATGGTGTTTACATGACAATTCTTCTTAGAGTTGTCTACTGACAATTACTCCTAGAGTAGTGTACTGTCATGTAATATTATGGTGTTCTCATGACATTTTTTCTTAGAATTGTCTACTGACAATTACTCCTAGAGTAGTCTACTGTCATGTAATATTATACTGCTCTCATGACAATTCTTCTGAGATTTGTCTACTGACAATTACTCCTAGAGTAGTCTACTGTCATGTAATATTATGGTGTTCTCATGACAATTCTTCTTAGAGTTGTCTACTGACCATTACTCCTAGAGTAGTCTACTGTCATATAATATTATGGTGTTCTCAAGGCAATTCTTCTTACAGTTGTCTACTGACAATTACTCCTAGAGTAATCTACTGTCATGTAATATTATGGTGTTTACATGACAATTCTTCTTAGAGTTGTCTACTGACAATTACCCCTAGAGTAGTGTGCTGTCATGTAATATTATAGTGCTCTCATGACAATTCTTCTTAGATTTGTCTACTGACAATTACTCCTAGAGTAGTCTACTGTCATGTAATATTATGGTGTTCTCATGATAATTCTTCTTAGAGTTGTCTACTGACAATTACACCTAGAGTAATCTACTGTCATGTAATATTTTGGTGTTCACATGACAATTCTTCTTAGAGTTGTCTACTGACACTTCCTCCTAGAGTAGTCTACTGTCATGTAATATTATGGTGTTCTAATGGCAATTCTTCTTAGAGTTGTCTACTGACAGTTATTCCTAGAGTAGTTTATTGTTTTGTAATATTATAGTGTTTTCATGGCAATTCTTCTTAGAGTTTTCTACTGACAATTACTCCTAGAGTAGTCTACTGTTATGTAATATTATGGTGTTCTCATGGCAATTCTTCTTAGAGTTGTCTACTGACAATTACTCATAGAGTAATCTACTGTCATGTAATATTATGGTGTTCTCATGGCAATTCGTCTTAGAGTTGTCTACTGACAATTATTCCTAGAGTAGTCATACTGTCATGTAATATTATGGGCTTCTCATGGCAATTCTTCTTAGAGTTGTCTACTGGCAATTTCTCATAGAGTAATCTACTCTCATGTAATATTATGGGGTTCTCATGGCAAATCTTCTTAGAGTTGTCTATTGACAATTACTCCTAGAGTAGTCTACTGTCTTGTAATATTATGGGGTTCTCATGACAATTCTTCTTACATTTGTCTACTGACAATTACTCCTAGAGTAGTCTACTGTCAAGTAATATTATGGTGTTCTCCTGACAATTCTTCTTAGATTTGTCTACTGAAAATTACTCCTAGAGTAGTCTACTGTCATGTAATATTATGGTGTTCTCATGGCAATTCTTCCTAGAGTTGTCTACTGACAATTACTCCTAGAGTAGTCTACTGTCATGTAATATTATGGTGTTTACATGACAATTCTTCTTAGAGTTGTCTACTGACAATTACTCCTAGAGTAGTGTACTGTCATGTAATATTATAGTGCTCTCATGACAATTCTTCTTATATTTGTCTACTGACTATTACTCCTAGAGTAGTCTACTGTCATGTAGTATTATGGTGTTCTCATGATAATTCTTCTTAGAGTTGTCTACTGACAATTACACCTAGAGTAATCTACTGTCATGTAATATTATGGTGTTCACATGACAATTCTTCTTAGAGTTGTCTACTGACACTTACTCCTAGAGTAGTCTACTGTCATGTAATATTATGGTGTTCTAATGGCAATTCTTCTTAGAGTTGTCTACTGACAGTTATTCCTAGATTAGTTTATTGTTTTGTAATATTATGGTTTTCTCATGGCAATTCTTCTTAGAGTTGTCTACTGACAATTACTCCTAGAGTAGTGTACTGTCATGTAATATTATAGTGCTCTCATGGCAATTCGTCTTAGATTTGACTACTGACCATTATTCCTAAAGTAGTTTACTGTCATGTAATACTAAGGTGTTCTCATGACAATTTTTCTTAGATTTGTCTACTGACAATTACTCCTAGAGTAGTCTACTGTCATGTAATATTATGGTGCTCTCATGGCAATTCTTCTTAGACTTGTCTACTGACAATTACTCCTAAAGTAGTCTACTGTCATGTAATATTATGGTGTTCTCATGACAATTCTTCTTAGAGTTGTCTACTGACAATTACTCCTAGAGTAGTCTACCGTCATGTAGTATTATACTGCTCTCATGACAATTCTTCTTAGATTTGTCTACTGACAATTACTCCTAGAGTAGTCTACTGTCATGTAATATTATGGTGTTCTCATGACAATTCTTCCTAGAGTTGTCTACTGACAATTACTCCTAGAGTAGTCTACTGTCATGTAATATTATGGTGTTTACATGACAATTCTTCTTAGAGTTGTCTACTGACAATTACTCCTAGAGTAGTGTACTGTCATGTAATATTATGGTGTTCTCATGGCAATTCTTCTTAGAGTTGTGTACTGCCAATTATTCGTAGATTAGTTTATTGTATTGTAATATTATGGTGTTCTCATGGCAATTCTTCTTAGAGTTGTCTACTGACAATTACTCATAGAGTAGTCTACTGTCATGTAATATTATGGTGTTCTCATGGCAATTCTTCTTAGAGTTATTTACTGACAATTACTCATAGAGTAGTCTACTTATATGTAATATTATGGTGTTCTCATTACAATTCGTCTTAGATTTGACTACTGACCATTACTCCTAGAGTAGTTTACTGTCATGTAATATTATAGTGTTCTCATGACAATTCGTCTTAAAATTGTCTACTGACAATTATTCCTAGAGTAATCTACTCTGATATAATATTATGGTGTACTCATGACAATTTTTCTTTGAATTGTCTACTGACAATTACTCCTAGAGTAGTCTACTGTCATGTAATATTATACTGCTCTCATGACAATTCTTCTTAGATTTGTCTACTGACAATTACTCCTACAGTAGTCTACTGTCATGTAATATTATGGTGTTTACATGACAATTCTTCTTAGAGTTGTCTACTGACAATTACTCCTAGAGTAGTGTACTGTCATGTAATATTATAGTGCTCTCATGGCAATTCGTCTTAGATTTGACTACTGACCATTACTCCTAAAGTAGTTTACTGTCATGTAATATTATGGTGTTCTCTTGACAATTTTTCTTAGATTTGTCTACTGACAATTATTCCTAGAGTAGTCTACTGTCATGTAATATTATGGTGTTCTCATGGCAATTCTTCTTAGAGCTGTCTACTGACAATTACTCCTAAAGTAGTCTACTGTCATGTAATATTATGGTGTTCTCATGACAATTCTTCTTAGAGTTGTCTACTGACAATTACTCCTAGAGTAGTCTACTGTCATGTAATATTATGGTGTTTACATGACAATTCTTCTTAGAGTTGTCTACTGACAATTACTCCTAGAGTAGTGTACTGTCATGTAATATTATAGTGCTCCCATGACAATTCTTCTTATATTTGTCTACTGACTATTACTCCTAGAGTAGTCTACTGTCATGTAATATTATGGTGTTCTCATGATAATTCTTCTTAGAGTTGTATACTGACAATTACACCTAGAGTAATCTACTGTCATGTAATATTATGGTGTTCACATGACAATTCTTCTTAGAGTTGTCTACTGACACTTACTCCTAGAGTAGTCTACTGTCATGTAATATTATGGTGTTCTAATGGCAATTCTTCTTAGAGTTGTCTACTGACAGTTATTCCTAGAGTAGTTTATTGTTTTGTAATATTATGGTGTTCTCATGGCAATTCTTCTTAGAGTTGTCTACTGACAATTACTCCTAGAGTAGTGTACTGTCATGTAATATTATAGTGCTCTCATGGCAATTCTTCTTAGATTTGACTACTGACCATTACTCCTAAAGTAGTTTACTGTCATGTAATATTATGGTGTTCTCATGACAATTTTTCTTATATTTGTCTACTGACAATTACTCCTAGAGTAGTCTACTGTCATGTAATATTATGGTGCTCTCATGGCAATTCTTCCTAGAGTTGTCTACTGACAATTACTCCTAAAGTAGTCTACTGTCATGTAATATTATGGTGTTCTCATGACAATTCTTCTTAGAGTTGTCTACTGACAATTACTCCTAGAGTAGTCTACTGTCATGTAATATTATGGTGTTCTCATGATAATTCTTCTTAGAGTTGTCTACTGACAATTACTCCTAGAGTAGTGTACTGTCATGTAATATTATGGTGTTCTCATGGCAATTCTTCTTAGAGTTGTGTACTGCCAATTATCCGTAGAGTAGTTTATTGTATTGTAATATTATGGTGTTCTCATGGCAATTCTTCTTAGAGTTGTCTACTGACAATTACTCATAGAGTAGTCTACTGTCATGTAATATTATGGTGTTCTCATGGCAATTCTTCTTAGAGTTATCTACTGACAATTACTCATAGAGTAGTCTACTTATATGTAATATTATGGTGTTCTCATTGCAATTCGTCTTAGATTTGACTACTGACCATTACTCCTAGAATAGTTTACTGTCATGTAATATTATAGTGCTCTCATGACAATTCGTCTTAGAATTGTCTACTGACAATTATTCCTAGAGTAATCTACTCTGATATAATATTATGGTGTTCTCATGACAATTTTTCTTTGAATTGTCTACTGACAATTACTCCTAGAGTAGTCTACTGTCATGTAATATTATACTGCTCTCATGACAATTCTTCTTAGATTTGTCTACTGACAATTACTCCTACAGTAGTCTACTGTCATGTAATATTATGGTGTTTACATGACAATTCTTCTTAGAGTTGTCTACTGACAATTACTCCTAGAGTAGTGTACTGTCATGTAATATTATAGTGCTCTCATGGCAATTCGTCTTAGATTTGACTACTGACCATTACTCCTAAAGTAGTTTACTGTCATGTAATATTATGGTGTTCTCATGACAATTTTTCTTAGATTTGTCTACTGACAATTATTCCTAGAGTAGTCTACTGTCATGTAATATTATGGTGTTCTCATGGCAATTCTTCTTAGAGTTGTCTACTGACAATTACTCCTAAAGTAGTCTACTGTCATGTAATATTATTGTGTTCTCATGACAATTCTTCTTAGAGTTGTCTACTGACAATTACTCCTAGAGTAGTCTACTGTCATGTAATATTATGGTGTTTACATGACAATTCTTCTTAGAGTTGTCTACTGACAATTACTCCTAGAGTAGTGTACTGTCATGTAATATTATAGTGCTCCCATGACAATTCTTCTTATATTTGTCTACTGACTATTACTCCTAGAGTAGTCTACTGTCATGTAATATTATGGTGTTCTCATGATAATTCTTCTTAGAGTTGTATACTGACAATTACACCTAGAGTAATCTACTGTCATGTAATATTATGGTGTTCACATGACAATTCTTCTTAGAGTTGTCTACTGACACTTACTCCTAGAGTAGTCTACTGTCATGTAATATTATGGTGTTCTAATGGCAATTCTTCTTAGAGTTGTCTACTGACAGTTATTCCTAGAGTAGTTTATTGTTTTGTAATATTATGGTGTTCTCATGGCAATTCTTCTTAGAGTTGTCTACTGACAATTACTCCTAGAGTAGTGTACTGTCATGTAATATTATAGTGCTCTCATGGCAATTCTTCTTAGATTTGACTACTGACCATTACTCCTAAAGTAGTTTACTGTCATGTAATATTATGGTGTTCTCATGACAATTTTTCTTATATTTGTCTACTGACAATTACTCCTAGAGTAGTCTACTGTCATGTAATATTATGGTGCTCTCATGGCAATTCTTCCTAGAGTTGTCTACTGACAATTACTCCTAAAGTAGTCTACTGTCATGTAATATTATGGTGTTCTCATGACAATTCTTCTTAGAGTTGTCTACTGACAATTACTCCTAGAGTAGTCTACTGTCATGTAATATTATGGTGTTCTCATGATAATTCTTCTTAGAGTTGTCTACTGACAATTACTCCTAGAGTAGTGTACTGTCATGTAATATTATGGTGTTCTCATGGCAATTCTTCTTAGAGTTGTGTACTGCCAATTATCCGTAGAGTAGTTTATTGTATTGTAATATTATGGTGTTCTCATGGCAATTCTTCTTAGAGTTGTCTACTGACAATTACTCATAGAGTAGTCTACTGTCATGTAATATTATGGTGTTCTCATGGCAATTCTTCTTAGAGTTATCTACTGACAATTACTCATAGAGTAGTCTACTTATATGTAATATTATGGTGTTCTCATTGCAATTCGTCTTAGATTTGACTACTGACCATTACTCCTAGAATAGTTTACTGTCATGTAATATTATAGTGTTCTCATGACAATTCGTCTTAGAATTGTCTACTGACAATTATTCCTAGAGTAATCTACTCTGATATAATATTATGGTGTTCTCATGACAATTTTTCTTTGAATTGTCTACTGACAATTACTCCTAGAGTAGTCTACTGTCATGTAATATTATACTGCTCTCATGACAATTCTTCTTAGATTTGTCTACTGACAATTACTCCTACAGTAGTCTACTGTCATGTAATATTATGGTGTTTACATGACAATTCTTCTTAGAGTTGTCTACTGACAATTACTCCTAGAGTAGTGTACTGTCATGTAATATTATAGTGCTCTCATGGCAATTCGTCTTAGATTTGACTACTGACCATTACTCCTAAAGTAGTTTACTGTCATGTAATATTATGGTGTTCTCATGACAATTTTTCTTAGATTTGTCTACTGACAATTATTCCTAGAGTAGTCTACTGTCATGTAATATTATGGTGTTCTCATGGCAATTCTTCTTAGAGTTGTCTACTGACAATTACTCCTAAAGTAGTCTACTGTCATGTAATATTATTGTGTTCTCATGACAATTCTTCTTAGAGTTGTCTACTGACAATTACTCCTAGAGTAGTCTACTGTCATGTAATATTATGGTGTTTACATGACAATTCTTCTTAGAGTTGTCTACTGACAATTACTCCTAGAGTAGTGTACTGTCATGTAATATTATAGTGCTCCCATGACAATTCTTCTTATATTTGTCTACTGACTATTACTCCTAGAGTAGTCTACTGTCATGTAATATTATGGTGTTCTCATGATAATTCTTCTTAGAGTTGTCTACTGACAATTACACCTAGAGTAATCTACTGTCATGTAATATTATGGTGTTCACATGACAATTCTTCTTAGAGTTGTCTACTGACACTTACTCCTAGAGTAGTCTACTGTCATGTAATATTATGGTGTTCTAATGGCAATTCTTCTTAGAGTTGTCTACTGACAGTTATTCCTAGAGTAGTTTATTGTTTTGTAATATTATGGTGTTCTCATGGCAATTCTTCTTAGAGTTGTCTACTGACAATTACTCCTAGAGTAGTGTACTGTCATGTAATATTATAGTGCTCTCATGGCAATTCTTCTTAGATTTGACTACTGACCATTCCTCCTAAAGTAGTTTACTGTTATGTAATATTATGGTGTTCTCATGACAATTTTTCTTATATTTGTCTACTGACAATTACTCCTAGAGTAGTCTACTGTCATGTAATATTATGGTGCTCTCATGGCAATTCTTCCTAGAGTTGTCTACTGACAATTACTCCTAAAGTAGTCTACTGTCATGTAATATTATGGTGTTCTCATGACAATTCTTCTTAGAGTTGTCTACTGACAATTACTCCTAGAGTAGTCTACTGTCATGTAATATTATACTGCTCTCATGACAATTCTTCTTAGATTTGTCTACTGACAATTACTCCTAGAGTAGTCTACTGTCATGTAATATTATGGTGTTCTCATGATAATTCTTCTTAGAGTTGTCTACTGACAATTACACCTAGAGTAATCTACTGTCATGTAATATTATGGTGTTCACATGACAATTCTTCTTAGAGTTGTCTACTGACACTTACTCCTAGAGTAGTCTACTGTCATGTAATATTATGGTGTTCTAATGGCAATTCTTCTTAGAGTTGTCTACTGACAGTTATTCCTAGAGTAGTTTATTGTTTTGTAATATTATGGTGTTCTCAAGGCAATTCTTCTTAGAGTTGTCTACTGACAATTACTCCTAGAGTAGTGTACTGTCATGTAATATTATAGTGCTCTCATGGCAATTCGTCTTAGATTTGACTACTGACCATTACTCCTAAAGTAGTTTACTGTCATGTAATATTATGGTGTTCTCATGACAATTTTTCTTAGATTTGTCTACTGACAATTACTCCTAGAGTAGTCTACTGTCATGTAATATTATGGTGCTCTCATGGCAATTCTTCTTAGAGTTGTCTACTGACAATTACTCCTAAAGTAGTCTACTGTCATGTAATATTATGGTGTTCTCATGACAATTCTTCTTAGAGTTGTCTACTGACAATTACTCCTAGAGTAGTCTACTGTCATGTAATATTATACTGCTCTCATGACAATTCTTCTTAGATTTGTCTACTGACAATTACTCCTAGAGTAGTCTACTGTCATATAATATTATGGTGTTCTCATGACAATTCTTCCTAGAGTTGTCTACTGACAATTACTCCTAGAGTAGTCTACTGTCATGTAATATTATGATGTTTACATGACAATTCTTCTTAGAGTTGTCTAATGACAATTACTCCTAGAGTAGTGTACTGTCATGTAATATTATGGTGTTCTCAAGGCAATTCTTCTTACAGTTGTCTACTGACAATTACTCCTAGAGTAGTCTACTGTCATGTAATATTATGGTGTTTACATGACAATTCTTATTAGAGTTGTCTACTGACAATTACTCCTAGAGTAGTGTGCTGTCATGTAATATTATAGTGCTCTCATGACAATTCTTCTTAGATTTGTCTACTGACAATTACTCCTAGAGTAGTCTACTGTCATGTAATATTATGGTGTTCTCATGATAATTCTTCTTAGAGTTGTCTACTGACAATTACACCTAGAGTAATCTACTGTCATGTAATATTTTGGTGTTCACATGACAATTCTTCTTAGAGTTGTCTACTGACACTTACTCCTAGAGTAGTCTACTGTCATGTAATATTATGGTGTTCTAATGGCAATTCTTCTTAGAGTTGTCTACTGACAGTTATTCCTAGAGTAGTTTATTGTTTTGTAATATTATAGTGTTCTCATGGCAATTCTTCTTAGAGTTTTCTACTGACAATTACTCCTAGAGTAGTCTACTGTTATGTAATATTATGGTGTTCTCATGGCAATTCTTCTTAGAGTTGTCTACTGACAATTACTCATAGAGTAGTCTACTGTCATGTAATATTATGGTGTTCTCATTGCAATTCGTCTTAGAGTTGTCTACTGACAATTATTCCTAGAGTAGTCATACTGTCATGTAATATTATGGGCTTCTCATGGCAATTCTTCTTAGAGTTGTCTACTGGCAATTTCTCATAGAGTAATCTACTCTCATGTAATATTATGGGGTTCTCATGGCAAATCTTCTTAGAGTTGTCTACTGACAATTACTCCTAGAGTAGTCTACTGTCATGTAATAATATGGGGTACTCATGACAATTCTTCTTACATTTGTCTACTGACGATTACTCCTAGAGTAGTCTACTGTCAAGTAATATTATGGTGTTCTCCTGACAATTCTTCTTGGAGTTGTCTACTAACAATTACTCCTAGAGTAGTCTACTGTCATGTAATATTATAGTGTTCTCAAGGCAAATCTCCCTAGAGTTGTCAACTGACAATTACTCCTAGAGTAATCTATTCTCATGTAATATTAAGGTGTTCTCATTGCAATTCTTCTTAGATTTGTCTACTGACAATTACTCCTAGAGTAGTCTACTGTCAAGTAATATTATGGTGTTCTCATGGTAATTCATCTTAGAGTTGTCTTCTGACAATTATTCCTAGAGTAATCTACTGTCATGTAATATTATGGTGTTCTCATGGCAATTCTTCTTAGAGTTGTCTACTGACAATTATTCATAGAGTAGTCGATTGTCATGTAATATTATGGTATTCTCAAGGCAATTCTTCTTAGATTTGTCTACTGACACTTACTCCTAGAGTAGTCTACTGTCATGTAATATTATGGTGTTCTCATAGCAATTCTTCTTAGTTGTGTACTGACAATTACTCATAGAGTAGTTTATTGTATTGTAATATTATGGTGTTCTCATGGCAATTCTTCTTAGATTTGTCTACTGACAATTATTCATAGAGTGGTTTTTTGTCATGTAATATTATGGGTTTCTCATGGCAATTCTTCTTAGAGTTGTCTACTGGCAATTACTCATAGAGTAATCTACTCTCATGTAATATTATGGGGTTCTCATGGCAATTCTTCTTTGATTTGTCCACTGACAATTACTCCTAGAGTAGTCTACTGTCATGTAATATTATAGTGCTCTCATGCCAGTTCTTCTGAGATTTGTCTACTGACAATTACCCCTAGAGTAGTCTACTGTCATGTAATATTATGGTGTTCTCATGATAATTTTTCTTATAGTTTTCTACTGACAATTACTCCTAGAGTAGTCTACTTTCATGTACTATTATAGTGTTTTCATGGCAATTCTTCCTAAAGTTGTCTACTGACAATTACTCCTAGAGTAGTCTACTGTCGTGTAATATTATGGTGTTCTAGTGGCAATTCTTCTTAGAGTTGTCTATTGACAATTACTCCTAGAGTAGTCTACTGTCATGTAATATTATAGTGCTCTCATGACAATTCTTCTTAGAGTTGTCTACTGACAATTACTCCTTGAGTAGTCTACTGTCATGTAATATTATGGTGTTCTCATGACAATTCTTCTTAGAGTTGTCTACTGACAATTACTCCTAGAGTAGTCTACTGTCATGTAATATTATGGTGTTCTCATGGCAATTCGTCTTAGAGTTGTCTACTGACAATTATTCCTAGAGTAGTCTACTGTCATGTAATATTATGGTTTTCTCATGGCAATTCTTCTTAGATTTGACTACTGACCATTACTCCTAGAGTAGTTTACTGTCATGTAATATTATGGGTTTCTCACGGCAATTCTTCTTAGATTTGTCTACTGGCAATTACTCCTAGAGTAGCCTACTGTCATGTAATATTATGGTGTTCTCATGGCAATTCTTCTTAGAGTTGTCTACTGACAATTACTCCTAGAGTAGTCTACTGTCATGTAATATTATAGTGCTCTCATGACAATTCGTCTTAGATTTGTCTACTGACAATTACTCCTAAAGTAGTCTACTGTCATGTAATATTATGGTGTTCTCATGGCAATTCTTCCTAGAGTTGTCTACTGACAATTACTCCTAGAGTAATCTACTGTCATGTAATATTATGGTTTTCACATGACAATTCTTCTTAGGGTTGTCTACTGACACTTACTCCTAGAGTAATCTACTCTCATGTAATATTATGGTGTTCTCATGGCAATTCTTCTTAGATTTGTCTACTGACAATTACTCCTAGAGTAGTCTACTGTCATGTAATATTATGGTATTCTCAAGGCAATTCTTCTTAGATTTGTCTACTGACAATTACCCCTTGAGTAGTCTACTGTCATGTAATATTATGGTGTTCTCATGGCAATTCTTCTTAGAGTTGTGTACTGCCAATTATTCGTAGAGTAGTTTATTGTATTGTAATATTATGGTGTTCTCATGGCAATTCTTCTTAGAGTTGTCTACTGACAATTACTCATAGAGTAGTCTACTGATATGTAATATTATGGTGTTCTCATGGCAATTCTTCTTAGAGTTATCTACTGACAATTACTCATAGAGTAGTCTACTGTTATGTAATATTATGGTGTTCTCATTGCAATTCGTCTTAGATTTGACTACTGACCATTACTCCTAGAGTAGTCTACTGTCATGTAATATTATAGTGTTCTCATGACAATTCGTCTTAGAATTGTCTACTGACAATTATTCCTAGAGTAATCTACTCTGATATAATATTATGGTGTTCTCATGACAATTTTTCTTTGAATTGTCTACTGACAAATACTCCTAGAGTAGTCTACTGTCATGTAATATTATACTGCTCTCATGACAATTCTTCTTAGATTTGTCTACTGACAATTACTCCTAGAGTAGTCTACTGTCATGTAATATTATGGTGTTTACATAACAATTCTTCTTAGAGTTGTCTACTGACAATTACTCCTAGAGTAGTGTACTGTCATGTAATATTATAGTGCTCTCATGGCAATTCGTCTTAGATTTGACTACTGACCATTACTCCTAAAGTAGTTTACTGTCATGTAATATTATGGTGTTCTCATGACAATTTTTCTTAGATTTGTCTACTGACAATTACTCCTAGAGTAGTCTACTGTCATGTAATATTATGGTGTTCTCATGGCAATTCTTCCTAGAGTTGTCTACTGACAATTACTCCTAGAGTAGTGTACTGTCATGTAATATTATGGTGTTTACATGACAATTCTTCTTAGAGTTGTCTACTGACAATTACTCCTAGAGTAGTGTACTGTCATGTAATATTATAGTGCTCTCATGACAATTCTTCTTATATTTGTCTACTGACTATTACTCCTAGAGTAGTCTACTGTCATGTAATATTATGGTGTTCTCATGATAATTCTTCTTAGAGTTGTCTACTGACAATTACACCTAGAGTAATCTACTGTCATGTAATATTATGGTGTTCACATGACAATTCTTCTTAGGGTTGTCTACTGACACTTACTCCTAGAGTAGTCTACTGTCATGTAATATTATGGTGTTCTAATGGCAATTCTTCTTAGAGTTGTCTACTGACAATTATTCCTAGAGTAGTTTATTGTTTTGTAATATTATGGTGTTCTCATGGCAATTCTTCTTAGAGTTGTCTACTGACAATTACTCCTAGAGTAGTGTACTGTCATGTAATATTATAGTGCTCTCATGGCAATTCGTCTTAGATTTGACTACTGACCATTACTCCTAAAGTAGTTTACTGTCATGTAATATTATGGTGTTCTCATGACAATTTTTCTTAGATTTGTCTACTGACAATTACTCCTAGAGTAGTCTACTGTCATGTAATATTATGGTGCTCTCATGGCAATTCTTCTTAGAGTTGTCTACTGACAATTACTCCTAAAGTAGTCTACTGTCATGTAATATTATGGTGTTCTCATGACAATTCTTCTTAGAGTTGTCTACTGACAATTACTCCTAGAGTAGTCTACTGTCATGTAATATTATACTGCTCTCATGACAATTCTTCTTAGATTTGTCTACTGACAATTACTCCTAGAGTAGTCTACTGTCATGTAATATTATGGTGTTCACATGACAATTCTTCTTAGAGTTGTCTACTGACACTTACTCCTAGAGTAGTCTACTGTCATGTAATATTATGGTGTTCTAATGGCAATTCTTCTTAGAGTTGTCTACTGACAGTTATTCCTAGAGTAGTTTATTGTTTTGTAATATTATAGTGTTCTCATGGCAATTCTTCTTAGAGTTTTCTACTGACAATTACTCCTAGAGTAGTCTACTGTTATGTAATATTATGGTGTTCCCATGGCAATTCTTCTTAGAGTTGTCTACTGACAATTACTCATAGAGTAGTCTACTGTCATGTAATATTATGGTGTTCTCATGGCAATTCGTCTTAGAGTTGTCTACTGACAATTATTCCTAGAGTAGTCATACTGTCATGTAATATTATGGGCTTCTCATGGCAATTCTTCTTAGAGTTGTCTACTGGCAATTTCTCATAGAGTAATCTACTCTCATGTAATATTATGGGGTTCTCATGGCAAATCTTCTTAGAGTTGTCTACTGACAATTACTCCTAGAGTAGTCTACTGTCATGTAATATTAGAGTACTCTCATGACAATTCTTCTTACATTTGTCTACTGACAATTACTCCTAGAGTAGTCTACTGTCAAGTAATATTATGGTGTTCTCCTGACAATTCTTCTTGGAGTTGTCTACTAACAATTACTCCTAGAGTAGTCTACTGTCATGTAATATTATAGTGTTCTCACGGCAATTCTCCCTAGAGTTGTCAACTGACAATTACTCCAAGAGTAATCTACTCTCATGTAATATTAAGGTGTTCTCATTGCAATTCTTCTTAGATTTGTCTACTGACAATTACCCCTAGAGTAGTCTACTGTCAAGTAATATTATGGTGCTCTCATGGTAATTCATCTTAGAGTTGTCTACTGACAATTATTCCTAGAGTAATCTACTGTCATGTAATATTATGGTGTTCTCATGGCAATTCTTCTTAGAGTTGTCTACTGACAATTATTCATAGAGTAGTCGATTGTCATGTAATATTATGGTATTCTCAAGGCAATTCTTCTTAGATTTGTCTACTGACACTTACTCCTAGAGTAGTCTACTGTCATGTAATATTATGGTGTTCTCATAGCAATTCTTCTTAGTTGTGTACTGACAATTATTCATAGAGTAGTTTATTGTATTGTAATATTATGGTGTTCTCATGGCAATTCTTCTTAGATTTGTCTACTGACAATTATTCATAGAGTAGTTTTCTGTCATGTAATATTATGGGTTTCTCATGGCAATTCTTCTTAGAGTTGTCTACTGGCAATTACTCATAGAGTAATCTACTCTCATGTAATATTATGGGGTTCTCATGGCAATTCTTCTTAGATTTGTCTACTGACAATTACTCCTAGAGTAGTCTACTGTCATGTAATATTATGGTGTTCTAGTGGCAATTCTTCTTAGAGTTGTCTACTGACAATTACTCCTAGAGTAATCTACTGTCATGTAATATTATAGTGCTCTCATGCCAGTTCTTCTGAGATTTGTCTACTGACAATTACCCCTTGAGTAGTCTACTGTCAAGTAATATTATGGTGTTCTCATGATAATTTTTCTTAGAGTTTTCTACTGACAATTACTCCTAGAGTAGTCTACTTTCATGTACTATTATAGTGTTCTCATGGCAATTCTTCCTAGAGTTGTCTACTGACAATTACTCCTAGAGTAGTCTACTGTCATGTAATATTATGGTGTTCTAGTGGCAATTCTTCTTAGAGTTGTCTACTGACAATTACTACTAGAGTAGTCTACTGTCATGTAATATTATAGTGCTCTCATGACAATTCTTCTTAGAGTGTCTACTGACAATTACTCCTTGAGTAGTCTACTGTCATGTAATATTATGGTGTTCTCATGACAATTCTTCTTAGAGTTGTCTACTGACAATTACTCCTAGAGTAGTCTACTGTCATGTAATATTATGGTGTTCTCATGGCAATTCGTCTTAGAGTTGTCTACTGACAATTATTCCTAGAGTAGTCTACTGTCATGTAATATTATGGTGTTCTCATGGCAATTCTTCCTAGAGTTGTCTACTGACAATTACTCCTAGAGTAGTGTACTGTCATGTAATATTATGGTGTTTACATGACAATTCTTCTTAGAGTTGTCTACTGACAATTACTCCTAGAGTAGTGTACTGTCATGTAATATTATAGTGCTCTCATGACAATTCTTCTTATATTTGTCTACTGACTATTACTCCTAGAGTAGTCTACTGTCATGTAATATTATGGTGTTCTCATGATAATTCTTCTTAGAGTTGTCTACTGACAATTACACCTAGAGTAATCTACTGTCATGTAATATTATGGTGTTCACATGACAATTCTTCTTAGAGTTGTCTACTGACACTTACTCCTAGAGTAGTCTACTGTCATGTAATATTATGGTGTTCTAATGGCAATTCTTCTTAGAGTTGTCTACTGACAATTATTCCTAGAGTAGTTTATTGTTTTGTAATATTATGGTGTTCTCATGGCAATTCTTCTTAGAGTTGTCTACTGACAATTACTCCTAGAGTAGTGTACTGTCATGTAATATTATAGTGCTCTCATGGCAATTCGTCTTAGATTTGACTACTGACCATTACTCCTAAAGTAGTTTACTGTCATGTAATATTATGGTGTTCTCATGACAATTTTTCTTAGATTTGTCTACTGACAATTACTCCTAGAGTAGTCTACTGTCATGTAATATTATGGTGCTCTCATGGCAATTCTTCTTAGAGTTGTCTACTGACAATTACTCCTAGAGTAGTCTACTGTCATGTAATATTATACTGCTCTCATGACAATTCTTCTTAGATTTGTCTACTGACAATTACTCCTAGAGTAGTCTACTGTCATGTAATATTATGGTGTTCACATGACAATTCTTCTTAGAGTTGTCTACTGACACTTACTCCTAGAGTAGTCTACTGTCATGTAATATTATGGTGTTCTAATGGCAATTCTTCTTAGAGTTGTCTACTGACAGTTATTCCTAGAGTAGTTTATTGTTTTGTAATATTATAGTGTTCTCATGGCAATTCTTCTTAGAGTTTTCTACTGACAATTACTCCTAGAGTAGTCTACTGTTATGTAATATTATGGTGTTCCCATGGCAATTCTTCTTAGAGTTGTCTACTGACAATTACTCATAGAGTAGTCTACTGTCATGTAATATTATGGTGTTCTCATGGCAATTCGTCTTAGAGTTGTCTACTGACAATTATTCCTAGAGTAGTCATACTGTCATGTAATATTATGGGCTTCTCATGGCAATTCTTCTTAGAGTTGTCTACTGGCAATTTCTCATAGAGTAATCTACTCTCATGTAATATTATGGGGTTCTCATGGCAAATCTTCTTAGAGTTGTCTACTGACAATTACTCCTAGAGTAGTCTACTGTCATGTAATATTAGAGTACTCTCATGACAATTCTTCTTACATTTGTCTACTGACAATTACTCCTAGAGTAGTCTACTGTCAAGTAATATTATGGTGTTCTCCTGACAATTCTTCTTGGAGTTGTCTACTAACAATTACTCCTAGAGTAGTCTACTGTCATGTAATATTATAGTGTTCTCACGGCAATTCTCCCTAGAGTTGTCAACTGACAATTACTCCAAGAGTAATCTACTCTCATGTAATATTAAGGTGTTCTCATTGCAATTCTTCTTAGATTTGTCTACTGACAATTACCCCTAGAGTAGTCTACTGTCAAGTAATATTATGGTGCTCTCATGGTAATTCATCTTAGAGTTGTCTACTGACAATTATTCCTAGAGTAATCTACTGTCATGTAATATTATGGTGTTCTCATGGCAATTCTTCTTAGAGTTGTCTACTGACAATTATTCATAGAGTAGTCGATTGTCATGTAATATTATGGTATTCTCAAGGCAATTCTTCTTAGATTTGTCTACTGACACTTACTCCTAGAGTAGTCTACTGTCATGTAATATTATGGTGTTCTCATAGCAATTCTTCTTAGTTGTGTACTGACAATTATTCATAGAGTAGTTTATTGTATTGTAATATTATGGTGTTCTCATGGCAATTCTTCTTAGATTTGTCTACTGACAATTATTCATAGAGTAGTTTTCTGTCATGTAATATTATGGGTTTCTCATGGCAATTCTTCTTAGAGTTGTCTACTGGCAATTACTCATAGAGTAATCTACTCTCATGTAATATTATGGGGTTCTCATGGCAATTCTTCTTAGATTTGTCTACTGACAATTACTCCTAGAGTAGTCTACTGTCATGTAATATTATGGTGTTCTAGTGGCAATTCTTCTTAGAGTTGTCTACTGACAATTACTCCTAGAGTAATCTACTGTCATGTAATATTATAGTGCTCTCATGCCAGTTCTTCTGAGATTTGTCTACTGACAATTACCCCTTGAGTAGTCTACTGTCAAGTAATATTATGGTGTTCTCATGATAATTTTTCTTAGAGTTTTCTACTGACAATTACTCCTAGAGTAGTCTACTTTCATGTACTATTATAGTGTTCTCATGGCAATTCTTCCTAGAGTTGTCTACTGACAATTACTCCTAGAGTAGTCTACTGTCATGTAATATTATGGTGTTCTAGTGGCAATTCTTCTTAGAGTTGTCTACTGACAATTACTACTAGAGTAGTCTACTGTCATGTAATATTATAGTGCTCTCATGACAATTCTTCTTAGAGTGTCTACTGACAATTACTCCTTGAGTAGTCTACTGTCATGTAATATTATGGTGTTCTCATGACAATTCTTCTTAGAGTTGTCTACTGACAATTACTCCTAGAGTAGTCTACTGTCATGTAATATTATGGTGTTCTCATGGCAATTCGTCTTAGAGTTGTCTACTGACAATTATTCCTAGAGTAGTCTACTGTCATGTAATATTATGGTTTTCTCATGGCAATTCTTCTTAGATTTGACTACTGACCATTACTTCTAGAGTAGTTTACTGTCATGTTATATTATGGGTTTCTCATGGCAATTCTTCTTAGATTTGTCTACTGGCAATTACTCCTAGAGTAGCCTACTGTCATGTAATATTATGGTGTTCTCATGGCAATTCTTCTTAGAGTTGTCTACTGACAATTACTCCTAGAGTAGTCTACTGTCATGTAATATTATAGTGCTCTCATGACAATTCGTCTTAGATTTGTCTACTGACAATTACTCCTAGAGTAGTCTACTGTCATGTAATATTATGGTGTTCACATGACAAGTCTTCTTAGGGTTGTCTACTGACACTTACTCCTAGAGTAATCTACTCTCATGTAATATTATGGTGTTCTCATGGCAATTCTTCTTAGATTTGTCTACTGACAATTACTCCTAGAGTAGTCTACTGTCATGTAATATTATGGTGTTCTCATGACAATTCTTCTTAGAGTTGTCTACTGACAATTATTCCTAGAGTAGTCTACTGTCATGTAATATTATAGTGTTCTCATGGCAATTTTTCTTAGAGTTGTCTACTGAAAATTATTCATAGAGTAGACTTTTGTCATGTAATATTATGGTATTCTCAAGGCAATTCTTCTTAGATTTGACTACTGACACTTACTCCTAGAGTAGTCTACTGTCATGTAATATTATGGTGTTCTAATGGCAATTCTTCTTAGAGTTGTCTACTGACAGTTATTCCTAGAGTAGTTTATTGTTTTGTAATATTATAGTGTTCTCATGGCAATTCTTCTTAGAGTTTTCTACTGACAATTACTCCTAGAGTAGTCTACTGTTATGTAATATTATGGTGTTCCCATGGCAATTCTTCTTAGAGTTGTCTACTGACAATTACTCATAGAGTAGTCTACTGTCATGTAATATTATGGTGTTCTCATGGCAATTCGTCTTAGAGTTGTCTACTGACAATTATTCCTAGAGTAGTCATACTGTCATGTAATATTATGGGCTTCTCATGGCAATTCTTCTTAGAGTTGTCTACTGGCAATTTCTCATAGAGTAATCTACTCTCATGTAATATTATGGGGTTCTCATGGCAAATCTTCTTAGAGTTGTCTACTGACAATTACTCCTAGAGTAGTCTACTGTCATGTAATATTAGAGTACTCTCATGACAATTCTTCTTACATTTGTCTACTGACAATTACTCCTAGAGTAGTCTACTGTCAAGTAATATTATGGTGTTCTCCTGACAATTCTTCTTGGAGTTGTCTACTAACAATTACTCCTAGAGTAGTCTACTGTCATGTAATATTATAGTGTTCTCACGGCAATTCTCCCTAGAGTTGTCAACTGACAATTACTCCAAGAGTAATCTACTCTCATGTAATATTAAGGTGTTCTCATTGCAATTCTTCTTAGATTTGTCTACTGACAATTACCCCTAGAGTAGTCTACTGTCAAGTAATATTATGGTGCTCTCATGGTAATTCATCTTAGAGTTGTCTACTGACAATTATTCCCCAGAGTAATCTACTGTCATGTAATATTATGGTGTTCTCATGGCAATTCTTCTTAGAGTTGTCTACTGACAATTATTCATAGAGTAGTCGATTGTCATGTAATATTATGGTATTCTCAAGGCAATTCTTCTTAGATTTGTCTACTGACACTTACTCCTAGAGTAGTCTACTGTCATGTAATATTATGGTGTTCTCATAGCAATTCTTCTTAGTTGTGTACTGACAATTATTCATAGAGTAGTTTATTGTATTGTAATATTATGGTGTTCTCATGGCAATTCTTCTTAGATTTGTCTACTGACAATTATTCATAGAGTAGTTTTCTGTCATGTAATATTATGGGTTTCTCATGGCAATTCTTCTTAGAGTTGTCTACTGGCAATTACTCATAGAGTAATCTACTCTCATGTAATATTATGGGGTTCTCATGGCAATTCTTCTTAGATTTGTCTACTGACAATTACTCCTAGAGTAGTCTACTGTCATGTAATATTATGGTGTTCTAGTGGCAATTCTTCTTAGAGTTGTCTACTGACAATTACTCCTAGAGTAATCTACTGTCATGTAATATTATAGTGCTCTCATGCCAGTTCTTCTGAGATTTGTCTACTGACAATTACCCCTTGAGTAGTCTACTGTCAAGTAATATTATGGTGTTCTCATGATAATTTTCCTTAGAGTTTTCTACTGACAATTACTCCTAGAGTAGTCTACTTTCATGTACTATTATAGTGTTCTCATGGCAATTCTTCCTAGAGTTGTCTACTGACAATTACTCCTAGAGTAGTCTACTGTCATGTAATATTATGGTGTTCTAGTGGCAATTCTTCTTAGAGTTGTCTACTGACAATTACTACTAGAGTAGTCTACTGTCATGTAATATTATAGTGCTCTCATGACAATTCTTCTTAGAGTGTCTACTGACAATTACTCCTTGAGTAGTCTACTGTCATGTAATATTATGGTGTTCTCATGACAATTCTTCTTAGAGTTGTCTACTGACAATTACTCCTAGAGTAGTCTACTGTCATGTAATATTATGGTGTTCTCATGGCAATTTGTCTTAGAGTTGTCTACTGACAATTATTCCTAGAGTAGTCTACTGTCATGTAATATTATGGTTTTCTCATGGCAATTCTTCTTAGATTTGACTACTGACCATTACTTCTAGAGTAGTTTACTGTCATGTTATATTATGGGTTTCTCATGGCAATTCTTCTTAGATTTGTCTACTGGCAATTACTCCTAGAGTAGCCTACTGTCATGTAATATTATGGTGTTCTCATGGCAATTCTTCTTAGAGTTGTCTACTGACAATTACTCCTAGAGTAGTCTACTGTCATGTAATATTATAGTGCTCTCATGACAATTCGTCTTAGATTTGTCTACTGACAATTACTCCTAGAGTAGTCTACTGTCATGTAATATTATGGTGTTCTCATGGCACTTCTTCCTAGAGTTGTCTACTGACAATTACTCCTAGAGTAATCTACTGTCATGTAATATTATGGTGTTCACATGACAATTCTTCTTAGGGTTGTCTACTGACACTTACTCCTAGAGTAATCTACTCTCATGTAATATTATGGTGTTCTCATGGCAATTCTTCTTAGATTTGTCTACTGACAATTACTCCTAGAGTAGTCTACTGTCATGTAATATTATGGTGTTCTCATGACAATTCTTCTTAGAGTTGTCTACTGACAATTATTCCTAGAGTAGTCTACTGTCATGTAATATTATAGTGTTCTCATGGCAATTCTTCTTAGAGTTGTCTACTGAAAATTATTCATAGAGTAGACTTTTGTCATGTAATATTATGGTATTATCAAGGCAATTCTTCTTAGATTTGTCTACTGACAATTACCCCTTGAGTAGTCTACTGTCATGTAATATTATGGTGTTCTCATGGCAATTCTTCTTAGAGTTGTGTACTGCCAATTATTCGTAGAGTAGTTTATTGTATTGTAATATTATGGTGTTCTCATGGCAATTCTTCTTAGAGTTGTCTACTGACAATTACTCATAGAGTAGTCTACTGTCATGTAATATTATGGTGTTGTCATGGCAATTCTTCTTAGAGTTATCTACTGACAATTACTCATAGAGTAGTCTACTGTTATGTAATATTATGATGTTCTCATTGCAATTCGTCTTAGATTTGACTACTGACCATTACTCCTAGAGTAGTTTACTGTCATGTAATATTATAGTGTTCTCATGACAATTCGTCTTAGAATTGTCTACTGACAATTACTCCTAGAGTAGTCTACTGTCATGTAATATTATACTGCTCTCATGACAATTCTTCTTAGATTTGTCTACTGACAATTACTCCTAGAGTAGTCTACTGTCATGTAATATTATGGTGTTTACATGACAATTCTTCTTAGAGTTGTCTACTGACAATTACTCCTAGAGTAGTGTACTGTCATGTAATATTATAGTGTTCTCATGGCAATTCGTCTTAGATTTGACTACTGACCATTACTCCTAAAGTAGTTTACTGTCATGTAATAGTATGGTGTTCTCATGACAATTTTTCTTAGATTTGTCTACTGACAATTACTCCTAGATTAGTCTACTGTCATGTAATATTATGGTGTTCTCATGGCAATTCTTCTTAGAGTTGTCTACTGACAATTACTCCTAAAGTAGTCTACTGTCATGTAATATTATGGTGTTCTCATGACAATTCTTCTTAGAGTTGTCTACTGACAATTACTCCTAGAGTAGTCTACTGTCATGTAATATTATGGTGTTCTCATGGCAATTCTTCCTAGAGTTGTCTACTGACAATTACTCCTAGAGTAGTGTACTGTCATGTAATATTATGGTGTTTACATGACAATTCTTCTTAGAGTTGTCTACTGACAATTACTCCTAGAGTAGTGTACTGTCATGTAATATTATAGTGCTCTCATGGCAATTCGTCTTAGATTTGACTACTGACCATTACTCCTAAAGTAGTTTACTGTCATGTAATAGTATGGTGTTCTCATGACAATTTTTCTTAGATTTGTCTACTGACAATTACTCCTAGATTAGTCTACTGTCATGTAATATTATGGTGTTCTCATGGCAATTCTTCTTAGAGTTGTCTACTGACAATTACTCCTAAAGTAGTCTACTGTCATGTAATATTATGGTGTTCTCATGACAATTCTTCTTAGAATTGTCTACTGACAATTACTCCTAGAGTAGTCTACTGTCATGTAATATTATGGTGTTCTTATGGCAATTCTTCCTAGAGTTGTCTACTGACAATTACTCCTAGAGTAGTCTACTGTCATGTAATATTATGGTGTTCTAATGGCAATTCTTCTTAGAGTTGTCTACTGACAGTTATTCCTAGAGTAGTTTATTGTTTTGTAATATTATGGTGTTCACATGGCAATTCTTCTTAGAGTTGTCTACTGACAATTACTCCTAGAGTAGTGTACTGTCATGTAATATTATAGTGCTCTCATGGCAATTCGTCTTAGATTTGACTACTGACCATTACTCCTAAAGAAGTTTACTGTCATGTAATATTATGGTATTCTCATGACAATTTTTCTTTCATTTGTCTACTGACAATTACTCCTAGAGTAATCTACTGTCATGTAATATTATGGTGTTCTCATGGCAATTCTTCTTAGAGTTGTCTACTGACAATTACTCCTAACGTAGTCTACTGTCATGTAATATTATGGTGTTCTCATGACAATTCTTCTTAGAGTTGTCTACTGACAATTACTCCTAGAGTAGTCTACTGTCATGTAATATTATGGTGTTCTCATGGCAATTCTTCCTAGAGTTGTCTACTGACAATTACTCCTAGAGTAGTCTAATGTCATGTAATATTATGGTGTTTACATGACAATTCTTCTTAGAGTTGTCTACTGACAATTACTCCTAGAGTAGTGTACTGTCATGTAATATTATTGTGCTCTCATGACAATTCTTCTTATATTTGTCTACTGACAATTACTCCTAGAGTAGTCATACTGTCATGTAATATTATGGTGTTCTCATGATAATTCTTCTTAGAGTTGTCTACTGACAATTACTCCTAGAGTAATCTACTGTCATGTAATATTATGGTGTTCACATGACAATTCTTCTTAGAGTTGTCTACTTACACTTACTCCTAGAGTAGTCTACTGTCATGTAATATTATGGTGTTCTAATGGCAATTCTTCTTAGAGTTGTCTACTGACAGTTATTCCTAGAGTAGTTTATTGTTTTGTAATATTATGGTGTTCTCATGGCAATTCTTCTTAGAGTTGTCTACTGACAATTACTCCTAGAGTAGTCTACTGTTATGTAATATTATGGTGTTCTCATGGCAATTCTTCTTAGAGTTGTCTACTGACAATTACTCCTAGATTAGTCTACTGTCATGTAATATTATGGTGTTCTCATGGCAATTCTTCTTAGAGTTGTCTACTGACAATTACTCCTAAAGTAGTCTACTGTCATGTAATATTATGGTGTTCTCATGAAAATTCTTCTTAGAGTTGTCTACTGACAATTACTCCTAGAGTAGTGTACTGTCATGTAATATTATAGTGCTCTCATGGCAATTCGTCTTAGATTTGACTATTGACCATTACTCCTAAAGACGTTTACTGTCATGTAATATTATGGTATTCTCATGACAATTTTTCTTAGATTTGTCTACTGACAATTACTCCTAGAGTAGTCTACTGTCATGTAATATTATGGTGTTCTCATGGCAATTCTTCTTAGAGTTGTCTACTGACAATTACTCCTAAAGTAGTCTACTGTCATGTAATATTATGGTGTTCTCATGACAATTCTTCTTAGAGTTGTCTACTGACAATTACTCCTAGAGTAGTCTACTGTCATGTAATATTAAGGTGTTCTCATGGCAATTCTTCCTAGAGTTGTCTACTGACACTTACTCCTAGAGTAGTCTAATGTCATGTAATATTATGGTGTTTACATGACAATTCTTCTTAGAGTTGTCTACTGACAATTACTCCTAGAGTAGTGTACTGTCATGTAATATTATTGTGCTCTCATGACAATTCTTCTTATATTTGTCTACTGACAATTACTCCTAGAGTAGTCTACTGTCATGTAATATTATGGTGTTCTCATGATAATTCTTCTTAGAGTTGTCTACTGACAATTACACCTAGAGTAATCTACTGTCATGTAATATTATGGTGTTCACATGACAATTCTTCTTAGAGTTGTCTACTGACACTTACTCCTAGAGTAGTCTACTGTCATGTAATATTATAGTGTTCTAATGGCAATTCTTCTTAGAGTTGTCTACTGACAGTTATTCCTAGAGTAGTTTATTGTTTTGTAATATTATGGTGTTCTCATGGCAATTCTTATTAGAGTTGTCTACTGACAATTACTCCTAGAGTAGTGTACTGTCATGTAATATTATAGTGCTCTCATGGCAATTCGTCTTAGATTTGACTACTGACCATTACTCCTAAAGAAGTTTACTGTCATGTAATATTATGGTATTCTCATGACAATTTTTCTTTGATTTGTCTACTGACAATTACTCCTAGAGTAGTCTACTGTCATGTAATATTATGGTGTTCTCATGGCAATTCTTCTTAGAGTTGTCTACTGACAATTACTCCTAACGTAGTCTACTGTCATGTAATATTATGGTGTTCTCATGACAATTCTTCTTAGAGTTGTCTACTGACAATTACTCCTAGAGTAGTCTACCGTCATGTAATATTATGGTGTTCTCATGGCAATTCTTCCTAGAGTTGTCTACTGACAATTACTCCTAGAGTAGTCTAATGTCATGTAATATTATGGTGTTTACATGACAATTCTTCTTAGAGTTGTCTACTGACAATTACTCCTAGAGTAGTGTACTGTCATGTAATATTATTGTGCTCTCATGACAATTCTTCTTATATTTGTCTACTGACAATTACTCCTAGAGTAGTCATACTGTCATGTAATATTATGGGGTTCTCATGATAATTCTTCTTAGAGTTGTCTACTGACAATTACACCTAGAGTAATCTACTGTCATGTAATATTATGGTGTTCACATGACAATTCTTCTTAGAGTTGTCTACTGACACTTACTCCTAGAGTAGTCTACTGTCATGTAATATTATGGTGTTCTAATGGCAATTCTTCTTAGAGTTGTCTACTGACAGTTATTCCTAGAGTAGTTTATTGTTTTGTAATATTATGGTGTTCTCATGGCAATTCTTCTTAGAGTTGTCTACTGACAATTACTCCTAGAGTAGTCTACTGTTATGTAATATTATGGTGTTCTCATGGCAATTCTTCTTAGAGTTGTCTACTGACAATTACTCCTAGATTAGTCTACTGTCATGTAATATTATGGTGTTCTCATGGCAATTCTTCTTAGAGTTGTCTACTGACAATTACTCCTAAAGTAGTCTACTGTCATGTAATATTATGGTGTTCTCATGACAATTCTTCTTAGAGTTGTCTACTGACAATTACTCCTAGAGTAGAGTACTGTCATGTAATATTATAGTGCTCTCATGGCAATTCGTCTTAGATTTGACTACTGACCATTACTCCTAAAGACGTTTACTGTCATGTAATATTATGGTATTCTCATGACAATTTTTCTTAGATTTGTCTACTGACAATTACTCCTAGAGTAGTCTACTGTCATGTAATATTATGGTGTTCTCATGGCAATTCTTCTTAGAGTTGTCTACTGACAATTACTCCTAAAGTAGTCTACTGTCATGTAATATTATGGTGTTCTCATGACAATTCTTCTTAGAGTTGTCTACTGACAATTACTCCTAGAGTAGTCTACTGTCATGTAATATTATGGTGTTCTCATGGCAATTCTTCTTAGAGTTGTCTACTGACAATTACTCCTAACGTAGTCTACTGTCATGTAATATTATGGTGTTCTCATGACAATTCTTCTTAGAGTTGTCTACTGACAATTACTCCTAGAGTAGTCTACCGTCATGTAATATTATGGTGTTCTCATGGCAATTCTTCCTAGAGTTGTCTACTGACAATTACTCCTAGAGTAGTCTAATGTCATGTAATATTATGGTGTTTACATGACAATTCTTCTTAGAGTTGTCTACTGACAATTACTCCTAGAGTAGTGTACTGTCATGTAATATTATTGTGCTCTCATGACAATTCTTCTTATATTTGTCTACTGACAATTACTCCTAGAGTAGTCATACTGTCATGTAATATTATGGGGTTCTCATGATAATTCTTCTTAGAGTTGTCTACTGACAATTACACCTAGAGTAATCTACTGTCATGTAATATTATGGTGTTCACATGACAATTCTTCTTAGAGTTGTCTACTGACACTTACTCCTAGAGTAGTCTACTGTCATGTAATATTATGGTGTTCTAATGGCAATTCTTCTTAGAGTTGTCTACTGACAGTTATTCCTAGAGTAGTTTATTGTTTTGTAATATTATGGTGTTCTCATGGCAATTCTTCTTAGAGTTGTCTACTGACAATTACTCCTAGAGTAGTCTACTGTTATGTAATATTATGGTGTTCTCATGGCAATTCTTCTTAGAGTTGTCTACTGACAATTACTCCTAGATTAGTCTACTGTCATGTAATATTATGGTGTTCTCATGGCAATTCTTCTTAGAGTTGTCTACTGACAATTACTCCTAAAGTAGTCTACTGTCATGTAATATTATGGTGTTCTCATGACAATTCTTCTTAGAGTTGTCTACTGACAATTACTCCTAGAGTAGTGTACTGTCATGTAATATTATAGTGCTCTCATGGCAATTCGTCTTAGATTTGACTACTGACCATTACTCCTAAAGACGTTTACTGTCATGTAATATTATGGTATTCTCATGACAATTTTTCTTAGATTTGTCTACTGACAATTACTCCTAGAGTAGTCTACTGTCATGTAATATTATGGTGTTCTCATGGCAATTCTTCTTAGAGTTGTCTACTGACAATTACTCCTAAAGTAGTCTACTGTCATGTAATATTATGGTGTTCTCATGACAATTCTTCTTAGAGTTGTCTACTGACAATTACTCCTAGAGTAGTCTACTGTCATGTAATATTATGGTGTTCTCATGGCAATTCTTCCTAGAGTTGTCTACTGACAATTACTCCTAGAGTAGTCTAATGTCATGTAATATTATGGTGTTTACATGACAATTCTTCTTAGAGTTGTCTTCTGACAATTACTCCTAGAGTAGTGTACTGTCATGTAATATTATTGTGCTCTCATGACAATTCTTCTTATATTTGTCTACTGACAATTACTCCTAGAGTAGTCTACTGTCATGTAATATTATGGTGTTCTCATGATAATTCTTCTTAGAGTTGTCTACTGACAATTACTCCTAGAGTAATCTACTGTCATGTAATATTATGGTGTTCACATGACAATTCTTCTTAGAGTTGTCTACTGACACTTACTCCTAGAGTAGTCTACTGTCATGTAATATTATGGTGTTCTAATGACAATTCTTCTTAGAGTTGTCTACTGACAGTTATTCCTAGAGTAGTTTATTGTTTTGTAATATTATGGTGTTCTCATGGCAATTCTTCTTAGAGTTGTCTACTGACAATTACTCCTAGAGTAGTCTACTGTTATGTAATATTATGGTGTTCTCATGGCAATTCTTCCTAGAGTTGTCTACTGACAATTACTCCTAGAGTAGTGTACTGTCATGTAATATTATGGTGTTTACATGACAATTCTTCTTAGAGTTGTCTACTGACAATTACTCCTAGAGTAGTCTACTGTCATGTAATATTATGGTGTTCTCATGGCAATTCTTCCTAGAGTTGTCTACTGACAATTACTCCTAGAGTAGTCTAATGTCATGTAATATTATGGTGTTTACATGACAATTCTTCTTAGAGTTGTCTTCTGACAATTACTCCTAGAGTAGTGTACTGTCATGTAATATTATTGTGCTCTCATGACAATTCTTCTTATATTTGTCTACTGACAATTACTCCTAGAGTAGTCTACTGTCATGTAATATTATGGTGTTCTCATGATAATTCTTCTTAGAGTTGTCTACTGACAATTACTCCTAGAGTAATCTACTGTCATGTAATATTATGGTGTTCACATGACAATTCTTCTTAGAGTTGTCTACTGACACTTACTCCTAGAGTAGTCTACTGTCATGTAATATTATGGTGTTCTAATGACAATTCTTCTTAGAGTTGTCTACTGACAGTTATTCCTAGAGTAGTTTATTGTTTTGTAATATTATGGTGTTCTCATGGCAATTCTTCTTAGAGTTGTCTACTGACAATTACTCCTAGAGTAGTCTACTGTTATGTAATATTATGGTGTTCTCATGGCAATTCTTCCTAGAGTTGTCTACTGACAATTACTCCTAGAGTAGTGTACTGTCATGTAATATTATGGTGTTTACATGACAATTCTTCTTAGAGTTGTCTACTGACAATTACTCCTAGAGTAGTGTACTGTCATGTAATATTATGGTGTTCACATGACAATTCTTCTTAGAGTTGTCTACTTACACTTACTCCTAGAGTAGTCTACTGTCATGTAATATTATGGTGTTCTAATGGCAATTCTTCTTAGAGTTGTCTACTGACAGTTATTCCTAGAGTAGTTTATTGTTTTGTAATATTATGGTGTTCTCATGGCAATTCTTCTTAGAGTTGTCTACTGACAATTACTCCTAGAGTAGTCTACTGTTATGTAATATTATGGTGTTCTCATGGCAATTCTTCTTAGAGTTGTCTACTGACAATTACTCCTAGATTAGTCTACTGTCAAGTAATATTATGGTGTTCTCATGGCAATTCTTCTTAGAGTTGTCTACTGACAATTACTCCTAAAGTAGTCTACTGTCATGTAATATTATGGTGTTCTCATGACAATTCTTCTTAGAGTTGTCTACTGACAATTACTCCTAGAGTAGTGTACTGTCATGTAATATTATAGTGCTCTCATGGCAATTCGTCTTAGATTTGACTATTGACCATTACTCCTAAAGACGTTTACTGTCATGTAATATTATGGTATTCTCATGACAATTTTTCTTAGATTTGTCTACTGACAATTACTCCTAGAGTAGTCTACTGTCATGTAATATTATGGTGTTCTCATGGCAATTCTTCTTTGAGTTGTCTACTGACAATTACTCCTAAAGTAGTCTACTGTCATGTAATATTATGGTGTTCTCATGACAATTCTTCTTAGAGTTGTCTACTGACAATTACTCCTAGAGTAGTCTACTGTCATGTAATATTATGGTGTTCTCATGGCAATTCTTCCTAGAGTTGTCTACAGACACTTACTCCTAGAGTAGTCTAATGTCATGTAATATTATGGTGTTTACATGACAATTCTTCTTAGAGTTGTCTACTGACAATTACTCCTAGAGTAGTGTACTGTCATGTAATATTATTGTGCTCTCATGACAATTCTTCTTATATTTGTCTACTGACAATTACTCCTAGAGTAGTCTACTGTCATGTAATATTATGGTGTTCTCATGATAATTCTTCTTAGAGTTGTCTACTGACAATTACACCTAGAGTAATCTACTGTCATGTAATATTATGGTGTTCACATGACAATTCTTCTTAGAGTTGTCTACTGACACTTACTCCTAGAGTAGTCTACTGTCATGTAATATTATAGTGTTCTAATGGCAATTCTTCTTAGAGTTGTCTACTGACAGTTATTCCTAGAGTAGTTTATTGTTTTGTAATATTATGGTGTTCTCATGGCAATTCTTATTAGAGTTGTCTACTGACAATTACTCCTAGAGTAGTGTACTGTCATGTAATATTATAGTGCTCTCATGGCAATTCTCTTAGATTTGACTACTGACCATTACTCCTAAAGAAGTTTACTGTCATGTAATATTATGGTATTCTCATGACAATTTTTCTTTGATTTGTCTACTGACAATTACTCCTAGAGTAGTCTACTGTCATGTAATATTATGGTGTTCTCATGGCAATTCTTCTTAGAGTTGTCTACTGACAATTACTCCTAACGTAGTCTACTGTCATGTAATATTATGGTGTTCTCATGACAATTCTTCTTAGAGTTGTCTACTGACAATTACTCCTAGAGTAGTCTACTGTCATGTAATATTATGGTGTTCTCATGGCAATTCTTCCTAGAGTTGTCTACTGACAATTACTCCTAGAGTAGTCTAATGTCATGTAATATTATGGTGTTTACATGACAATTCTTCTTAGAGTTGTCTACTGACAATTACTCCTAGAGTAGTGTACTGTCATGTAATATTATTGTGCTCTCATGACAATTCTTCTTATATTTGTCTACTGACAATTACTCCTAGAGTAGTCATACTGTCATGTAATATTATGGGGTTCTCATGATAATTCTTCTTAGAGTTGTCTACTGACAATTACACCTAGAGTAATCTACTGTCATGTAATATTATGGTGTTCACATGACAATTCTTCTTAGAGTTGTCTACTGACACTTACTCCTAGAGTAGTCTACTGTCATGTAATATTATGGTGTTCTAATGGCAATTCTTCTTAGAGTTGTCTACTGACAGTTATTCCTAGAGTAGTTTATTGTTTTGTAATATTATGGTGTTCTCATGGCAATTCTTCTTAGAGTTGTCTACTGACAATTACTCCTAGAGTAGTCTACTGTTATGTAATATTATGGTGTTCTCATGGCAATTCTTCTTAGAGTTGTCTACTGACAATTACTCCTAGATTAGTCTACTGTCATGTAATATTATGGTGTTCTCATGGCAATTCTTCTTAGAGTTGTCTACTGACAATTACTCCTAAAGTAGTCTACTGTCATGTAATATTATGGTGTTCTCATGACAATTCTTCTTAGAGTTGTCTACTGACAATTACTCCTAGAGTAGTGTACTGTCATGTAATATTATAGTGCTCTCATGGCAATTCGTCTTAGATTTGACTACTGACCATTACTCCTAAAGACGTTTACTGTCATGTAATATTATGGTATTCTCATGACAATTTTTCTTAGATTTGTCTACTGACAATTACTCCTAGAGTAGTCTACTGTCATGTAATATTATGGTGTTCTCATGGCAATTCTTCTTAGAGTTGTCTACTGACAATTACTCCTAAAGTAGTCTACTGTCATGTAATATTATGGTGTTCTCATGACAATTCTTCTTAGAGTTGTCTACTGACAATTACTCCTAGAGTAGTCTACTGTCATGTAATATTATGGTGTTCTCATGGCAATTCTTCCTAGAGTTGTCTACTGACAATTACTCCTAGAGTAGTCTAATGTCATGTAATATTATGGTGTTTACATGACAATTCTTCTTAGAGTTGTCTTCTGACAATTACTCCTAGAGTAGTGTACTGTCATGTAATATTATTGTGCTCTCATGACAATTCTTCTTATATTTGTCTACTGACAATTACTCCTAGAGTAGTCTACTGTCATGTAATATTATGGTGTTCTCATGATAATTCTTCTTAGAGTTGTCTACTGACAATTACTCCTAGAGTAATCTACTGTCATGTAATATTATGGTGTTCACATGACAATTCTTCTTAGAGTTGTCTACTGACACTTACTCCTAGAGTAGTCTACTGTCATGTAATATTATGGTGTTCTAATGACAATTCTTCTTAGAGTTGTCTACTGACAGTTATTCCTAGAGTAGTTTATTGTTTTGTAATATTATGGTGTTCTCATGGCAATTCTTCTTAGAGTTGTCTACTGACAATTACTCCTAGAGTAGTCTACTGTTATGTAATATTATGGTGTTCTCATGGCAATTCTTCCTAGAGTTGTCTACTGACAATTACTCCTAGAGTAGTGTACTGTCATGTAATATTATGGTGTTTACATGACAATTCTTCTTAGAGTTGTCTACTGACAATTACTCCTAGAGTAGTGTACTGTCATGTAATATTATTGTGCTCTCATGACAATTCTTCTTATATTTGTCTACTGACAATTACTCCTAGAGTAGTCTACTGTCATGTAATATTATGGTGTTCTCATGATAATTCTTCTTAGAGTTGTCTACTGACAATTACACCTAGAGTAATCTACTGTCATGTAATATTATGGTGTTCACATGACAATTCTTCTTAGAGTTGTCTACTGACACTTACTCCTAGAGTAGTCTACTGTCATGTAATATTATGGTGTTCTAATGGCAATTCTTCTTAGAGTTGTCTACTGACAGTTATTCCTAGAGTAGTTTATTGTTTTGTAATATTATGGTGTTCTCATGGCAATTCTTCTTAGAGTTGTCTACTGACAATTACTCCTAGAGTAGTCTACTGTTATGTAATATTATGGTGTTCTCATGGCAATTCTTCCTAGAGTTGTCTACTGACAATTACTCCTAGAGTAGTGTACTGTCATGTAATATTATGGTGTTTACATGACAATTCTTCTTAGAGTTGTCTACTGACAATCACTCCTAGAGTAGTGTACTGTCATGTAATATTATGGTGTTCTCATGGCAATTCTTCCTAGAGTTGTCTACTGACAATTACTCCTAGAGTAGTCTACTGTCATGTAATATTATGGTGTTTACATGACAATTCTTCTTAGAGTTGTCTACTGACAATTACTCCTAGAGTAGTGTACTGTCATGTAATATTATTGTGCTCTCATGACAATTCTTCTTATATTTTTCTACTGACAATTACTCCTAGAGTAGTCTACTGTCATGTAATATTATGGTGTTCTCATGATAATTCTTCTTAGAGTTGTCTACTGACAATTACACCTAGAGTAATCTACTGTCATGTAATATTATGGTGTTCACATGACAATTCTTCTTAGAGCTGTCTACTGACACTTACTCCTAGAGTAGTCTACTGTCATGTAATATTATGGTGTTCTAATGGCAATTCTTCTTAGAGTTGTCTACTGACAGTTATTCCTAGATTAGTTTATTGTTTTGTAATATTATGGTGTTCTCATGGCAATTCTTCTTAGAGTTGTCTACTGACAATTACTCCTAGAGTAGTCTACTGTTATGTAATATTATGGTGTTCTCATGGCAATTCTTCTTAGAGTTGTCTACTGACAATTACTCATAGAGTAGTCTACTGTCATGTACTATTATGGTGTTCTCATGGCAATTCGTCTTAAAGTTGTCTACTGACAATTATTCCTAGAGTAGTCATACTGTCATGTAATATTATGGGTTTCTCACGGCAATTCTTCTTAGAGTCGTCTACTGGCAATTACTCATAGAGTAATCTACTCTCATGTAATATTATGGGGTTCTCATGGCAATTCTTCTTAGAGTTGTCTACTGACAATTACTCCTAGAGTAGTCTAATGTCATGTAATATTAGAGTACTCTCATGACAATTCTTCTTACATTTGTCTACTGACAATTACTCCTAGAGTAGTCTACTGTCAAGTAATATTATGGTGTTCTCCTGAGAATTCTTCTTAGAGTTGTGTACTAACAATTACTCCTAGAGTAGTCTACTGTCATGTAATATTATGGTGTTCTCATGGCAATTCTCCCTAGAGTTGTCTACTGACAATTACTCCTAGAGTAATCTACTCTAATGTAATATTATGGTGTTCTCATTGCAATTCTTCTTAGATTTGTCTACTGACAATTACTCCTAGAGTAGTCTACTGTCATGTAATATTATGGTGTTCTCATGGCAATTCTTCTTAGGGTTGTCTACTGACAATTATTCCTAGAAAAATCTACTGTCATGTAATATTATGGTATTCTCACGGCAATTCTTCTTAGATTTGTCTACTGACACTTACTCCTAGAGTAGTCTACTGTCATGTAATATTATGGTGTTCTCATGGCAATTCTTCTTAGTTGTGTACGGACAATTACTCATAGAGTAGTTTATTGTATTGTAATATTATAGTGTTCTCATGGCAATTCTTCTTAGATTTGTCTACTGACAATTATTCATAGAGTAGTCTATTGTCATGTAATATCATGGTATTCCCAAGGCAATTCTTCTTAGATTTGTCTACTGACAATTTCTCCTAGAATAGCCTACTGTCATGTAATATTATGGTGTTCTCGTGGCAAATCTTCTTAGAGTTGTCTACTGACAATTACTCCTAGAGTAGTCTACTGTCATGTAATATTATAGTGCTCTCATTGCAATTCTTCTTAGATTTGTCTACTGACAATTATTCCTAGAGTAGTCTACTGTCATGTAATATTATGGTGTTCTCATGGCAATTCTTCTTAGATTTGAATACTGACCATTACTCCTAGCGTAGTTTACTGTCATGTAATATTATAGTGTTCTCATGGCAATTCGTCTTAGAGTTGTCTACTGACAATTACTCCTAGAGTAATCTACTCTGATATAATAGTATGGTGTTCTCATGACAATTTTTACTAGAGTTGTCTACTGGCAATTACTGCTAGAGTAGTTTACTGTCATGTAATATTATGGGTTTCTCATAGCAATTCTTCTTAGAGTTGTCTACTGGCAATTACTCATAGAGTAATCTACTCTCATGTAATATTATGGGGTTCTCATGGCAATTCTTCTTAGAGTTGTCTACTGACAATTACTCCTAGAGTAGTGTACTGTCATGTAATATTATAGTGCTCTCATGGCAATTCGTCTTTGATTTGTCTACTGACAATTACTTCTAGAGTATTCTACTGTCATGTAATATTATGGTGTTCTCATGACAATTCTTCTTAGAGTTGTCTACTGACAATTGCTCCTAGAGAAGTCTACTGTCATGTAATATTATAGTGTTCTCATGGCAATTCTTTTTAGAGTTGTCTACTGGCAATTACTCATAGAGTAATCTACTCTCATGTAATATTATGGGGTTCTCATGGCAATTCTTCTTAGATTTATCTACTGACAATTACTCCTAGAGTAATTTATTGTCACGTAGTATTATAGTGTTCTCATGGCAATTCTTCCTAGAGTTGTCTACTGACAATTACTCCTAGAGTAATCTACTGTCATGTAATATTATGGTGTTCACATGACAATTCTTCTTAGAGTTGTCTACTGACACTTATTCCTAGAGTAATCTACTCTCATGTAATATTATGGTGTTCTCATTGCAATTCTTCTTAGATTTGTCTACTGACACTTACTCCTAGAATAGTCTACTGTCATGTAATATTATGGTGTTCTCATGGCAATTCTTCTTAGAGTTGTCTACTGACAATTACTCCTAGAGTAGTCTACTGTCATGTAATATTATGGTGTTCTCATGGCAATTCTTCTTCGAGTTGTCTACTGACAATTATTCCTAGAGTAGTCTACTGTCATGTAATATTATGGGTTTCTCATGGCAATTCTTCTTAGAGTTGTCTACTGGCAATTACTCATAGAGTAATCTACTCTCATGTAATATTATGGGGTTCTCATGGCAATTCTTCTTAGAGTTGTCTACTAACAATTACTCCTAGAGTAGTCTACTGTCATGTAATATTATAGTGTTCTCATGGCAATTCTCCCTAGAGTTGTCTACTGACAATTACTCCTAGAGTAGTCTACTGTCATGTAATATCATGGTGTTCTCATGGCAATTCTTCTTAGAGTTGTCTACTGACAATTATTCCTAGAGTAATCTACTGTCATGTAATATTATGGTGTTCTCATGACAATTCTTCTTAGAGTTGTCTACTGACAATTACACCTAGAGAAGTCTACTGTCATGTGATATTATAGTGTTCTCATGGCAATTCTTCCTAGAGTTGTCTACTGACAATTACTCCTTAAAGTAGTCTACTGTCATGTAATATTATGGTGTTCTCATGACAATTCTTCTTAGAGTTGTCTACTGACAATTACTCCTAGAGTAGTCTATTGTCATGTAATATTATAGTGTTCTCATGGCAATTCTTCTGAGAGTTGTCTACTGACAATTATTCCTAGAGTAGTTTATTGTTTTGTAATATTATGGTGTTCTCATGGCAATTCTTCTTAGAATTGTCTACTGACAATTACTCCTAGAGTAGTCTACTGTCATGTAATATTATGGTGTTCTCATGACAATTCTTCTAAGAGTTGTCTACTGACAATTACTCATAGAGTAGTCTACTGTCATGTAATATTATGGTGTTCTCATGGCAATTCGTCTTAGAGTTGTCTACTGACAATTATTCCTAGAATAGTCTACTGTCATGTAATATTATGGTTTTCTCATGGCAATTCTTCTTAGATTTGACTACTGACCATTACTCCTAGAGTAGTTTACTGTCATGTAATATTGTAGTGTTCTCATGGCAATTCTTCTTAGAGTTGTCTACTGACAATTACTCCTAGAGTAATCTACTCTGATATAATATTATGGTGTTCTCATGGCAATTTTCTTAGGGTTGTCTACTGACTATTACTCCTAGATTAGTCTACTGTCATGGAATATTATGGTGTTCTCATGGCAATTCTTCTTAAGAGTTGTCTACTGACAATTATTCCTAGAGTAGTCTACTGTCATGTAATATTATGGGGTTCTCATGGCAATTCTTCTTAGATTTGTCTACTGGCAATTACTCCTAGAGTAGTCTACTGTCATGTAATATTATGGTGTTCTCATAAGAATTCTTCTTAGAGTTGTCTACCGACAATTACTCCTAGAGTAGTCTACTGTCATGTAATATTATGGTACTCTCATGACAATTCATCTTACATTTGTCTACTGACAATTACTCCTAGAGTAGTCTACTGTCAAGTAATATTATGGTGTTCTCCTGACAATTCTTCTTAGAGTTGTCTACTGACAATTATTCCTAGAGTAATCTACTGTCATGTAATATTATGGTATTCTCAAGGCAATTCTTCTTAGATTTGTCTACTGACACTTACTCCTAGAGTAGTCTACTGTCATGTAATATTATGGTGTTCTCATGGCAATTCTTCTTAGTTCTGTACTGACAATTACTTCTAGAGTAGTCTACTGTCATGTAATATTATAGTGTTCTCATGGCAATTCTCCCTTGAGTTGTCTACTGACAATTACTCCTAGAGTAGTCTACTGTCATGTAATATCATGGTGTTCTCATGGCAATTCTTCTTAGAGTTGTCTACTGACAATTATTCCTAGAGTAATCTACTGTCATGTAATATTATGGTATTCTCAAGGCAATTCTTCTTAGATTTGTCTACTGACACTTACTCCTAGAGTAGTCTACTGTCATGTAATATTATGGTGTTCTCATGGCAATTCTTCTTAGATTTGTCTACTGACAATTACTCATAGAGTAGTTTTCTGTCATGTAATATTATGGGTTTCTCATGGCAATTCTTCTTAGAGTTGTCTACTGGCAATTACTCATAGAGTAATCTACTCTCATGTAATATTATGGGGTTCTCATGGCAATTCTTCTTAGATTTGTATACTGACAATTACTCCTAGAGTAGTCTACTGTCATGTAATATTATGGTGTTCTCGTGGCAATTCGTCTTAGAGTTGTCTACTGACAATTACTCATAGAGTAGTCTACTGTCATGTAATATTATAGTGCTCTCATGACAATTCTTCTTAGATTTGTCTACTGACAATTAACCCTAGAGTAGTCTACTGTCATGTAATATTATGGTGTTCTCATGACAATTCTTCTTAGAGTTGTCTACTGACAATTACTCCTAGAGTAATCTATTGTCACGTAGTATTATAGTGTTCTCATGGAAATTCTTCCTAGAGTTGTCTACTGTCAATTACTCCTAGAGTAATCTACTGTCATGTAATATTATGGTGTTCACATGACAATTCTTCTTAGATTTGTCTACTGACACTTACTCCTAGAGTAGTCTACTGTCATGTAATATTATGGTGTTCTCATGGCAATTGTTCTTAGAGTTGTGTACTGACAATTACTCATAGAGTAGTTTATTGTATTGTAATATTATGGTGTTCTCATGGCAATTCTTCTTAGAGTTGTCTACTGACAATTACTCCTAGAGTAGTCTACTGTCATGTAATATTATGGTGTTCTCATGACAATTCTTCTTTGAGTTATCTACTGACAATTACTCATAGAGTAGTCTACTGTCATGTAATATTATGGTGTTCTTATGGCAATTCTTCTTAGATTTGACTACTGACCATTACTCCTAGAGTAGTTTACTGTCATGTAATATTATAGTGTTCTCATGGCAATTCGTCTTAGAGTTGTCTACTGACTATTACTCCTAGAGTAATCTACTCTGATATAATATTATGGTGTTCTCATGACAATTTTTCCTAGAGTTGTCTACTGGCAATTACTCCTAGAGTAGTTTACTGTCATGTAATATTATGGTGTTCTCATTGCAATTCTTCTTAGAGTTGTCTACTGACAATTATTCCTAGAGTAGTCTACTGTCATGTAATATTATGGGTTTCTCATGGCAATTCTTCTTAGAGTTGTCTACTGGCAATTACTCATAGAGTAATTTACTCTCATGTAATATTATGGGGTTCTCATGGCAATTCTTCTTAGATTTGTCTACTGACAATTACTCCTAGAGTAATCTACTGTCATGTAATATTATGGTGTTCTCGTGGCAATTCTTCTTAGAGTTGTCTACTTACAATTACTCCTAGAGTTGTCTACTGTCATGTAATATTATAGTGCTCTCATGACAATTCTTCTTAGATTTGTCTACTGACAATTAACCCTAGAGTAGTCTACTGTCATGTAATATTATGGTGTTCTCATGACAATTCTTCTTAGAGTTGTCTACTGACAATTACTCCTAGAGTAATCTATTGTCACGTAGTATTATAGTGTTCTCATGGCAATTCTTCCTACAGTTGTCTACTGTCAATTACTCCTAGAGTAATCGACTGTCATATAATATTATGGTGTTCACATGACAATTCTTCTTAGAGTTGTCTACTGACACTTACTCCTAGAGTAATCTACTCTCATGTAATATTATGGTGTTCTCATTGCAATTCTTCTTAGATTTGTCTACTGACACTTACTCCTAGAGTAGTCTACTGTCATGTAATATTATGGTGTTCTCATGGCAATTCTTCTTAGAGTTGTGTACAGACAATTACTCATAGAGTAGTTTATTGTATTGTAATATTATGGTGTTCTCATGGCAATTCTTCTTAGAGTTGTCTACTGACAATTACTCCTAGAGTAGTCTACTGTCATGTAATATAATGGTGTTCTCATGACAATTCTTCTTAGAGTTATCTACTGACAATTACTCATAGAGTATTCTACTGTCATGTAATATTATGGTGTTCTCATTGCAATTCTTCTTAGATTTGACTACTGACCATTACTCCTAGAGTAGTTTACTGTCATGTAATATTATAGTGTTCTCATGGCAATTCGTCTTAGCGTTGTCTACTGACTATTACTCCTAGAGTAATCTACTCTGATATAATATTATGGTGTTCTCATGGCAATTCTTCTTAGAGTTGTCTACTGACAATTACTCCTAGAGTAGTCTACTGTCATGTAATATTATGGGTTTCTCATGGCAATTCTTCTTAGAGTTGTCTACTGGCAATTATTCATAGAGTAATCTACTCTCATGTAATATTATGGGGTTCTCATGGCGATTCTTCTTAGAGTTGTCTATTGACAATTACTCCTAGAGTAGTCTACTGTCATGTAATATTATAGTGCTCTCATGTAAATTCTTCTTAGATTTGTCTACTGACAATTACCCCTAGAGTTGTCTACTGTCATGTAATATTATGGTGTTCTCATGACAATTCTTCTTAGAGTTGTCTACTGACAATTACTCCTAGAGTAATCTATTGTCACGTAGTATTATAGTGTTCTCATGACAATTCTTCCTAGAGTTGTCTACTGACAATTACTCCTAGAGAATCTACTGTCATGTAATATTATGGTGTTCACATGACAATTCTTCTTAGAGTTATCTACTGACAATTACTCATAGAGTAGTCTACTGTCATGTAATATTATGGTGTTCTCATTGCAATTCTTCTTAGATTTGACTACTGACCATTACTCCTAGAGTAGTTTTCTGTCATGTAATATTATAGTGCTCTCATGAAAATTCTTCTTAAATTTGTCTACTGACAATTACTCCTAGAGTAGTCTACAGTCATGTAATATCATGGTGTTCTCATGACAATTCTTCTTAGAGTTGTCTACTGACAATTACTCCTAGAGAAGTCTACTGTCATGTAATATTTTAGTGTTCTCATGGCAATTCTTCCTAGAGTTGTCTACTGACAATTACTCCTAGAGTAGTCTATTGTCATGTAATATTATGGTATTCTCAAGGCAATTCTTCTTAGATTTTTCTACTGACACTTTCTCCTAGAGTAGTTTTCTGTCATGTAATAATATTGGTTTTTCATGGCAATTCTTCTTAGAGTTGTCTACTGGCAATTACTCATACAGTAATCTACTCTCATGTAATATTATGGGGTTCTCATGGCAATTCTTCTTAGATTTGTCGACTGACAATTACTCCTAGAGTAGTCTACTATCATGTAATATTATGGTGTTCTCGTGGCAATTCTTCTTAGAGTTGTCTACTGACAAATACTCCTAGAGTAGTCTACTGTCATGTAATATTATAGTGCTCTCATGACAATTCTTCTTAGATTTGTCTACTGACAATTACCCATAGAGTAGTCTATTCTCTTGTAATATTATGGTGTTCTCATGACAATTCTTCTTAGAGTTGTCTACTGACAATTACTCCTAGAGTAATCTATTGTCACGTAGTATTATAGTGTTCTCATGGCAATTCTTCCTGGAGTTGTCTACTGACACTTACTCCTAGAGTAATCTACTGTCATGTAATATGATGGTGTTCACATTACAATTCTTCTTAGAGTTGTCTACTGACACTTACTCCTAGAGTAATCTACTCTCATGTAAAATTATGGTGTTTTCATTGCAATTCTTCTTAGATTTGTCTACTGACACTTACTCCTAGAGTAGTCTACTGTCATGTAATATTATGGTGTTTTCATGGCAATTCTTCTTAGAGTTGTGTACTGACAATTACTCATAGAGTAGTTTATTGTATTGTAATATTATGGTGTTCTCATGGCAATTCTTCTTAGAGTTGTCTACTGACAATTACTCCTAGAGTAGTCTACTGTCATGTAATATTATGGTGTTTACATGACAATTCTTCTTAGAGTTGTCTACTGACAATTACTCCTAGAGTAATCTACTCTCATGTAATATTATGGTGTTCTCATGGCAATTCGTCTTAGAGTTGTCTACTGACAATTATTCCTAGAGTAGTCTACTCTGATATAGTATTATGGTGTTCTCATGGCAATTTTTCTTAGAGTTGTCTACTGACAATTATTCCTAAAGTGGTCTACTGTCATGTAATATTATGGTGTTCTCATGGCAATTCTTCCTAGAGTTGTCTACTGACAATTATTCCTAGAGTAGTCTACTGTCATGTAATATTATGGGTTTCTCATGGCAATTCTTCTTAGATTTGTCTACTGGCAATTACTCATAGAGTAGTCTACTGTCATGTAATATTATGGTGTTTTCATGGCAATTCTTCTTAGAGTTGTCTACTGACAATTACTCCTAGAGTAGTCTACTGTCATGTAATATTATAGTGCTCTCATGAAAATTCTTCTTAAATTTGTCTACTGACAATTACTCCTAGAGTAGTCTACTGTCATGTAATATCATGGTGTTCTCATGACAATTCTTCTTAGAGTTGTCTACTGACAATTACTCCTAGAGAAGTCTACTGTCATGTAATATTATAGTGTTCTCATGGCAATTCTTCCTAGAGTTGTCTACTGACAATTACTCCTAGAGTAGTCTATTGTCATGTAATATTATGGTATTCTCAAGGCAATTCTTCTTAGATTTGTCTACTGACACTTTCTCCTAGAGTAGTTTTCTGTCATGTAATAATATTGGTTTTTCATGGCAATTCTTCTTAGAGTTGTCTACTGGCAATTACTCATACAGTAATCTACTCTCATGTAATATTATGGGGTTCTCATGGCAATTCTTCTTAGATTTGTCGACTGACAATTACTCCTAGAGTAGTCTACTATCATGTAATATTATGGTGTTCTCGTGGCAATTCTTCTTAGAGTTGTCTACTGACAAATACTCATAGAGTAGTCTACTGTCATGTAATATTATAGTGCTCTCATGACAATTCTTCTTAGATTTGTCTACTGACAATTACCCATAGAGTAGTCTATTCTCTTGTAATATTATGGTGTTCTCATGACAATTCTTCTTAGAGTTGTCTACTGACAATTACTCCTAGAGTAATCTATTGTCACGTAGTATTATAGTGTTCTCATGGCAATTCTTCCTGGAGTTGTCTACTGACACTTACTCCTAGAGTAATCTACTGTCATGTAATATTATGGTGTTCTCATGGCAATTCTTCTTAGAGTTGTGTACTGACAATTACTCATAGAGTAGTTTATTGTATTGTAATATTATGGTGTTCTCATGGCAATTCTTCTTAGAGTTGTCTACTGACAATTACTCCTAGAGTAGTCTACTGTCATGTAATATTATGGTGTTCTCATGACAATTCTTCTTAGAGTTGTCTACTGACAATTACTCCTAGAGAAGTCTACTGTCATGTAATATTATAGTTTTCTCATGGCAATTCTTCCTAGAGTTGTCTACTGACAATTACTCCTAGAGTAGTCTACTGTCATGTAATATTATGGTGTTTACATGACAATTCTTCTTAGAGTTGTCTACTGACAATTACTCCTAGAGTAATCTACTCTCATGTAATATTATGGTGTTCTCATGGCAATTCGTCTTAGAGTTGTCTACTGACAATTATTCCTAGAGTAGTCTACTCTGATATAGTATTATGGTGTTCTCATGGCAATTTTTCTTAGAGTTGTCTACTGACAATTATTCCTAAAGTGGTCTACTGTCATGTAATATTATGGTGTTCTCATGGCAATTCTTCCTAGAGTTGTCTACTGACAATTATTCCTAGAGTAGTCTACTGTCATGTAATATTATGGGTTTCTCATGGCAATTCTTCTTAGATTTGTCTACTGGCAATTACTCATAGAGTAGTCTACTGTCATGTAATATTATGGTGTTTTCATGGCAATTCTTCTTAGAGTTGTCTACTGACAATTACTCCTAGAGTAGTCTACTGTCATGTAATATTATAGTGCTCTCATGAAAATTCTTCTTAAATTTGTCTACTGACAATTACTCCTAGAGTAGTCTACTGTCATGTAATATCATGGTGTTCTCATGACAATTCTTCTTAGAGTTGTCTACTGACAATTACTCCTAGAGAAGTCTACTGTCATGTATTATTATAGTGTTCTCATGGCAATTCTTCCTAGAGTTGTCTACTGACAATTACTCCTAGAGTAGTCTATTGTCATGTAATATTATGGTATTCTCAAGGCAATTCTTCTTAGATTTGTCTACTGACACTTTCTCCTAGAGTAGTTTTCTGTCATGTAATAATATTGGTTTTTCATGGCAATTCTTCTTAGAGTTGTCTACTGGCAATTACTCATACAGTAATCTACTCTCATGTAATATTATGGGGTTCTCATGGCAATTCTTCTTAGATTTGTCGACTGACAATTACTCCTAGAGTAGTCTCCTATCATGTAATATTATGGTGTTCTCGTGGCAATTCTTCTTAGAGTTGTCTACTGACAAATACTCCTAGAGTAGTCTACTGTCATGTAATATTATAGTGCTCTCATGACAATTCTTCTTAGATTTGTCTACTGACAATTACCCATAGAGTAGTCTATTCTCTTGTAATATTATGGTGTTCTCATGACAATTCTTCTTAGAGTTGTCTACTGACAATTACTCCTAGAGTAATCTATTGTCACGTAGTATTATAGTGTTCTCATGGCAATTCTTCCTGGAGTTGTCTACTGACACTTACTCCTAGAGTAATCTACTGTCATGTAATATGATGGTGTTCACATTACAATTCTTCTTAGAGTTGTCTACTGACACTTACTCCTAGAGTAATCTACTCTCATGTAAAATTATGGTGTTATCATTGCAATTCTTCTTAGATTTGGCTACTGACACTTACTCCTAGAGTAGTCTACTGTCATGTAATATTATGGTGTTCTCATGGCAATTCTTCTTAGAGTTGTGTACTGACAATTACTCATAGAGTAGTTTATTGTATTGTAATATTATGGTGTTCTCATGGCAATTCTTCTTAGAGTTGTCTACTGACAATTACTCCTAGAGTAGTCTACTGTCATGTAATATTATGGTGTTCTCATGACAATTCTTCTTAGAGTTGTCTACTGACAATTACTGCTAGAGAAGTCTACTGTCATGTAATATTATAGTTTTCTCATGGCAATTCTTCCTAGAGTTGTCTACTGACAATTACTCCTAGAGTAGTCTACTGTCATGTAATATTATGGTGTTTACATGACAATTCTTCTTAGAGTTGTCTACTGACAATTACTCCTAGAGTAATCTACTCTCATGTAATATTATGGTGTTCTCATGGCAATTCGTCTTAGAGTTGTCTACTGACAATTATTCCTAGAGTAGTCTACTCTGATATAGTATTATGGTGTTCTCATGGCAATTTTTCTTAGAGTTGTCTACTGACAATTATTCCTAAAGTGGTCTACTGTCATGTAATATTATGGTGTTCTCATGGCAATTCTTCCTAGAGTTGTCTACTGACAATTATTCCTAGAGTAGTCTACTGTCATGTAATATTATGGGTTTCTCATGGCAATTCTTCTTAGATTTGTCTACTGGCAATTACTCATAGAGTAGTCTACTGTCATGTAATATTATGGTGTTTTCATGGCAATTCTTCTTAGAGTTGTCTACTGACAATTACTCCTAGAGTAGTCTACTGTCATGTAATATTATAGTGCTCTCATGACAATTCTTCTTAGATTTGTCTACTGACAATTACTCCTAGAGTAGTCTACTGTCATGTAATATTATGGTGTTCTCATGACAATTCTTCTTAGAGTTGACTACTACCAATTACTCCTAGAGTAGTCTATTGTCATGTAATATTATAGTTTTCTCATGGCAATTCTTCCTAGAGTTGTCTACTGACACTTACTCCTAGAGTAGTCTACTGTCATGTAATATTATGGTGTTCTCATGGCAATTCTTCTTAGTTGTGTACTGACAATTACTCATAGAGTAGTTTATTGTATTGTAATATTATGGTGTTCTCATTGCAATTCTTCTTATATTTGTCTACTGACAATTATTCATAGAGTAGTCTATTGTCATGTAATATTATGGTATTCTCAAGGCAATTCTTCTTAGATTTGTCTACTGACACTTACTCCTAGAGTAGTTTTCTGTCATGTAATATTATGGGTTTCTCATGGCAATTCTTCTTAGAGTTGTCTACTGGCAATTACTCATAGAGTAATCTACTCTCATGTAATATTATGGGGTTCTCATGGCAATTCTTCTTAGATTTGTCTACTGACAATTACTCCTAGAGTAGTCTACTGTCATGTAATATTATGGTGTTCTCGTGGCAATTCTTCTTAGAGTTGTCTACTGACAATTACTCCTAGAGTAGTCAACTGTCATGTAATATTATAGTGCTCTCATGACAATTCTTCTTAGATTTGTCTACTGACAATTAACCCTAGAGTAGTCTACTGTCATGTAATATTATGGTGTTCTCATGACAATTCTTCTTAGAGTTGTCTACTGACAATTACTCCTAGAGTAATCTATTGTCACGTAGTATTATAGTGTTCTCATGGAAATTCTTCCTAGAGTTGTCTACTGTCAATTACTCCTAGAGTAATCTACTGTCATGTAATATTATGGTGTTCACATGACAATTCTTCTTAGAGTTGTCTACTGACACTTACTCCTAGAGTAATCTACTCTCATGTAATATTATGGTGTTCTCATGGCAATTCTTCTTAGATTTGTCTACTGACACTTACTCCTAGAGTAGTGTACTGTCATGTAATATTATGGTGTTCTCATGACAATTCTTCTTAGAGTTGTGTACTGACAATTACTCATAGAGTAGTTTATTGTATTGTAATATTATGGTGTCCTCATGGCAATTCTTCTTAGAGTTGTCTACTGACAATTACTCATAGAGTAGTCTACTGTCATGTAATATTATGGTGTTCTCATGGCAATTCTTCTTAGATTTGACTACTGACCATTACTCCTAGAGTAGTTTACTGTCATGTAATATTATAGTGTTCTCATGGCAATTCGTCTTAGAGTTGTCTACTGACAATTACTCCTAGAGTAATCTACTCTGATATAATATTATGGTGTTCTCATGACAATTTTTCCTAGAGTTGTCTACTGGCAATTACTCCTAGAGTAGTTTACTGTCATGTAATATTATGGTGTTCTCATGGCAATTCTTCTTTGAGTTGTCTACTGACAATTATTCCTAGAGTAGTCTACTGTCATGTAATATTATGGGTTTCTCATGGCAATTCTTCTTAGAGTTGTCTACTGGCAATTACTCATAGAGTAATTTACTCTCATGTAATATTATGGGGTTCTCATGGCAATTCTTCTTAGATTTGTCTACTGACAATTACTCCTAGAGTAGTCTACTGTCATGTAATATTATGGTGTTCTCGTGGCAATTCTTCTTAGAGTTGTCTACTGACAATTACTCCTAGAGTAGTCTACTGTCATGTAATATTATAGTGCTCTCATGACAATTCTTCTTAGATTTGTCTACTGACAATTAACCCTAGAGTAGTGTACTGTCATGTAATATTATGGTGTTCTCATGACAATTCTTCTTAGAGTTATCTACTGACAATTACTCATAGAGTAGTCTACTGTCATGTAATATTATGGTGTTCTCATGGCAATTCTTCTTAGATTTGACTACTGACCATTACTCCTAGAGTAGTTTACTGTCATGTAATATTATAGTGTTCTCATGGCAATTCGTCTTAGAGTTGTCTACTGACTATTACTCCTAGAGTAATCTACTCTGATATAATATTATGGTGTTCTCATGACAATTTTTCCTAGAGTTGTCTACTGGCAATTACTCCTAGAGTAGTTTACTGTCATGTAATATTATGGTGTTCTCATGGCAATTCTTCTTAGAGTTGTCTACTGACAATTATTCCTAGAGTAGTCTACTGTCATGTAATATTATGGGTTTCTCATGGCAATTCTTCTTAGAGTTGTCTACTGGCAATTACTCATAGAGTAATTTACTCTCATGTAATATTATGGGGTTCTCATGGCAATTCTTCTTAGATTTGTCTACTGACAATTACTCCTAGAGTAGTCTACTGTCATGTAATATTATGGTGTTCTCGTGGCAATTCTTCTTAGAGTTGTCTACTTACAATTACTCCTAGAGTTGTCTACTGTCATGTAATATTATAGTGCTCTCATGACAATTCTTCTTAGATTTGTCTACTGACAATTAACCCTAGAGTAGTCTACTGTCATGTAATATTATGGTGTTCTCATGACAATTCTTCTTAGAGTTGTCTACTGACAATTAGCCCTAGGGTAATCTATTGTCACGTAGTATTATAGTGTTCTCATGGCAATTCTTCCTACAGTTGTCTACTGTCAATTACTCCTAGAGTAATCGACTGCCATGTAATATTATGGTGTTCACATGACAATTCTTCTTAGAGTTGTCTACTGACACTTACTCCTAGAGTAATCTACTCTCATGTAATATTATGGTGTTCTCATTGCAATTCTTCTTAGATTTGTCTACTGACACTTACTCCTAGAGTAGTCTACTGTCATGTAATATTATGGTGTTCTCATGGCAATTCTTCTTAGAGTTGTGTACAGACAATTACTCATAGAGTAGTTTATTGTATTGTAATATTATGGTGTTCTCATGGCAATTCTTCTTAGAGTTGTCTACTGACAATTACTCCTAGAGTAGTCTACTGTCATGTAATATTATGGTGTTCTCATGACAATTCTTCTTAGAGTTATCTACTGACAATTACTCATAGAGTATTCTACTGTCATGTAATATTATGGTGTTCTCATTGCAATTCTTCTTAGATTTGACTACTGACCATTACTCCTAGAGTAGTTTACTGTCATGTAATATTATAGTGTTCTCATGGCAATTCGTCTTAGCGTTGTCTACTGACTATTACTCCTAGAGTAATCTACTCTGATATAATATTATGGTGTTCTCATGGCAATTCTTCTTAGAGTTGTCTACTGACAATTACTCCTAGAGTAGTCTACTGTCATGTAATATTATGGGTTTCTCATGGCAATTCTTCTTAGAGTTGTCTACTGGCAATTATTCATAGAGTAATCTACTCTCATGTAATATTATGGGTTTCTCATGGCGATTCTTCTTAGAGTTGTCTACTGACAATTACTCATAGAGTAGTCTACTGTCATGTAATATTATAGTGCTCTCATGTAAATTCTTCTTAGATTTGTCTACTGACAATTACTCCTAGAGTTGTCTACTGTCATGTAATATTATGGTGTTCTCATGACAATTCTTCTTAGAGTTGTCTACTGACAATTACTCCTAGAGAAGTCTACTGTCATGTAATATTATAGTGTTCTCATGGCAATTCTTCCTACAGTTGTCTACTGACAATTAATCCTAGAGTAGTCTATTGTGATGTAATATTATGGTATTCTCAAGGGAATTCTTCTTAGATTTGTCTACTGACACTTACTCTTAGAGTAGTTTTCTGTCATGTAATATTATGGGTTTCTCATGGCAATTCTTCTTAGAGTTGTCTACTGGCAATTACTCATAGAGTAATCTACTATCATGTAATATTATGGGGTTCTCATGGCAATTCTCCTTAGATTTGTCTACTGACAATTACTCCTAGAGTAGTCTACTGTCATGTAATATTATGGTGTTCTAGTGGTAATTCTTCTTAGAGTTGTCTACTGACAATTACTCCTAGAGTAGTCCACTGTCATGTAATATTATAGTGCTCTCATGACAATTCTTCTTAGATTTGTCTACTGACAATTACCCCTAGAGTAGTCTACTGTCATGTAATATTATGGTGTTCTCATGACAATTCTTCTTAGAGTTGTCTACTGACAATTACTCCTAGAGTAATCTATTGTCACGTAGTATTATAGTGTTCCCATGACAATTCTTCCTAGAGTTGTCTACTGACAATTACTCCTAGAGTAATCTACTGTCATGTAATATTATGGTGTTCACATGACAATTCTTCTTAGAGTTATCTACTGACAATTACTCATAGAGTAGTCTACTGTCATGTAATATTATGGTGTTCTCATGGCAATTCTTCTTAGATTTGACTACTGACCATTACTCATAGAGTAGTTTTCTGTCATGTAATATTATAGTGCTCTCATGAAAATTCTTCTTAGATTTGTCTTCTGACAATTACTCCTAGAGTAGTCTACTGTCATGTAATATCATGGTGTTCTCATGACAATTCTTCTTAGAGTTGTCTACTGACAATTACTCCTAGAGAAGTCTACTGTCATGTAATATTATAGTGTTCTCATGGCAATTCTTCCTAGAGTTGTCTACTGACAATTACTCCTAGAGTAGTCTATTGTCATGTAATATTATGGTATTCTCAAGGCAATTCTTCTTAGATTTGTCTACTGACACTTTCTCCTAGAGTAGTTTTCTGTCATGTAATAATATTGGTTTTTCATGGCAATTCTTCTTAGAGTTGTCTACTGGCAATTACTCATACAGTAATCTACTCTCATGTAATATTATGGGGTTCTCATGGCAATTCTTCTTAGATTTGTCGACTGACAATTACTCCTAGAGTAGTCTACTATCATGTAATATTATGGTGTTCTCGTGGCAATTCTTCTTAGAGTTGTCTACTGACAAATACTCCTAGAGTAGTCTACTGTCATGTAATATTATAGTGCTCTCATGACAATTCTTCTTAGATTTGTCTACTGACAATTACCCATAGAGTAGTCTACTCTCTTGTAATATTATGGTGTTCTCATGACAATTCTTCTTAGAGTTGTCTACTGACAATTACTCCTAGAGTAATCTATTGTCACGTAGTATTATAGTGTTCTCATGGCAATTCTTCCTGGAGTTGTCTACTGACACTTACTCCTAGAGTAATCTACTGTCATGTAATATGATGGTGTTCACATTACAATTCTTCTTAGAGTTGTCTACTGACACTTACTCCTAGAGTAATCTACTCTCATGTAAAATTATGGTGTTCTCATTGCAATTCTTCTTAGATTTGTCTACTGACACTTACTCCTAGAGTAGTCTACTGTCATGTAATATTATGGTGTTCTCATGGCAAATCTTCTTAGAGTTGTGTACTGACAATTACTCATAGAGTAGTTTATTGTATTGTAATATTATGGTGTTCTCATGGCAATTTTTCTTAGAGTTGTCTACTGACAATTACTCCTAGAGTAGTCTACTGTCATGTAATATTATGGTGTTTACATGACAATTCTTCTTAGAGTTGTCTACTGACAATTACTCCTAGAGTAATCTACTCTCATGTAATATTATGGTGTTCTCATGGCAATTCGTCTTAGAGTTGTCTACTGACAATTATTCCTAGAGTAGTCTACTCTGATATAGTATTATGGTGTTCTCATGGCAATTTTTCTTAGAGTTGTCTACTGACAATTATTCCTAAAGTGGTCTACTGTCATGTAATATTATGGTGTTCTCATGGCAATTCTTCTTAGAGTTGTCTACTGACAATTATTCCTAGAGTAGTCTACTGTCATGTAATATTATGGGTTTCTCATGGCAATTCTTCTTAGATTTGTCTACTGGCAATTACTCATAGAGTAGTCTACTGTCATGTAATATTATGGTGTTTTCATGGCAATTCTTCTTAGAGTTGTCTACTGACAATTACTCCTAGAGTAGTCTACTGTCATGTAATATTATAGTGCTCTCATGACAATTCTTCTTAGATTTGTCTACTGACAATTAACCCTAGAGTAGTCTACTGTCATGTAATATTATGGTGTTCTCATGACAATTCTTCTTAGAGTTGTCTACTGACAATTACTCCTAGAGTAATCTATTGTCACGTAGTATTATAGTGTTCTCATGGAAATTCTTCCTAGAGTTGTCTACTGTCAATTACTCCTAGAGTAATCTACTGTCATGTAATATTATGGTGTTCACATGACAATTCTTCTTAGAGTTGTCTACTGACACTTACTCCTAGAGTAATCTACTCTCATGTAATATTATGGTGTTCTCATTGCAATTCTTCTTAGATTTGTCTACTGACACTTACTCCTAGAGTAGTGTACTGTCATGTAATATTATGGTGTTCTCATGACAATTCTTCTTAGAGTTGTGTACTGACAATTACTCATAGAGTAGTTTATTGTATTGTAATATTATGGTGTCCTCATGGCAATTCTTCTTAGAGTTGTCTACTGACAATTACTCATAGAGTAGTCTACTGTCATGTAATATTATGGTGTTCTCATGGCAATTCTTCTTAGATTTGACTACTGACCATTACTCCTAGAGTAGTTTACTGTCATGTAATATTATAGTGTTCTCATGGCAATTCGTCTTAGAGTTGTCTACTGACAATTACTCCTAGAGTAATCTACTCTGATATAATATTATGGTGTTCTCATGACAATTTTTCCTAGAGTTGTCTACTGGCAATTACTCCTAGAGTAGTTTACTGTCATGTAATATTATGGTGTTCTCATGGCAATTCTTCTTAGAGTTGTCTACTGACAATTATTCCTAGAGTAGTCTACTGTCATGTAATATTATGGGTTTCTCATGGCAATTCTTCTTAGAGTTGTCTACTGACAATTACTCCTAGAGTAGTCTACTGTCATGTAATATTATAGTGCTCTCATGACAATTCTTCTTAGATTTGTCTACTGACAATTAACCCTAGAGTAGTGTACTGTCATGTAATATTATGGTGTTCTCATGACAATTCTTCTTAGAGTTGTCTACTGACAATTACTCCTAGAGTAATCTATTGTCACGTAGTATTATAGTGTTCTCATGGAAATTCTTCCTAGAGTTGTCTACTGACACTTACTCCTAGAGTAGTGTACTGTCATGTAATATTATGGTGTTCTCATGACAATTCTTCTTAGAGTTGTGTACTGACAATTACTCATAGAGTAGTTTATTGTATTGTAATATTATGGTGTCCTCATGGCAATTCTTCTTAGAGTTGTCTACTGACAATTACTCATAGAGTAGTCTACTGTCATGTAATATTATGGTGTTCTCATGGCAATTCTTCTTAGATTTGACTACTGACCATTACTCCTAGAGTAGTTTACTGTCATGTAATATTATAGTGTTCTCATGGCAATTCGTCTTAGAGTTGTCTATTGACAATTACTCCTAGAGTAATCTACTCTGATATAATATTATGGTGTTCTCATGACAATTTTTCCTAGAGTTGTCTACTGGCAATTACCCCTAGAGTAGTTTACTGTCATGTAATATTATGGTGTTCTCATGGCAATTCTTCTTAGAGTTGTCTACTGACAATTATTCCTAGAGTAGTCTACTGTCATGTAATATTATGGGTTTCTCATGGCAATTCTTCTTAGAGTTGTCTACTGGCAATTACTCATAGAGTAATTTACTCTCATGTAATATTATGGGGTTCTCATGGCAATTCTTCTTAGATTTGTCTACTGACAATTATTCCTAGAGTAGTCTACTGTCATGTAATATTATGGTGTTCTCGTGGCAATTCTTCTTAGAGTTGTCTACTGACAATTACTCCTAGAGTAGTCTACTGTCATGTAATATTATAGTGCTCTCATGACAATTCTTCTTAGATTTGTCTACTGACAATTAACCCTAGAGTAGTGTACTGTCATGTAATATTATGGTGTTATCATGACAATTCTTCTTAGAGTTGTCTACTGACAATTACTCCTAGAGTAATCTATTGTCACGTAGTATTATAGTGTTCTCATGGAAATTCTTCCTAGAGTTGTCTACTGTCAATTACTCCTAGAGTAATCTACTGTCATGTAATATTATGGTGTTCACATGGCAATTCTTCTTAGATTTGACTACTGACCATTACTCCTAGAGTAGTTTACTGTCATGTAATATTATAGTGTTCTCATGGCAATTCGTCTTTGAGTTGTCTACTGACAATTACTCCTAGAGTAATCTACTCTGATATAATATTATGGTGTTCTCATGACAATTTTTCCTAGAGTTGTCTACTGGCAATTACTCCTAGAGTAGTTTACTGTCATGTAATATTATGGTGTTCTCATGGCAATTCTTCTTAGAGTTGTCTACTGACAATTATTCCTAGAGTAGTCTACTGTCATGTAATATTATGGGTTTCTCATGGCAATTCTTCTTAGAGTTGTCTACTGGCAATTACTCATAGAGTAATTTACTCTCATGTAATATTATGGGGTTCTCATGGCAATTCTTCTTAGATTTGTCTACTGACAATTATTCCTAGAGTAGTCTACTGTCATGTAATATTATGGTGTTCTCGAGACAATTCTTCTTAGAGTTGTCTACTGACAATTACTCCTAGAGTAGTCTACTGTCATGTAATATTATAGTGCTCTCATGACAATTCTTCTTAGATTTGTCTACTGACAATTAACCCTAGAGTAGTGTACTGTCATGTAATATTATGGTGTTCTCATGACAATTCTTCTTAGAGTTGTCTACTGACAATTACTCCTAGAGTAATCTATTGTCACGTAGTATTATAGTGTTCTCATGGAAATTCTTCCTAGAGTTGTCTACTGTCAATTACTCCTAGAGTAATCTACTGTCATGTAATATTATGGGTTTCTCATGGCAATTCTTCTTAGAGTTGTCTACTGGCAATTACTCATAGAGTAATTTACTCTCATGTAATATTATGGGGTTCTCATGGCAATTCTTCTTAGATTTGTCTACTGACAATTATTCCTAGAGTAGTCTACTGTCATGTAATATTATGGTGTTCTCGTGGCAATTCTTCTTAGAGTTGTCTACTGACAATTACTCCTAGAGTAGTCTACTGTCATGTAATATTATAGTGCTCTCATGACAATTCTTCTTAGATTTGTCTACTGACAATTAACCCTAGAGTAGTGTACTGTCATGTAATATTATGGTGTTCTCATGACAATTCTTCTTAGAGTTGTCTACTGACAATTACTCCTAGAGTAATCTATTGTCACGTAGTATTATAGTGTTCTCATGGAAATTCTTCCTAGAGTTGTCTACTGTCAATTACTCCTAGAGTAATCTACTGTCATGTAATATTATGGTGTTCACATGGCAATTCTTCTTAGAGTTGTCTACTGACAATTACTCCTAGAGTAATCTACTGACATGTAATATTATGGTGTTCTCATGACAATTCTTCTTAGAGTTGTGTACTAACAATTACTCATAGAGTAGTTTATTGTATTGTAATATTATGATGTTCTCATGGCAATTCTTCTTAGAGTTGTCTACTGACAATTACTCCTCGAGTAGTCTACTGTCATGTAATATTATGGTGTTCTCATGACAATTCTTCTTAGAGTTATCTACTGACAATTACTCATAGAGTAATCTACTGTCATGTAATATTATGGTGTTCTCATGACAATTCTTCTTAGAGTTGTCTACTGACAATTACTCCTAGAGTAATCTATTGTCACGTAGTATTATAGTGTTCTCATGGAAATTCTTCCTAGAGTTGTCTACTGTCAATTACTCCTAGAGTAATCTACTGTCATGTAATATTATGGTGTTCACATGGCAATTCTTCTTAGAGTTATCTACTGACACTTACTCCTAGAGTAGTCTACTGTCATGTAATATTATGGTGTTCTCATGGCAATTCTTCTTAGAGTTGTGTACTAACAATTACTCATAGAGTAGTTTATTGTATTGTAATATTATGATGTTCTCATGGTAATTCTTCTTAGAGTTGTCTACTGACAATTACTCCTCGAGTAGTCTACTGTCATGTAATATTATGGTGTTCTCATGACAATTCTTCTTAGAGTTATCTACTGACAATTACTCATAGAGTAGTCTACTGTCATGTAATATTATGGTGTTCTCATGGCAATTCTTCTTAGATTTGACTACTGACCATTACTCCTAGAGTAGTTTACTGTCATGTAATATTATAGTGTTCTCATGGCAATTCGTCTTAGAGTTGTCTACTGACTATTACTCCTAGAGTAATCTACTCTGATATAATATTATGGTGTTCTCATGACAATTTTTCCTAGAGTTGTCTACTGGCAATTACTCCTAGAGTAGTTTACTGTCATGTAATATTATGGTGTTCTCATGGCAATTCTTCTTAGAGTTGTCTACTGACAATTATTCCTAGAGTAGTCTACTGTCATGTAATATTATGGGTTTCTCATGGCAATTCTTCTTAGAGTTGTCTACTGGCAATTACTCATAGAGTAATTTACTCTCATGTAATATTATGGGGTTCTCATGGCAATTCTTCTTAGATTTGTCCACTGACAATTACTCCTAGAGTAGTCTACTGTCATGTAATATTATGGTGTTCTCGTGGCAATTCTTCTTAGAGTTGTCTACTTACAATTACTCCTAGAGTTGTCTACTGTCATGTAATATTATAGTGCTCTCATGACAATTCTTCTTAGATTTGTCTACTGACAATTAACCCTAGAGTAGTCTACTGTCATGTAATATTATGGTGTTCTCATGACAATTCTTCTTAGAGTTGTCTACTGACAATTAGCCCTAGGGTAATCTATTGTAACGTAGTATTATAGTGTTCTCATGGCAATTCTTCCTACAGTTGTCTACTGTCAATTACTCCTAGAGTAATCGACTGTCATGTAATATTATGGTGTTCACATGACAATTCTTCTTAGAGTTGTCTACTGACACTTACTCCTAGAGTAATCTACTCTCATGTAATATTATGGTGTTCTCATTGCAATTCTTCTTAGATTTGTCTACTTACACTTACTCCTAGAGTAGTCTACTGTCATGTAATATTATGGTGTTCTCATGGCAATTCTTCTTAGAGTTGTGTACAGACAATTACTCATAGAGTAGTTTATTGTATTGTAATATTATGGTGTTCTCATGGCAATTCTTCTTAGAGTTGTCTACTGACAATTACTCCTAGAGTAGTCTACTGTCATGTAATATTATGGTGTTCTAGTGGTAATTCTTCTTAGAGTTGTCTACTGACAATTACTCCTAGAGTAGTCCACTGTCATGTAATATTATAGTGCTCTCATGACAATTCTTCTTAGATTTGTCTACTGACAATTACCCCTAGAGTAGTCTACTGTCATGTAATATTATGGTGTTCTCATGACAATTCTTCTTAGAGTTGTCTACTGACAATTACCCCTAGAGTAATCTACTGTCATGTAATATTATGGTGTTCACATGACAAATCTTCTTAGAGTTGTCTACTGACACTTACTCCTAGAGTAATCTACTCTCATGTAATATTATGGTGTTCTCATTGCAATTCTTCTTAGATTTGTCTACTGACACTTACTCCTAGAGTAGTCTACTGTCATGTAATATTATGGTGTTCTCATGGCAATTCTTCTTAGAGTTGTGTACTAACAATTACTCATAGAGTAGTTTATTGTATTGTAATATTATGATGTTCTCATGGCAATTCTTCTTAGAGTTGTCTACTGACAATTACTCCTAGAGTAGTCTACTGTCATGTAATATTATGGTGTTCTCATGACAATTCTTCTTAGAGTTATCTACTGACAATTACTCATAGAGTAGTCTACTGTCATGTAATATTATGGTGTTCTCATGGCAATTCTTCTTAGATTTGACTACTGACCATTACTCCTAGAGTAGTTTACTGTCATGTAATATTATAGTGTTCTCATGGCAATTCGTCTTAGAGTTGTCTACTGACTATTACTCCTAGAGTAATCTACTCTGATATAATATTATGGTGTTCTCATGACAATTTTTCCTAGAGTTGTCTACTGGCAATTACTCCTAGAGTAGTCTACTGTCATGTAATATTATGGTGTTCTCATGGCAATTCTTCTTAGAGTTGTCTACTGACAATTATTCCTAGAGTAGTCTACTGTCATGTAATATTATGGGTTTCTCATGGCAATTCTTCTTAGAGTTGTCTACTGGCAATTACTCATAGAGTAATTTACTCTCATGTAATATTATGGGGTTCTCATGGCAATTCTTCTTAGATTTGTCCACTGACAATTACTCCTAGAGTAGTCTACTGTCATGTAATATTATGGTGTTCTCGTGGCAATTTTTCTTAGAGTTGTCTACTTACAATTACTCCTGGAGTTGTCTACTGTCATGTAATATTATAGTGCTCTCATGACAATTCTTCTTAGATTTGTCTACTGACAATTAACCCTAGAGTAGTCTACTGTCATGTAATATTATGGTGTTCTCATGACAATTCTTCTTAGAGTTGTCTACTGACAATTAGCCCTAGGGTAATCTATTGTCACGTAGTATTATAGTGTTCTCATGGCAATTCTTCCTACAGTTGTCTACTGTCAATTACTCCTAGAGTAATCGACTGTCATGTAATATTATGGTGTTCACATGACAATTCTTCTTAGAGTTGTCTACTGACACTTACTACTAGAGTAATCTACTCTCATGTAATATTATGGTGTTCTCATTGCAATTCTTCTTAGATTTGTCTACTTACACTTACTCCTAGAGTAGTCTACTGTCATGTAATATTATGGTGTTCTCATGGCAATTCTTCTTAGAGTTGTGTACAGACAATTACTCATAGAGTAGTTTATTGTATTGTAATATTATGGTGTTCTCATGGCAATTCTTCTTAGAGTTGTCTACTGACAATTACTCCTAGAGTAGTCTACTGTCATGTAATATTATGGTGTTCTCATGACAATTCTTCTTAGAGTTATCTACTGACAATTACTCATAGAGTATTCTACTGTCATGTAATATTATGGTGTTCTCATTGCAATTCTTCTTAGATTTGACTACTGACCATTACTCCTAGAGTAGTTTACTGTCATGTAATATTATAGTGTTCTCATGGCAATTCGTCTTAGCGTTGTCTACTGACTATTACTCCTAGAGTAATCTACTCTGATATAATATTATGGTGTTCTCATGGCAATTCTTCTTAGAGTTGTCTACTGACAATTACTCCTAGAGTAGTCTACTGTCATGTAATATTATGGGTTTCTCATGGCAATTCTTCTTAGAGTTGTCTACTGGCAATTATTCATAGAGTAATCTACTCTCATGTAATATTATGGGTTTCTCATGGCGATTCTTCTTAGAGTTGTCTACTGACAATTACTCATAGAGTAGTCTACTGTCATGTAATATTATAGTGCTCTCATGTAAATTCTTCTTAGATTTGTCTACTGACAATTACTCCTAGAGTTGTCTACTGTCATGTAATATTATGGTGTTCTCATGACAATTCTTCTTAGAGTTGTCTACTGACAATTACTCCTAGAGAAGTCTACTGTCATGTAATATTATAGTGTTCTCATGGCAATTCTTCCTACAGTTGTCTACTGACAATTAATCCTAGAGTAGTCTATTGTCATGTAATATTATGGTATTCTCAAGGGAATTCTTCTTAGATTTGTCTACTGACACTTACTCTTAGAGTAGTTTTCTGTCATGTAATATTATGGGTTTCTCATGGCAATTCTTCTTAGAGTTGTCTACTGGCAATTATTCATAGAGTAATCTACTATCATGTAATATTATGGGGTTCTCATGGCAATTCTCCTTAGATTTGTCTACTGACAATTACTCCTAGAGTAGTCTACTGTCATGTAATATTATGGTGTTCTAGTGGTAATTCATCTTAGAGTTGTCTACTGACAATTACTCCTAGAGTAGTCCACTGTCATGTAATATTATAGTGCTCTCATGACAATTCTTCTTAGATTTGTCTACTGACAATTACCCCTAGAGTAGTCTACTGTCATGTAATATTATGGTGTTCTCATGACAATTCTTCTTAGAGTTGTCTACTGACAATTACTCCTAGAGTAATCTATTGTCACGTAGTATTATAGTGTTCCCATGACAATTCTTCCTAGAGTTGTCTACTGACAATTACTCCTAGAGTAATCTACTGTCATGTAATATTATGGTGTTCACATGACAATTCTTCTTAGAGTTATCTACTGACAATTACTCATAGAGTAGTCTACTGTCATGTAATATTATGGTGTTCTCATGGCAATTCTTCTTAGATTTGACTACTGACCATTACTCCTAGAGTAGTTTTCTGTCATGTAATATTATAGTGCTCTCATGAAAATTCTTCTTAGATTTGTCTTCTGACAATTACTCCTAGAGTAGTCTACTGTCATGTAATATCATGGTGTTCTCATGACAATTCTTCTTAGAGTTGTCTACTGACAATTACTCCTAGAGAAGTCTACTGTCATGTAATATTATAGTGTTCTCATGGCAATTCTTCCTAGAGTTGTCTACCGACAATTACTCCTAGAGTAGTCTATTGTCATGTAATATTATGGTATTCTCAAGGCAATTCTTCTTAGATTTGTCTACTGACACTTTCTCCTAGAGTAGTTTTCTGTCATGTAATAATATTGGTTTTTCATGGCAATTCTTCTTAGAGTTGTCTACTGGCAATTACTCATACAGTAATCTACTCTCATGTAATATTATGGGGTTCTCATGGCAATTCTTCTTAGATTTGTCGACTGACAATTACTCCTAGAGTAGTCTACTATCATGTAATATTATGGTGTTCTCGTGGCAATTCTTCTTAGAGTTGTCTACTGACAAATACTCCTAGAGTAGTCTACTGTCATGTAATATTATAGTGCTCTCATGACAATTCTTCTTAGATTTGTCTACTGACAATTACCCATAGAGTAGTCTACTCTCTTGTAATATTATGGTGTTCTCATGACAATTCTTCTTAGAGTTGTCTACTGACAATTACTCCTAGAGTAATCTATTGTCACGTAGTATTATAGTGTTCTCATGGCAATTCTTCCTGGAGTTGTCTACTGACACTTACTCCTAGAGTAATCTACTGTCATGTAATATGATGGTGTTCACATTACAATTCTTCTTAGAGTTGTCTACTGACACTTACTCCTAGAGTAATCTACTCTCATGTAAAATTATGGTGTTCTCATTGCAATTCTTCTTAGATTTGTCTACTGACACTTACTCCTAGAGTAGTCTACTGTCATGTAATATTATGGTGTTCTCATGGCAAATCTTCTTAGAGTTGTGTACTGACAATTACTCATAGAGTAGTTTATTGTATTGTAATATTATGGTGTTCTCATGGCAATTTTTCTTAGAGTTGTCTACTGACAATTACTCCTAGAGTAGTCTACTGTCATGTAATATTATGGTGTTTACATGACAATTCTTCTTAGAGTTGTCTACTGACAATTACTCCTAGAGTAATCTACTCTCATGTAATATTATGGTGTTCTCATGGCAATTCGTCTTAGAGTTGTCTACTGACAATTATTCCTAGAGTAGTCTACTCTGATATAGTATTATGGTGTTCTCATGGCAATTTTTCTTAGAGTTGTCTACTGACAATTATTCCTAAAGTGGTCTACTGTCATGTAATATTTTGGTGTTCTCATGGCAATTCTTCTTAGAGTTGTCTACTTACAATTATTCCTAGAGTAGTCTACTGTCATGTAATATTATGGGTTTCTCATGGCAATTCTTCTTAGATTTGTCTACTGGCAATTACTCATAGAGTAGTCTACTGTCATGTAATATTATGGTGTTTTCATGGCAATTCTTCTTAGAGTTGTCTACTGACAATTACTCCTAGAGTAGTCTACTGTCATGTAATATTATAGTGCTCTCATGACAATTCTTCTTAGATTTGTCTACTGACAATTACTCCTAGAGTAGTCTACTGTCATGTAATATTATGGTGTTCTCATGACAATTCTTCTTAGAGTTGACTACTGACAATTACTCCTAGAGTAGTCTATTGTCATGTAATATTATAGTTTTCTCATGGCAATTCTTCCTAGAGTTGTCTACTGACAATTACTCCTAGAGTAATCTACTGTCATGTAATATTATGGTGTTCACATGACAATTCTTCTTAGAGTTGTCTACTGACATTTACTCCTAGAGTAATCTACTCTCATGTAATATTATGGTGTTCTCATGGCAATTCTTCTTAGAGTTGTCTACTGAAAATTATTCCTATAGTAGTCTACTGTCATGTGATATTATGGTGTTCTCATGGCAATTCTTCTTAGATTTGTCTACTGACAATTATTCATAGAGTAATCTATTGTCATGTAATATTATGGTATTCTCAAGGCAATTCTTCTTAGATTTGTCTACTGACACTTACTCCTAGAGTAATCTACTGTCATGTAATATGATGGTGTTCTCTTGGCAATTCTTCTTAGAGTTGTGTACTGACAATTTCTCCTAGAGTAGTTTATTGTTTTGTAATATTATGGTGTTCTCATGGCAATTCTTTTTAGAGTTGTCTACTGACAATTACTCCTAGAGTAGTCTAATGTCATGTAATATTATTGTGTTTTCATGGCAATTCTTCTCAGATTTGGCTACTGACAATTATTCCTAGAGTATTCTACTGTCATGTAATATTATGGTGTTCTAATGGCAATTCTTCTTAGAGTTGTCTACTGACAATTATTCATAGAGTAGTTTAATGTTTTGTAATATTATGGTGTTCTCATGGCAATTCTTCTTAGAGTTGTCTACTGACAATTACGCATAGAGTAATCTACTGGCATGTAATATTATGGTGTTCTCATGGCAATTCTTCTTAGATTTGACTACTGACAATTACTCCTAGAGTAGTTTACTGTCATGAAATATTATAGTGTTCTCATGGCAATTCTTCTTAGAGTTGTCTACTGACAATTATTCCTAGAGTAGTCTACTGTCATGTAATATTATGGGTTTCTCATGGCAATTCTTCTTAGAGTTTTCTACTGACAATTACTCCTAGAGTAATCTACTCTGATATAATATTATGGTGTTCTCATGACAATTCTTCTTAGAGTTGTCTACTGACAATTATTCCTAGAGTAGTCTACTGTCATGTAATATTATGGGTTTCTCATGGCAATTCTTCTTTAGAGTTGTCTACTGGGAATTACTCATAAAGTAATCTACTCTCATGTAATATTATGGTGTTCTCATGGCAATTCTTCTTTGATTTGTCTATTGGCAATTACTCCTAGAGTAGTCTACTGTCATGTAATATTATAGTGTTTTCATGGCAATTCTTCTTAGAGTTGTCTACTGCAAATTACTCTAAGATTTGTCTACGGTCATGTAATATTATGGTGTTCTCATGGCAATTCATCTTAGATTTGTCTACTGACAATTACTCCTAGAGTAATCTACTGTCAAGTAATATTATGGTGTTCTCATGGCAATTTTTCTTAAGAGTTGTCTACTGACAATTATTCATAGAGTAGTCTACTGCCATGTAATATTATGGTGTTCTCATGGCAATTCTTCTTAGAGTTATCTACTGACAATTACTCATAGAGTAGTCTACTGTCATGTAATATTATGGTGTTCTCATGGCAATTCTTCTTAGATTTGACTACTGACCATTACTCCTAGAGTAGTTTTCTGTCATGTAATATTATAGTGCTCTCATGACAATTCTTCTTAGATTTGTCTACTGACAATTACTCCTAGAATAGTCTATTGTCAAGTAGTATTATAGTGTTCTCATGACAATTCTTCCTAGAGTTGTCTACTGACAATTACTCCTAGAGTAATCTACTGTCATGTAATATTATGGTGTTCACATGACAATTCTTCTTAGAGTTATCTACTGACAATTACTCATAGAGTAGTCTACTGTCATGTAATATTATGGTGTTCTCATGGCAATTATTCTTAGATTTGACTACTGACCATTACTCCTAGAGTAGTTTTCTGTCATGTAATATTATAGTGCTCTCATGAAAATTCTTCTTAAATTTGTCTACTGACAATTACTCCTAGAGTAGTCTACTGTCATGTAATATTATGGTGTTCTCATGACAATTCTTCTTAGAGTTGTCTACTGACAATCATTCTTAGAGTAGTCTACTGTCATGTAATATTATGGTGTTCTCATGGCTATTCCTCTTAGAGTTGTCTATTGACAATTACTCATAGAGTAGTCTACTGACAAGTAATATTATGGTGTCCTCATGGCAATTCTTCTTAGAGTTGTCTACTGACAATTATTCCTAGAGTAGTCTACTGTCATGTAATATTATGGTGTTCTCATGGCAATTCCTCTTAGAGTTGTCTATTGACAATTACTCATAGAGTAGTCTACTGACAAGTAATATTATGGTGTCCTCATGGCAATTCTTCTTAGAGCTGTCTCCTGACAATTACTCCTAGATTAGTCTACTGTCAAGTAATATTATGGTGTTCTCATGACAATTCTTCTTAGATTTGTCTACTGACAATTACTCCTAGAGTAGTCTACTGTCATGTAATATTATGGTGTTCTCATGACAATTCTTCTTAGATTTGTCTACTGACAATTACTCCTAGAGTAGTCTACTGTCATGTAATATTATGGTGTTCTCATGACAATTCCTCTTAGAGTTGTCTACTGACAATTACTCATAGAGTAGTCTACTGACAAGTAATATTATGGTGTCCTCATGGCAATTCTTCTTAGATTTGTCTACTGACAATTACTCCTAGAGTAGTCTACTGTCATGTAATATTATGGTGTTCTCATGGCAATTCTTCTCAGAGTTGTCTACTGACAATTAATCCTAGAGTAGTCTACTGTCTTGTAATATTATTGTGTTCTCATGGCATTTCTTCTTAGAGTTTTCTACTGGCAATTACTCATAGAGTAATCTACTTTCATGTAATATTATGGTGTTCTCATGGCAATTCTTCTTAGATTTGTCTACTGACAATTACCCCTAGAGTAGTCTACTGTCATGTAATATTATGGTGTTCTCATGGCAATTCTTCTTGGATTTGTCTACTGACAATTACTCCTAGAGTAATCTACTGTCATGTAATATTATGGTTTTCTCATGGCAATTCTTCTTAGAGTTGTCTACTGACAATTACTTCTAACGTAGTCTACTGTCATGTAATATTATGGTGTTCTCATGGCGATTCTTCTTAGATTTGTCTACTGACAATTATTCCTAGAGTCGTCTACTGTCATGTAATATTATGGTGTTCTCATTGCAATTCTTCTTATAGTTGTCTACTGACCATTACTCATAGAGTAGTCTGCTGTCATGTAATATTATAGTGTTCTCATGGCAATTCTTCTTAAGGTTGTCTACTGACATATATTCCCAGGGTGGTCTTATGTTATGTAATCTTATTGTGGAGTCCATGGTAATTTGTTTGATGGTTGTCTATTGACAATTAACCGTAACGTGGTCTACTGGCAATACATTTTAAATCATAGGATTGTCATTGTTTTAATGGCCCGCAAACGATATTTTAAAAGCTGTATTAGAACAATGAAACATTTGAACAATTAGAATTTAGCTACAGATATTGATCAAGTAAATTAGACAAATAATTTCACAAAATCGACAGATTTCAAAGTATTTAGTTCATTTTTGCATAACATGTATTGTCATGTTTAATTGAATTTCGATTTACGCGACTGCAAATATTCTGTATATCTATTCCTATTATGTGAATAAAATTATCTGCTGCATTATTTACTAACTTAAAATATTTTGAATGGATTGTAATTAGATATATCATACATTACTAAAACATTAACAAAATAAAATAGAATGTTACCATGTAAACACAATTCTACATCATATATAGTGAACAACATACATTAGAACTTCATTAACCGTTGTTTTTTTCTTAAATTATGTTGAATATAAAATGATTGTGTATTTCAGACTACGTGGAAATTTTAAAATGCTTGCCTATTTCAACATTATTTTAATCTTCTGGATACAAAATAAAGAAATATTTGGTAGGTACAAATATACAGTATATATTTTGCAATATTCAGAATTTTTTATTTATATATATAGATTTAGATGTAAAGGTAGATCACTGTTTCTCGACCGTTTATGTTCTTAGATCAAAACAAACGTCACAAAATATTTCAGCTTTGGGCAGTCAACTAGAAAAGAAATGTAGTTTGACAAGTGTAATTCTGTGTGGTCACTCTGTTGTGATGTCACGGAGAAACATCTCCATGTTCCTGAACTACATGAACTCTATCTGAAACAATCACAATCAAGATGATAAAGTGCGTTTAAAATACATACACAACACTTTTTCAAAGATATTTCACTTAACTATGGTACACTTTTATAACAAACAAACAAATCGGCAATACTACATTTAAATGCGCGTACAAATACATTTTGAGCAGTATGAAGAGTTTGAAGATACCAAAGGGATAATCAGAATCCGTATATTGAAGAAGAACATACAACACAATGGCCAAAAGTACAAGAGGACAAACAACGATATACAAAACATACATACAAAGCTAAAGGTCGAGGAACACGAACGCCACTATAACCCGGGGTGAACTCAGGCGCTCCGGAAGGGTAAACAGTTCCTTCTCCACTAGTGGCACCCGTCGTATTAATCTAGTTACAAACCCGGTGATAAGCTATGAATGAGGAAAGGACCGGAAAGTGCTTAAATTATGCACTTACTGTCAATAAATACTATATTGCTGCATCGTCATTAATTAATATACAAATAGTTCATGACACTTTGACCCATATGGCAGTTTATGGACCGATCTGTCACCAAGCGAAGCTGAGGTCCATCTAATATTTTTGGGGTTACAGACCGGTTCATAATCTGCAATATGGCCCTCAGTGCCATGAACTATTTGTTATATTATACACAACCGATCAAAACTACTTCAATCAGAAACACAATTGTGTGCATTATATGGACATTTCTAATACAAATACTAAAACAATCACTAAAGCCAAAGAAAAAATGGAAATCCAAGTATCACCATTGAAGCTTAATTTCAAGCAGATACATCCTTTAAGGACTAACAAAGAACCAAAATACACCATACATGGAGACGAACTCAGACACAACAAGATTAAGAGCTAATTTAATGGTTTGACTTTTTGCTCAATGTAATATTTATATTGGACCGGCTCGCTTACAAAGACAAATAGTGTAAATAAAAACGTAAAGTATAATATTGTTAAATAGTGTTCAGGCAACATGATTTCAAAGGAGTTTTCATTCCTCAGTTGGTTCGTTTTGTGCTTATTTATAATAATGCTTATGATTACAATGACAGTAATCTCCTGATATCGGAATACCGTTTACACCATGGATACCGTTTCAATAAATTATTGAAAACTTTCACAAAATGTTATTACCGCTACAAAAACCTTGTACATAAATACAATATGTAGACATCTGATCAAAAAGTGTATTTCCAAGCCATGTTTACATGGCGACGTAATTACCAAAGCTAAAGAGCTTAATTCTGACACATCTAAACTGGTAAAATCATTGAAAAGTCATATCCATCAAGGCTATGACTTAGCAACTATAACTTACCTATTTTACTTTGCTAAAAATAAAAACAACTTGCTAGTAGGTACAAACTGCAATTAAATTAGGAAATTTATGTTTATAGCAAAATTACCTGTGTCTATGTTTTGTGTGTTTGTTATAATTTGGGGTACCTTTAGCGATTTTGTGGCGATCTGTTGCTTGAAACAGATGTAATATTACAGCCTCGCCAGCGTATGTAGTTTACATTTCACAACTCATGCGCTATGCTAGGGCTTGTGGGCAGCATAGTAATTTTCTGGACAGAGCTCAGCTGCTGACGCAAAAGCTACTCTTTTCTGTGTTGGTTTTTATTTGTCTGTGCCACGTGTCAAATGTTGCCAGTGTCAGTTGATTGTCCATTCTTGAATACCCCTTCGGTTTTCTCTTATAAAAACGTAGATATCGAATTTACAAAAAGCAGTATCCTCAAGCAGGTATCAAAACTGTCATATTTTGTACTTATTCCTTCCAACAAAAAAGAATACATCACTTTTATTGACTATAACCGGAGATAAATTCGTTATTTACGGTCCTATGCGTAGATATGGAGATTTTAACACCCTTTAGTAGCCTGTTCACCCTTCGGCTGCGCCTCAGGACGTACTTGTCTACTTCATGGTGTTAAAATCTCCATTTCACACTAAAAAGGTAAACCAGTTCCTACTTTTAGGGATGGGTGGTTTCTTGTCTTGTAACCCCTCCTTTTCCCCCATTCAAGACAAAAACATTCCTAACCGTTTCCGGGAAAATTTCTTTATTCATAGCACATCACCATGGCTCATATGTTATTCTTATCAATAAAACCACGATTCTACTATATAAGTATTTGTTATTTTAATATATGTATACTATTCTGCTAGCTAAGGTAAAACAAAGTTGCCGTTTATCGTTATAAATCTTTCAATGTTACATAAATAACACATATATACGCAAAAATGTAGGTACTACTTTTTTAAGGGAAGGTAATGCTATTGTTTTCGTCATGCGCATTATTCTTCTTCGTCCAATATAGTGAGTCCTCTAGTTCAGTATCATCGCACTATTGCGCATGCTAGGTGTGACAACAAAGGTACGAACAATATTTTCATGTTCAAAGTAAACACAGTTCGGTGGTGCGATTATGGGATACTTCAGCTCAGTACCCCCTCCTTGAAAGCATCTAGAGATGCACTGTCCACCAATGGGTGTGGAAAGCTGTTTTATATCCTTATACTTTCTGGGAAGAAGGAATGCCTGTAAGTTTAAGCTTTGGCATATGAGACAAGGAATCGTACTATGTCATCGCTAGCTACGGATGATGTAGTATGCAGCTCAAGTGGTGACATTGCTACGAGGCCATTGACTATTCTGTACATCATTACATCTTTGCATCTTGTCCTTCTCACGGCTAATGACATAGTTGTTACGCTACTAGTAGTTCATTACAAACCGGGGCTGATCGTGTTTGTACGCTTTCTAATTTCTGGACTTTGACGTTGGTAAATGGGTCCCATACTGTGCATACGTACTCAAGCAATGGTCTTACTAGTGTTGTGTAGCATACAGCCTTTGTACTTTGTGGACAATGTTGCAGGTTTCTTTGAATAAAGGCCTTGGTCGAGTTGGCCTTTTTGGTTATGCTTTCAATGTGTGTTCCAGAAGATGGTTTTGTAGATGGCTACTCCTAAGTATTTAGCCGAGTCTACTATTTCAAATCTATGTCCATGTATGTCATAGCTTGTGGGGGATGGTTTACGTTTGTTGGTGGCACGTAGAAGCTGACATTTACTGGGATGAAACTCCATTTGCCAGTCAGATTCCCATTTGAGCAAGTTGTTCATATCTTCCTGAAGTAGTTTCGAGTCGGCATCATGTTTTTTTTAACTTTCTGTATAATACGCAGTCATCTGCAAATATACGAAGTGTAGATGACTGTAAGTATTCCGGGAGGTCATTTAAAAAGAAAGGGTACATGAGTGGCTCAATTACACTGCCCTGAGGAAATCCTGACCGAACAGGTGCAGTGTGTGATGACTTCTCATCCACGATTACTCTCTGGTTTCTGGAGCTTATAAAGTCCTTAATACACCGAAGAGTCGACCCGCTGGTGCCATAGTACCGAGCTTTGTAAAGTAGTCTCTTGTTGGGGCATAATCAAATGCCTTCGAAAAGTCAAACAAGATAAGTCAATTTGTTCATCACGATCAATACCCTTTGCCAAGTCCTGAATTTTGAGGAGCAGTTGGGACTCACACGAACGTTTCTTTCTAAATCATTGTTGAGCGTCGTTTAGGATGTCGTGGGTTTCAAGGTGTTTGGCAATATTACTGCAAATGATATGCTCCATTGAATGATATCATGGAATGTATGCAAAACAAAGGTGTTTAGTGATAAATAAAATCAAACACCGGAAAAAGTACAAGATAGGGAAATCTGAAGCATCATTGGGTTAGGGTTAGGATAGGAACGTCAACAACTTATAATACAAGGGTTTGTGACGTCACATAGGGTTAGGGTTAGGATAGGAACGTCAATAACTTATAATACAAGCGGTTTGTGACGTCACATAGGGTTAGGGTTAGGATAGGAACGTCAATAACTTATAATACAAGCGGTTTGTGACGTCACATAGGCACATATAAAAGAAAAGTTAAAACAGTAGATTTTACAGGTCTGAATTTATAAATGTATTGCACTAAATCAAAATAAAATTAGTTAAAGGAATCGAATGGAAGAAAAAACGGATTTTCAACACACTTCCGGTTGTAAGGGGTAGTAAAACGGGAAAAAACTATTTTCTCCCTCCACATTATATATGTTTTTTTACAAAACATCCAAATTGTCTTATTACTTTGATATAGTAAAACATATGTTAGGTATAATAATATAATATTGTTGTGGCAAATTAACAATAATTAAAACACTGTTATGTTCGGCCATCACTATCTTATTTTTCAGGCCAATTTATACTCTGTGAAGGTAAACAGGACGATGAAATTAACTGTCGTGATAATGGTGTGATAAAAATCCTAGATGTTGTATATGGTAAAACACATTTGTCTGCATGTCCACGTCCACGTATTAAAACAGCCAACTGTAGACGGCCACCTAAAAATGATATAGTTAGAAAGTGTGATTCAAAGCCAACATGTAAACCAGGAGCAAGACACAAATTTGGTGATTGTAGTGGGACACATACATATATAAATGTGACATATCACTGTGTGACGACAGGTATATATATTTACATATATTATCGTTTGGTTTTATATTATTTTGTTCTTGGTGCAGAAATAAGACAGACTTAGTATTCACGGTCGTGTGTATAATTTCTTCGAAAGGAGTAACAAAGTGTTCATGTTTGAGTTGTCTCTGTCGTGTTTACGACCATTGTTTGTCAGTGTATAGTTTGTTTTCCGTTTGGCGGCTTTTAAAACTTGTGAACTTTCCATTGTTATGTAGCAAAATTCTAACAGCACCTGTATATGGAGTATACATCTCTCAGTTGTTGCGATATTCCATAGCTTGTTCTTCCAATCTTGATTTCATTGATAGAGAGTTAAAGCTAACTAGGAAGCAACTGAGTCAATGGTTCCCAGTGGTTAAGTTGTAGTCATCCCTTCTAAAGTTTTGCGATCGTCACCATCACCTGGTTAACCGTCACGGAATATATGTGTCACAAGTAAACACTGATATGTTCCGTATCTCGTAATCACAATCCGGTTCTTTCCTTATTCATGAATGTCTTATCACCAGGTTTGAAACAAGAGTAAGACGACGGATGTCACATTTGGAGCAGGAACTGCTTACTCTTCCGGGTAACATGAGTTAACCCCTGGTGTTTTGTGGGGTTCGCATTACTCGATCTTTAGTTTTCTGTGTAATGTTTTGTAGATAATTTTTGTTCTTTTATTTTTTTTCGCCATTGTATTGTATTCTTCGATTTGCAGCTTCTGATTCCTCCTTTGGTATTTTCATGCATTTTCATATAGTGAAAATGTATAAATATAAGGAACTCAACAAAAATGTCAAAAATATTTTTTTATCAATGTATGACCTAAAATTGTTTTTGACATTTACTTCACTGAATTTGGTACTGCTTTGACTATTTTTATCTATTTTGTTCCAGTATTGTTATAAATACTGTTATAGTGACAGCCGGAACCTTTGAGCCGTAATGAAAGCGGGAGGTTTGGCACTTGAAAATTTGATTCAACCCACCATTTCTTTAGAACTGCCTGTACCAAGTCAGAGTCATTACGTTTTCACAGTTTTCCGGTTGTTGACTGATTTTGTCTGTTTATATGCATATGAGCTTTGACTTTCCCTTTGTAAGATTGTTCGGAGTTCGGTAATTTTGTTATTACCCTTATCCTCAATTTTTTCTTATAAAGACCACTCGAATCTTGAACTTTATACATTATATATTTAGTATTGGTGACACATTGATTGAACTGTAATGTTTACGATTGAACTGCAGTCGGTGATTGGACTGTGTTCTTTGTGATTGAACTGTGGTCGGTGATTGGACTGTGTTCTTTGTGATTGAATTGAGGTCGGTGATTGGACTGTGTTCTTTGTGATTGGACTGTGTTCTTTGTGATTGAACTGTGGTCGGTGATTGGACTGTAATGTTTGTGATTGAACTGTAGTCGGTGATTGGACTGTGTTCTTTGTGATTGAACTGTGGTCGGTGATTGGACTGTGTTCTTTGTGATTGTACTGTGTTCTTTGTGATTGGACTGTGGTCGGTGATTGGACTGTAATGTTTGTGATTGAACTGTAGTCGGTGAATGGACTGTGTTCTTTGTGATTGAATTGTGGTCTGTGATTGGACTGTGTTCTTTGTGATTGGACTGTGTTCTTTGTGATTGAACTGTGGTCGGTGATTGGTCTGTGTTCTTTGTGATTGAAATGTAGTCGTTGATTGAACTGTGTTCTTTGTGATTGAACTGTGGTCGGTGATTGAACTGTGTTCTTTGTGATTGGACTGTGTTCTTTGTGATTGAACTGTGGTCGGTGATTGGACTGTGTTCTTTGTGATTGAAATGTAGTCGTTGATTGAACTGTGTTCTTTGTGATTGAACTGTGGTCGATGATTGAACTGTGTTCTTTGTGATTGGACTGTGTTCTTTGTGATTGGACTGTGTTCTTTGTGATTGGACTGTGTTCTTTATGATTGGACTGTGGTCGGTGATTGGACTGTAATGTTTGTGATTGAACTGCAGTCGGTGAATGGACTGTGTTCTTTGTGATTGAATTGTGGTCGGTGATTGGACTGTGTTCTTTGTGATTGAACTGTGTTCGGTGATTGGACGGTAATATTTGTGATTGAACTGTAATCGGTGATTGGACTATGTTCTTTGTGATTGAACTGTAATCGTTGATTGGACTGTGTTCTTTGTGATTGAATTGTAGTCGGTGATTGAACTGTGTTCTTTGTGATTGAACTGTAGTCGATGATTGGACTGTAGTCGGTGATTGGACTGTATTGTTTGTGACTGGACTGTAGTCGATGATTGGACTGTGTTCTTTGTGATTGGACTGTGGTCGGTGATTGGACTGTGTTCTTTGTGATTGAACTGTAGTCGGTGATTGAACTGTGTTCTTTGTGATTGAACTGTAGTCGGTGATTGGACTGTATTGTTTGTGATTGGACTGTAGTCGGTGATTGGACTGTGTTTGTGATTGGACTGTGGTCGGTGATTGGACTGTAGTCGGTGATTGGACTGTAGTCTGTAATTGAACTGTGTTCTTTGTGATTGGACTGTGGTCGGTGATGGACTGTATTGTTTGTGATTGAAATGTAGTCGGTGATTGGACTGTATTGTTTGTGATTGGACTGTAGTCGGTGATTGGACTGTGTTCTTTGTGATTGAACTGTAATCGGTGATTGGACTGTGTTCTTTGTGATTGAACTGTAGTCGGTGATTGGACTGTATTGTTTGTGATTGGACTGTAGTCGGTGATTGGACTGTGTTGTTTGTGATTAAACTGTAGTCGGTGATTGGACTGTATTGTTTGTGATTGAACTCTAGTCGGTGATGGACTGTATTGTTTGTGATTGGGCTGTGGTCGGTGATTGGACTGTAGTCGGTGATTTGACTGTGTTCTTTGTGATTGAACTGTAGTAGGTGATTGGACTGTAGTCGGTGATTGGACTGTGTTCCTTGTGATTGAACTGTAGTCGGTGATTGAACTGTATTCGGTGATTGGACTGTGTTCTTTGTGATTGAACTGCAGTCTGTGATTGGACTGTAGTCGGTGATTGGACTGTGTTCTTTGTGATTGAACTGCAGTCGGTGATTGGACTGTGTTCTTTGTGATTGAACTGTAGTCGGTGATGGGACTGTGTTCTTTGTGATTGAACTGTAGTCTGTGCTTGGACTGTATTGTTTGTGATTGAACTGTGGTCGTTGATTGGACTGTGTTCTTTGTGATTGGACTGTGTTCTTTGTGATTGAACTGTGGTCGGTGATTGGACTGTATTGTTTGTGATTGAAATCTAGTCGGTGATTGAACTGTGTTCGTTGTGATTGAACTGCAGTCAGTGATTGGACCGTAGTCGGTAATTGGACTGTGTTCTTTGTTATTGAAATGCAGTCGGTGATTGGAATGTATTGTTTGTGATTGAACTGTAGTCGGTGATTGGACTGTGTTCTTTGTGATTGAACTGCAGTCGGTGATTGGACTGTGTTCTTTGTGATTGAACTGTAGTCGTTGATTGGACTGTATCGGTGATTGGACTGTATTGTTTGTGATTGAACTGTAGTCGGTGATTGGACTGTGTTCTTTGTGATTGAACTGCAGTCGGTAATTGGACTGTATTGTTTGTGATTGAACTGTAGTCGGTGATTGGACTGTGTTATTTGTGATTGAACTGCAGTCGGTGATTGTACTGTGTTCTTTGTGATTGAACTGTAGTCGTTGATTGAAATGTAGTCGGTGATTGGACTGTAGTCGGTGATTGGACTGTGTTCTTTGTGATTGAACTGCAGTCGGTAATTGGACTGTGTTCTTTGTGATTGAACTGTAGTCGGTGATTGGACTGTGTTCTTTGTGATTGAACTGCAGTCGGTGATTGGACTGTGTTCTTTGTGATTGAACTGTGGTCGGTGATTGGACTGTGTTCTTTGTGATTGAACTGTAGTCGGTGGTTGGACTGTATTGTTTGTAATTGAACTCTAGTCGTTGTTTGGACTGTGTTCTTTGTGATTGAACTGTAGTCGGTGATTGGAATGTGTTGTTTGTGATGTATGTCATACATTGAAAAATTTAAAAAGAAAAAAGGAAAGTATTCTGAATGGTCGTTTATCGAGTTTCCATACACTACGCTCGATATTTTAGTTTGTATACCGACTCTTTACAACGTCATCATATTCTTCTGAGTTCTAAACTATTAATTCAACGGTTCTAAAGAATGATCTTATCCTATCTTTCAAAAATGTACTAGGAATATATCAATACCTTGTTGAAGAGTATTCTGGCGATTGCGTACAGATGACGAAAAAGGGTTTTGGCAATTAAAAGGTTAGGATTTTGATTGCCCTTTTGGTATCTTCAAACTCCATTTAGGGTTATGGTGTCTTACGTCACTATCAACCATATTCTAGTTATATCGTGGCGGTAAGTTTTATCGGTGGAGGAAACCGGAGTACTAGGAGAAAACCACCGATCTAACGTAAAGTTATCACATAATGTTGTGTCGAGTACACCTCGCCTTGAGCGAGATTCGAACTCACATCTTTAACAATTAAATTGTGGCTGAAAGTTGACTATTGTTTCACTATTATCTCTTTAATATAACTAATATGACAACTTCTGTGTTATATAATATAACTAATATGACAACTTCTGTGTTATATAATATAACTAATATGACAACTTCTGTGTTATATAATATAACTAATATGACAACTTCTGTGTTATATAATATAACTAATATGACAACTTCTGTGTGATATAATATAACTAATATGACAACTTCTGTGTTATATAATATAACTAATATGACAATTTCTGTGTTATATAATATAGCTAATATGACAACTTCTGTGCTATATAATATAACTAATATGACAACTTCTGTGTTATATAATATAGCTAACATGACAACTTCTGTGTTATATAATATAGCTAATAAGAAAACTTCTGTGTTATATAATATAACTAATATGACAACTTCTGTGTTATATAATATAACTAATATGACAACTTCTGTGTTATATAATATGACTAATATGACAACTTCTGTGTAATATAATATAGCTAATATGACAACTTCTGTGTTATATAATATAGCTAATATGAAAACTTCTGTGTTATATAATATAGCTAATATGACAACTTCCGTGTTATATAATATAACTAATATGACAACTGCTGTGTTATATGATATAACTAATATGACAACTTCTGTGCTATATAATATGACTAATAAGACAATTCCTGTGTTATATAATATAACTAATATGACAACTTCTGTGTAATATAATATAACTAATATGACAACTTCTGTGTTATATAATATGACTAATATGACAACTTCTGTGTTATATAATATAACTAATATGACAACTTCTGTGTTATATAATATGACTAATATGAAAACTTCTGTGTTATATATTATAACTAATATGACAACTTCTGTGTGATATAATATAACTAATATGACAACTTCTGTGTTATATAATATAACTAATATGACAATTTCTGTGTTATATAATATAGCTAATATGACAACTTCTGTGCTATATAATATAACTAATATGACAACTTCTGTGTTATATAATATAGCTAACATGACAACTTCTGTGTTATATAATATAGCTAATAAGACAACTTCTGTGTTATATAATATAACTAATATGACAACTTCTGTGTTATATAATATAACTAATATGACAACTTCTGTGTTATATAATATGACTAATATGACAACTTCTGTGTAATATAATATAGCTAATATGACAACTTCTGTGTTATATAATATAGCTAATATGACAACTTCTGTGTTATATAATATAATTTATATGACAACTTCTGTGCTATATAATATAGCTAATATGACAACTTCTGTGTTATATAATATAACTAATATGACAACTTCTGTGTTATATAATATAGCTAATATGACAACTTCTGTGTTATATAATATAACTAATATGACAACTGCTGTGTTATATGATATAACTAATATGACAACTTCTGTGCTATATAATATGACTAATAAGACAATTCCTGTGTTATATAATATAACTAATATGACAACTTCTGTGTAATATAATATAACTAATATGACAACTTCTGTGTTATATAATATGACTAATATGACAACTTCTGTGTTATATAATATAACTAATATGACAACTTCTGTGTTATATAATATGACTAATATGACAACTTCTGTGTTATATATTATAACTAATATGACAACTTCTGTGTTATATAATAGAGATAATATGACAACTTCTGTGTTATATAATATAACTAATATGACAACATCTGTGTTATATAATATGACTAATATGACAACTTCTGTGTTATATAATATAACTAATATGACAACTTATGTGCTATATAATATGACTAATATGAAAACTACTGTGTTATATAATATAACTAATATGACAACTTCTGTGTTATATAATATAACTAATATGAAAACTTCTGTATTATATAGTATAACTAATATGACAACTTCTGTGTTATATAATATGACTAATATGACAACTTCTGTGTTATATAATATGACTAATATGACAACTTCTGTGTTATATAATATAACTAATATGACAACTTCTGTGTTATATAATATAACTAATATGTCAACTTCTGTGTTATATAATATTACTAATATGACAACTTCTGTGTTATATAATATAACTAATATGACAACATCTGTGTTATATAATATAACTAACATGACAACTTCTGTGTTATATAATATAACTACTATGACAACTTCTGTGTTATATAATATAACTAACATGACAACTTCTGTGTTATATAATATACCTAATATGACAACTTCTGTGTTATATAATATAACTAACATGACAACTTCTGTGTTATATAATATAACTAATATGACAACTTCTGTGTTATATAATATAACTAATATGACAACTTATGTGTTATATAATATGACTAATATGACAACTTCTCTGTTATATAATATAACTAATATGACAACTCCTGTGTTGTATAATATAGCTAATATGACAATTTCTGTGTTATATAATATAACTAATATGACAACTTCTGTGTTATCTAATATGACTAATATGACAACTTCTGTGTTATATAATATGAATAATATGACAATTTCTGTGTTATATAATATAACTAATATGACAACTTCTGTGTTATATAATATAACTAATATGACAACTTCTGTGTTATATAATATAACTAATATGACAACTTCTGTGTGATATAATATAACTAATATGACAACTTCTGTGTTATATAATATAACTAATATGACAACTTCTGTGTTGTATAATATGACAACTTCTGTGTTATATAATATAACTAATATGACAACTTCTGTGTTATATAATATAACTAATATGACACCTTCTGTGTTATATAATATAACTAATATGACAACTTCTGTTTTATATAATATAATTAATATGACAACTTCTGTGTTATACAATATAACTAATATGACAACATCTGTGTTATATAATATAACTAATATGACAACTACTGTGTTATATAATATAGCTAATATGACAACTTCTGTGTTATATAATATAACTAATATGACAATTTATGTGTTGTATAATATACCTAGTATGACAACTTCTGTGTTATATAATATGACTAATATGACAACTTCTGTATTATATAATTTTACTAATATAACAACTTCTGTGTTATATAATATTGCTAATATGACAACCTCTATGTTATATAATATAGCTAATATGACAACTTCTGTGTTATATAATATAACTAATATGACAACTTCTGTGTTATATAATATAACTAATATGACAACTTCTGTGTTGTATAATATAGCTAATATGACAACTTCTGGGTTATATAATATAACTAATATGACAACTTCTGTGTTATATAATATGACTAATATGACAACTTCTGTGTTATATAATATAACTAATATGACAACTTCTGTATTATATAATATAATTAATATGACAACTTCTGTGTTATATAATATAACTAATATGACAACTTATGTGTTATCTAATATGACTAATATGACAACTTCTGTGTTATACAATATAACTAATATGACAACTTCTGTGTAATATAATATAGCTAATATGACAACTTCTGTGTTATATAATATAACTAATATGACAACTTCGGTGTTATATAATATAACTAATATGACAACTTCTGTGTTATATAATATAACTAATATGACAACTTCTGTGTTGTAATATATGACAACTTCTGTGTTGTATAATATGACACTTCTGTGTTATATAATATAACTAATATGACAACTTATGTGCTATATAATATAACTAATATGACAACTTCTGTGTTATATAATATAGCTAATATGACAACTTCCGTGTAATATAATATAACTAATATGACAACTTCTGTGTTATATAATATGACTAATAAGACAATTTCTGTGTTATATAAGATAACTAATATGACAACTTCTGTGTTATATAATATGACTAATATGACAACTTCTGTGTTATATAATATAACTAATATGACAACTTCTGTGTTATATAATATTGCTAATATGACAACATCTGTGATATATAATATAACTAATATGACAACTTCTGTGTTATATAATATAACTAATATGACAACTTCTGTGTTATATAGTATAACTAATATGACAACTTCTGTGTTATATAATATGGCTAATATGACAACTTCTGTGTTATATAATATAATTAATATGACAACTTCTGTGTTATATAATATAACTAATATGACAAATTCGGTGTTATATAATATGACTAATATGACAACGTCTGTGTTATCTAATAAGAATAATATGACAACTTCTGTGTTATATAATATAACTAATATGACAACTTCTGTGTTATATAATATAACTAACATGACAACTTCTGTGTTATATAATATAAATAATATGACAACTTCTGTGTTGTATAACATAGCTAATATGACAACTTCTGTGTTATATAATATAACTAATATGACAACTTCTGTGTTATATAATATGACTAATTTGACAACTTCTGTGTTATATAATATAACTAATATGACAACTTCTGTATTATATAATATAATTAATATGACAACTTCTGTGTTATATAATATAACTAATATGACAACTTATGTGTTATCTAATATGACAATATGACAACTTCTGTGTTATACAATATAACTAATATGACAACTTCTGTGTAATATAATATAGCTAATATGACAACTTCTGTGTTATATAATATAACTAATATGACAACTTCGGTGTTATACAATTTAACTAATATGACAACTTCTGTGTTATATAATATGACTAATATGACAACTTCTGTATTATATAATTTTACTAATATGACAACTTCTGTGTTATATAATATTGCTAATATGACAACCTCTATGTTATATAATATAGCTAATATGACAACTTCTGTGTTATATAATATGACTAATATGACAACTGCTGTGTTATATAATATAACTAATATGACAACTTCTGTGTTATATAATATGACTAATATTACAACTTCTGTGTTATATAATATAGCTAATATGACAACTTCTGTGTTATATAATATAACTAATATGACAACTTCTGTGTTATATAATATAACTAATATGACAATTTCTGTGTTATATAATATAACTAATATGACAACTTCTGTGTTATATAATATAACTAACATGACAACTTCTGTGTTATATAATATAACTACTATGACAACTTCTGTGTTATATAATATAACTAACATGACAACTTCTGTGTTATATAATATAACTAATATGACAACTTCTGTGTTATATAATATAACTAACATGACAACTTCTGTGTTATATAATATAGCTAATTTGACAACTTCTGTGTTATATAATATAACTAATATGACAACTTCTGTGTTATTAAATATAACTAATATGACAACTTCTGTGTTATATAATATAACTAATATGACAACTTCGGTGTTATACAATTTAACTAATATGACAACTTCTGTGTTATATAATATGACTAATATGACAACTTCTGTATTATATAATTTTACTAATATGACAACTTCTGTGTTATATAATATTGCTAATATGACAACCTCTATGTTATATAATATAGCTAATATGACAACTTCTGTGTTATACAATATAACTAATATGACAACTTCGGTGTTATATAATATAACTAATATGACAACTTCTGTGTTATATAATATAACTAATATGACAACTTCTGTGTTGTAATATATGACAACTTCTGTGTTGTATAATATGACACTTCTGTGTTATATAATATAACTAATATGACAACTTATGTGCTATATAATATAACTAATATGACAACTTCTGTGTTATATAATATAGCTAATATGACAACTTCCGTGTTATATAATATAACTAATATGACAACTTCTGTGTTATATAATATGACTAATAAGACAATTTCTGTGTTATATAAGATAACTAATATGACAACTTCTGTGTTATATAATATAACTAATATGACAACTTCTGTTTTATATAACATGATTAATATGACAACTTATGTGTTATATAATATAACTAATATGACAACTTCTGTGTTATATAATATAACTAATATGACAACTTCTGTGTTATATAATATAACTAATATGACAACTTCTGTGTTATCTAATATGACTAATATGACAACTTCTGTGCTATATAATATGACTAATATGACAATTTCTGTGTTATATAATATAACTAATATGACAACTTCTGTGTTATATAATATAATTAATATGACAACTTCTGTGTTATATAATATTGCTAATATGACAACATCTGTGATATATAATATAACTAATATGACAACTTCTGTGTTATATAATATAACTAATATGACAACTTCTGTGTTATATAGTATAACTAATATGACAACTTCTGTGTTATATAATATGGCTAATATGACAACTTCTGTGTTATATAATATAATTAATATGACAACTTCTGTGTTATATAATATAACTAATATGACAAATTCGGTGTTATATAATATGACTAATATGACAACGTCTGTGTTATCTAATAAGAATAATATGACAACTTCTGTGTTATATAATATAACTAATATGACAACTTCTGTGTTATATAATATAACTAACATGACAACTTCTGTGTTATATAATATAGCTAATTTGACAACTTCTGTGGTATATAATATAACTAATATGACAACTTCTGTGTTATATAATATAACTAATATGACAACTTCTGTGTTATATAATATAACTAATATGACAACTTCGGTGTTATACAATTTAACTAATATGACAACTTCTGTGTTATATAATATGACTAATATGACAACTTCTGTATTATATAATTTTACTAATATGACAACTTCTGTGTTATATAATATTGCTAATATGACAACCTCTATGTTATATAATATAGCTAATATGACAACTTCTGTGTTATACAATATAACTAATATGACAACTTCGGTGTTATATAATATAACTAATATGACAACTTCTGTGTTATATAATATAACTAATATGACAACTTCTGTGTTGTAATATAAGACAACTTCTGTGTTGTATAATATGACACTTCTGTGTTATATAATATAACTAATATGACAACTTATGTGCTATATAATATAACTAATATGACAACTTCTGTGTTATATAATATAGCTAATATGACAACTTCCGTGTTATATAATATAACTAATATGACAACTTCTGTGTTATATAATATGACTAATAAGACAATTTCTGTGTTATATAAGATAACTAATATGACAACTTCTGTGTTATATAATATAACTAATATGACAACTTCTGTTTTATATAACATGATTAATATGACAACTTATGTGTTATATAATATAACTAATATGACAACTTCTGTGTTATATAATATAACTAATATGACAACTTCTGTGTTATATAATATAACTAATATGACAACTTCTGTGTTATCTAATATGACTAATATGACAACTTCTGTGCTATATAATATGACTAATATGACAATTTCTGTGTTATATAATATAACTAATATGACAACTTCTGTGTTATATAATATAATTAATATGACAACTTCTGTGTTATATAATATGACTAATATGACAACTTCTGTGTTATATAATATAAGTAATAAGACAACTTCTGTGTTATATAATATTGCTAATATGACAACATCTGTGATATATAATATAACTAATATGACAACTTCTGTGTTATATAATATAACTAATATGACAACTTCTGTGTTATATAGTATAACTAATATGACAACTTCTGTGTTATATAATATGGTTAATATGACAACTTCTGTGTTATATAATATAATTAATATGACAACTTCTGTGTTATATAATATAACTAATATGACAAATTCGGTGTTATATAATATGACTAATATGACAACGTCTGTGTTATCTAATAAGAATAATATGACAACTTCTGTGTTATATAATATAACTAATATGACAACTTCTGTGTTATATAATATAACTAACATGACAACTTCTGTGTTATATAATATAAATAATATGACAACTTCTGTGTTGTATAACATAGCTAATATGACAACTTCTGTGTTATATAATATAACTAATATGACAACTTCTGTGTTATATAATATAACTAATATGACAACTTATGTGTTATCTAATATGACAATATGACAACTTCTGTGTTATCTAATATGACAATATGACAACTTCTGTGTTATACAATATAACTAATATGACAACTTCTGTGTAATATAATATAGCTAATATGACAACTTCTGTATTATATAATATAATTAATATGACAACTTCTGTGTTATATAATATAACTAATATGACAACTTATGTGTTATCTAATATGACAATATGACAACTTCTGTGTTATACAATATAACTAATATGACAACTTCTGTGTAATATAATATAGCTAATATGACAACTTCTGTGTTATATAATATAACTAATATGACAACTTCGGTGTTATACAATTTAACTAATATGACAACTTCTGTGTTATATAATATGACTAATATGACAATTTCTGTATTATATAATTTTACTAATATGACAACTTCTGTGTTATATAATATTGCTAATATGACAACCTCTATGTTATATAATATAGCTAATATGACAACTTCTGTGTTATATAATATGACTAATATGACAACTGCTGTGTTATATAATATAACTAATATGACAACTTCTGTGTTATATAATATGACTAATATTACAACTTCTGTGTTATACAATATAGCTAATATGACAACTTCTGTGTTATATAATATAACTAATATGACAACTTCTGTGTTATATAATATAACTAATATGACAATTTCTGTGTTATATAATATAACTAACATGACAACTTCTGTGTTTTATAATATAACTACTATGACAACTTCTGTGTTATATAATATAACTAACATGACAACTTCTGTGTTATATAATATAACTAATATGACAACTTCTGTGTTATATAATATAACTAACATGACAACTTCTGTGTTATATAATATAGCTAATTTGACAACTTCTGTGTTATATAATATAACTAATATGACAACTTCTGTGTTATATAATATAACTAATATGACAACTTCTGTGTTATATAATATAACTAATATGACAACTTCGGTGTTATACAATTTAACTAATATGACAACTTCTGTGTTATATAATATGACTAATATGACAACTTCTGTATTATATAATTTTACTAATATGACAACTTCTGTGTTATATAATATTGCTAATATGACAACCTCTATGTTATATAATATAACTAATATGACAACTTCTGTGTTATATAATATGACTAATATTACAACTTCTGTGTTATATAACATAGCTAATATGACAACTTCTGTGTTATATAATATAACTAATATGACAACTTCTGTGTAATATAATATAGCTAATATGACAACTTCTGTGTTATATAATATAACTAATATGACAACTTCGGTGTTATACAATTTAACTAATATGACAACTTCTGTGTTATATAATATGACTAATATGACAACTTCTGTATTATATAATTTTACTAATATGACAACTTCTGTGTTATATAATATTGCTAATATGACAACCTCTATGTTATATAATATAGCTAATATGACAACTTCTGTGTTAATAATATGACTAATATGACAACTGCTGTGTTATATAATATAACTAATATGACAACTTCTGTGTTATATAATATGACTAATATTACAACTTCTGTGTTATATAATATAGCTAATATGACAACTTCTGTGTTATATCATATAATTAATATGACAACTTCTCTGTTATGCAACATAACTAATATGACAACTTCTGTGTTATATAATATAACTAATATGACAACTTCTCTGTTATATAATATAACTAATATGACAACTTCTGTGTTGTATAATATAGCTAATATGACAACTTCTGTGTTGTATAATATAGCTAATATGACAACTTCTGGGTTATATAATATAACTAATATGACAACTTCTGTGTTATATAATATGACTAATATGACAACTTATGTGTTATATAATATAACTAATATGACAACTTCTGTATTATATAATATAATTAATATGACAACTTCTGTGTTATATAATATAACTAATATGACAACTTATGTGTTATCTAATATGACTAATATGACAACTTCTGTGTTATACAATATAACTAATATGACAACTTCTGTGTAATATAATATAGCTAATATGACAACTTCTGTGTTATATAATATAACTAATATGACAACTTCGGTGTTATATAATATAACTAATATGACAACTTCTGTGTTATATAATATAACTAATATGACAACTTCTGTGTTGTAATATATGACAACTTCTGTGTTGTATAATATGACACTTCTGTGTTATATAATATAACTAATATGACAACTTATGTGCTATATAATATAACTAATATGACAACATCTGTGTTATATAATATAGCTAATATGACAACTTCCGTGTTATATAATATAACTAATATGACAACTTCTGTGTTATATAATATGACTAATAAGACAATTTCTGTGTTATATAAGATAATTATATGACAACTTCTGTGTTATATAATATAACTAATATGACAACTTCTGTGTTATATAAAATAACTAATATGACAACTTATGTGTTATATAATATGACTAATAAGACAATTTCTGTGTTATATAAGATAACTAATATGACAACTTCTGTGTTATATAATATAACTAATATGACAACTTCTGTGTTATATAATATAACTAATATGACAACTTCTGTGTTATATAATATGACTAATAAGACAATTTCTGTGTTATATAAGATAACTAATATGACAACTTCTGTGTTATATAATATAACTAATATGACAACTTCTGTGTTATATAATATAACTAATATGACAACTTCTCTGTTATATAATATGACTAATATGACAACTTCTGTGTTATATAATATAACTAATATGACAACTTCTGTGTTATCTAATATGACTAATATGACAACTTCTGTGCTATATAATATGACTAATATGACAATTTCTGTGTTATATAATATAACTAATATGACAACTTCTGTGTTATATAATATAATTAATATGACAACTTCTGTGTTATATAATATGACTAATATGACAACTTCTGTGTTATATAATATAACTAATATGACAACTTCTGTGTTATATAATATGACTAATATTACAACTTCTGTGTTATATAATATAGCTAATATGACAACTTCTGTGTTATATCATATAATTAATATGACAACTTCTCTGTTATGCAACATAACTAATATGACAACTTCTGTGTTATATAATATAACTAATATGACAACTTCTGTGTTATATAATATAACTAATATGACAACTTCTGTGTTGTATAATATAGCTAATATGACAACTTCTGTGTTGTATAATATAGCTAATATGACAACTTCTGGGTTATATAATATAACTAATATGACAACTTCTGTGTTATATAATATGACTAATATGACAACTTATGTGTTATATAATATAACTAATATGACAACTTCTGTATTATATAATATAATTAATATGACAACTTCTGTGTTATATAATATAACTAATATGACAACTTATGTGTTATCTAATATGACTAATATGACAACTTCTGTGTTATACAATATAACTAATATGACAACTTCTGTGTAATATAATATAGCTAATATGACAACTTCTGTGTTATATAATATAACTAATATGACAACTTCGGTGTTATATAATATAACTAATATGACAACTTCTGTGTTATATAATATAACTAATATGACAACTTCTGTGTTGTAATATATGACAACTTCTGTGTTGTATAATATGACACTTCTGTGTTATATAATATAACTAATATGACAACTTATGTGCTATATAATATAACTAATATGACAACATCTGTGTTATATAATATAGCTAATATGACAACTTCCGTGTTATATAATATAACTAATATGACAACTTCTGTGTTATATAATATGACTAATAAGACAATTTCTGTGTTATATAAGATAACTAATATGACAACTTCTGTGTTATATAATATAACTAATATGACAACTTCTGTTTTATATAACATGATTAATATGACAACTTATGTGTTATATAATATAACTAATATGACAACTTCTCTGTTATATAATATGACTAATATGACAACTTCTGTGTTATATAATATAACTAATATGACAACTTCTGTGTTATCTAATATGACTAATATGACAACTTCTGTGCTATATAATATGACTAATATGACAATTTCTGTGTTATATAATATAACTAATATGACAACTTCTGTGTTATATAATATAATTAATATGACAACTTCTGTGTTATAAAATATGACTAATATGACAACTTCTGTGTTATATAATATAACTAATATGACAACTTCTGTGTTATATAATATTGCTAATATGACAACATCTGTGATATATAATATAACTAATATGACAACTTCTGTGTTATATAATATAACTAATATGACAACTTCTGTGTTATATAGTATAACTAATATGACAACTTCTGTGTTATATAATATGGCTAATATGACAACTTCTGTGTTATATAATATAATTAATATGACAACTTCTGTGTTATATAATATAACTAATATGACAAATTCTGTGTTATATAATATGACTAATATGACAACGTCTGTGTTATCTAATAAGAATAATATGACAACTTCTGTGTTATATAATATAACTAATATGACAACTTCTGTGTTATATAATATAACTAACATGACAACTTCTGTGTTATATAATATAAATAATATGACAACTTCTGTGTTGTATAACATAGCTAATATGACAACTTCTGTGTTATATAATATAACTAATATGACAACTTCTGTGTTATATAATATGACTAATTTGACAACTTCTGTGTTATATAATATAACTAATATGACAACTTCTGTATTATATAATATAATTAATATGACAACTTCTGTGTTATATAATATAACTAATATGACAACTTATGTGTTATCTAATATGACAATATGACAACTTCTGTGTTATACAATATCACTAATATGACAACTTCTGTGTAATATAATATAGCTAATATGACAACTTCTGTGTTATATAATATAATTAATATGACAACTTCGGTGTTATACAATTTAACTAATATGACAACTTCTGTGTTATATAATATGACTAATATGACAACTTCTGTATTATATAATTTTACTAATATGACAACTTCTGTGTTATATAATATTGCTAATATGACAACCTCTATGTTATATAATATAGCTAATATGACAACTTCTGTGTTATATAATATGACTAATATGACAACTGCTGTGTTATATAATATAACTAATATGACAACTTCTGTGTTATATAATATGACTAATATTACAACTTCTGTGTTATATAATATAGCTAATATGACAACTTCTGTGTTATATAATATAACTAATATGACAACTTCTGTGTTATATAATATAACTAATATGACAATTTCTGTGTTATATAATATAACTAATATGACAACTTCTGTGTTATATAATATAACTAACATGACAACTTCTGTGTTATATAATATAACTACTATGACAACTTCTGTGTTATATAATATAACTAACATGACAACTTCTGTGTTATATAATATAACTAATATGACAACTTCTGTGTTATATAATATAACTAACATGACAACTTCTGTGTTATATAATATAGCTAATTTGACAACTTCTGTGTTATATAATATAACTAATATGACAACTTCTGTGTTATATAATATAACTAATATGACAACTTCTGTGTTATACAATTTAACTAATATGACAACTTCTGTATTATATAATTTTACTAATATGACAACTTCTGTGTTATATAATATTGCTAATATGACAACCTCTATGTTATATAATATAACTAATATGACAACTTCTGTGTTATATAATATGACTAATATTACAACTTCTGTGTTATATAACATAGCTAATATGACAACTTCTGTGTTATATAATATAACTAATATGACAACTTCTGTGTAATATAATATAGCTAATATGACAACTTCTGTGTTATATAATATAACTAATATGACAACTTCGGTGTTATACAATTTAACTAATATGACAACTTCTGTGTTATATAATATGACTAATATGACAACTTCTGTATTATATAATTTTACTAATATGACAACTTCTGTGTTATATAATATTGCTAATATGACAACCTCTATGTTATATAATATAGCTAATATGACAACTTCTGTGTTATATAATATGACTAATATGACAACTGCTGTGTTATATAATATAACTAATATGACAACTTCTGTGTTATATAATATGACTAATATTACAACTTCTGTGTTATATAATATAGCTAATATGACAACTTCTGTGTTATATCATATAATTAATATGACAACTTCTCTGTTATGCAACATAACTAATATGACAACTTCTGTGTTATATAATATAGCTAATATGACAACTTCTGGGTTATATAATATGACTAATATGACAACTTCTGTGCTATATAATATGACTAATATGACAACTTCTGTGTTATATAATATAACTAATATGACAACTTCTGTGTTATCTAATATGACTAATATGACAACTTCTGTGCTATATAATATGACTAATATGACAATTTCTGTGTTATATAATATAACTAATATGACAACTTCTGTGTTATATAATATAATTAATATGACAACTTCTGTGTTATAAAATATGACTAATATGACAACTTCTGTGTTATATAATATAACTAATATGACAACTTCTGTGTTATATAATATTGCTAATATGACAACATCTGTGATATATAATATAACTAATATGACAACTTCTGTGTTATATAATATAACTAATATGACAACTTCTGTGTTATATAGTATAACTAATATGACAACTTCTGTGTTATATAATATGGCTAATATGACAACTTCTGTGTTATATAATATAATTAATATGACAACTTCTGTGTTATATAATATAACTAATATGACAAATTCTGTGTTATATAATATGACTAATATGACAACGTCTGTGTTATCTAATAAGAATAATATGACAACTTCTGTGTTATATAATATAACTAATATGACAACTTCTGTGTTATATAATATAACTAACATGACAACTTCTGTGTTATATAATATAAATAATATGACAACTTCTGTGTTGTATAACATAGCTAATATGACAACTTCTGTGTTATATAATATAACTAATATGACAACTTCTGTGTTATATAATATGACTAATTTGACAACTTCTGTGTTATATAATATAACTAATATGACAACTTCTGTATTATATAATATAATTAATATGACAACTTCTGTGTTATATAATATAACTAATATGACAACTTATGTGTTATCTAATATGACAATATGACAACTTCTGTGTTATACAATATCACTAATATGACAACTTCTGTGTAATATAATATAGCTAATATGACAACTTCTGTGTTATATAATATAATTAATATGACAACTTCGGTGTTATACAATTTAACTAATATGACAACTTCTGTGTTATATAATATGACTAATATGACAACTTCTGTATTATATAATTTTACTAATATGACAACTTCTGTGTTATATAATATTGCTAATATGACAACCTCTATGTTATATAATATAGCTAATATGACAACTTCTGTGTTATATAATATGACTAATATGACAACTGCTGTGTTATATAATATAACTAATATGACAACTTCTGTGTTATATAATATGACTAATATTACAACTTCTGTGTTATATAATATAGCTAATATGACAACTTCTGTGTTATATAATATAACTAATATGACAACTTCTGTGTTATATAATATAACTAATATGACAATTTCTGTGTTATATAATATAACTAATATGACAACTTCTGTGTTATATAATATAACTAACATGACAACTTCTGTGTTATATAATATAACTACTATGACAACTTCTGTGTTATATAATATAACTAACATGACAACTTCTGTGTTATATAATATAACTAATATGACAACTTCTGTGTTATATAATATAACTAACATGACAACTTCTGTGTTATATAATATAGCTAATTTGACAACTTCTGTGTTATATAATATAACTAATATGACAACTTCTGTGTTATATAATATAACTAATATGACAACTTCTGTGTTATACAATTTAACTAATATGACAACTTCTGTATTATATAATTTTACTAATATGACAACTTCTGTGTTATATAATATTGCTAATATGACAACCTCTATGTTATATAATATAACTAATATGACAACTTCTGTGTTATATAATATGACTAATATTACAACTTCTGTGTTATATAACATAGCTAATATGACAACTTCTGTGTTATATAATATAACTAATATGACAACTTCTGTGTAATATAATATAGCTAATATGACAACTTCTGTGTTATATAATATAACTAATATGACAACTTCGGTGTTATACAATTTAACTAATATGACAACTTCTGTGTTATATAATATGACTAATATGACAACTTCTGTATTATATAATTTTACTAATATGACAACTTCTGTGTTATATAATATTGCTAATATGACAACCTCTATGTTATATAATATAGCTAATATGACAACTTCTGTGTTATATAATATGACTAATATGACAACTGCTGTGTTATATAATATAACTAATATGACAACTTCTGTGTTATATAATATGACTAATATTACAACTTCTGTGTTATATAATATAGCTAATATGACAACTTCTGTGTTATATCATATAATTAATATGACAACTTCTCTGTTATGCAACATAACTAATATGACAACTTCTGTGTTATATAATATAGCTAATATGACAACTTCTGGGTTATATAATATAACTCATATGACAACTTCTGTGTTATATAATATGACTTATATGACAACTTCTGTGTTATATAATATAACTAATATGACAACTTCTGTATTATATAATATAATTAATATGACAACTTCTGTGTTATATAATATAGCTAATATGACAACTTCTGTGTTATATAATATAACTAATATGACAACTTCTGTGTTATATAATATAGCTAATATGACAACTTCTGTGTTATATAATATAACTAATATGACAACTGATGTGTTATATGATATAACTAATATGACAACTTCTGTGCTATATAATATGACTAATAAGACAATTCCTGTGTTATATAATATAACTAATATGACAACTTCTGTGTAATATAATATAACTAATATGACAACTTCTGTGTTATATAATATGACTAATATGACAACTTCTGTGTTATATAATATAACTAATATGACAACTTCTGTGTTATATAATATGACTAATATGACAACTTCTGTGTTATATATTATTACTAATATGACAACTTCTGTGTTATATAATAGAGATAATATGACAACTTCTGTGTTATATAATATAACTAATATGACAACGTCTGTGTTATATAATATGACTAATATGACAACTTCTGTGTTATATAATATAACTAATATGACACCTTATGTGCTATATAATATGACTAATATGACAACTACTGTGTTATATAATATAACTAATATGACAACTTCTGTGTTATATAATATAACTAATATGACAACTTCTGTGTTATATAGTATAACTAATATGACAACTTCTGTGTTATATAATATGACTAATATGACAACTTCTGTGTTATATAATATGACTAATATGACAACTTCTGTGTTATATAATATAACTAATATTACAACTTCTGTGTTATATAATATAACTAATATGTCAACTTCTGTGTTATATAATATGACTAATATGACAACTTCTGTGCTATATAATATAACTAACATGACAACTTCTGTGTTATATAATATAACTACTATGACAACTTCTGTGTTATATAATATAACTAACATGACAACTTTTGTGTTATATAATATAACTAATATGACAACTTCTGTGTTATATAATATAACTAACATGACAACTTCTGTGTTATATAATATAGCTAATTTGACAACTTCTGTGTTATATAATATAACTAATATGACAACTTCTGTATTATATAATATAACTAATATGACAACTTCTGTGTTATATAATATAACTAATATGACAAATTCTGTGCTATATAATATAACTAATATGACAACTTCTGTGTTATATAATATAACTAATATGACAACTTATGTGTTATATAATATGACTAATATGACAACTTCTGTGTTATATAATATAACTAATATGACAACTTCTGTGTTGTATTATATAGCTAATATGACAATTTCTGTGTTATATAATATAACTAATATGACAACTTCTGTGTTATCTAATATGACTAATATGACAACTTCTGTGCTATATAATATGAATAATATGACAATTTCTATGTTATATAATATAACTAATATGACAACTTCTGTGTTATATAATATAACTAATATGACAAATTCGGTGTTATATAATATGACTAATATGACAACGTCTGTGTTATCTAATAAGAATAATATGACAACTTCTGTGTTATATAATATAACTAATATGACAACTTCTGTGTTATATAATATAACTAACATGACAACTTCTGTGTTATATAATATAAATAATATGACAACTTCCGTGTTGTATAACATAGCTAATATGACAACTTCTGTGTTATATAATATAACTAATATGACAACTTCTGTGTTATATAATATAACTAATATGACAACTTATGTGTTATCTAATATGACAATATGACAACTTCTGTGTTATACAATATAACTAATATGACAACTTCTGTGTAATATAATATAGCTAATATGACAACTTCTGTATTATATAATATAATTAATATGACAACTTCTGTGTTATATAATATAACTAATATGACAACTTATTTGTTATCTAATATGACAATATGACAACTTCTGTGTTATACAATATAACTAATATGACAACTTCTGTGTAATATAATATAGCAAATATGACAACTTCTGTGTAATATAATATAACTAATATGACAACTTCGGTGTTATACAATTTAACTAATATGACAACTTCTGTGTTATATAATATGACTAATATGACAACTTCTGTATTATATAATTTTACTAATATGACAACTTCTGTGTTATATAATATTGCTAATATGACAACCTCTATGTTATATAATATAGCTAATATGACAACTTCTGTGTTATATAATATGACTAATATGACAACTGCTGTGTTATATAATATAACTAATATGACAACTTCTGTGTTATATAATATGACTAATATTACAACTTCTGTGTTATATAATATAGCTAATATGACAACTTCTGTGTTATATAATATAACTAATATGACAACTTCTGTGTTATATAATATAACTAATATGACAATTTCTGTGTTATATAATATAACTAATATGACAACTTCTGTGTTATATAATATAACTAACATGACAACTTCTGTGTTATATAATATAACTACTATGACAACTTCTGTGTTATATAATATAACTAACATGACAACTTCTGTGTTATATAATATAACTTATATGACAACTTCTGTGTTATATAATATAGCTAATTTGACAACTTCTGTGTTATATAATATAACTAATATGACAACTTCTGTGTTATATAATATAACTAATATGACAACTTCTGTGTTATATAATATAACTAATATGACAACTTCTGTGTTATACAATTTAACTAATATGACAACTTCTGTGTTATATAATATGACTAATATGACAACTTCTGTATTATATAATTTTACTAATATGACAACTTCTGTGTTATATAATATTGCTAATATGACAACCTCTATGTTATATAATATAACTAATATGACAACTTCTGTGTTATATAATATGACTAATATTACAACTTCTGTGTTATATAACATAGCTAATATGACAACTTCTGTGTTATATAATATAACTAATATGACAACTTCTGTGTAATATAATATAGCTAATATGACAACTTCTGTGTTATATAATATAACTAATATGACAACTTCGGTGTTATACAATTTAACTAATATGACAACTTCTGTGTTATATAATATGACTAATATGACAACTTCTGTATTATATAATTTTACTAATATGACAACTTCTGTGTTATATAATATTGCTAATATGACAACCTCTATGTTATATAATATAGCTAATATGACAACTTCTGTGTTATATAATATGACTAATATGACAACTGCTGTGTTATATAATATAACTAATATGACAACTTCTGTGTTATATAATATGACTAATATTACAACTTCTGTGTTATATAATATAGCTAATATGACAACTTCTGTGTTATATCATATAATTAATATGACAACTTCTCTGTTATGCAACATAACTAATATGACAACTTCTGTGTTATATAATATAACTAATATGACAACTTCTGTGTTATATAATATAACTAATATGACAACTTCTGTGTTGTATAATATAGCTAATATGACAACTTCTGTGTTGTATAATATAGCTAATATGACAACTTCTGGGTTATATAATATAACTAATATGACAACTTCTGTGTTATATAATATGACTAATATGACAACTTATGTGTTATATAATATAACTAATATGACAACTTCTGTATTATATAATATAATTAATATGACAACTTCTGTGTTATATAATATAACTAATATGACAACTTATGTGTTATCTAATATGACTAATATGACAACTTCTGTGTTATACAATATAACTAATATGACAACTTCTGTGTAATATAATATAGCTAATATGACAACTTCTGTGTTATATAATATAACTAATATGACAACTTCGGTGCTATATAATATAACTAATATGACAACTTCTGTGTTATATAATATAACTAATATGACAACTTCTGTGTTGTAATATATGATAACTTCTGTGTTGTATAATATGACACTTCTGTGTTATATAATATAACTAATATGACAACTTATGTGCTATATAATATAACTAATATGACAACTTCTGTGTTATATAATATAGCTAATATGACAACTTCCGTGTTATATAATATAACTAATATGACAACTTCTGTGTTATATAATATGACTAATAAGACAATTTCTGTGTTATATAAGATAACTAATATGACAACTTCTGTGTTATATAATATAACTAATATGACAACTTCTGTTTTATATAACATGATTAATATGACAACTTATGTGTTATATAATATAACTAATATGACAACTTCTGTGTTATATAATATAACTAATATGACAACTTCTGTGTTATATAATATAACTAATATGACAACTTCTGTGTTATCTAATATGACTAATATGACAACTTCTGTGCTATATAATATGACTAATATGACAATTTCTGTGTTATATAATATAACTAATATGACAACTTCTGTGTTATATAATATAATTAATATGACAACTTCTGTGTTATATAATATGACTAATATGACAACTTCTGTGTTATATAATATTGCTAATATGACAACATCTGTGATATATAATATAACTAATATGACAACTTCTGTGTTATATAATATAACTAATATGACAACTTCTGTGTTATATAGTATAACTAATATGACAACTTCTGTGTTATATAATATGGCTAATATGACAACTTCTGTGTTATATAATATAATTAATATGACAACTTCTGTGTTATATAATATAACTAATATGACAAATTCGGTGTTATATAATATGACTAATATGACAACGTCTGTGTTATCTAATAAGAATAATATGACAACTTCTGTGTTATATAATATAACTAATATGACAACTTCTGTGTTATATAATATAACTAACATGACAACTTCTGTGTTATATAATATATATAATATGACAACTTCTGTGTTGTATAACATAGCTAATATGACAACTTCTGTGTTATATAATATAACTAATATGACAACTTCTGTGTTATATAATATGACTAATTTGACAACTTCTGTGTTATATAATATAACTAATATGACAACTTCTGTATTATATAATATAATTAATATGACAACTTCTGTGTTATATAATATAACTAATATGACAACTTATGTGTTATCTAATATGACAATATGACAACTTCTGTGTTATACAATATAACTAATATGACAACTTCTGTGTAATATAATATAGCTAATATGACAACTTCTGTGTTATATAATATAATTAATATGACAACTTCGGTGTTATACAATTTAACTAATATGACAACTTCTGTGTTATATAATATGACTAATATGACAACTTCTGTATTATATAATTTTACTAATATGACAACTTCTGTGTTATATAATATTGCTAATATGACAACCTCTATGTTATATAATATAGCTAATATGACAACTTCTGTGTTATATAATATGACTAATATGACAACTTCTGTGTTATATAATATGACTAATATTACAACTTCTGTGTTATATAATATAACTAATATGACAACTTCTGTGTTATATAATATAACTAATATGACAACTTCTGTGCTATATAATATAGCTAACATGACAACTTCTGTGTTATATAATATAACTACTATGACAACTTCTGTGTTATATAATATAACTAACATGACAACTTTTGTGTTATATAATATAACTAATATGACAACTTCTGTGTTATATAATATAACTAACATGACAACTTCTGTGTTATATAATATAGCTAATTTGACAACTTCTGTGTTATATAATATAACTAATGACAACTTCTGTGTTATATAATATAACTAATATGAAAAATTCTGTGCTATATAATATAACTAATATGACAACTTCTGTGTTATATAATATAACTAATATGACAACTTATGTGTTATATAATATGACTAATATGACAACTTCTGTGTTATATAATATAACTAATATGACAACTTCTGTGTTGTATTATATAGCTAATATGACAATTTCTGTGTTATATAATATAACTAATATGACACCTTCTGTGTTATCTAATATGACTAATATGACAACTTCTGTGCTATATAATATGAATAATATGACAATTTCTATGTTATATAATATAACTAATATGACAACTTCTGTGTTATATAATATAACTAATATGACAAATTCGGTGTTATATAATATGACTAATATGACAACGTCTGTGTTATCTAATAAGAATAATATGACAACTTCTGTGTTATATAATATAACTAATATGACAACTTCTGTGTTATATAATATAACTAACATGACAACTTCTGTGTTATATAATATAAATAATATGACAACTTCTGTGTTGTATAACATAGCTAATATGACAACTTCTGTGTTATATAATATAACTAATATGACAACTTCTGTGTTATATAATATAACTAATATGACAACTTATGTGTTATCTAATATGACAATATGACAACTTCTGTGTTATACAATATAACTAATATGACAACTTCTGTGTAATATAATATAGCTAATATGACAACTTCTGTATTATATAATATAATTAATATGACAACTTCTGTGTTATATAATATAACTAATATGACAACTTATGTGTTATCTAATATGACAATATGACAACTTCTGTGTTATACAATATAACTAATATGACAACTTCTGTGTAATATAATATAGCAAATATGACAACTTCTGTGTAATATAATATAACTAATATGACAACTTCGGTGTTATACAATTTAACTAATATGACAACTTCTGTGTTATATAATATGACTAATATGACAACTTCTGTATTATATAATTTTACTAATATGACAACTTCTGTGTTATATAATATTGCTAATATGACAACCTCTATGTTATATAATATAGCTAATATGACAACTTCTGTGTTATATAATATGACTAATATGACAACTGCTGTGTTATATAATATAACTAATATGACAACTTCTGTGTTATATAATATGACTAATATTACAACTTCTGTGTTATATAATATAGCAAATATGACAACTTCTGTGTTATATAATATAACTAATATGACAACTTCTGTGTTATATAATATAACTAATATGACAATTTCTGTGTTATATAATATAACTAATATGACAACTTCTGTGTTATATAATATAACTAACATGACAACTTCTGTGTTATATAATATAACTACTATGACAACTTCTGTGTTATATAATATAACTAACATGACAACTTCTGTGTTATATAATATAACTAATATGACAACTTCTGTGTTATATAATATAACTAACATGACAACTTCTGTGTTATATAATATAGCTAATTTGACAACTTCTGTGTTATATAATATAACTAATATGACAACTTCTGTGTTATATAATATAACTAATATGACAACTTCTGTGTTATATAATATAACTAATATGACAACTTCTGTGTTATACAATTTAACTAATATGACAACTTCTGTGTTATATAATATGACTAATATGACAACTTCTGTATTATATAATTTTACTAATATGACAACTTCTGTGTTATATAATATTGCTAATATGACAACCTCTATGTTATATAATATAACTAATATGACAACTTCTGTGTTATATAATATGACTAATATTACAACTTCTGTGTTATATAACATAGCTAATATGACAACTTCTGTGTTATATAATATAACTAATATGACAACTTCTGTGTAATATAATATAGCTAATATGACAACTTCTGTGTTATATAATATAACTAATATGACAACTTCGGTGTTATACAATTTAACTAATATGACAACTTCTGTGTTATATAATATGACTAATATGACAACTTCTGTATTATATAATTTTACTAATATGACAACTTCTGTGTTATATAATATTGCTAATATGACAACCTCTATGTTATATAATATAGCTAATATGTCAACTTCTGTGTTATATAATATGACTAATATGACAACTGCTGTGTTATATAATATAACTAATATGACAACTTCTGTGTAATATAATATGACTAATATTACAACTTCTGTGTTTTATAATATAGCTAATATGACAACTTCTGTGTTATATCATATAATTAATATGACAACTTCTCTGTTATGCAACATAACTAATATGACAACTTCTGTGTTATATAATATAACTAATATGACAACTTCTGTGTTATATAATATAACTAATATGACAACTTCTGTGTTGTATAATATAGCTAATATGACAACTTCTGTGTTGTATAATATAGCTAATATGACAACTTCTGGGTTATATAATATAACTAATATGACAACTTCTGTGTTATATAATATGACTAATATGACAACTTATGTGTTATATAATATAACTAATATGACAACTTCTGTATTATATAATATAATTAATATGACAACTTCTGTGTTATATAATATAACTAATATGACAACTTATGTGTTATCTAATATGACTAATATGACAACTTCTGTGTTATACAATATAACTAATATGACAACTTCTGTGTAATATAATATAGCTAATATGACAACTTCTGTGTTATATAATATAACTAATATGACAACTTCGGTGTTATATAATATAACTAATATGACAACTTCTGTGTTATATAATATAACTAATATGACAACTTCTGTGTTGTAATATATGATAACTTCTGTGTTGTATAATATGACACTTCTGTGTTATATAATATAACTAATATGACAACTTATGTGCTATATAATATAACTAATATGACAACTTCTGTGTTATATAATATAGCTAATATGACAACTTCCGTGTTATATAATATAACTAATATGACAACTTCTGTGTTATATAATATGACTAATAGGACAATTTCTGTGTTATATAAGATAACTAATATGACAACTTCTGTGTTATATAATATAACTAATATGACAACTTCTGTTTTATATAACATGATTAATATGACAACTTATGTGTTATATAATATAACTAATATGACAACTTCTGTGTTATATAATATAACTAATATGACAACTTCTGTGTTATATAATATAACTAATATGACAACTTCTGTGTTATCAAATATGACTAATATGACAACTTCTGTGCTATATAATATGACTAATATGACAATTTCTGTGTTATATAATATAACTAATATGACAACTTCTGTGTTATATAATATAATTAATATGACAACTTCTGTGTTATATAATATGACTAATATGACAACTTCTGTGTTATATAATATTGCTAATATGACAACATCTGTGATATATAATATAACTAATATGACAACTTCTGTGTTATATAATATAACTAATATGACAACTTCTGTGTTATATAGTATAACTAATATGACAACTTCTGTGTTATATAATATGGCTAATATGACAACTTCTGTGTTATATAATATAATTAATATGACAATTTCTGTGTTATATAATATAACTAATATGACAAATTCGGTGTTATATAATATGACTAATATGACAACGTCTGTGTTATCTAATAAGAATAATATGACAACTTCTGTGTTATATAATATAACTAATATGACAACTTCTGTGTTATATAATATAACTAACATGACAACTTCTGTGTTATATAATATAAATAATATGACAACTTCTGTGTTGTATAACATAGCTAATATGACAACTTCTGTGTTATATAATATAACTAATATGACAACTTCTGTGTTATATAATATGACTAATTTGACAACTTCTGTGTTATATAATATAACTAATATGACAACTTCTGTATTATATAATATAATTAATATGACAACTTCTGTGTTATATAATATAACTAATATGACAACTTATGTGTTATCTAATATGACAATATGACAACTTCTGTGTTATACAATATAACTAATATGACAACTTCTGTGTAATATAATATAGCTAATATGACAACTTCTGTGTTATATAATATAATTAATATGACAACTTCGGTGTTATACAATTTAACTAATATGACAACTTCTGTGTTATATAATATGACTAATATGACAACTTCTGTATTATATAATTTTACTAATATGACAACTTCTGTGTTATATAATATTGCTAATATGACAACCTCTATGTTATATAATATAGCTAATATGACAACTTCTGTGTTATATAATATGACTAATATGACAACTTCTGTGTTATATAATATGACTAATATTACAACTTCTGTGTTATATAATATAACTAATATGACAACTTCTGTGTTATATAATATAACTAATATGACAATTTCTGTGTTATATAATATAACTAATATGACAACTTCTGTGTTATATAATATAACTAACATGACAACTTCTGTGTTATATAATATAACTACTATGACAACTTCTGTGTTATATAATATAACTAACATGACAACTTCTGTGTTATATAATATAACTAATATGACAACTTCTGTGTTATATAATATAACTAACATGACAACTTCTGTGTTATATAATATAGCTAATTTGACAACTTCTGTGTTATATAATATAACTAATATGACAACTTCTGTGTTATATAATATAACTAATATGACAACTTCTGTGTTATATAATATAACTAATATGACAACTTCGGTGTTATACAATTTAACTAATATGACAACTTCTGTGTTATATAATATGACTAATATGACAACTTCTGTATTATATAATTTTACTAATATGACAACTTTTGTGTTATATAATATTGCTAATATGACAACCTCTATGTTATATAATATAACTAATATGACAACTTCTGTGTTATATAATATGACTAATATTACAACTTCTGTGTTATATAACATAGCTAATATGACAACTTCTGTGTTATATAATATAACTAATATGACAACTTCTGTGTAATATAATATAGCTAATATGACAACTTCTGTGTTATATAATATAACTAATATGACAACTTCAGTGTTATACAATTTAACTAATATGACAACTTCTGTGTTATATAATATGACTAATATGACAACTTCTGTATTATATAATTTTACTAATATGACAACTTCTGTGTTATATAATATTGCTAATATGACAACCTCTATGTTATATAATATAGCTAATATGACAACTTCTGTGTTATATAATATGACTAATATGACAACTGCTGTGTTATATAATATAACTAATATGACAACTTCTGTGTTATATAATATGACTAATATTACAACTTCTGTGTTATATAATATAGCTAATATGACAACTTCTGTGTTATATCATATAATTAATATGACAACTTCTCTGTTATGCAACATACCTAATATGACAACTTCTGTGTTATATAATATAGCTAATATGACAACTTCTGGGTTATATAATATAACTAATATGACAACTTCTGTGTTATATAATATGACTAATATGACAAATTCTGTGTTATATAATATAACTAATATGACAACTTCTGTATTATATAATATAATTAATATGACAACTTCTGTGTTATATAATATAGCTAATATGACAACTTCTGTGTTATATAATATAACTAATATGACAACTTCTGTGTTATATAATATAGCTAATATGACAACTTCTGTGTTATATAATATAACTAATATGACAACTGATGTGTTATATGATATAACTAATATGACAACTTCTGTGCTATATAATATGACTAATAAGACAATTCCTGTGTTATATAATATAACTAATATGACAACTTCTGTGTAATATAATATAACTAATATGACAACTTCTGTGTTATATAATATGACTAATATGACAACTTCTGTGTTATATAATATAACTAATATGACAACTTCTGTGTTATATAATATGACTAATATGACAACTTCTGTGTTATATATTATAACTAATATGACAACTTCTGTGTTATATAATATAACTAATATGACAACGTCTGTGTTATATAATATGACTAATATGACAACTTCTGTGTTATATAATATAACTAATATGACACCTTATGTGCTATATAATATGACTAATATGACAACTACTGTGTTATATAATATAACTAATATGACAACTTCTGTGTTATATAATATAACTAATATGACAACTTCTGTGTTATATAGTATAACTAATATGACAACTTCTGTGTTATATAATATGACTAATATGACAACTTCTGTGTTATATAATATGACTAATATGACAACTTCTGTGTTATATAATATAACTAATATTACAACTTCTGTGTTATATAATATAACTAATATGTCAACTTCTGTGTTATATAATATGACTAATATGACAACTTCTGTGCTATATAATATAACTAACATGACAACTTCTGTGTTATATAATATAACTAAAATGACAATTTCTGTGCTATATAATATAACTAATATGACAACTTCTGTGTTATATAATATAACTAACATGACAACTTCTGTGTTATATAATATAACTACTATGACAACTTCTGTGTTATATAATATAACTAACATGACAACTTTTGTGTTATATAATATAACTAATATGACAACTTCTGTGTTATATAATATAACTAACATGACAACTTCTGTGTTATATAATATAGCTAATTTGACAACTTCTGTGTTATATAATATTACTAATATGACAACTTCTGTATTATATAATATAACTAATATGACAACTTCTGTGTTATATAATATAACTAATATGACAAATTCTGTGCTATATAATATAACTAATATGACAACGTCTGTGTTATATAATATAACTAATATGACAACTTCTGTGTTATATAATATAACTAATATGACAACTTCTGTGTTATATAATATAACTAATATGACAACTTCTGTGTTATATAATATAGCTAATATGACAACTTCTGTGTCATATAATATAACTAATATGACAACATCTGTGCTATATGATATAATTAATATGACAACTTCTGTGTTATATAATATAACTAATATGACAACTTCTGTGTTATATTATATAACTAATATGACAACTTCTGTGCTATATAATATAACTAATATGACACCTTCTGTGTTATATAATATAACTAATATGACAACTTCTGTGTTATATAATATAACTAATATGACAACGTCTGTGTTATATAATATAACTAATATGACAACTTCTGTGTTATATAATATAACTAATATGGCAACTTCTGTGCTATACAATATAACTAATATGACAACTTCTGTGTTATATAATATAACTAATATGACAACTTCTGTGTTATATAATATGACTAATATGACAACTTCTGTGTTATATAATATTGCTAATATGACAACTTCTGTGTTATATAATATGACTAATATGACAATCTCTATGTTATATAATATTGCTAATATGACAACTTCTGTGTTATATAATATAACTAATATGACAACTTCTGTGTTATATAATATGACTAATATGACAACTTCTGTGTTATACAATATAACTAATATGACAACTTCTGTATTATATAATATAACTAATGACAACTTCTGTGTTATATAATATAACTAATATGAAAAATTCTGTGCTATATAATATAACTAATATGACAACTTCTGTGTTATATAATATAACTAATATGACAACTTATGTGTTATATAATATGACTAATATGACAACTTCTGTGTTATATAATATAACTAATATGACAACTTCTGTGTTGTATTATATAGCTAATATGACAATTTCTGTGTTATATAATATAACTAATATGACAACTTCTGTGTTATCTAATATGACTAATATGACAACTTCTGTGCTATATAATATGAATAATATGACAATTTCTATGTTATATAATATAACTAATATGACAACTTCTGTGTTATATAATATAACTAATATGACAAATTCGGTGTTATATAATATGACTAATATGACAACGTCTGTGTTATCTAATAAGAATAATATGACAACTTCTGTGTTATATAATATAACTAATATGACAACTTCTGTGTTATATAATATAACTAACATGACAACTTCTGTGTTATATAATATAAATAATATGACAACTTCTGTGTTGTATAACATAGCTAATATGACAACTTCTGTGTTATATAATATAACTAATATGACAACTTCGGTGTTATACAATTTAACTAATATGACAACTTCTGTGTTATATAATATGACTAATATGACAACTTCTGTATTATATAATTTTACTAATATGACAACTTCTGTGTTATATAATATTGCTAATATGACAACCTCTATGTTATATAATATAGCTAATATGACAACTTCTGTGTTATATAATATGACTAATATGACAACTGCTGTGTTATATAATATAACTAATATGACAACTTCTGTGTTATATAATATGACTAATATTACAACTTCTGTGTTATATAATATAGCTAATATGACAACTTCTGTGTTATATAATATAACTAATATGACAACTTCTGTGTTATATAATATAACTAATATGACAATTTCTGTGTTATATAATATAACTAATATGACAACTTCTGTGTTATATAATATAACTAACATGACAACTTCTGTGTTATATAATATAACTACTATGACAACTTCTGTGTTATATAATATAACTAACATGACAACTTCTGTGTTATATAATATAACTAATATGACAACTTCTGTGTTATATAATATAACTAACATGACAACTTCTGTGTTATATAATATAAATAATATGACAACTTCTGTGTTGTATAACATAGCTAATATGACAACTTCTGTGTTATATAATATAACTAATATGACAACTTCTGTGTTATATAATATGACTAATTTGACAACTTCTGTGTTATATAATATAACTAATATGACAACTTCTGTATTATATAATATAATTAATATGACAACTTCTGTGTTATATAATATAACTAATATGACAACTTATGTGTTATCTAATATGACAATATGACAACTTCTGTGTTATACAATATAACTAATATGACAACTTCTGTGTAATATAATATAGCTAATATGACAACTTCTGTGTTATATAATATAATTAATATGACAACTTCGGTGTTATACAATTTAACTAATATGACAACTTCTGTGTTATATAATATGACTAATATGACAACTTCTGTATTATATAATTTTACTAATATGACAACTTCTGTGTTATATAATATTGCTAATATGACAACCTCTATGTTATATAATATAGCTAATATGACAACTTCTGTGTTATATAATATGACTAATATGACAACTTCTGTGTTATATAATATGACTAATATTACAACTTCTGTATTATATAATATAACTAATATGACAACTTCTGTGTTATATAATATAACTAATATGACAATTTCTGTGTTATATAATATAACTAATATGACAACTTCTGTGTTATATAATATAACTAACATGACAACTTCTGTGTTATATAATATAACTACTATGACAACTTCTGTGTTATATAATATAACTAACATGACAACTTCTGTGTTATATAATATAACTAATATGACAACTTCTGTGTTATATAATATAACTAACATGACAACTTCTGTGTTATATAATATAGCTAATTTGACAACTTCTGTGTTATATAATATAACTAATATGACAACTTCTGTGTTATATAATATAACTAATATGACAACTTCTGTGTTATATAATATAACTAATATGACAACTTCGGTGTTATACAATTTAACTAATATGACAACTTCTGTGTTATATAATATGACTAATATGACAACTTCTGTATTATATAATTTTACTAATATGACAACTTTTGTGTTATATAATATTGCTAATATGACAACCTCTATGTTATATAATATAACTAATATGACAACTTCTGTGTTATATAATATGACTAATATTACAACTTCTGTGTTATATAACATAGCTAATATGACAACTTCTGTGTTATATAATATAACTAATATGACAACTTCTGTGTAATATAATATAGCTAATATGACAACTTCTGTGTTATATAATATAACTAATATGACAACTTCGGTGTTATACAATTTAACTAATATGACAACTTCTGTGTTATATAATATGACTAATATGACAACTTCTGTATTATATAATTTTACTAATATGACAACTTCTGTGTTATATAATATTGCTAATATGACAACCTCTATGTTATATAATATAGCTAATATGACAACTTCTGTGTTATATAATATGACTAATATGACAACTGCTGTGTTATATAATATAACTAATATGACAACTTCTGTGTTATATAATATGACTAATATTACAACTTCTGTGTTATATAATATAGCTAATATGACAACTTCTGTGTTATATCATATAATTAATATGACAACTTCTCTGTTATGCAACATACCTAATATGACAACTTCTGTGTTATATAATATAGCTAATATGACAACTTCTGGGTTATATAATATAACTAATATGACAACTTCTGTGTTATATAATATGACTAATATGACAAATTCTGTGTTATATAATATAACTAATATGACAACTTCTGTATTATATAATATAATTAATATGACAACTTCTGTGTTATATAATATAGCTAATATGACAACTTCTGTGTTATATAATATAACTAATATGACAACTTCTGTGTTATATAATATAGCTAATATGACAACTTCTGTGTTATATAATATAACTAATATGACAACTGATGTGTTATATGATATAACTAATATGACAACTTCTGTGCTATATAATATGACTAATAAGACAATTCCTGTGTTATATAATATAACTAATATGACAACTTCTGTGTAATATAATATAACTAATATGACAACTTCTGTGTTATATAATATGACTAATATGACAACTTCTGTGTTATATAATATAACTAATATGACAACTTCTGTGTTATATAATATGACTAATATGACAACTTCTGTGTTATATATTATAACTAATATGACAACTTCTGTGTTATATAATATAACTAATATGACAACGTCTGTGTTATATAATATGACTAATATGACAACTTCTGTGTTATATAATATAACTAATATGACACCTTATGTGCTATATAATATGACTAATATGACAACTACTGTGTTATAAAATATAACTAATATGACAACTTCTGTGTTATATAATATAACTAATATGACAACTTCTGTGTTATATAGTATAACTAATATGACAACTTCTGTGTTATATAATATGACTAATATGACAACTTCTGTGTTATATAATATGACTAATATGACAACTTCTGTGTTATATAATATAACTAATATTACAACTTCTGTGTTATATAATATAACTAATATGTCAACTTCTGTGTTATATAATATGACTAATATGACAACTTCTGTGCTATATAATATAACTAACATGACAACTTCTGTGTTATATAATATAACTAAAATGACAATTTCTGTGCTATATAATATAACTAATATGACAACTTCTGTGTTATATAATATAACTAACATGACAACTTCTGTGTTATATAATATAACTACTATGACAACTTCTGTGTTATATAATATAACTAACATGACAACTTTTGTGTTATATAATATAACTAATATGACAACTTCTGTGTTATATAATATAACTAACATGACAACTTCTGTGTTATATAATATAGCTAATTTGACAACTTCTGTGTTATATAATATTACTAATATGACAACTTCTGTATTATATAATATAACTAATATGACAACTTCTGTGTTATATAATATAACTAATATGACAAATTCTGTGCTATATAATATAACTAATATGACAACGTCTGTGTTATATAATATAACTAATATGACAACTTCTGTGTTATATAATATAACTAATATGACAACTTCTGTGTTATATAATATAACTAATATGACAACTTCTGTGTTATATAATATAGCTAATATGACAACTTCTGTGTCATATAATATAACTAATATGACAACATCTGTGCTATATGATATAATTAATATGACAACTTCTGTGTTATATAATATAACTAATATGACAACTTCTGTGTTATATTATATAACTAATATGACAACTTCTGTGCTATATAATATAACTAATATGACACCTTCTGTGTTATATAATATAACTAATATGACAACTTCTGTGTTATATAATATAACTAATATGACAACGTCTGTGTTATATAATATAACTAATATGACAACTTCTGTGTTATATAATATAACTAATATGGCAACTTCTGTGCTATACAATATAACTAATATGACAACTTCTGTGTTATATAATATAACTAATATGACAACTTCTGTGTTATATAATATGACTAATATGACAACTTCTGTGTTATATAATATTGCTAATATGACAACTTCTGTGTTATATAATATGACTAATATGACAATCTCTATGTTATATAATATTGCTAATATGACAACTTCTGTGTTATATAATATAACTAATATGACAACTTCTGTGTTATATAATATGACTAATATGACAACTTCTGTGTTATACAATATAACTAATATGACAACTTCTGTGTTATATAATATGACTAATATGACAACTTCTGTGTTACATAATATAGCTAATATGACAACTTCTGTGTTATATAATATAACTAATATGACAACTTCTGTGTTATATAATATAACTAATATGACAACTTCTGTGTTATATAATATAACTAATATGACAACTTCTGTTTTATATAATATAACTAATATGACAACTTCTGTGTTATATAATATGACTAATATGACAACTTCTGTGTTATATAATATTGCTAATAAGACAACTTCTGTGTTATATAATATAACTAATATGACAATTTCTGTGTTATATAATATATCTAATATGACAACTTCTGTGTTATATAATATAACTAATATGACAACTTCTGTGTAATATAAAATAACTAATATGATAACTTCTGTATTATATAATATGATAACTTCTGTGTTATATAATATAACTAATATGACAACGTCTGTGTTATATAATATAACTAATATGACAACTTCTGTGTTATATAATATAACTAATATGACAACTTCTGTGTTATATAATATAACTAATATGACAACTTCTGTGTTATATAATATAGCTAATATGACAACTTCTGTGTCATATAATATAACTAATATGACAACTTCTGTGCTATATGATATAATTAATATGACAACTTCTCTGTTATATAATATAACTAATATGACAACTTCTGTGTTATATTATATAACTAATATGACAACTTCTGTGCTATATAATATAACTAATATGACACCTTCTGTGTTATATAATATGACTAATATGACAACTTCTGTGTTACATAATATAGCTAATATGACAACTTCTGTGTTATATAATATAACTAATATGACAACTTCCTTGTTATATAATATAACTAATATGACAACTTCTGTGCTATATAATATAACTAATATGACAACTTCTGTTTTATATAATATAACTAATATGACAACTTCTGTGTTATATAATATGACTAATATGACAACTTCTGTGTTATATAATATTGCTAATAAGACAACTTCTGTGTTATATAATATAACTAATATGACAATTTCTGTGTTATATAATATATCTAATATGACAACTTCTGTGTTATATAATATAACTAATATGACAACTTCTGTGTAATATAAAATAACTAATATGATAACGTCTGTATTATATAATATGATAACTTCTGTGTTATATAATATAACTAATATGACAACGTCTGTGTTATATAATATAACTAATATGACAACTTCTGTGTTATATAATATAACTAATATGACAACTTCTGTGTTATATAATATAACTAATATGACAACTTCTGTGTTATATAATATAACTAATATGACAACTTCTGTGTTATATAATATAATTAATATGACAACTTCTGTGTTATATAATATGACTAATATGACAACTTTTGTGTTATATAATATAACTAATATGGCAACTTCTGTGTTATATAATATAGCTAATATGACAACTTCTGTGTTATATAATATAACTAATATGACAACTTCTGTGTTATATAATATAATTAATATGACAACTTCTGTGTTATATAATATGACTAATATGACAACTTTTGTGTTATATAATATAACTAATATGGCAACTTCTGTGTTGTATAATATGACCACTTCTGTGTTATATAATATAACTAATATGACACCTTCTGTGTTATATAATATAACTAATATGACAACTTCTGTGTTATATAATATAACTAATATGACAACTTCTGTGTTATACAATATAACTAATATGACAACATCTGTGTTATATAATATAACTAATATGACAACTTCTTTGTTATATAATATAGCTAATATGACAACTTCTGTGTTATATAATATAACTAATATGACAATTTCTGTGTTGTATAATATACCTAGTATGACAACTTCTGTGTTATATACTATGACTAATATGACAACTTCTGTATTATATAATTTTACTAATATGACAACTTCTGTGTTATATTATATTGCTAATATGACAACCTCTATGCTATATAATATAGCTAATATGACAACTTCTGTGTTATATAATATGACTAATATGACAACTTCTGTGTTATATAATATAGCTAATATGACAACTTCTGTGTTATATAATATAACTAATATGACAACTTCTGTGTTATATAATATAATTAATATGACAACTTCTGTGTTATATAATATGACTAATATGACAACTTTTGTGTTATATAATATAACTAATATGGCAACTTCTGTGTTATATAATATAACTAATATGGCAACTTCTGTGTTATACAATATAACTAATATGACAACTTCTGTGTTATATAATATAACTAATATGACAACTTCTGTGTTATATAATATGACTAATATGACAACTTCTGTGTTATATAATATGACTAATATGACAATCTCTATGTTATATAATATTGCTAATATGACAACTTCTGTGTTATATAATATGACTAATATGACAATTTCTGTGTTATATAATATGACTAATATGACAACTTCTGTGTTATACAATATAACTAATATTACAACTTCTGTGTTATACAATATAACTAATATGACAACTTCTGTGTTATATAATATGACTAATATGACAACTTCTGTGTTACATAATATAGCTAATATGACAACTTCTGTGTTATATAATATAACTAATATGACAACTTCCTTGTTATATAATATAACTAATATGACAACTTCTGTGTTATATAATATAATTAATATGACAACTTCTGTGTTATATAATATAACTAATATGACAACTTCTGTGTTATATAATATGACTAATATGACAATTTCTGTGTTATATAATATAGCTAATATGACAACATCTGTGTTATATAATATAACTAATATGACAACTTCTGTGTTATACAATATAACTAATATGACAACTTCTGTGTTATACAATATAACTAATATGACAACTTCTGTGTTATACAATATAACTAATATGACAACTTCTGTGTTATACAATATAACTAATATGACAACCTCTATGTTATATAATATAGCTAATATGACAACTTCTGTGTTATATAATATGACTAATATGACAAGTTCTGTGTTATATAATATAGCTAATATGACAACTTCTGTGTTATATAATATAACTAATATGACAACTTCTGTGTTATATAATATAATTAATATGACAACTTCTGTGTTATATAATATGACTAATATGACAACTTCTGTGTTATATAATATAACTAATATGGCAACTTCTGTGTTATATAATATAACTAATATGACAACTTCTGTGTTATACAATATAACTAATATGACAACTTCTGTGTTATATAATATAACTAATATGACAACTTCTGTGTTATATAATATGACTAATATGACAACTTCTGTGTTATATAATATTGCTAATATGACAACTTCTGTGTTATATAATATGACTAATATGACAATCTCTATGTTATATAATATTGCTAATATGACAACTTCTGTGTATATAATATAACTAATATGACAACTTCTGTGCTATATAATATGACTAATATGACAATTTCTGGGTTATATAATATAACTAATATGACAACTTCTGTGTTATCTAATATGACTAATATGACAACTTCTGTCCTATATAATATGACTAATATGACAATTTCTGTGTTATATAATATAACTAATATGACAACTTCTGTGTTATATAATATAACAAATATGACAACTTCTGTGTTATATAATATAACTAATATGACAACTTCTGTGTGATATAATATAACTAATATGACAACTTCTGTGTTATATAATATAACTAATATGACAACTTCTGTGTTGTATAATATGACCACTTCTGTGTTATATAATATAACTAATATGACAACTTCTGTGTTATATAATATAACTAATATGACACCTTCTGTGTTATATAATATAACTAATATGACAACTTCTGTGTTATATAATATAACTAATATGACAACTTCTGTGTTATACAATATAACTAATATGACAACATCTGTGTTATATAATATAACTAATATGACAACTTCTTTGTTATATAATATAGGTAATATGACAACTTCTGTGTTATATAATATAACTAATATGACAATTTCTGTGTTGTATAATATACCTAGTATGACAACTTCTGTGTTATATACTATGACTAATATGACAACTTCTGTATTATATAATTTTACTAATATGACAACTTCTGTGTTATATTATATTGCTAATATGACAACCTCTATGTTATATAATATAGCTAATATGACAACTTCTGTGTTATATAATATGACTAATATGACAACTTCTGTGTTATATAATATAGCTAATATGACAACTTCTGTGTTATATAATATAACTAATATGACAACTTCTGTGTTATATAATATAATTAATATGACAACTTCTGTGTTATATAATATAACTAATATGGCAACTTCTGTGTTATATAATATAACTAATATGGCAACTTCTGTGTTATACAATATAACTAATATGACAACTTCTGTGTTATATAATATAACTAATATGACAACTTCTGTGTTATATAATATGACTAATATGACAACTTCTGTGTTATATAATATGACTAATATGACAATCTCTATGTTATATAATATTGCTAATATGACAACTTCTGTGTTATATAATATGACTAATATGACAATTTCTGTGTTATATAATATGACTAATATGACAACTTCTGTGTTATACAATATAACTAATATTACAACTTCTGTGTTATACAATATAACTAATATGACAACTTCTGTGTTATATAATATGACTAATATGACAACTTCTGTGTTACATAATATAGCTAATATGACAACTTCTGTGTTATATAATATAACTAATATGACAACTTCCTTGTTATATAATATAACTAATATGACAACTTCTGTGTTATATAATATAATTAATATGACAACTTCTGTGTTATATAATATAACTAATATGACAACTTCTGTGTTATATAATATGACTAATATGACAATTTCTGTGTTATATAATATAGCTAATATGACAACATCTGTGTTATATAATATAACTAATATGACAACTTCTGTGTTATACAATATAACTAATATGACAACTTCTGTGTTATACAATATAACTAATATGACAACTTCTGTGTTATACAATATAACTAATATGACAACTTCTGTGTTATACAATATAACTAATATGACAACCTCTATGTTATATAATATAGCTAATATGACAACTTCTGTGTTATATAATATGACTAATATGACAAGTTCTGTGTTATATAATATAGCTAATATGACAACTTCTGTGTTATATAATATAACTAATATGACAACTTCTGTGTTATATAATATAATTAATATGACAACTTCTGTGTTATATAATATGACTAATATGACAACTTCTGTGTTATATAATATAACTAATATGGCAACTTCTGTGTTATATAATATAACTAATATGACAACTTCTGTGTTATACAATATAACTAATATGACAACTTCTGTGTTATATAATATAACTAATATGACAACTTCTGTGTTATATAATATGACTAATATGACAACTTCTGTGTTATATAATATTGCTAATATGACAACTTCTGTGTTATATAATATGACTAATATGACAATCTCTATGTTATATAATATTGCTAATATGACAACTTCTGTGTATATAATATAACTAATATGACAACTTCTGTGCTATATAATATGACTAATATGACAATTTCTGGGTTATATAATATAACTAATATGACAACTTCTGTGTTATCTAATATGACTAATATGACAACTTCTGTCCTATATAATATGACTAATATGACAATTTCTGTGTTATATAATATAACTAATATGACAACTTCTGTGTTATATAATATAACAAATATGACAACTTCTGTGTTATATAATATAACTAATATGACAACTTCTGTGTGATATAATATAACTAATATGACAACTTCTGTGTTATATAATATAACTAATATGACAACTTCTGTGTTGTATAATATGACCACTTCTGTGTTATATAATATAACTAATATGACAACTTCTGTGTTATATAATATAACTAATATGACACCTTCTGTGTTATATAATATAACTAATATGACAACTTCTGTGTTATATAATATAACTAATATGACAACTTCTGTGTTATACAATATAACTAATATGACAACATCTGTGTTATATAATATAACTAATATGACAACTTCTTTGTTATATAATATAGCTAATATGACAACTTCTGTGTTATATAATATAACTAATATGACAATTTCTGTGTTGTATAATATACCTAGTATGACAACTTCTGTGTTATATACTATGACTAATATGACAACTTCTGTATTATATAATTTTACTAATATGACAACTTCTGTGTTATATTATATTGCTAATATGACAACCTCTATGTTATATAATATAGCTAATATGACAACTTCTGTGTTATATAATATGACTAATATGACAACTTCTGTGTTATATAATATAGCTAATATGACAACTTCTGTGTTATATAATATAACTAATATGACAACTTCTGTGTTATATAATATAATTAATATGACAACTTCTGTGTTATATAATATGACTAATATGACAACTTTTGTGTTATATAATATAACTAATATGGCAACTTCTGTGTAATATAATATAACTAATATGGCAACTTCTGTGTTATACAATATAACTAATATGACAACTTCTGTGTTATATAATATAACTAATATGACAACTTCTGTGTTATATAATATGACTAATATGACAACTTCTGTGTTATATAATATGACTAATATGACAATCTCTATGTTATATAATATTGCTAATATGACAACTTCTGTGTTATATAATATGACTAATATGACAATTTCTGTGTTATATAATATGACTAATATGACAACTTCTGTGTTATACAATATAACTAATATTACAACTTCTGTGTTATACAATATAACTAATATGACAACTTCTGTGTTATATAATATGACTAATATGACAACTTCTGTGTTACATAATATAGCTAATATGACAACTTCTGTGTTATATAATATAACTAATATGACAACTTCCTTGTTATATAATATAACTAATATGACAACTTCTGTGTTATATAATATAATTAATATGACAACTTCTGTGTTATATAATATAACTAATATGACAACTTCTGTGTTATATAATATAACTAATATGACAACTTCTGTGCTATATAATATGACTAATATGACAATTTCTGTGTTATATAATATAACTAATATGACAACTTCTGTGTTATATAATATAACAAATATGACAACTTCTGTGTTATATAATATAACTAATATGACAACTTCTGTGTGATATAATATAACTAATATGACAACTTCTGTGTTATATAATATAACTAATATGACAACTTCTGTGTTGTATAATATGACCACTTCTGTGTTATATAATATAACTAATATGACAACTTCTGTGTTATATAATATAACTAATATGACACCTTCTGTGTTATATAATATAACTAATATGACAACTTCTGTGTTATATAATATAACTAATATGACAACTTCTGTGTTATACAATATAACTAATATGACAACATCTGTGTTATATAATATAACTAATATGACAACTTCTTTGTTATATATTATAGCTAATATGACAACTTCTGTGTTATATAATATAACTAATATGACAATTTCTGTGTTGTATAATATACCTAGTATGACAACTTCTGTGTTATATACTATGACTAATATGACAACTTCTGTATTATATAATTTTACTAATATGACAACTTCTGTGTTATATTATATTGCTAATATGACAACCTCTATGTTATATAATATAGCTAATATGACAGCTTCTGTGTTATATAATATGACTAATATGACAACTTCTGTGTTATATAATATAGCTAATATGACAACTTCTGTGTTATATAATATAACTAATATGACAACTTCTGTGTTATATAATATAATTAATATGACAACTTCTGTGTTATATAATATGACTAATATGACAACTTTTGTGTTATATAATATAACTAATATGGCAACTTCTGTGTAATATAATATAACTAATATGGCAACTTCTGTGTTATACAATATAACTAATATGACAACTTCTGTGTTATATAATATAACTAATATGACAACTTCTGTGTTATATAATATGACTAATATGACAACTTCTGTGTTATATAATATGACTAATATGACAATCTCTATGTTATATAATATTGCTAATATGACAACTTCTGTGTTATATAATATGACTAATATGACAATTTCTGTGTTATATAATATGACTAATATGACAACTTCTGTGTTATACAATATAACTAATATTACAACTTCTGTGTTATACAATATAACTAATATGACAACTTCTGTGTTATATAATATGACTAATATGACAACTTCTGTGTTACATAATATAGCTAATATGACAACTTCTGTGTTATATAATATAACTAATATGACAACTTCCTTGTTATATAATATAACTAATATGACAACTTCTGTGTTATATAATATAATTAATATGACAACTTCTGTGTTATATAATATAACTAATATGACAACTTCTGTGTTATATAATATAACTAATATGACAACTTCTGTGCTATATAATATGACTAATATGACAATTTCTGTGTTATATAATATAACTAATATGACAACTTCTGTGTTATCCAATATGACAACTTCTGTCCTATATAATATGACTAATATGACAATTCCTGTGTTATATAATATAACTAATATGACAACTTCTGTGTTATATAATATAACTAATATGACAACTTCTGTGTTATATAATATAACTAATATGACAACTTCTGTGTGATATAATATAACTAATATGACAACTTCTGTGTTATATAATATAACTAATATGACAACTTCTGTGTTGTATAATATGACCACTTCTGTGTTATATAATATAACTAATATGAAAACTTCTGTGTTATATAATATAACTAATATGACACCTTCTGTGTTATATAATATAACTAATATGACAACTTTTGTGTTATATAATATAACTAATATGACAACTTCTGTGTTATATAATATAACTAATATGACAACTTCTGTGTGATATAATTTAACTAATATGACAACTTCTGTGTTATATAATATAACTAATATGACAATTTCTGTGTTGTATAATATGACAACTTCTGTGTTATATATTATAACTAATATGACAACTTCTGTGTTATATAATATAACTAATATGACACCTTCTGTGTTATATAATATAACTAATATGACAACTTCTGTGTTATACAATATAACTAATATGACAACTTCTGTGTTATATAATATAACTAATATGACAACTTCTGTGTGATATAATATAACTAATATGACAACTTCTGTGTTATATAATATAACTAATATGACAACTTCTGTGTTGTATAATATGACCACTTCTGTGTTATATAATATAACTAATATGACAACTTCTGTGTTGTATAATATGACCACTTCTGTGTTATATAATATAACTAATATGACAACTTCTGTGTTATATAATATAACTAATATGACACCTTCTGTGTTATATAATATAACTAATATGACAACTTCTGTGTTATATATTATAACTAATATGACAACTTCTGTGTTATACAATATAACTAATATGACAACTTCTGTGTTATACAATATAACTAATATGACAACCTCTATGTTATATAATATAGCTAATATGACAACTTCTGTGTTATATAATATGACTAATATGACAACTTCTGTGTTATATAATATAGCTAATATGACAACTTCTGTGTTATATAATATAACTAATATGACAACTTCTGTGTTATATAATATAATTAATATGACAATTTCTGTGTTATATAATATGACTAATATGACAACTTCTGTGTTATATAATATAACTAATATGGCAACTTCTGTGTTATATAATATAACTAATATGACAACTTCTGTGTTATACAATATAACTAATATGACAACTTCTGTGTTATATAATATAACTAATATGACAACTTCTGTGTTATATAATATGACTAATATGACAACTTCTGTGTTATATAATATTGCTAATATGACAACTTCTGTGTTATATAATATGACTAATATGACAATCTCTATGTTATATAATATTGCTAATATGACAACTTCTGTGTTATATAATATAACTAATATCACAACTTCTGTGCTATATAATATGACTAATATGACAATTTCTGGGTTATATAATATAACTAATATGACAACTTCTGTGTTATCTAATATGACTAATATGACAACTTCTGTCCTATATAATATAACTAATATGACAATTTCTGTGTTATATAATATAACTAATATGACAACTTCTGTGTTATATAATATAACAAATATGACAACTTCTGTGTTATATAATATAACTAATATGACAACTTCTGTGTGATATAATATAACTAATATGACAACTTCTGTGTTATATAATATAACTAATATGACAACTTCTGTGTTGTATAATATGACCACTTCTGTGTTATATAATATAACTAATATGACAACTTCTGTGTTATATAATATAACTAATATGACACCTTCTGTGTTATATAATATAACTAATATGACAACTTCTGTGTTATATAATATAACTAATATGACAACTTCTGTGTTATACAATATAACTAATATGACAACATCTGTGTTATATAATATAACTAATATGACAACTTCTTTGTTATATAATATAGCTAATATGACAACTTCTGTGTTATATAATATAACTAATATGACAATTTCTGTGTTGTATAATATACCTAGTATGACAACTTCTGTGTTTTATACTATGACTAATATGACAACTTCTGTATTATATAATTTTACTAATATGACAACTTCTGTGTTATATTATATTGCTAATATGACAACCTCTATGTTATATAATATAGCTAATATGACAACTTCTGTGTTATATAATATGACTAATATGACAACTTCTGTGTTATATAATATAGCTAATATGACAACTTCTGTGTTATATAATATAACTAATATGACAACTTCTGTGTTATATAATATAATTAATATGACAACTTCTGTGTTATATAATATGACTAATATGACAACTTTTGTGTTATATAATATAACTAATATGGCAACTTCTGTGTTATAAAATATAACTAATATGACAACTTCTGTGTTATATAATATAACTAATATGACAACTTCTGTGTTATATAATATGACTAATATGACAACTTCTGTGCTATATAATATGACTAATATGACAACTTCTGTGTTATATAATATTGCTAATATGACAACTTCTGTGTTATATAATATGACTAATATGACAATCTCTATGTTATATAATATTGCTAATATGACAACTTCTGTGTATATAATATAACTAATATGACAACTTCTGTGCTATATAATATGACTAATATGACAATTTCTGGGTTATATAATATAACTAATATGACAACTTCTGTGTTATCTAATATGACTAATATGACAACTTCTGTCCTATATAATATGACTAATATGACAATTTCTGTGTTATATAATATAACTAATATGACAACTTCTGTGTTATATAATATAACAAATATGACAACTTCTGTGTTATATAATATAACTAATATGACAACTTCTGTGTGATATAATATAACTAATATGACAACTTCTGTGTTATATAATATAACTAATATGACAACTTCTGTGTTGTATAATATGACCACTTCTGTGTTATATAATATAACTAATATGACAACTTCTGTGTTATATAATATAACTAATATGACACCTTCTGTGTTATATAATATAACTAATATGACAACTTCTGTGTTATATAATATAACTAATATGACAACTTCTGTGTAATACAATATAACTAATATGACAACATCTGTGTTATATAATATAACTAATATGACAACTTCTTTGTTATATAATATAGCTAATATGACAACTTCTGTGTTATATAATATAACTAATATGACAATTTCTGTGTTGTATAATATACCTAGTATGACAACTTCTGTGTTATATACTATGACTAATATGACAACTTCTGTATTATATAATTTTACTAATATGACAACTTCTGTGTTATATTATATTGCTAATATGACAACCTCTATGTTATATAATATAGCTAATATGACAACTTCTGTGTTATATAATATGACTAATATGACAACTTCTGTGTTATATAATATAGCTAATATGACAACTTCTGTGTTATATAATATAACTAATATGACAACTTCTGTGTTATATAATATAATTAATATGACAACTTCTGTGTTATATAATATGACTAATATGACAACTTTTGTGTTATATAATATAACTAATATGGCAACTTCTGTGTAATATAATATAACTAATATGGCAACTTCTGTGTTATACAATATAACTAATATGACAACTTCTGTGTTATATAATATAACTAATATGACAACTTCTGTGTTATATAATATGACTAATATGACAACTTCTGTGTTATATAATATGACTAATATGACAATCTCTATGTTATATAATATTGCTAATATGACAACTTCTGTGTTATATAATATGACTAATATGACAATTTCTGTGTTATATAATATGACTAATATGACAACTTCTGTGTTATACAATATAACTAATATTACAACTTCTGTGTTATACAATATAACTAATATGACAACTTCTGTGTTATATAATATGACTAATATGACAACTTCTGTGTTACATAATATAGCTAATATGACAACTTCTGTGTTATATAATATAACTAATATGACAACTTCCTTGTTATATAATATAACTAATATGACAACTTCTGTGTTATATAATATAATTAATATGACAACTTCTGTGTTATATAATATAACTAATATGACAACTTCTGTGTTATATAATATAACTAATATGACAACTTCTGTGCTATATAATATGACTAATATGACAATTTCTGTGTTATATAATATAACTAATATGACAACTTCTGTGTTATATAATATAACAAATATGACAACTTCTGTGTTATATAATATAACTAATATGACAACTTCTGTGTGATATAATATAACTAATATGACAACTTCTGTGTTATATAATATAACTAATATGACAACTTCTGTGTTGTATAATATGACCACTTCTGTGTTATATAATATAACTAATATGACAACTTCTGTGTTATATAATATAACTAATATGACACCTTCTGTGTTATATAATATAACTAATATGACAACTTCTGTGTTATATAATATAACTAATATGACAACTTCTGTGTTATACAATATAACTAATATGACAACATCTGTGTTATATAATATAACTAATATGACAACTTCTTTGTTATATAATATAGCTAATATGACAACTTCTGTGTTATATAATATAACTAATATGACAATTTCTGTGTTGTATAATATACCTAGTATGACAACTTCTGTGTTATATACTATGACTAATATGACAACTTCTGTATTATATAATTTTACTAATATGACAACTTCTGTGTTATATTATATTGCTAATATGACAACCTCTATGTTATATAATATAGCTAATATGACAACTTCTGTGTTATATAATATGACTAATATGACAACTTCTGTGTTATATAATATAGCTAATATGACAACTTCTGTGTTATATAATATAACTAATATGACAACTTCTGTGTTATATAATATAATTAATATGACAACTTCTGTGTTATATAATATGACTAATATGACAACTTTTGTGTTATATAATATAACTAATATGGCAACTTCTGTGTAATATAATATAACTAATATGGCAACTTCTGTGTTATACAATATAACTAATATGACAACTTCTGTGTTATATAATATAACTAATATGACAACTTCTGTGTTATATAATATGACTAATATGACAACTTCTGTGTTATATAATATGACTAATATGACAATCTCTATGTTATATAATATTGCTAATATGACAACTTCTGTGTTATATAATATGACTAATATGACAATTTCTGTGTTATATAATATGACTAATATGACAACTTCTGTGTTATACAATATAACTAATATTACAACTTCTGTGTTATACAATATAACTAATATGACAACTTCTGTGTTATATAATATGACTAATATGACAACTTCTGTGTTACATAATATAGCTAATATGACAACTTCTGTGTTATATAATATAACTAATATGACAACTTCCTTGTTATATAATATAACTAATATGACAACTTCTGTGTTATATAATATAATTAATATGACAACTTCTGTGTTATATAATATAACTAATATGACAACTTCTGTGTTATATAATATAACTAATATGACAACTTCTGTGCTATATAATATGACTAATATGACAATTTCTGTGTTATATAATATAACTAATATGACAACTTCTGTGTTATCCAATATGACAACTTCTGTCCTATATAATATGACTAATATGACAATTCCTGTGTTATATAATATAACTAATATGACAACTTCTGTGTTATATAATATAACTAATATGACAACTTCTGTGTTATATAATATAACTAATATGACAACTTCTGTGTGATATAATATAACTAATATGACAACTTCTGTGTTATATAATATAACTAATATGACAACTTCTGTGTTGTATAATATGACCACTTCTGTGTTATATAATATAACTAATATGAAAACTTCTGTGTTATATAATATAACTAATATGACACCTTCTGTGTTATATAATATAACTAATATGACAACTTTTGTGTTATATAATATAACTAATATGACAACTTCTGTGTTATATAATATAACTAATATGACAACTTCTGTGTGATATAATTTAACTAATATGACAACTTCTGTGTTATATAATATAACTAATATGACAATTTCTGTGTTGTATAATATGACAACTTCTGTGTTATATATTATAACTAATATGACAACTTCTGTGTTATATAATATAACTAATATGACACCTTCTGTGTTATATAATATAACTAATATGACAACTTCTGTGTTATACAATATAACTAATATGACAACTTCTGTGTTATATAATATAACTAATATGACAACTTCTGTGTGATATAATATAACTAATATGACAACTTCTGTGTTATATAATATAACTAATATGACAACTTCTGTGTTGTATAATATGACCACTTCTGTGTTATATAATATAACTAATATGACAACTTCTGTGTTATATAATATAACTAATATGACACCTTCTGTGTTATATAATATAACTAATATGACAACTTCTGTGTTATATAATATAACTAATATGACAACTTCTGTGTTATACAATATAACTAATATGACAACTTCTGTGTTATACAATATAACTAATATGACAACCTCTATGTTATATAATATAGCTAATATGACAACTTCTGTGTTATATAATATGACTAATATGACAACTTCTGTGTTATATAATATAGCTAATATGACAACTTCTGTGTTATATAATATAACTAATATGACAACTTCTGTGTTATATAATATAATTAATATGACAATTTCTGTGTTATATAATATGACTAATATGACAACTTCTGTGTTATATAATATAACTAATATGGCAACTTCTGTGTTATATAATATAACTAATATGACAACTTCTGTGTTATACAATATAACTAATATGACAACTTCTGTGTTATATAATATAACTAATATGACAACTTCTGTGTTATATAATATGACTAATATGACAACTTCTGTGTTATATAATATTGCTAATATGACAACTTCTGTGTTATATAATATGACTAATATGACAATCTCTATGTTATATAATATTGCTAATATGACAACTTCTGTGTTATATAATATAACTAATATCACAACTTCTGTGCTATATAATATGACTAATATGACAATTTCTGGGTTATATAATATAACTAATATGACAACTTCTGTGTTATCTAATATGACTAATATGACAACTTCTGTCCTATATAATATAACTAATATGACAATTTCTGTGTTATATAATATAACTAATATGACAACTTCTGTGTTATATAATATAACAAATATGACAACTTCTGTGTTATATAAAATAACTAATATGACAACTTCTGTGTGATATAATATAACTAATATGACAACTTCTGTGTTATATAATATAACTAATATGACAACTTCTGTGTTGTATAATATGACCACTTCTGTGTTATATAATATAACTAATATGACAACTTCTGTGTTATATAATATAACTAATATGACACCTTCTGTGTTATATAATATAACTAATATGACAACTTCTGTGTTATATAATATAACTAATATGACAACTTCTGTGTTATACAATATAACTAATATGACAACATCTGTGTTATATAATATAACTAATATGACAACTTCTTTGTTATATAATATAGCTAATATGACAACTTCTGTGTTATATAATATAACTAATATGACAATTTCTGTGTTGTATAATATACCTAGTATGACAACTTCTGTGTTATATACTATGACTAATATGACAACTTCTGTATTATATAATTTTACTAATATGACAACTTCTGTGTTATATTATATTGCTAATATGACAACCTCTATGTTATATAATATAGCTAATATGACAACTTCTGTGTTATATAATATGACTAATATGACAACTTCTGTGTTATATAATATAGCTAATATGACAACTTCTGTGTTATATAATATAACTAATATGACAACTTCTGTGTTATATAATATAATTAATATGACAACTTCTGTGTTATATAATATGACTAATATGACAACTTTTGTGTTATATAATATAACTAATATGGCAACTTCTGTGTTATAAAATATAACTAATATGACAACTTCTGTGTTATATAATATAACTAATATGACAACTTCTGTGTTATATAATATGACTAATATGACAACTTCTGTGCTATATAATATGACTAATATGACAATCTCTATGTTATATACTATTGCTAATATGACAACTTCTGTGTTATATAATATGACTAATATGACAATTTCTGTGTTATATAATATGACTAATATGACAACTTCTGTGTTATACAATATAACTAATATTACAACTTCTGTGTTATACAATATAACTAATATGACAACTTCTGTGTTATATAATATGACTAATATGACAACTTCTGTGTTACATAATATAGCTAATATGACAACTTCTGTGTTATATAATATAACTAATATGACAACTTCCTTGTTATATAATATAACTAATATGACAACTTCTGTGTTATATAATATAATTAATATGACAACTTCTGTGTTATATAATATAACTAATATGACAACTTCTGTGTTATATAATATGACTAATATGACAATTTCTGTGTTATATAATATAGCTAATATGACAACATCTGTGTTATATAATATAACTAATATGACAACTTCTGTGTTATACAATATAACTAATATGACAACTTCTGTGTTATACAATATAACTAATATGACAACTTCTGTGTTATACAATATAACTAATATGACAACTTCTGTGTTATACAATATAACTAATATGACAACCTCTATGTTATATAATATAGCTAATATGACAACTTCTGTGTTATATAATATGACTAATATGACAACTTCTGTGTTATATAATATAGCTAATATGACAACTTCTGTGTTATATAATATAGCTAATATGACAACTTCTGTGTTATATAATATAATTAATATGACAACTTCTGTGTTATATAATATGACTAATATGACAACTTCTGTGTTATATAATATAACTAATATGGCAACTTCTGTGTTATATAATATAACTAATATGACAACTTCTGTGTTATACAATATAACTAATATGACAACTTCTGTGTTATATAATATAACTAATATGACAACTTCTGTGTTATATAATATGACTAATATGACAATCTCTATGTTATATAATAGTGCTAATATGACAACTTCTGTGTTATATAATATAACTAATATGACAACTTCTGTGCTATATAATATGACTAATATGACAATTTCTGGGTTATATAATATAACTAATATGACAACTTCTGTGTTATCTAATATGACTAATATGACAACTTCTGTCCTATATAATATGACTAATATGACAATTTCTGTGTTATATAATATAACTAATATGACAACTTCTGTGTTATATAATATAACAAATATGACAACTTCTGTGTTATATAATATAACTAATATGACAACTTCTGTGTGATATAATATAACTAATATGACAACTTCTGTGTTATATAATATAACTAATATGACAACTTCTGTGTTATATAATATAACTAATATGACAACTTCTGTGTTATATAATATAACTAATATGACAACTTCTGTGTTATATAATATAACTAATATGACAACTTCTGTGTTATACAATATAACTAATATGACAACATCTGTGTTATATAATATAACTATAATGACAACTTCTTTGTTATATAATATAGCTAATATGACAACTTCTGTGTTATATAATATAACTAATATGACAATTTCTGTGTTGTATAATATACCTAGTATGACAACTTCTGTGTTATATACTATGACTAATATGACAACTTCTGTATTATATAATTTTACTAATATGACAACTTCTGTGTTATATTATATTGCTAATATGACAACCTCTATGTTATATAATATAGCTAATATGACAACTTCTGTGTTATATAATATGACTAATATGACAACTTCTGTGTTATATAATATAGCTAATATGACAACTTCTGTGTTATATAATATAACTAATATGACAACTTCTGTGTTATCTAATATGACTAATATGACAACTTCTGTCCTATATAATATGACTAATATGACAATTTCTGTGTTATATAATATAACTAATATGACAACTTCTGTGTTATATAATATAACAAATATGACAACTTCTGTGTTATATAATATAAATAATATGACAACTTCTGTGTGATATAATATAACTAATATGACAACTTCTGTGTTATATAATATAACTAATATGATAACTTCTGTGTTGTATAATATGACCACTTCTGTGTTATATAATATAACTAATATGACAACTTCTGTGTTATATAATATAACTAATATGACACCTTCTGTGTTATATAATATAACTAATATGACAACTTCTGTGTTATATAATATAACTAATATGACAACTTCTGTGTTATACAATATAACTAATATGACAACATCTGTGTTATATAATATAACTAATATGACAATTTCTGTGTTGTATAATATGACAACTTCTGTGTTATATACTATGACTAATATGACAACTTCTGTATTATATAATTTTACTAATATGACAACTTCTGTGTTATATTATATTGCTAATATGACAACCTCTATGTTATATAATATAGCTAATATGACAACTTCTGTGTTATATAATATGACTAATATGACAACTTCTGTGTTATATAATATAGCTAATATGACAACTTCTGTGTTATATAATATAACTAATATGACAACTTCTGTGTTATATAATATAATTAATATGACAACTTCTGTGTTATATAATATGACTAATATGACAACTTTTGTGTTATATAATATAACTAATATGGCAACTTCTGTGTTATATAATATAACTAATATGGCAACTTCTGTGTTATACAATATAACTAATATGACAACTTCTGTGTTATATAATATAACTAATATGACAACTTCTGTGTTATATAATATGACTAATATGACAACTTCTGTGTTATATAATATGACTAATATGACAATCTCTATGTTATATAATATTGCTAATATGACAACTTCTGTGTTATATAATATGACTAATATGACAATTTCTGTGTTATATAATATGACTAATATGACAACTTCTGTGTTATACAATATAACTAATATTACAACTTCTGTGTTATACAATATAACTAATATGACAACTTCTGTGTTATATAATATGACTAATATGACAACTTCTGTGTTACATAATATAGCTAATATGACAACTTCTGTGTTATATAATATAACTAATATGACAACTTCCTTGTTATATAATATAACTAATATGACAACTTCTGTGTTATATAATATAATTAATATGACAACTTCTGTGTTATATAATATAACTAATATGACAACTTCTGTGTTATATAATATGACTAATATGACAATTTCTGTGTTATATAATATAGCTAATATGACAACATCTGTGTTATATAATATAGCTAATATGACAACTTCTGTGTTATATAATATAACTAATATGACAATTTCTGTGTTATATAATATGACTAATATGACAACTTCTGTGTTATACAATATAACTAATATTACAACTTCTGTGTTATACAATATAACTAATATGACAACTTCTGTGTTATATAATATGACTAATATGACAACTTCTGTGTTACATAATATAGCTAATATGACAACTTCTGTGTTATATAATATAACTAATATGACAACTTCCTTGTTATATAATATAACTAATATGACAACTTCTGTGTTATATAATATAATTAATATGACAACTTCTGTGTTATATAATATAACTAATATGACAACTTCTGTGTTATATAATATGACTAATATGACAATTTCTGTGTTATATAATATAGCTAATATGACAACATCTGTGTTATATAATATAGCTAATATGACAACTTCTGTGTTATATAATATAACTAATATGACAATTTCTGTGTTATATAATATAACTAATATGGCAACTTCTGCGTTATATAATATAACTAATATTACAACTTCTGTGTTATACAATATAACTAATATGACAACTTCTGTGTTATATAATATAACTAATATGACAACTTCTGTGCTATATAATATGACTAATATGACAACTTCTGTGTTATATAATATTGCTAATATGACAACTTCTGTGTTATATAATATGACTAATATGACAATCTCTATGTTATATAATATTGCTAATATGACAACTTCTGTGTTATATAATATGACTAATATGACAATTTCTGTGTTATATAATATGACTAATATGACAACTTCTGTGTTATACAATATAACTAATATTACAACTTCTGTGTTATACAATATAACTAATATGACAACTTCTGTGTTATATAATATGACTAATATGACAACTTCCGTGTTACATAATATAGCTAATATGACAACTTCTGTGTTATATAATATAACTAATATGACAACTTCCTTGTTATATAATATAACTAATATGACAACTTCTGTGTTATATAATATAATTAATATGACAACTTCTGTGTTATATAATATAACTAATATGACAACTTCTGTGTTATATAATATGACTAATATGACAATTTCTGTGTTATATAATATAGCTAATATGACAACATCTGTGTTATATAATATAGCTAATATGACAACTTCTGTGTTATATAATATAACTAATATGACAATTTCTGTGTTATATAATATAACTAATATGGCAACTTCTGTGTTATGTAATATAACTAATATGACAACTTCTGTGTTATACAATATAACTAATATGACAACTTCTGTGTTATATAATATAACTAACATGACAACTTCTGTGTTATATAATATGACTAATATGACAACTTCTGTGTTATATAATATTGCTAATATGACAACTTCTGTGTTATATAATATGACTAATATGACAATCTCTATGTTATATAATATTGCTAATATGACAACTTCTGTGTTATATAATATAACTAATATGACAACTTCTGTGCTATATAATATGACTAATATGACAATTTCTGTGTTATATAATATAACTAATATGACAACCTCTATGTTATATAATATAGCTAATATGACAACTTCTGTGTTATATAATATGACTAATATGACAACTTCTGTGTTATATAATATAGCTAATATGACAACTTCTGTGTTATATAATATAACTAATATGACAACTTCTGTGTTATATAATATAATTAATATGACAATTTCTGTGTTATATAATATGACTAATATGACAACTTCTGTGTTATATAATATAACTAATATGGCAACTTCTGTGTTATATAATATAACTAATATGACAACTTCTGTGTTATACAATATAACTAATATGACAACTTCTGTGTTATATAATATAACTAATATGACAACTTCTGTGTTATATAATATGACTAATATGACAACTTCTGTGTTATATAATATTGCTAATATGACAACTTCTGTGTTATATAATATGACTAATATGACAATCTCTATGTTATATAATATTGCTAATATGACAACTTCTGTGTTATATAATATAACTAATATCACAACTTCTGTGCTATATATTATGACTAATATGACAATTTCTGGGTTATATAATATAACTAATATGACAACTTCTGTGTTATCTAATATGACTAATATGACAACTTCTGTCCTATATAATATAACTAATATGACAATTTCTGTGTTATATAATATAACTAATATGACAACTTCTGTGTTATATAATATAACAAATATGACAACTTCTGTGTTATATAATATAACTAATATGACAACTTCTGTGTGATATAATATAACTAATATGACAACTTCTGTGTTATATAATATAACTAATATGACAACTTCTGTGTTGTATAATATGACCACTTCTGTGTTATATAATATAACTAATATGACAACTTCTGTGTTATATAATATAACTAATATGACACCTTCTGTGTTATATAATATAACTAATATGACAACTTCTGTGTTATATAATATAACTAATATGACAACTTCTGTGTTATACAATATAACTAATATGACAACATCTGTGTTATATAATATAACTAATATGACAACTTCTTTGTTATATAATATAGCTAATATGACAACTTCTGTGTTATATAATATAACTAATATGACAATTTCTGTGTTGTATAATATACCTAGTATGACAACTTCTGTGTTATATACTATGACTAATATGACAACTTCTGTATTATATAATTTTACTAATATGACAACTTCTGTGTTATATTATATTGCTAATATGACAACCTCTATGTTATATAATATAGCTAATATGACAACTTCTGTGTTATATAATATGACTAATATGACAACTTCTGTGTTATATAATATAGCTAATATGACAACTTCTGTGTTATATAATATAACTAATATGACAACTTCTGTGTTATATAATATAATTAATATGACAACTTCTGTGTTATATAATATGACTAATATGACAACTTTTGTGTTATATAATATAACTAATATGGCAACTTCTGTGTTATAAAATATAACTAATATGACAACTTCTGTGTTATATAATATAACTAATATGACAACTTCTGTGTTATATAATATGACTAATATGACAACTTCTGTGCTATATAATATGACTAATATGACAATCTCTATGTTATATACTATTGCTAATATGACAACTTCTGTGTTATATAATATGACTAATATGACAATTTCTGTGTTATATAATATGACTAATATGACAACTTCTGTGTTATACAATATAACTAATATTACAACTTCTGTGTTATACAATATAACAAATATGACAACTTCTGTGTTATATAATATGACTAATATGACAACTTCTGTGTTACATAATATAGCTAATATGACAACTTCTGTGTTATATAATATAACTAATATGACAACTTCCTTGTTATATAATATAACTAATATGACAACTTCTGTGTTATATAATATAATTAATATGACAACTTCTGTGTTATATAATATAACTAATATGACAACTTCTGTGTTATATAATATGACTAATATGACAATTTCTGTGTTATATAATATAGCTAATATGACAACATCTGTGTTATATAATATAACTAATATGACAACTTCTGTGTTATACAATATAACTAATATGACAACTTCTGTGTTATACAATATAACTAATATGACAACTTCTGTGTTATACAATATAACTAATATGACAACTTCTGTGTTATACAATATAACTAATATGACAACCTCTATGTTATATAATATAGCTAATATGACAACTTCTGTGTTATATAATATGACTAATATGACAACTTCTGTGTTATATAATATAGCTAATATGACAACTTCTGTGTTATATAATATAGCTAATATGACAACTTCTGTGTTATATAATATAATTAATATGACAACTTCTGTGTTATATAATATGACTAATATGACAACTTCTGTGTTATATAATATAACTAATATGGCAACTTCTGTGTTATATAATATAACTAATATGACAACTTCTGTGTTATACAATATAACTAATATGACAACTTCTGTGCTATATAATATAACTAATATGACAACTTCTGTGTTATATAATATGACTAATATGACAATCTCTATGTTATATAATATTGCTAATATGACAACTTCTGTGTTATATAATATAACTAATATGACAACTTCTGTGCTATATAATATGACTAATATGACAATTTCTGGGTTATATAATATAACTAATATGACAACTTCTGTGTTATCTAATATGACTAATATGACAACTTCTGTCCTATATAATATGACTAATATGACAATTTCTGTGTTATATAATATAACTAATATGACAACTTCTGTGTTATATAATATAACAAATATGACAACTTCTGTGTTATATAATATAACTAATATGACAACTTCTGTGTGATATAATATAACTAATATGACAACTTCTGTGTTATATAATATAACTAATATGACAACTTCTGTGTTATATAATATAACTAATATGACACCTTCTGTGTTATATAATATAACTAATATGACAACTTCTGTGTTATATTATATAACTAATATGACAACTTCTGTGTTATACAATATAACTAATATGACAACATCTGTGTTATATAATATAACTATAATGACACTTCTTTGTTATATAATATAGCTAATATGACAACTTCTGTGTTATATAATATAACTAATATGACAATTTCTGTGTTGTATAATATACCTAGTATGACAACTTCTGTGTTATATACTATGACTAATATGACAACTTCTGTATTATATAATTTTACTAATATGACAACTTCTGTGTTATATTATTTTGCTAATATGACAACCTCTATGTTATATAATATAGCTAATATGACAACTTCTGTGTTATATAATATGACTAATATGACAACTTCTGTGTTATATAATATAGCTAATATGACAACTTCTGTGTTATATAATATAACTAATATGACAACTTCTGTGTTATCTAATATGACTAATATGACAACTTCTGTCCTATATAATATGACTAATATGACAATTTCTGTGTTATATAATATAACTAATATGACAACTTCTGTGTTATATAATATAACAAATATGACAACTTCTGTGTTATATAATATAAATAATATGACAACTTCTGTGTGATATAATATAACTAATATGACAACTTCTGTGTTATATAATATAACTAATATGACAACTTCTGTGTTGTATAATATGACCACTTCTGTGTTATATAATATAACTAATATGACAACTTCTGTGTTATATAATATAACTAATATGACACCTTCTGTGTTATATAATATAACTAATATGACAACTTCTGTGTTATATAATATAACTAATATGACAACTTCTGTGTTATACAATATAACTAATATGACAACATCTGTGTTATATAATATAACTAATATGACAATTTCTGTGTTGTATAATATGACAACTTCTGTGTTATATACTATGACTAATATGACAACTTCTGTATTATATAATTTTACTAATATGACAACTTCTGTGTTATATTATATTGCTAATATGACAACCTCTATGTTATATAATATAGCTAATATGACAACTTCTGTGTTATATAATATGACTAATATGACAACTTCTGTGTTATATAATATAGCTAATATGACAACTTCTGTGTTATATAATATAACTAATATGACAACTTCTGTGTTATATAATATAATTAATATGACAACTTCTGTGTTATATAATATGACTAATATGACAACTTTTGTGTTATATAATATAACTAATATGGCAACTTCTGTGTTATATAATATAACTAATATGGCAACTTCTGTGTTATACAATATAACTAATATGACAACTTCTGTGTTATATAATATAACTAATATGACAACTTCTGTGTTATATAATATGACTAATATGACAACTTCTGTGTTATATAATATGACTAATATGACAATCTCTATGTTATATAATATTGCTAATATGACAACTTCTGTGTTATATAATATGACTAATATGACAATTTCTGTGTTATATAATATGACTAATATGACAACTTCTGTGTTATACAATATAACTAATATTACAACTTCTGTGTTATACAATATAACTAATATGACAACTTCTGTGTTATATAATATGACTAATATGACAACTTCTGTGTTACATAATATAGCTAATATGACAACTTCTGTGTTATATAATATAACTAATATGACAACTTCCTTGTTATATAATATAACTAATATGACAACTTCTGTGTTATATAATATAATTAATATGACAACTTCTGTGTTATATAATATAACTAATATGACAACTTCTGTGTTATATAATATGACTAATATGACAATTTCTGTGTTATATAATATAGCTAATATGACAACATCTGTGTTATATAATATAGCTAATATGACAACTTCTGTGTTATATAATATAACTAATATGACAATTTCTGTGTTATATAATATGACTAATATGACAACTTCTGTGTTATACAATATAACTAATATTACAACTTCTGTGTTATACAATATAACTAATATGACAACTTCTGTGTTATATAATATGACTAATATGACAACTTCTGTGTTACATAATATAGCTAATATGACAACTTCTGTGTTATATAATATAACTAATATGACAACTTCCTTGTTATATAATATAACTAATATGACAACTTCTGTGTTATATAATATAATTAATATGACAACTTCTGTGTTATATAATATAACTAATATGACAACTTCTGTGTTATATAATATGACTAATATGACAATTTCTGTGTTATATAATATAGCTAATATGACAACATCTGTGTTATATAATATAGCTAATATGACAACTTCTGTGTTATATAATATAACTAATATGACAATTTCTGTGTTATATAATATAACTAATATGGCAACTTCTGCGTTATATAATATAACTAATATTACAACTTCTGTGTTATACAATATAACTAATATGACAACTTCTGTGTTATATAATATAACCAATATGACAACTTCTGTGCTATATAATATGACTAATATGACAACTTCTGTGTTATATAATATTGCTAATATGACAACTTCTGTGTTATATAATATGACTAATATGACAATCTCTATGTTATATAATATTGCTAATATGACAACTTCTGTGTTATATAATATGACTAATATGACAATTTCTGTGTTATATAATATGACTAATATGACAACTTCTGTGTTATACAATATAACTAATATTACAACTTCTGTGTTATACAATATAACTAATATGACAACTTCTGTGTTATATAATATGACTAATATGACAACTTCCGTGTTACATAATATAGCTAATATGACAACTTCTGTGTTATATAATATAACTAATATGACAACTTCCTTGTTATATAATATAACTAATATGACAACTTCTGTGTTATATAATATAATTAATATGACAACTTCTGTGTTATATAATATAACTAATATGACAACTTCTGTGTTATATAATATGACTAATATGACAATTTCTGTGTTATATAATATAGCTAATATGACAACATCTGTGTTATATAATATAGCTAATATGACAACTTCTGTGTTATATAATATAACTAATATGACAATTTCTGTGTTATATAATATAACTAATATGGCAACTTCTGTGTTATGTAATATAACTAATATGACAACTTCTGTGTTATACAATATAACTAATATGACAACTTCTGTGTTATATAATATAACTAACATGACAACTTCTGTGTTATATAATATGACTAATATGACAACTTCTGTGTTATATAATATTGCTAATATGACAACTTCTGTGTTATATAATATGACTAATATGACAATCTCTATGTTATATAATATTGCTAATATGACAACTTCTGTGTTATATAATATAACTAATATGACAACTTCTGTGCTATATAATATGACTAATATGACAATTTCTGTGTTATATAATATAACTAATATGACAACTTCTGTGTTATCTAATATGACTAATATGACAACTTCTGTCCTATATAATATGACTAATATGACAATTTCTGTGTTATATAATATAACTAATATGACAACTTCTGTGTTATATAATATAACTAATATGACAACTTCTGTGTTATATAATATAACTAATATGACAACTTCTGTGTGATATAATATAACTAATATGACAACTTCTGTGTTATATAATATAACTAATATGACAACTTCTGTGTTGTATAATATGACCATTTCTGTGTTATATAATATAACTAATATGACAACTTCTGTGTTATATAATATAACTAATATGACACCTTCTGTGTTATATAATATAACTAATATGTTAACTTCTGTGTTATATAATATAACTAATATGACAACTTCTGTGTTATATAATATAATTAATATGACAACTTCTGTGTTTTATAATATGACTAATATGACAACTTCTGTGTTATATAATATAACTAATATGGCAACTTCTGTGTTATATAATATAACTAATATGGCAACTTCTGTGTTATACAATATAACTAATATGACAACTTCTGTGTTATATAATATGACTAATATGACAACTTCTGTGTTATATAATATTGCTAATATGACAACTTCTGTGTTATATAATATGACTAATATGACAATCTCTATGTTATATAATATTGCTAATATGACAACTTCTGTGTTATATAATATAACTAATATGACAACTTCTGTGCTATATAATATGACTAATATGACAATTTCTGTGTTATATAATATAACTAATATGACAACTTCTGTGTTATCCAATATGACTAATATGACAACTTCTGTCCTATATAATATGACTAATATGACAATTTCTGTGTTATATAATATAACTAATATGACAACTTCTGTGTTATATAATATAACTAATATGACAACTTCTGTGTTATATAATATAACTAATATGACAACTTCTGTGTGATATAATATAACTAATATGACAACTTCTGTGTTATATAATATAACTAATATGACAACTTCTGTGTTGTATAATATGACCACTTCTGTGTTGTATAATATGACCACTTCTGTGTTATATAATATAACTAATATGACAACTTCTGTGTTATATAATATAACTAATATGACACCTTCTGTGTTATATAATATAACTAATATGACAACTTCTGTGTTATATAATATAACTAATATGACAACTTCTGTGTTATATAATATAACTAATATGACAACTTCTGTGTTATACAATATAACTAATATGACAACTTCTGTGTTATATAATATAACTAATATGACAACTTCTGTGTTATATAATATGACTAATATGACAACTTCTGTGTTATATAATATTGCTAATATGACAACTTCTGTGTTATATAATATGACTAATATGACAATCTCTATGTTATATAATATTGCTAATATGACAACTTCTGTGTTATATAATATGACTAATATGACAATTTCTGTGTTATATAATATGACTAATATGACAACTTCTGTGTTATACAATATAACTAATATTACAACTTCTGTGTTATACAATATAACTAATATGACAACTTCTGTGTTATATAATATAACTAATATGACAACTTCCGTGTTACATAATATAGCTAATATGACAACTTCTGTGTTATATAATATAACTAATATGACAACTTCCTTGTTATATAATATAACTAATATGACAACTTCTGTGTTATATAATATAATTAATATGACAACTTCTGTGTTATATAATATAACTAATATGACAACTTCTGTGTTATATAATATGACTAATATGACAATTTCTGTGTTATATAATATAGCTAATATGACAACATCTGTGTTATATAATATAGCTAATATGACAACTTCTGTGTTATATAATATAACTAATATGACAATTTCTGTGTTATATAATATAACTAATATGGCAACTTCTGTGTTATGTAATATAACTAATATGACAACTTCTGTGTTATACAATATAACTAATATGACAACTTCTGTGTTATATAATATAACTAACATGACAACTTCTGTGTTATATAATATTACTAATATGACAACTTCTGTGTTATATAATATTGCTAATATGACAACTTCTGTGTTATATAATATGACTAATATGACAATCTCTATGTTATATAATATTGCTAATATGACAACTTCTGTGTTATATAATATAACTAATATGACAACTTCTGTGCTATATAATATGACTAATATGACAATTTCTGTGTTATATAATATAACTAATATGACAACTTCTGTGTTATCTAATATGACTAATATGACAACTTCTGTCCTATATAATATGACTAATATGACAATTTCTGTGTTATATAATATAACTAATATGACAACTTCTGTGTTATATAATATAACTAATATGACAACTTCTGTGTTATATAATATAACTAATATGACAACTTCTGTGTGATATAATATAACTAATATGACAACTTCTGTGTTATATAATATAACTAATATGACAACTTCTGTGTTGTATAATATGACCATTTCTGTGTTATATAATATAACTAATATGACAACTTCTGTGTTATATAATATAACTAATATGACACCTTCTGTGTTATATAATATAACTAATATGACAACTTCTGTGTTATATAATATAACTAATATGACAACTTCTGTGCTATATAATATAATTAATATGACAACTTCTGTGTTTTATAATATGACTAATATGACAACTTCTGTGTTATATAATATAACTAATATGGCAACTTCTGTGTTATATAATATAACTAATATGGCAACTTCTGTGTTATACAATATAACTAATATGACAACTTCTGTGTTATATAATATGACTAATATGACAACTTCTGTGTTATATAATATTGCTAATATGATAACTTCTGTGTTATATAATATGACTAATATGACAATCTCTATGTTATATAATATTGCTAATATGACAACTTCTGTGTTATATAATATAACTAATATGACAACTTCTGTGCTATATAATATGACTAATATGACAATTTCTGTGTTATATAATATAACTAATATGACAACTTCTGTGTTATCCAATATGACTAATATGACAATTTCTGTGTTATACAATATAACTAATATGACAACTTCTGTCCTATATAATATAACTAATATGACAACTTCTGTCCTATATAATATGACTAATATGACAATTTCTGTGTTATATAATATAACTAATATGACAACTTCTGTGTTATATAATATAACTAATATGACAACTTCTGTGTTATATAATATAACTAATATGACAACTTCTGTGTGATATAATATAACTAATATGACAACTTCTGTGTTATATAATATAACTAATATGACAACTTCTGTGTTGTATAATATGACCACTTCTGTGTTATATAATATAACTAATATGACAACTTCTGTGTTATATAATATAACTAATATGACACCTTCTGTGTTATATAATATAACTAATATGACAACTTCTGTGTTATATAATATAACTAATATGACAACTTCTGTGTTATATGATATAACTAATATGACAACTTCTGTGTGATATAATATAACTAATATGACAACTTCTGTGTTATATAATATAACTAATATGACAATTTCTGTGTTGTATAATATACCTAGTATGACAACTTCTGTGTTATATAATATGACTAATATGACAACTTCTGTATTATATAATTTTACTAATATGACAACTTCTGTGTTATATAATATTGCTAATATGACAACCTCTATGTTATATAATATAGCTAATATGACAACTTCTGTGTTATATAATATGACTAATATGACAACTTCTGTGTTATATAATATAGCTAATATGACAACTTCTGTGTTATATAATATAACTAATATGACAACTTCTGTGTTATATAATATAATTAATATGACAACTTCTGTGTTATATAATATGACTAATATGACAACTTCTGTGTTATATAATGTAACTAATATGGCAATTTCTGTGTTATATAATATAACTAATATGACAACTTCTGTGTTATACAATATAACTAATATGACAACTTCTGTGTTATATAATATAACTAATATGACAACTTCTGTGTTATATAATATGACTAATATGACAACTTCTGTGTTATATAATATTGCTAATATGACAACTTCTGTGTTATATAATATGACTAATATGACAATCTCTATGTTATATAATATTGCTAATATGACAACTTCTGTGTTATATAATATAACTAATATGACAACTTCTGTGCTATATAATATGACTAATATGACAATTTCTGGGTTATATAATATAACTAATATGACAACTTCTGTGTTATCTAATATGACTAATATGACAACTTCTGTCCTATATAATATGACTAATATGACAATTTCTGTGTTATATAATACAACTAATATGACAACTTCTGTGTTATATAATATAACTAATATGACAACTTCTGTGTTATATAATATAACTAATATGACAACTTCTCTGTGATATAATATACCTAATATGACAACTTCTGTGTTATATAATATAACTAATATGACAACTTCTGTGTTATACAATATAACTAATATGACAACATCTGTGTTATATAATATAACTAATATGACAACTTCTGTGTTATATAATATAGCTAATATGACAACTTCTGTGTTATATAATATAACTAATATGACAATTTCTGTGTTGTATAATATACCTAGTATGACAACTTCTGTGTTATATAATATGACTAATATGACAACTTCAGTATTATATAATTTTACTAATATGACAACTTCTTTGTTATATTATATTGCTAATATGACAACCTCTATGTTATATAATATAGCTAATATGACAACTTCTGTGTTATATAATATGACTAATATGACAACTTCTGTGTTATATAATATAGCTAATATGACAACTTCTGTGTTATATAATATAACTAATATGACAACTTCTGTGTTATATAATATAATTAATATGACACCTTCTGTGTTATATAATATAACTAATATGTTAACTTCTGTGTTATATAATATAACTAATATGACAACTTCTGTGTTATATAATATAATTAATATGACAACTTCTGTGTTTTATAATATGACTAATATGACAACTTCTGTGTTATATAATATAACTAATATGGCAACTTCTGTGTTATATAATATAACTAATATGGCAACTTCTGTGTTATACAATATAACTAATATGACAACTTCTGTGTTATATAATATGACTAATATGACAACTTCTGTGTTATATAATATTGCTAATATGACAACTTCTGTGTTATATAATATGACTAATATGACAATCTCTATGTTATATAATATTGCTAATATGACAACTTCTGTGTTATATAATATAACTAATATGACAACTTCTGTGCTATATAATATGACTAATATGACAATTTCTGTGTTATATAATATAACTAATATGACAACTTCTGTGTTATCCAATATGACTAATATGACAACTTCTGTCCTATATAATATGACTAATATGACAATTTCTGTGTTATATAATATAACTAATATGACAACTTCTGTGTTATATAATATAACTAATATGACAACTTCTGTGTTATATAATATAACTAATATGACAACTTCTGTGTGATATAATATAACTAATATGACAACTTCTGTGTTATATAATATAACTAATATGACAACTTCTGTGTTGTATAATATGACCACTTCTGTGTTGTATAATATGACCACTTCTGTGTTATATAATATAACTAATATGACAACTTCTGTGTTATATAATATAACTAATATGACACCTTCTGTGTTATATAATATAACTAATATGACAACTTCTGTGTTATATAATATAACTAATATGACAACTTCTGTGTTATATAATATAACTAATATGACAACTTCTGTGTTATACAATATAACTAATATGACAACTTCTGTGTTATATAATATAACTAATATGACAACTTCTGTGTTATATAATATGACTAATATGACAACTTCTGTGTTATATAATATTGCTAATATGACAACTTCTGTGTTATATAATATGACTAATATGACAATCTCTATGTTATATAATATTGCTAATATGACAACTTCTGTGTTATATAATATGACTAATATGACAATTTCTGTGTTATATAATATGACTAATATGACAACTTCTGTGTTATACAATATAACTAATATTACAACTTCTGTGTTATACAATATAACTAATATGACAACTTCTGTGTTATATAATATGACTAATATGACAACTTCCGTGTTACATAATATAGCTAATATGACAACTTCTGTGTTATATAATATAACTAATATGACAACTTCCTTGTTATATAATATAACTAATATGACAACTTCTGTGTTATATAATATAATTAATATGACAACTTCTGTGTTATATAATATAACTAATATGACAACTTCTGTGTTATATAATATGACTAATATGACAATTTCTGTGTTATATAATATAGCTAATATGACAACATCTGTGTTATATAATATAGCTAATATGACAACTTCTGTGTTATATAATATAACTAATATGACAATTTCTGTGTTATATAATATAACTAATATGGCAACTTCTGTGTTATGTAATATAACTAATATGACAACTTCTGTGTTATACAATATAACTAATATGACAACTTCTGTGTTATATAATATAACTAACATGACAACTTCTGTGTTATATAATATTACTAATATGACAACTTCTGTGTTATATAATATTGCTAATATGACAACTTCTGTGTTATATAATATGACTAATATGACAATCTCTATGTTATATAATATTGCTAATATGACAACTTCTGTGTTATATAATATAACTAATATGACAACTTCTGTGCTATATAATATGACTAATATGACAATTTCTGTGTTATATAATATAACTAATATGACAACTTCTGTGTTATCTAATATGACTAATATGACAACTTCTGTCCTATATAATATGACTAATATGACAATTTCTGTGTTATATAATATAACTAATATGACAACTTCTGTGTTATATAATATAACTAATATGACAACTTCTGTGTTATATAATATAACTAATATGACAACTTCTGTGTGATATAATATAACTAATATGACAACTTCTGTGTTATATAATATAACTAATATGACAACTTCTGTGTTGTATAATATGACCATTTCTGTGTTATATAATATAACTAATATGACAACTTCTGTGTTATATAATATAACTAATATGACACCTTCTGTGTTATATAATATAACTAATATGACAACTTCTGTGTTATATAATATAACTAATATGACAACTTCTGTGCTATATAATATAATTAATATGACAACTTCTGTGTTTTATAATATGACTAATATGACAACTTCTGTGTTATATAATATAACTAATATGGCAACTTCTGTGTTATATAATATAACTAATATGGCAACTTCTGTGTTATACAATATAACTAATATGACAACTTCTGTGTTATATAATATGACTAATATGACAACTTCTGTGTTATATAATATTGCTAATATGATAACTTCTGTGTTATATAATATGACTAATATGACAATCTCTATGTTATATAATATTGCTAATATGACAACTTCTGTGTTATATAATATAACTAATATGACAACTTCTGTGCTATATAATATGACTAATATGACAATTTCTGTGTTATATAATATAACTAATATGACAACTTCTGTGTTATCCAATATGACTAATATGACAATTTCTGTGTTATACAATATAACTAATATGACAACTTCTGTCCTATATAATATAACTAATATGACAACTTCTGTCCTATATAATATGACTAATATGACAATTTCTGTGTTATATAATATAACTAATATGACAACTTCTGTGTTATATAATATAACTAATATGACAACTTCTGTGTTATATAATATAACTAATATGACAACTTCTGTGTGATATAATATAACTAATATGACAACTTCTGTGTTATATAATATAACTAATATGACAACTTCTGTGTTGTATAATATGACCACTTCTGTGTTATATAATATAACTAATATGACAACTTCTGTGTTATATAATATAACTAATATGACACCTTCTGTGTTATATAATATAACTAATATGACAACTTCTGTGTTATATAATATAACTAATATGACAACTTCTGTGTTATATGATATAACTAATATGACAACTTCTGTGTGATATAATATAACTAATATGACAACTTCTGTGTTATATAATATAACTAATATGACAATTTCTGTGTTGTATAATATACCTAGTATGACAACTTCTGTGTTATATAATATGACTAATATGACAACTTCTGTATTATATAATTTTACTAATATGACAACTTCTGTGTTATATAATATTGCTAATATGACAACCTCTATGTTATATAATATAGCTAATATGACAACTTCTGTGTTATATAATATGACTAATATGACAACTTCTGTGTTATATAATATAGCTAATATGACAACTTCTGTGTTATATAATATAACTAATATGACAACTTCTGTGTTATATAATATAATTAATATGACAACTTCTGTGTTATATAATATGACTAATATGACAACTTCTGTGTTATATAATGTAACTAATATGGCAATTTCTGTGTTATATAATATAACTAATATGACAACTTCTGTGTTATACAATATAACTAATATGACAACTTCTGTGTTATATAATATAACTAATATGACAACTTCTGTGTTATATAATATGACTAATATGACAACTTCTGTGTTATATAATATTGCTAATATGACAACTTCTGTGTTATATAATATGACTAATATGACAATCTCTATGTTATATAATATTGCTAATATGACAACTTCTGTGTTATATAATATAACTAATATGACAACTTCTGTGCTATATAATATGACTAATATGACAATTTCTGGGTTATATAATATAACTAATATGACAACTTCTGTGTTATCTAATATGACTAATATGACAACTTCTGTCCTATATAATATGACTAATATGACAATTTCTGTGTTATATAATACAACTAATATGACAACTTCTGTGTTATATAATATAACTAATATGACAACTTCTGTGTTATATAATATAACTAATATGACAACTTCTCTGTGATATAATATACCTAATATGACAACTTCTGTGTTATATAATATAACTAATATGACAACTTCTGTGTTATACAATATAACTAATATGACAACATCTGTGTTATATAATATAACTAATATGACAACTTCTGTGTTATATAATATAGCTAATATGACAACTTCTGTGTTATATAATATAACTAATATGACAATTTCTGTGTTGTATAATATACCTAGTATGACAACTTCTGTGTTATATAATATGACTAATATGACAACTTCAGTATTATATAATTTTACTAATATGACAACTTCTTTGTTATATTATATTGCTAATATGACAACCTCTATGTTATATAATATAGCTAATATGACAACTTCTGTGTTATATAATATGACTAATATGACAACTTCTGTGTTATATAATATAGCTAATATGACAACTTCTGTGTTATATAATATAACTAATATGACAACTTCTGTGTTATATAATATAATTAATATGACAACTTCTGTGTTATATAATATGACTAATATGACAACTTTTGTGTTATATAATATAACTAATATGGCAACTTCTGTGTTATATAATATAACTAATATGGCAACTTCTGTGTTATACAATATAACTAATATGACAACTTCTGTGTAATATAATATAACTAATATGACAACTTCTGTGTTATATAATATGACTAATATGACAACTTCTGTGTTATATAATATTGCTAATATGACAACTTCTGTGTTATATAATATGACTAATATGACAATCTCTATGTTATATAATATTGCTAATATTACAACTTCTGTGTTATATAATATAACTAATATGACAACTTCTGTGTTATATAATATGACTAATATGACAACTTCTGTGTTATACAATATAACTAATATGACAACTTCTGTGTTATATAATATGACTAATATGACAACTTCTGTGTTACATAATATAGCTAATATGACAACTTCTGTGTTATATAATATAACTAATATGACAACTTCCTTGTTATATAATATAACTAATATGACAACTTCTGTGTTATATAATATAACTAATATGACAACTTCTGTGTTATATAATATAACTAATATGACAACTTCTGTGTTATATAATATGACTAATATGACAACTTCTGTGTTATATAATATAGCTAATATGACAACTTCTGTGTTAAATAATATTGCTAATAAGACAACTTCTGTGTTATATAATATAACTAATATGACAATTTCTGTGTTATATAATATATCTAATATGACAACTTCTGTGTTATATAATATAACTAATATGACAACTTCTGTGTTATATAAAATAACTAATATGATAACTTCTGTATTATATAATATGACAACTTCTGTGTTATATAATAAAACTAATATGACAACGTCTGTGTTATATAATATAACTAATATGACAATTTCTGTGTTATATAATATAACTAATATGACAACTTCTGTGTTATATAATATAACTAATATGACAACTTCTGTGTTATATAATATAGCTAATATGACAACTTCTGTGTCATATAATATAACTAATATGACAACTTCTGTGCTATATGATATAATTAATATGACAACTTCTGTGTTATATAATATAACTAATATGACAACTTCTGTGTTATATTATATAACTAATATGACAACTTCTGTGCTATATAATATAACTAATATGACACCTTCTGTGTTATATAATATAACTAATATGACAACTTCTGTGTTATATAATATAACTAATATGACAACTTCTGTGTTATAAAATATAACTAATATGGCAACTTCTGTGTTATACAATATAACTAATATGACAACTTCTGTGTTATATAATATAACTAATATGACAACTTCTGTGTTATATAATATGACTAATATGACAACTTCTGTGTTATATAATATTGCTAATATGACAACTTCTGTGTTATATAATATGACTAATATGACAATCTCTATGTTATATAATATTGCTAATATGACAACTTCTGTGTTATATAATATAACTAATATGACAACTTCTGTGTTATATAATATGACTAATATGACAACTTCTGTGTTATAAAATATAACTAATATGACAACTTCTGTGTTATATAATATGACTAATATGACAACTTCTGTGTTACATAATATAGCTAATATGACAACTTCTGTGTTATATAATATAACTAATATGACAACTTCCTTGTTATATAATATAACTAATATGACAACTTCTGTGTTATATAATATAACTAATATGACAACTTCTGTGTTATATAATATAACTAATATGACAACTTCTGTGTTATATAATATGACTAATATGACAACTTCTGTGTTATATAATATAGCTAATATGACAACTTCTGTGTTATATAATATTGCTAATAAGACAACTTCTGTGTTATATAATATAACTAATATGACAATTTCTGTGTTATATAATATATCTAATATGACAACTTCTGTGTTATATAATATAACTAATAGGACAACTTCTGTGTAATATAAAATAACTAATATGATAACTTCTGTATTATATAATATGATAACTTCTGTGTATTATAATATAACTAATATGACAACGTCTGTGTTATATAATATAACTAATATGACAACTTCTGTGTTATATAATATAACTAATATGACAACTTCTGTGTTATATAATATAACCAATATGACAACTTCTGTGTTATATAATATAACTAATATGACAACTTCTGTGTTATATTATATAACTAATATGACAACTTCTGTGCTATATAATATAACTAATATGACACCTTCTGTGTTATATAATATAACTAATATGACAACTTCTGTGTTATATAATATAACTAATATGGCAACTTCTGTGTTATATAATATAACTAATATGGCAACTTCTGTGTTATACAATATAACTATTAAGACAACTTCTGTGTTATATAATGTAACTAATATGAAAACTTCTGCGTTATATAATATGACTAATATGACAACTTCTGTGTTATATAATATTGCTAATATGACAACTTCTGTGTTATATAATATGACTAATATGACAATCTCTATGCTACATAATATTGCTAATATGACAACTTCTGTGTTATATAATATAACTAATATGACAATTTCTGTGTTATATAATATGACTAATATGACAACTTCTGTGTTATACAATATAACTAATATGACAACTTCTGTGTTATACAATATAACTAATATGACAACTTCTGTGTTATATAATATGACTAATATGACAACTTCTGTGTTACATAATATAGCTAATATGACAACTTCTGTGTTATATAATATAACTAATATGACAACTTCCTTGTTATATAATATAACTAATATGACAACTTCTGTGTTATATAATATAATTAATATGACAACTTCTGTGTTATATAATATAACTAATATGACAACTTCTGTGTTATATAATATGACTAATATGACAACTTCTGTGTTATATAATATAGCTAATATGACAACTTCTGTGTTATATAATATAGCTAATATGACAACTTCTGTGTTATATAATATAACTAATATGACAATTTCTGTGTTATATAATATATCTAATATGACAACTTCTGTGTTATATAATATAACTAATATGACAACTTCTGTGTTATATAAAATAACTAATATGATAACTTCTGTATTATATAATATGACTAATATGACAACTTCTGTGTTATATAATATAACTAATATGACAACGTCTGTGTTATATAATATAACTAATATGACAACTTCTGTGTTATATAATATAACTAATATGACAACTTCTGTGTTATATAATATAACTAATATGACAACTTCTGTGTTATGTAATATAGCTAATATGACAACTTCTGTGTCATATAATATAACTAATATGACAACTTCTGTGTTATATGATATAATTAATATGACAACTTCTGTGTTATATAATATAACTAATATGACAACTTCTGTGTTATATTATATAACTAATATGACAACTTCTGTGCTATATAATATAACTAATATGACAACTTCTGTGTTATATAATATAGCTAATATGACAACTTCTGTGTTATATAATATTGCTAATAAGACAACTTCTGTGTTATATAATATAACTAATATGACAATTTCTGTGTTATATAATATATCTAATATGACAACTTCTGTGTTATATAATATAACTAATATGACAACTTCTGTGTTATATAAAATAACTAATATGATAACTTCTGTATTATATAATATGATAACTTCTGTGTTATATAATATAACTAATATGACAACGTCTGTGTTATATAATATAACTAATATGACAACTTCTGTGTTATATAATATAACTAATATGACAACTTCTGTGTTATATAATATAACTAATATGACAACTTCTGCGTTATATAATATAGCTAATATGACAACTTCTGTGTCATATAATATAACTAATATGACAACTTCTGTGCTATATGATATAATTAATATGACAACTTCTGTGTTATATAACATAACTAATATGACAACTTCTGTGTTATATTATATAACTAATATGACAACTTCTGTGCTATATAATATAACTAATATGACACCTTCTGTGTTATATAATATAACTAATATGACAACTTCTGTGTTATATAATATAACTAATATGGCAACTTCTGTGTTATATAATATAACTAATATGGCAACTTCTGTGATATACAATATAACTAATAAGACAACTTCTGTGTTATATAATGTAACTAATATGACAACTTCTGCGTTATATAATATGACTAATATGACAACTTCTGTGTTATATAATATTGCTAATATGACAACTTCTGTGTTATATAATATGACTAATATGACAATCTCTATGCTATATAATATTGCTAATATGACAACTTCTGTGTTATATAATATAACTAATATGACAATTTCTGTGTTATATAATATGACTAATATGACAACTTCTGTGTTATACAATATAACTAATTTGACAACTTCTGTGTTATACAATATAACTAATATGACAACTTCTGTGTTATATAATATGACTAATATGACAACTTCTGTGTTACATAATATAGCTAATATGACAACTTCTGTGTTATATAATATAACTAATATGACAACTTCCTTGTTATATAATATAACTAATATGACAACTTCTGTGTTATATAATACAATTAATATGACAACTTCTGTGTTATATAATATAACTAATATGACAACTTCTGTGTTATATAATATGACTAATATGACAACTTCTGTGTTATATAATATAGCTAATATGACAACTTCTGTGTTATATAATATAGCTAATATGACAACTTCTGTGTTATATAATATAACTAATATGACAATTTCTGTGTTATATAATATATCTAATATGACAACTTCTGTGTTATATAAAATAACTAATATGATAACTTCTGTATTATATAATATGACTAATATGACAACTTCTGTCCTATATAATATGACTAATATGACAATTTCTGTGTTATATAATATAACTAATATGACAACTTCTGTGTTATATAATATAACTAATATGACAACTTCTGTGTTATATAATATAACTAATATGACAACTTCTGTGTGATATAATATAACTAATATGACAACTTCTGTGTTATATAATATAACTAATATGACAACTTCTGTGTTGTATAATATGACCATTTCTGTGTTATATAATATAACTAATATGACAACTTCTGTGTTATATAATATAACTAATATGACACCTTCTGTGTTATATAATATAACTAATATGACAACTTCTGTGTTATATAATATAACTAATATGACAACTTCTGTGCTATATAATATAATTAATATGACAACTTCTGTGTTTTATAATATGACTAATATGACAACTTCTGTGTTATATAATATAACTAATATGGCAACTTCTGTGTTATATAATATAACTAATATGGCAACTTCTGTGTTATACAATATAACTAATATGACAACTTCTGTGTTATATAATATGACTAATATGACAACTTCTGTGTTATATAATATTGCTAATATGACAACTTCTGTGTTATATAATATGACTAATATGACAATCTCTATGTTATATAATATTGCTAATATGACAACTTCTGTGTTATATAATATAACTAATATGACAACTTCTGTGCTATATAATATCACTAATATGACAATTTCTGTGTTATATAATATAACTAATATGACAACTTCTGTGTTATCCAATATGACTAATATGACAACTTCTGTCCTATATAATATGACTAATATGACAATTTCTGTGTTATATAATATAACTAATATGACAACTTCTGTGTTATATAATATAACTAATATGACAACTTCTGTGTTATATAATATAACTAATATGACAACTTCTGTGTGATATAATATAACTAATATGACAACTTCTGTGTTATATAATATAACTAATATGACAACTTCTGTGTTGTATAATATGACCACTTCTGTGTTATATAATATAACTAATATGACAACTTCTGTGTTATATAATATAACTAATATGACACCTTCTGTGTTATATAATATAACTAATATGACAACTTCTGTGTTATATAATATAACTAATATGACAACTTCTGTGTTATATAATATAACTAATATGACAATTTCTGTGTTGTATAATATGACAACTTCTGTGTTATATAATATAACTAATATGACAACTTCTGTGTTATATAATATAACTAATATGACACCTTCTGTGTTATATAATATAACTAATATGACAACTTCTGTGTTATACAATATAACTAATATGACAACATCTGTGTTATATAATATAACTAATATGACAACTTCTGTGTTATATAATATAGCTAATATGACAACTTCTGTGTTATATAATATAACTAATATGACAATTTCTGTGTTGTATAATATACCTAGTATGACAACTTCTGTGTTATATAATATGACTAATATGACAACTTCTGTATTATATAATTTTACTAATATGACAACTTCTGTGTTATATAATATAGCTAATATGACAACTTCTGTGTTATATAATATGACTAATATGACAACTTCTGTGTTATATAATATAGCTAATATGACAACTTCTGTGTTATATAATATAACTAATATGACAACTTCTGTGTTATATAATATAATTAATATGACAACTTCTGTGTTATATAATATGACTAATATGACAACTTCTGTGTTATATAATGTAACTAATATGGCAATTTCTGTGTTATATAATATAACTAATATGACAACTTCTGTGTTATACAATATAACTAATATGACAACTTCTGTGTTATATAATATAACTAATATGACAACTTCTGTGTTATATAATATGACTAATATGACAACTTCTGTGTTATATAATATTGCTAATATGACAACTTCTGTGTTATATAATATGACTAATATGACAATCTCTATGTTATATAATATTGCTAATATGACAACTTCTGTGTTATATAATATAACTAATATGACAACTTCTGTGCTATATAATATGACTAATATGACAATTTCTGGGTTATATAATATAACTAATATGACAACTTCTGTGTTATCTAATATGACTAATATGACAACTTCTGTCCTATATAATATGACTAATATGACAATTTCTGTGTTATATAATACAACTAATATGACAACTTCTGTGTTATATAATATAACTAATATGACAACTTCTGTGTTATATAATATAACTAATATGACAACTTCTCTGTGATATAATATACCTAATATGACAACTTCTGTGTTATATAATATAACTAATATGACAACTTCTGTGTTATACAATATAACTAATATGACAACATCTGTGTTATATAATATAACTAATATGACAACTTCTGTGTTATATAATATAGCTAATATGACAACTTCTGTGTTATATAATATAACTAATATGACAATTTCTGTGTTGTATAATATACCTAGTATGACAACTTCTGTGTTATATAATATGACTAATATGACAACTTCAGTATTATATAATTTTACTAATATGACAACTTCTTTGTTATATTATATTGCTAATATGACAACCTCTATGTTATATAATATAGCTAATATGACAACTTCTGTGTTATATAATATGACTAATATGACAACTTCTGTGTTATATAATATAGCTAATATGACAACTTCTGTGTTATATAATATAACTAATATGACAACTTCTGTGTTATATAATATGACTAATATGACAATCTCTATGTTATATAATATTGCTAATATTACAACTTCTGTGTTATATAATATAACTAATATGACAACTTCTGTGTTATATAATATGACTAATATGACAACTTCTGTGTTATACAATATAACTAATATGACAACTTCTGTGTTATATAATATGACTAATATGACAACTTCTGTGTTACATAATATAGCTAATATGACAACTTCTGTGTTATATAATATAACTAATATGACAACTTCCTTGTTATATAATATAACTAATATGACAACTTCTGTGTTATATAATATAACTAATATGACAACTTCTGTGTTATATAATATAACTAATATGACAACTTCTGTGTTATATAATATGACTAATATGACAACTTCTGTGTTATATAATATAGCTAATATGACAACTTCTGTGTTAAATAATATTGCTAATAAGACAACTTCTGTGTTATATAATATAACTAATATGACAATTTCTGTGTTATATAATATATCTAATATGACAACTTCTGTGTTATATAATATAACTAATATGACAACTTCTGTGTTATATAAAATAACTAATATGATAACTTCTGTATTATATAATATGACAACTTCTGTGTTATATAATATAACTAATATGACAACGTCTGTGTTATATAATATAACTAATATGACAACTTCTGTGTTATATAATATAACTAATATGACAACTTCTGTGTTATATAATATAACTAATATGACAACTTCTGTGTTATATAATATAGCTAATATGACAACTTCTGTGTCATATAATATAACTAATATGACAACTTCTGTGCTATATGATATAATTAATATGACAACTTCTGTGTTATATAACATAACTAATATGACAACTTCTGTGTTATATTATATAACTAATATGACAACTTCTGTGCTATATAATATAACTAATATGACACCTTCTGTGTTATATAATATAACTAATATGACAACTTCTGTGTTATATAATATAACTAATATGGCAACTTCTGTGTTATATAATATAACTAATATGGCAACTTCTGTGATATACAATATAACTAATAAGACAACTTCTGTGTTATATAATGTAACTAATATGACAACTTCTGCGGTATATAATATGACTAATATGACAACTTCTGTGTTATATAATATTGCTAATATGACAACTTCTGTGTTATATAATATGACTAATATGACAATCTCTATGCTATATAATATTGCTAATATGACAACTTCTGTGTTATATAATATAACTAATATGACAATTTCTGTGTTATATAATATGACTAATATGACAACTTCTGTGTTATACAATATAACTAATTTGACAACTTCTGTGTTATACAATATAACTAATATGACAACTTCTGTGTTATATAATATGACTAATATGACAACTTCTGTGTTACATAATATAGCTAATATGACAACTTCTGTGTTATATAATATAACTAATATGACAACTTCCTTGTTATATAATATAACTAATATGACAACTTCTGTGTTATATAATACAATTAATATGACAACTTCTGTGTTATATAATATAACTAATATGACAACTTCTGTGTTATATAATATGACTAATATGACAACTTCTGTGTTATATAATATAGCTAATATGACAACTTCTGTGTTATATAATATAGCTAATATGACAACTTCTGTGTTATATAATATAACTAATATGACAATTTCTGTGTTATATAATATATCTAATATGACAACTTCTGTGTTATATAAAATAACTAATATGATAACTTCTGTATTATATAATATGACTAATATGACAACTTCTGTCCTATATAATATGACTAATATGATAATTTCTGTGTTATATAATATAACTAATATGACAACTTCTGTGTTATATAATATAACTAATATGACAACTTCTGTGTTATATAATATAACTAATATGACAACTTCTGTGTGATATAATATAACTAATATGACAACTTCTGTGTTATATAATATAACTAATATGACAACTTCTGTGTTGTATAATATGACCATTTCTGTGTTATATAATATAACTAATATGACAACTTCTGTGTTATATAATATAACTAATATGACACCTTCTGTGTTATATAATATAACTAATATGACAACTTCTGTGTTATATAATATAACTAATATGACAACTTCTGTGCTATATAATATAATTAATATGACAACTTCTGTGTTTTATAATATGACTAATATGACAACTTCTGTGTTATATAATATAACTAATATGGCAACTTCTGTGTTATATAATATAACTAATATGGCAACTTCTGTGTTATACAATATAACTAATATGACAACTTCTGTGTTATATAATATGACTAATATGACAACTTCTGTGTTATATAATATTGCTAATATGACAACTTCTGTGTTATATAATATGACTAATATGACAATCTCTATGTTATATAATATTGCTAATATGACAACTTCTGTGTTATATAATATAACTAATATGACAACTTCTGTGCTATATAATATGACTAATATGACAATTTCTGTGTTATATAATATAACTAATATGACAACTTCTGTGTTATCCAATATGACTAATATGACAACTTCTGTCCTATATAATATGACTAATATGACAATTTCTGTGTTATATAATATAACTAATATGACAACTTCTGTGTTATATAATATAACTAATATGACAACTTCTGTGTTATATAATATAACTAATATGACAACTTCTGTGTGATATAATATAACTAATATGACAACTTCTGTGTTATATAATATAACTAATATGACAACTTCTGTGTTGTATAATATGACCACTTCTGTGTTATATAATATAACTAATATGACAACTTCTGTGTTATATAATATAACTAATATGACACCTTCTGTGTTATATAATATAACTAATATGACAACTTCTGTGTTATATAATATAACTAATATGACAACTTCTGTGTTATATAATATAACTAATATGACAACTTCTGTGTGATATAATATAACTAATATGACAACTTCTGTGTTATATAATATAACTAATATGACAATTTCTGTGTTGTATAATATGACAACTTCTGTGTTATATAATATAACTAATATGACAACTTCTGTGTTATATAATATAACTAATATGACACCTTCTGTGTTATATAATATAACTAATATGACAACTTCTGTGTTATACAATATAACTAATATGACAACATCTGTGTTATATAATATAACTAATATGACAACTTCTGTGTTATATAATATAGCTAATATGACAACTTCTGTGTTATATAATATAACTAATATGACAATTTCTGTGTTGTATAATATACCTAGTATGACAACTTCTGTGTTATATAATATGACTAATATGACAACTTCTGTATTATATAATTTTACTAATATGACAACTTCTGTGTTATATAATATTGCTAATATGACAACCTCTATGTTATATAATATAGCTAATATGACAACTTCTGTGTTATATAATATGACTAATATGACAACTTCTGTGTTATATAATATAGCTAATATGACAACTTCTGTGTTATATAATATAACTAATATGACAACTTCTGTGTTATATAATATAATTAATATGACAACTTCTGTGTTATATAATATGACTAATATGACAACTTCTGTGTTATATAATGTAACTAATATGGCAATTTCTGTGTTATATAATATAACTAATATGACAACTTCTGTGTTATACAATATAACTAATATGACAACTTCTGTGTTATATAATATAACTAATATGACAACTTCTGTGTTATATAATATGACTAATATGACAACTTCTGTGTTATATAATATTGCTAATATGACAACTTCTGTGTTATATAATATGACTAATATGACAATCTCTATGTTATATAATATTGCTAATATGACAACTTCTGTGTTATATAATATAACTAATATGACAACTTCTGTGCTATATAATATGACTAATATGACAATTTCTGGGTTATATAATATAACTAATATGACAACTTCTGTGTTATCTAATATGACTAATATGACAACTTCTGTCCTATATAATATGACTAATATGACAATTTCTGTGTTATATAATACAACTAATATGACAACTTCTGTGTTATATAATATAACTAATATGACAACTTCTGTGTTATATAATATAACTAATATGACAACTTCTCTGTGATATAATATACCTAATATGACAACTTCTGTGTTATATAATATAACTAATATGACAACTTCTGTGTTATACAATATAACTAATATGACAACATCTGTGTTATATAATATAACTAATATGACAACTTCTGTGTTATATAATATAGCTAATATGACAACTTCTGTGTTATATAATATAACTAATATGACAATTTCTGTGTTGTATAATATACCTAGTATGACAACTTCTGTGTTATATAATATGACTAATATGACAACTTCAGTATTATATAATTTTACTAATATGACAACTTCTTTGTTATATTATATTGCTAATATGACAACCTCTATGTTATATAATATAGCTAATATGACAACTTCTGTGTTATATAATATGACTAATATGACAACTTCTGTGTTATATAATATAGCTAATATGACAACTTCTGTGTTATATAATATAACTAATATGACAACTTCTGTGTTATATAATATAATTAATATGACAACTTCTGTGTTATATAATATGACTAATATGACAACTTTTGTGTTATATAATATAACTAATATGGCAACTTCTGTGTTATATAATATAACTAATATGGCAACTTCTGTGTTATACAATATAACTAATATGACAACTTCTGTGTTATATAATATAACTAATATGACAACTTCTGTGTTATATAATATGACTAATATGACAACTTCTGTGTTATATAATATTGCTAATATGACAACTTCTGTGTTATATAATATGACTAATATGACAATCTCTATGTTATATAATATTGCTAATATTACAACTTCTGTGTTATATAATATAACTAATATGACAACTTCTGTGTTATATAATATGACTAATATGACAACTTCTGTGTTATACAATATAACTAATATGACAACTTCTGTGTTATATAATATGACTAATATGACAACTTCTGTGTTACATAATATAGCTAATATGACAACTTCTGTGTTATATAATATAACTAATATGACAACTTCCTTGTTATATAATATAACTAATATGACAACTTCTGTGTTATATAATATAACTAATATGACAACTTCTGTGTTATATAATATAACTAATATGACAACTTCTGTGTTATATAATATGACTAATATGACAACTTCTGTGTTATATAATATAGCTAATATGACAACTTCTGTGTTAAATAATATTGCTAATAAGACAACTTCTGTGTTATATAATATAACTAATATGACAATTTCTGTGTTATATAATATATCTAATATGACAACTTCTGTGTTATATAATATAACTAATATGACAACTTCTGTGTTATATAAAATAACTAATATGATAACTTCTGTATTATATAATATGACAACTTCTGTGTTATATAATATAACTAATATGACAACGTCTGTGTTATATAATATAACTAATATGACAACTTCTGTGTTATATAATATAACTAATATGACAACTTCTGTGTTATATAATATAACTAATATGACAACTTCTGTGTTATATAATATAGCTAATATGACAACTTCTGTGTCATATAATATAACTAATATGACAACTTCTGTGCTATATGATATAATTAATATGACAACTTCTGTGTTATATAATATAACTAATATGACAACTTCTGTGTTATATTATATAACTAATATGACAACTTCTGTGCTATATAATATAACTAATATGACACCTTCTGTGTTATATAATATAACTAATATGACAACTTCTGTGTTATATAATATAACTAATATGACAACTTCTGTGTTATATAATATAACTAATATGACAACTTCTGTGTTATAAAATATAACTAATATGGCAACTTCTGTGTTATACAATATAACTAATATGACAACTTCTGTGTTATATAATATAACTAATATGACAACTTCTGTGTTATATAATATGACTAATATGACAACTTCTGTGTTATATAATATTGCTAATATGACAACTTCTGTGTTATATAATATGACTAATATGACAATCTCTATGTTATATAATATTGCTAATATGACAACTTCTGTGTTATATAATATAACTAATATGACAACTTCTGTGTTATATAATATGACTAATATGACAACTTCTGTGTTATAAAATATAACTAATATGACAACTTCTGTGTTATATAATATGACTAATATGACAACTTCTGTGTTACATAATATAGCTAATATGACAACTTCTGTGTTATATAATATAACTAATATGACAACTTCCTTGTTATATAATATAACTAATATGACAACTTCTGTGTTATATAATATAACTAATATGACAACTTCTGTGTTATATAATATAACTAATATGACAACTTCTGTGTTATATAATATGACTAATATGACAACTTCTGTGTTATATAATATAACTAATATGACAACTTCTGTGTTATATAATATAACTAATATGACAACTTCTGTGTTATATAATATGACTAATATGACAACTTCTGTCCTATATAATATGACTAATATGACAATTTCTGTGTTATATAATACAACTAATATGACAACTTCTGTGTTATATAATATAACTAATATGACAACTTCTGTGTTATATAATATAACTAATATGACAACTTCTCTGTGATATAATATACCTAATATGACAACTTCTGTGTTATATAATATAACTAATATGACAACTTCTGTGTTATACAATATAACTAATATGACAACATCTGTGTTATATAATATAACTAATATGACAACTTCTGTGTTATATAATATAGCTAATATGACAACTTCTGTGTTATATAATATAACTAATATGACAATTTCTGTGTTGTATAATATACCTAGTATGACAACTTCTGTGTTATATAATATGACTAATATGACAACTTCAGTATTATATAATTTTACTAATATGACAACTTCTTTGTTATATTATATTGCTAATATGACAACCTCTATGTTATATAATATAGCTAATATGACAACTTCTGTGTTATATAATATGACTAATATGACAACTTCTGTGTTATATAATATAGCTAATATGACAACTTCTGTGTTATATAATATAACTAATATGACAACTTCTGTGTTATATAATATAATTAATATGACAACTTCTGTGTTATATAATATGACTAATATGACAACTTTTGTGTTATATAATATAACTAATATGGCAACTTCTGTGTTATATAATATAACTAATATGGCAACTTCTGTGTTATACAATATAACTAATATGACAACTTCTGTGTTATATAATATAACTAATATGACAACTTCTGTGTTATATAATATGACTAATATGACAACTTCTGTGTTATATAATATTGCTAATATGACAACTTCTGTGTTATATAATATGACTAATATGACAATCTCTATGTTATATAATATTGCTAATATTACAACTTCTGTGTTATATAATATAACTAATATGACAACTTCTGTGTTATATAATATGACTAATATGACAACTTCTGTGTTATACAATATAACTAATATGACAACTTCTGTGTTATATAATATGACTAATATGACAACTTCTGTGTTACATAATATAGCTAATATGACAACTTCTGTGTTATATAATATAACTAATATGACAACTTCCTTGTTATATAATATAACTAATATGACAACTTCTGTGTTATATAATATAACTAATATGACAACTTCTGTGTTATATAATATAACTAATATGACAACTTCTGTGTTATATAATATGACTAATATGACAACTTCTGTGTTATATAATATAGCTAATATGACAACTTCTGTGTTAAATAATATTGCTAATAAGACAACTTCTGTGTTATATAATATAACTAATATGACAATTTCTGTGTTATATAATATATCTAATATGACAACTTCTGTGTTATATAATATAACTAATATGACAACTTCTGTGTTATATAAAATAACTAATATGATAACTTCTGTATTATATAATATGACAACTTCTGTGTTATATAATATAACTAATATGACAACGTCTGTGTTATATAATATAACTAATATGACAACTTCTGTGTTATATAATATAACTAATATGACAACTTCTGTGTTATATAATATAACTAATATGACAACTTCTGTGTTATATAATATAGCTAATATGACAACTTCTGTGTCATATAATATAACTAATATGACAACTTCTGTGCTATATGATATAATTAATATGACAACTTCTGTGTTATATAATATAACTAATATGACAACTTCTGTGTTATATTATATAACTAATATGACAACTTCTGTGCTATATAATATAACTAATATGACACCTTCTGTGTTATATAATATAACTAATATGACAACTTCTGTGTTATATAATATAACTAATATGACAACTTCTGTGTTATATAATATAACTAATATGACAACTTCTGTGTTATAAAATATAACTAATATGGCAACTTCTGTGTTATACAATATAACTAATATGACAACTTCTGTGTTATATAATATAACTAATATGACAACTTCTGTGTTATATAATATGACTAATATGACAACTTCTGTGTTATATAATATTGCTAATATGACAACTTCTGTGTTATATAATATGACTAATATGACAATCTCTATGTTATATAATATTGCTAATATGACAACTTCTGTGTTATATAATATAACTAATATGACAACTTCTGTGTTATATAATATGACTAATATGACAACTTCTGTGTTATAAAATATAACTAATATGACAACTTCTGTGTTATATAATATGACTAATATGACAACTTCTGTGTTACATAATATAGCTAATATGACAACTTCTGTGTTATATAATATAACTAATATGACAACTTCCTTGTTATATAATATAACTAATATGACAACTTCTGTGTTATATAATATAACTAATATGACAACTTCTGTGTTATATAATATAACTAATATGACAACTTCTGTGTTATATAATATGACTAATATGACAACTTCTGTGTTATATAATATTGCTAATAAGACAACTTCTGTGTTATATAATATAACTAATATGACAATTTCTGTGTTATATAATATATCTAATATGACAACTTCTGTGTTATATAATATAACTAATATGACAACTTCTGTGTAATATAAAATAACTAATATGATAACTTCTGTATTATATAATATGATAACTTCTGTGTATTATAATATAACTAATATGACAACGTCTGTGTTATATAATATAACTAATATGACAACTTCTGTGTTATATAATATAACTAATATGACAACTTCTGTGTTATATAATATAACCAATATGACAACTTCTGTGTTATATAATATAACTAATATGACAACTTCTGTGTTATATTATATAACTAATATGACAACTTCTGTGCTATATAATATAACTAATATGACACCTTCTGTGTTATATAATATAACTAATATGACAACTTCTGTGTTATATAATATAACTAATATGGCAACTTCTGTGTTATATAATATAACTAATATGGCAACTTCTGTGTTATACAATATAACTATTAAGACAACTTCTGTGTTATATAATGTAACTAATATGAAAACTTCTGCGTTATATAATATGACTAATATGACAACTTCTGTGTTATATAATATTGCTAATATGACAACTTCTGTGTTATATAATATGACTAATATGACAATCTCTATGCTATATAATATTGCTAATATGACAACTTCTGTGTTATATAATATAACTAATATGACAATTTCTGTGTTATATAATATGACTAATATGACAACTTCTGTGTTATACAATATAACTAATATGACAACTTCTGTGTTATACAATATAACTAATATGACAACTTCTGTGTTATATAATATGACTAATATGACAACTTCTGTGTTACATAATATAGCTAATATGACAACTTCTGTGTTATATAATATAACTAATATGACAACTTCCTTGTTATATAATATAACTAATATGACAACTTCTGTGTTATATAATATAATTAATATGACAACTTCTGTGTTATATAATATAACTAATATGACAACTTCTGTGTTATATAATATGACTAATATGACAACTTCTGTGTTATATAATATAGCTAATATGACAACTTCTGTGTTATATAATATAGCTAATATGACAACTTCTGTGTTATATAATATAACTAATATGACAATTTCTGTGTTATATAATATATCTAATATGACAACTTCTGTGTTATATAATATAACTAATATGACAACTTCTGTGTTATATAAAATAACTAATATGATAACTTCTGTATTATATAATATGACTAATATGACAACTTCTGTGTTATATAATATAACTAATATGACAACGTCTGTGTTATATAATATAACTAATATGACAACTTCTGTGTTATATAATATAACTAATATGACAACTTCTGTGTTATATAATATAACTAATATGACAACTTCTGTGTTATATAATATAGCTAATATGACAACTTCTGTGTCATATAATATAACTAATATGACAACTTCTGTGTTATATGATATAATTAATATGACAACTTCTGTGTTATATAATATAACTAATATGACAACTTCTGTGTTATATTATATAACTAATATGACAACTTCTGTGCTATATAATATAACTAATATGACAACTTCTGTGTTATATAATATAGCTAATATGACAACTTCTGTGTTATATAATATTGCTAATAAGACAACTTCTGTGTTATATAATATAACTAATATGACAATTTCTGTGTTATATAATATATCTAATATGACAACTTCTGTGTTATATAATATAACTAATATCACAACTTCTGTGTTATATAAAATAACTAATATGATAACTTCTGTATTATATAATATGATAACTTCTGTGTTATATAATATAACTAATATGACAACGTCTGTGTTATATAATATAACTAATATGACAACTTCTGTGTTATATAATATAACTAATATGACAACTTCTGTGTTATATAATATAACTAATATGACAACTTCTGCGTTATATAATATAGCTAATATGACAACTTCTGTGTCATATAATATAACTAATATGACAACTTCTGTGCTATATGATATAATTAATATGACAACTTCTGTGTTATATAACATAACTAATATGACAACTTCTGTGTTATATTATATAACTAATATGACAACTTCTGTGCTATATAATATAACTAATATGACACCTTCTGTGTTATATAATATAACTAATATGACAACTTCTGTGTTATATAATATAACTAATATGGCAACTTCTGTGTTATATAATATAACTAATATGGCAACTTCTGTGATATACAATATAACTAATAAGACAACTTCTGTGTTATATAATGTAACTAATATGACAACTTCTGCGTTATATAATATGACTAATATGACAACTTCTGTGCTATATAATATTGCTAATATGACAACTTCTGTGTTATATAATATGACTAATATGACAATCTCTATGCTATATAATATTGCTAATATGACAACTTCTGTGTTATATAATATAACTAATATGACAATTTCTGTGTTATATAATATGACTAATATGACAACTTCTGTGTTATACAATATAACTAATTTGACAACTTCTGTGTTATACAATATAACTAATATGACAACTTCTGTGTTATATAATATGACTAATATGACAACTTCTGTGTTACATAATATAGCTAATATGACAACTTCTGTGTTATATAATATAACTAATATGACAACTTCCTTGTTATATAATATAACTAATATGACAACTTCTGTGTTATATAATACAATTAATATGACAACTTCTGTGTTATATAATATAACTAATATGACAACTTCTGTGTTATATAATATGACTAATATGACAACTTCTGTGTTATATAATATAGCTAATATGACAACTTCTGTGTTATATAATATAGCTAATATGACAACTTCTGTGTTGTATAATATAACTAATATGACAATTTCTGTGTTATATAATATATCTAATATGACAACTTCTGTGTTATATAAAATAACTAATATGATAACTTCTGTATTATATAATATGACTAATATGACAACTTCTGTCCTATATAATATGACTAATATGACAATTTCTGTGTTATATAATATAACTAATATGACAACTTCTGTGCTATATAATATAACTAATATGACAACTTCTGTGTTATATAATATAACTAATATGACAACTTCTGTGTGATATAATATAACTAATATGACAACTTCTGTGTTATATAATATAACTAATATGACAACTTCTGTGTTGTATAATATGACCATTTCTGTGTTATATAATATAACTAATATGACAACTTCTGTGTTATATAATATAACTAATATGACACCTTCTGTGTTATATAATATAACTAATATGACAACTTCTGTGTTATATAATATAACTAATATGACAACTTCTGTGCTATATAATATAATTAATATGACAACTTCTGTGTTTTATAATATGACTAATATGACAACTTCTGTGTTATATAATATAACTAATATGGCAACTTCTGTGTTATATAATATAACTAATATGGCAACTTCTGTGTTATACAATATAACTAATATGACAACTTCTGTGTTATATAATATGACTAATATGACAACTTCTGTGTTATATAATATTGCTAATATGACAACTTCTGTGTTATATAATATGACTAATATGACAATCTCTATGTTATATAATATTGCTAATATGACAACTTCTGTGTTATATAATATAACTAATATGACAACTTCTGTGCTATATAATATGACTAATATGACAATTTCTGTGTTATATAATATAACTAATATGACAACTTCTGTGTTATCCAATATGACTAATATGACAACTTCTGTCCTATATAATATGACTAATATGACAATTTCTGTGTTATATAATATAACTAATATGACAACTTCTGTGTTATATAATATAACTAATATGACAACTTCTGTGTTATATAATATAACTAATATGACAACTTCTGTGTGATATAAAATAACTAATATGACAACTTCTGTGTTATATAATATAACTAATATGACAACTTCTGTGTTGTATAATATGACCACTTCTGTGTTATATAATATAACTAATATGACAACTTCTGTGTTATATAATATAACTAATATGACACCTTCTGTGTTATATAATATAACTAATATGACAACTTCTGTGTTATATAATATAACTAATATGACAACTTCTGTGTTATATAATATAACTAATATGACAACTTCTGTGTGATATAATATAACTAATATGACAACTTCTGTGTTATATAATATAACTAATATGACAATTTCTGTGTTGTATAATATGACAACTTCTGTGTTATATAATATAACTAATATGACAACTTCTGTGTTATATAATATAACTAATATGACACCTTCTGTGTTATATAATATAACTAATATGACAACTTCTGTGTTATACAATATAACTAATATGACAACATCTGTGTTATATAATATAACTAATATGACAACTTCTGTGTTATATAATATAGCTAATATGACAACTTCTGTGTTATATAATATAACTAATATGACAATTTCTGTGTTGTATAATATACCTAGTATGACAACTTCTGTGTTATATAATATGACTAATATGACAACTTCTGTATTATATAATTTTACTAATATGACAACTTCTGTGTTATATAATATTGCTAATATGACAACCTCTATGTTATATAATATAGCTAATATGACAACTTCTGTGTTATATAATATGACTAATATGACAACTTCTGTGTTATATAATATAGCTAATATGACAACTTCTGTGTTATATAATATAACTAATATGACAACTTCTGTGTTATATAATATAATTAATATGACAACTTCTGTGTTATATAATATGACTAATATGACAACTTCTGTGTTATATAATGTAACTAATATGGCAATTTCTGTGTTATATAATATAACTAATATGACAACTTCTGTGTTATACAATATAACTAATATGACAACTTCTGTGTTATATAATATAACTAATATGACAACTTCTGTGTTATATAATATGACTAATATGACAACTTCTGTGTTATATAATATTGCTAATATGACAACTTCTGTGTTATATAATATGACTAATATGACAATCTCTATGTTATATAATATTGCTAATATGACAACTTCTGTGTTATATAATATAACTAATATGACAACTTCTGTGCTATATAATATGACTAATATGACAATTTCTGGGTTATATAATATAACTAATATGACAACTTCTGTGTTATCTAATATGACTAATATGACAACTTCTGTCCTATATAATATGACTAATATGACAATTTCTGTGTTATATAATACAACTAATATGACAACTTCTGTGTTATATAATATAACTAATATGACAACTTCTGTGTTATATAATATAACTAATATGACAACTTCTCTGTGATATAATATACCTAATATGACAACTTCTGTGTTATATAATATAACTAATATGACAACTTCTGTGTTATATAATATAGCTAATATGACAACTTCTGTGTTATATAATATAACTAATATGACAATTTCTGTGTTGTATAATATACCTAGTATGACAACTTCTGTGTTATATAATATGACTAATATGACTTCTTTGTTATATTATATAATTTTACTAATATGACAACTTCTTTGTTATATTATATTGCTAATATGACAACCTCTATGTTATATAATATAGCTAATATGACAACTTCTGTGTTATATAATATGACTAATATGACAACTTCTGTGTTATATAATATAGCTAATATGACAACTTCTGTGTTATATAATATAACTAATATGACAACTTCTGTGTTATATAATATAATTAATATGACAACTTCTGTGTTATATAATATGACTAATATGACAACTTTTGTGTTATATAATATAACTAATATGGCAACTTCTGTGTTATATAATATAACTAATATGGCAACTTCTGTGTTATACAATATAACTAATATGACAACTTCTGTGTTATATAATATAACTAATATGACAACTTCTGTGTTATATAATATGACTAATATGACAACTTCTGTGTTATATAATATTGCTAATATGACAACTTCTGTGTTATATAATATGACTAATATGACAATCTCTATGTTATATAATATTGCTAATATTACAACTTCTGTGTTATATAATATAACTAATATGACAACTTCTGTGTTATATAATATGACTAATATGACAACTTCTGTGTTATACAATATAACTAATATGACAACTTCTGTGTTATATAATATGACTAATATGACAACTTCTGTGTTACATAATATAGCTAATATGACAACTTCTGTGTTAAATAATATTGCTAATAAGACAACTTCTGTGTTATATAATATAACTAATATGACAATTTCTGTGTTATATAATATATCTAATATGACAACTTCTGTGTTATATAATATAACTAATATGACAACTTCTGTGTTATATAAAATAACTAATATGATAACTTCTGTATTATATAATATGACAACTTCTGTGTTATATAATATAACTAATATGACAACGTCTGTGTTATATAATATAACTAATATGACAACTTCTGTGTTATATAATATAACTAATATGACAACTTCTGTGTTATATAATATAACTAATATGACAACTTCTGTGTTATATAATATAGCTAATATGACAACTTCTGTGTCATATAATATAACTAATATGACAACTTCTGTGCTATATGATATAATTAATATGACAACTTCTGTGTTATATAATATAACTAATATGACAACTTCTGTGTTATATTATATAACTAATATGACAACTTCTGTGCTATATAATATAACTAATATGACACCTTCTGTGTTTTATAATATAACTAATATGACAACTTCTGTGTTATATAATATAACTAATATGACAACTTCTGTGTTATATAATATAACTAATATGACAACTTCTGTGTTATATAATATGACTAATATGACAACTTCTGTGTTATATAATATAGCTAATATGACAACTTCTGTGTTAAATAATATTGCTAATAAGACAACTTCTGTGTTATATAATATAACTAATATGACAATTTCTGTGTTATATAATATATCTAATATGACAACTTCTGTGTTATATAATATAACTAATATGACAACTTCTGTGTTATATAAAATAACTAATATGATAACTTCTGTATTATATAATATGACAACTTCTGTGTTATATAATATAACTAATATGACAACGTCTGTGTTATATAATATAACTAATATGACAACTTCTGTGTTATATAATATAACTAATATGACAACTTCTGTGTTATATAATATAACTAATATGACAACTTCTGTGTTATATAATATAGCTAATATGACAACTTCTGTGTCATATAATATAACTAATATGACAACTTCTGTGCTATATGATATAATTAATATGACAACTTCTGTGTTATATAATATAACTAATATGACAACTTCTGTGTTATATTATATAACTAATATGACAACTTCTGTGCTATATAATATAACTAATATGACACCTTCTGTGTTATATAATATAACTAATATGACAACTTCTGTGTTATATAATATAACTAATATGACAACTTCTGTGTTATATAATATAACTAATATGACAACTTCTGTGTTATAAAATATAACTAATATGGCAACTTCTGTGTTATACAATATAACTAATATGACAACTTCTGTGTTATATAATATAACTAATATGACAACTTCTGTGTTATATAATATGACTAATATGACAACTTCTGTGTTATATAATATTGCTAATATGACAACTTCTGTGTTATATAATATAACTAATATGACAATTTCTGTGTTATATAATATATCTAATATGACAACTTCTGTGTTATATAATATAACTAATATCACAACTTCTGTGTTATATAAAATAACTAATATGATAACTTCTGTATTATATAATATGATAACTTCTGTGTTATATAATATAACTAATATGACAACGTCTGTGTTATATAATATAACTAATATGACAACTTCTGTGTTATATAATATAACTAATATGACAACTTCTGTGTTATATAATATAACTAATATGACAACTTCTGCGTTATATAATATAGCTAATATGACAACTTCTGTGTCATATAATATAACTAATATGACAACTTCTGTGCTATATGATATAATTAATATGACAACTTCTGTGTTATATAACATAACTAATATGACAACTTCTGTGTTATATTATATAACTAATATGACAACTTCTGTGCTATATAATATAACTAATATGACACCTTCTGTGTTATATAATATAACTAATATGACAACTTCTGTGTTATATAATATAACTAATATGGCAACTTCTGTGTTATATAATATAACTAATATGGCAACTTCTGTGATATACAATATAACTAATAAGACAACTTCTGTGTTATATAATGTAACTAATATGACAACTTCTGCGTTATATAATATGACTAATATGACAACTTCTGTGTTATATAATATTGCTAATATGACAACTTCTGTGTTATATAATATGACTAATATGACAATCTCTATGCTATATAATATTGCTAATATGACAACTTCTGTGTTATATAATATAACTAATATGACAATTTCTGTGTTATATAATATGACTAATATGACAACTTCTGTGTTATACAATATAACTAATTTGAGAACTTCTGTGTTATACAATATAACTAATATGACAACTTCTGTGTTATATAATATGACTAATATGACAACTTCTGTGTTACATAATATAGCTAATATGACAACTTCTGTGTTATATAATATAACTAATATGACAACTTCCTTGTTATATAATATAACTAATATGACAACTTCTGTGTTATATAATACAATTAATATGACAACTTCTGTGTTATATAATATAACTAATATGACAACTTCTGTGTTATATAATATGACTAATATGACAACTTCTGTGTTATATAATATAGCTAATATGACAACTTCTGTGTTATATAATATAGCTAATATGACAACTTCTGTGTTGTATAATATAACTAATATGACAATTTCTGTGTTATATAATATATCTAATATGACAACTTCTGTGTTATATAAAATAACTAATATGATAACTTCTGTATTATATAATATGACTAATATGACAACTTCTGTCCTATATAATATGACTAATATGACAATTTCTGTGTTATATAATATAACTAATATGACAACTTCTGTGTTATATAATATAACTAATATGACAACTTCTGTGTTATATAATATAACTAATATGACAACTTCTGTGTGATATAATATAACTAATATGACAACTTCTGTGTTATATAATATAACTAATATGACAACTTCTGTGTTGTATAATATGACCATTTCTGTGTTATATAATATAACTAATATGACAACTTCTGTGTTATATAATATAACTAATATGACACCTTCTGTGTTATATAATATAACTAATATGACAACTTCTGTGTTATATAATATAACTAATATGACAACTTCTGTGCTATATAATATAATTAATATGACAACTTCTGTGTTTTATAATATGACTAATATGACAACTTCTGTGTTATATAATATAACTAATATGGCAACTTCTGTGTTATATAATATAACTAATATGGCAACTTCTGTGTTATACAATATAACTAATATGACAACTTCTGTGTTATATAATATGACTAATATGACAACTTCTGTGTTATATAATATTGCTAATATGACAACTTCTGTGTTATATAATATGACTAATATGACAATCTCTATGTTATATAATATTGCTAATATGACAACTTCTGTGTTATATAATATAACTAATATGACAACTTCTGTGCTATATAATATGACTAATATGACAATTTCTGTGTTATATAATATAACTAATATGACAACTTCTGTGTTATCCAATATGACTAATATGACAACTTCTGTCCTATATAATATGACTAATATGACAATTTCTGTGTTATATAATATAACTAATATGACAACTTCTGTGTTATATAATATAACTAATATGACAACTTCTGTGTTATATAATATAACTAATATGACAACTTCTGTGTGATATAAAATAACTAATATGACAACTTCTGTGTTATATAATATAACTAATATGACAACTTCTGTGTTGTATAATATGACCACTTCTGTGTTATATAATATAACTAATATGACAACTTCTGTGTTATATAATATAACTAATATGACACCTTCTGTGTTATATAATATAACTAATATGACAACTTCTGTGTTATATAATATAACTAATATGACAACTTCTGTGTTATATAATATAACTAATATGACAACTTCTGTGTGATATAATATAACTAATATGACAACTTCTGTGTTATATAATATAACTAATATGACAACTTCTGTGTCATATAATATAGCTAATATGACAACTTCTGTGTTATATAATATAACTAATATGACACCTTCTGTGTTATATAATATAACTAATATGACAACTTCTGTGTTATACAATATAACTAATATGACAACATCTGTGTTATATAATATAACTAATATGACAACTTCTGTGTTATATAATATAGCTAATATGACAACTTCTGTGTTATATAATATAACTAATATGACAATTTCTGTGTTGTATAATATACCTAGTATGACAACTTCTGTGTTATATAATATGACTAATATGACAACTTCTGTATTATATAATTTTACTAATATGACAACTTCTGTGTTATATAATATTGCTAATATGACAACCTCTATGTTATATAATATAGCTAATATGACAACTTCTGTGTTATATAATATGACTAATATGACAACTTCTGTGTTATATAATATAGCTAATATGACAACTTCTGTGTTATATAATATAACTAATATGACAACTTCTGTGTTATATAATATAATTAATATGACAACTTCTGTGTTATATAATATGACTAATATGACAACTTCTGTGTTATATAATGTAACTAATATGGCAATTTCTGTGTTATATAATATAACTAATATGACAACTTCTGTGTTATACAATATAACTAATATGACAACTTCTGTGTTATATAATATAACTAATATGACAACTTCTGTGTTATATAATATGACTAATATGACAACTTCTGTGTTATATAATATTGCTAATATGACAACTTCTGTGTTATATAATATGACTAATATGACAATCTCTATGTTATATAATATTGCTAATATGACAACTTCTGTGTTATATAATATAACTAATATGACAACTTCTGTGCTATATAATATGACTAATATGACAATTTCTGGGTTATATAATATAACTAATATGACAACTTCTGTGTTATCTAATATGACTAATATGACAACTTCTGTCCTATATAATATGACTAATATGACAATTTCTGTGTTATATAATACAACTAATATGACAACTTCTGTGTTATATAATATAACTAATATGACAACTTCTGTGTTATATAATATAACTAATATGACAACTTCTCTGTGATATAATATACCTAATATGACAACTTCTGTGTTATATAATATAACTAATATGACAACTTCTGTGTTATACAATATAACTAATATGACAACATCTGTGTTATATAATATAACTAATATGACAACTTCTGTGTTATATAATATAGCTAATATGACAACTTCTGTGTTATATAATATAACTAATATGACAATTTCTGTGTTGTATAATATACCTAGTATGACAACTTCTGTGTTATATAATATGACTAATATGACTTCTTTGTTATATTATATAATTTTACTAATATGACAACTTCTTTGTTATATTATATTGCTAATATGACAACCTCTATGTTATATAATATAGCTAATATGACAACTTCTGTGTTATATAATATGACTAATATGACAACTTCTGTGTTATATAATATAGCTAATATGACAACTTCTGTGTTATATAATATAACTAATATGACAACTTCTGTGTTATATAATATAATTAATATGACAACTTCTGTGTTATATAATATGACTAATATGACAACTTTTGTGTTATATAATATAACTAATATGGCAACTTCTGTGTTATATAATATAACTAATATGGCAACTTCTGTGTTATACAATATAACTAATATGACAACTTCTGTGTTATATAATATAACTAATATGACAACTTCTGTGTTATATAATATGACTAATATGACAACTTCTGTGTTATATAATATTGCTAATATGACAACTTCTGTGTTATATAATATGACTAATATGACAATCTCTATGTTATATAATATTGCTAATATTACAACTTCTGTGTTATATAATATAACTAATATGACAACTTCTGTGTTATATAATATGACTAATATGACAACTTCTGTGTTATACAATATAACTAATATGACAACTTCTGTGTTATATAATATGACTAATATGACAACTTCTGTGTTACATAATATAGCTAATATGACAACTTCTGTGTTAAATAATATTGCTAATAAGACAACTTCTGTGTTATATAATATAACTAATATGACAATTTCTGTGTTATATAATATATCTAATATGACAACTTCTGTGTTATATAATATAACTAATATGACAACTTCTGTGTTATATAAAATAACTAATATGATAACTTCTGTATTATATAATATGACAACTTCTGTGTTATATAATATAACTAATATGACAACGTCTGTGTTATATAATATAACTAATATGACAACTTCTGTGTTATATAATATAACTAATATGACAACTTCTGTGTTATATAATATAACTAATATGACAACTTCTGTGTTATATAATATAGCTAATATGACAACTTCTGTGTCATATAATATAACTAATATGACAACTTCTGTGCTATATGATATAATTAATATGACAACTTCTGTGTTATATAATATAACTAATATGACAACTTCTGTGTTATATTATATAACTAATATGACAACTTCTGTGCTATATAATATAACTAATATGACACCTTCTGTGTAATATAATATAACTAATATGACAACTTCTGTGTTATATAATATAACTAATATGACAACTTCTGTGTTATATAATATAACTAATATGACAACTTCTGTGTTATATAATATGACTAATATGACAACTTCTGTGTTATATAATATAGCTAATATGACAACTTCTGTGTTAAATAATATTGCTAATAAGACAACTTCTGTGTTATATAATATAACTAATATGACAATTTCTGTGTTATATAATATATCTAATATGACAACTTCTGTGTTATATAATATAACTAATATGACAACTTCTGTGTTATATAAAATAACTAATATGATAACTTCTGTATTATATAATATGACAACTTCTGTGTTATATAATATAACTAATATGACAACGTCTGTGTTATATAATATAACTAATATGACAACTTCTGTGTTATATAATATAACTAATATGACAACTTCTGTGTTATATAATATAACTAATATGACAACTTCTGTGTTATATAATATAGCTAATATGACAACTTCTGTGTCATATAATATAACTAATATGACAACTTCTGTGCTATATGATATAATTAATATGACAACTTCTGTGTTATATAATATAACTAATATGACAACTTCTGTGTTATATTATATAACTAATATGACAACTTCTGTGCTATATAATATAACTAATATGACACCTTCTGTGTTATATAATATAACTAATATGACAACTTCTGTGTTATATAATATAACTAATATGACAACTTCTGTGTTATATAATATAACTAATATGACAACTTCTGTGTTATAAAATATAACTAATATGGCAACTTCTGTGTTATACAATATAACTAATATGACAACTTCTGTGTTATATAATATAACTAATATGACAACTTCTGTGTTATATAATATGACTAATATGACAACTTCTGTGTTATATAATATTGCTAATATGACAACTTCTGTGTTATATAATATGACTAATATGACAATCTCTATGTTATATAATATTGCTAATATGACAACTTCTGTGTTATATAATATAACTAATATGACAACTTCTGTGTTATATAATATGACTAATATGACAACTTCTGTGTTATAAAATATAACTAATATGACAACTTCTGTGTTATATAATATGACTAATATGACAACTTCTGTGTTACATAATATAGCTAATATGACAACTTCTGTGTTATATAATATAACTAATATGACAACTTCCTTGTTATATAATATAACTAATATGACAACTTCTGTGTTATATAATATAACTAATATGACAACTTCTGTGCTATACAATATAACTAATATGACAACTTGTGTTATATAATATGACTAATATGACTACTTCTGTGTTATATAATATAACTAATATGACAACTTCTGTGTTATATAATATGACTAATATGACAACTTCTGTGTTATATAATATAGCTAATATGACAACTTCTGTGTTATATAATATTGCTAATAAGACAACTTCTGTGTTATATAGTATAACTAATATGACAATTTCTGTGTTATATAATATATCTAATATGACAACTTCTGTGTTATATAATATAACTAATATGACAACTTCTGTGTAATATAAAATAACTAATATGATAACTTCTGTATTATATAATATGATAACTTCTGTGTATTATAATATAACTAATATGACAACGTCTGTGTTATATAATATAACTAATATGACAACTTCTGTGTTATATAATATAACTAATATGACAACTTCTGTGTTATATAATATAACCAATATGACAACTTCTGTGTTATATAATATAACTAATATGACAACTTCTGTGTTATATTATATAACTAATATGACAACTTCTGTGCTATATAATATAACTAATATGACACCTTCTGTGTTATATAATATAACTAATATGACAACTTCTGTGTTATATAATATAACTAATATGGCAACTTCTGTGTTATATAATATAACTAATATGGCAACTTCTGTGTTATACAATATAACTATTAAGACAACTTCTGTGTTATATAATGTAACTAATATGAAAACTTCTGCGTTATATAATATGACTAATATGACAACTTCTGTGTTATATAATATTGCTAATATGACAACTTCTGTGTTATATAATATGACTAATATGACAATCTCTATGCTATATAATATTGCTAATATGACAACTTCTGTGTTATATAATATAACTAATATGACAATTTCTGTGTTATATAATATGACTAATATGACAACTTCTGTGTTATACAATATAACTAATATGACAACTTCTGTGTTATACAATATAACTAATATGACAACTTCTGTGTTATATAATATGACTAATATGACAACTTCTGTGTTACATAATATAGCTAATATGACAACTTCTGTGTTATATAATATAACTAATATGACAACTTCCTTGTTATATAATATAACTAATATGACAACTTCTGTGTTATATAATATAATTAATATGACAAGTTCTGTGTTATATAATATAACTAATATGACAACTTCTGTGTTATATAATATGACTAATATGACAACTTCTGTGTTATATAATATAGCTAATATGACAACTTCTGTGTTATATAATATAGCTAATATGACAACTTCTGTGTTATATAATATAACTAATATGACAATTTCTGTGTTATATAATATATCTAATATGACAACTTCTGTGTTATATAATATAACTAATATGACAACTTCTGTGTTATATAAAATAACTAATATGATAACTTCTGTATTATATAATATGACTAATATGACAACTTCTGTGTTATATAATATAACTAATATGACAACGTCTGTGTTATATAATATAACTAATATGACAACTTCTGTGTTATATAATATAACTAATATGACAACTTCTGTGTTATATAATATAACTAATATGACAACTTCTGTGTTATATAATATAGCTAATATGACAACTTCTGTGTCATATAATATAACTAATATGACAACTTCTGTGTTATATGATATAATTAATATGACAACTTCTGTGTTATATAATATAACTAATATGACAACTTCTGTGTTATATTATATAACTAATATGACAACTTCTGTGCTATATAATATAACTAATATGACAACTTCTGTGTTATATAATATAGCTAATATGACAACTTCTGTGTTATATAATATTGCTAATAAGACAACTTCTGTGTTATATAATATAACTAATATGACAATTTCTGTGTTATATAATATATCTAATATGACAACTTCTGTGTTATATAATATAACTAATATGACAACTTCTGTGTTATATAAAATAACTAATATGATAACTTCTGTATTATATAATATGACAACTTCTGTGTTATATAATATAACTAATATGACAACGTCTGTGTTATATAATATAACTAATATGACAACTTCTGTGTTATATAATATAACTAATATGACAACTTCTGTGTTATATAATATAACTAATATGACAACTTCTGCGTTATATAATATAGCTAATATGACAACTTCTGTGTTATATTATATAACTAATATGACAACTTCTGTGCTATATAATATAACTAATATGACACCTTCTGTGTTATATAATATAACTAATATGACAACTTCTGTGTTATATAATATAACTAATATGGCAACTTCTGTGTTATATAATATAACTAATATGGCAACTTCTGTGATATACAATATAACTAATAAGACAACTTCTGTGTTATATAATGTAACTAATATGACAACTTCTGCGTTATATAATATGACTAATATGACAACTTCTGTGTTATATAATATTGCTAATATGACAACTTCTGTGTTATATAATATGACTAATATGACAATCTCTATGCTATATAATATTGCTAATATGACAACTTCTGTGTTATATAATATAACTAATATGACAATTTCTGTGTTATATAATATGACTAATATGACAACTTCTGTGTTATACAATATAACTAATTTGACAACTTCTGTGTTATACAATATAACTAATATGACAACTTCTGTGTTATATAATATGACTAATATGACAACTTCTGTGTTACATAATATAGCTAATATGACAACTTCTGTGTTATATAATATAACTAATATGACAACTTCCTTGTTATATAATATAACTAATATGACAACATCTGTGTTATATAATACAATTAATATGACAACTTCTGTGTTATATAATATAACTAATATGACAACTTCTGTGTTATATAATATGACTAATATGACAACTTCTGTGTTATATAATATAGCTAATATGACAACTTCTGTGTTATATAATATAGCTAATATGACAACTTCTGTGTTATATAATATAACTAATATGACAATTTCTGTGTTATATAATATATCTAATATGACAACTTCTGTGTTATATAAAATAACTAATATGATAACTTCTGTATTATATAATATGACTAATATGACAACTTCTGTGTTATATAATATAACTAATATGACAACGTCTGTGTTATATAATATAACTAATATGACAACTTCTGTGTTATATAATATAACTAATATGACAACTTCTGTGTTATATAATATAGCTAATATGACAACTTCTGTGTTATATAATATAGCTAATATGACAACTTCTGTGTCATATAATATAACTAATATGACAACTTCTGTGTTATATAATATAACTAATATGACAACTTCTGTGTTATATAATATAGCTAATATGACAACTTCTGTGTTATATAATATAACTAATATGACAACTTCTGTGTTATATTATATAACTAATATGACAACTTCTGTGCTATATAATATAACTAATATGACAACTTCTGTGTCATATAATATAGCTAATATGACAACTTCTGTGTTATATTATATAGCTAATATGACAACTTCTGTGTTATATAATATAACTAATATGGCAACCTCTATGTTATATTATATAACTTATATGACAACTTCTGTGCTATATAATATAACTAATATGACAATTTCTGTGTTATATAATATAACTAATATGACAATTCCTGTGTCATATAATATAACTAATATGACAACTTCTGTGTTATATAATATAGCTAATATGACAACTTCTGTGTCATATAATATAACTAATATGACAACTTCTGTGTTATATAATATAACTAATATGACAACTTCTGTGTCATATAATATAGCTAATATGACAACTTCTTTGTTATATTATATAGCTAATATGACAACTTCTGTGTTATATAATATAACTAATATGACAACCTCTATGTTATATAATATAACTAATATGACAACTTCTGTGTTATATAATATAACTAATATGACAACTTCTGTGTTATATACTATAACTAATTTGACAACTTCTGTGTTATATAATATGACTAATATGACAACTTCTGTGTTACATATTATAGCTAATATGACAACTTCGGTGTTATATTATAAAACTAATATGACAACTTCTGTGCTATATAATATAACTAATATGACACCTTCTGTGTTATATAATATAACTAATATGACAACTTCTGTGTTATATAATATAACTAATATGACAACTTCTGTGTTATATAATATAACTAATATGACAACTTCTGTGTTATATAATATAACTAATATGACAACTTCTGTGTTATACAATATAACTAATATGACAACATCTGTGTTATATAATATAACTAATATGACAACTTCTGTGTTATATAATATAGCTAATATGACAACTTCTGTGTTATATAATATAACTAATATGACAATTTCTGTGTTGTATAATATACCTAGTTTGACAACTTCTGTGTTATATTATATGACTAATATGACAACTTCTGTATTATATAATTTTACTAATATGACAACTTCTGTGTTATATAATATTGCTAATATGACAACCTCTATGTTATATAATATAGCTAATATGACAACTTCTGTGTTATATAATATGACTAATATGACAACTTCTGTGTTATATAATATAGCTAATATGACAACTTCTGTGTTATATAATATAACTAATATGACAACTTCTGTGTTATATAATATAATTAATATGACAACTTCTGTGTTATATAATATGACTAATATGACAACTTCTGTGTTATATAATATAACTAATATGGCAACTTCTGTGTTATATAATATAACTAATATGGCAACTTCTGTGTTATACAATATAACTAATAAGACAACTTCTGTGTTATATAATGTAACTAATATGACAACTTCTGCGTTATATAATATGACTAATATGACAACTTCTGTGTTATATAATATTGCTAATATGACAACTTCTGTGTTATATAATATGACTAATATGACAATCGCTATGTTATATAATATTGCTAATATGACAACTTCTGTGTTATATAATATAACTAATATGACAATTTCTGTGTTATATAATATGACTAATATGACAACTTCTGTGTTATACAATATAATTAATATGACAACTTCTGTGTTATACAATATAACTAATATGACAACTTCTGTGTTATATAATATGACTAATATGACAACTTCTGTGTTACATAATATAGCTAATATGACAACTTCTGTGTTATATAATATAACTAATATGACAACTTCCTTGTTATATAATATAACTAATATGACAACTTCTGTGTTATATAATATAATTAATATGACAAGTTCTGTGTTATATAATATAACTAATATGACAACTTCTGTGTTATATAATATGACTAATATGACAACTTCTGTGTTATATAATATAGCTAATATGACAACTGCTGTGTTATATAATATAGCTAATATGACAACTTCTGTGTTATATAATATAACTAATATGACAATTTCTGTGTTATATAATATATCTAATATGACAACTTCTGTGTTATATAATATAACTAATATGACAACTTCTGTGTTATATAAAATAACTAATATGATAACTTCTGTATTATATAATATGACTAATATGACAACTTCTGTGTTATATAATATAACTAATATGACAACGTCTGTGTTATATAATATAACTAATATGACAACTTCTGTGTTATATAATATAACTAATATGACAACTTCTGTGTTATATAATATAACTAATATGACAACTTCTGTGTTATATAATATAGCTAATATGACAACTTCTGTGTCATATAATATAACTAATATGACAACTTCTGTGTTATATGATATAATTAATATGACAACTTCTGTGTTATATAATATAACTAATAAGACAACTTCTGTGTTATATTATATAACTAATATGACAACTTCTGTGCTATATAATATAACTAATATGACAACTTCTGTGTTATATAATATAACTAATATGACAACTTCTGTGTCATATAATATAACTAATATGACAACTTCTATGTTATATAATATTGCTAATATGACAACTTCTGTGTTATATAATATAACTAATATGACAATTTCTGTGTTATATAATATGACTAATATGACAACTTCTGTGTTATACAATATAACTAATATGACAACTTCTGTGTTATACAATATAACTAATATGACAACTTCTGTGTTATATAATATGACTAATATGACAACTTCTGTGTTACATAATATAGCTAATATGACAACTTCTGTGTTATATAATATAACTAATATGACAACTTCCTTGTTATATAATATAACTAATATGACAACTTCTGTGTTATATAATATAATTAATATGACAAGTTCTGTGTTATATAATATAACTAATATGACAACTTCTGTGTTATATAATATGACTAATATGACAACTTCTGTGTTATATAATATAGCTAATATGACAACTTCTGTGTTATATAATATAGCTAATATGACAACTTCTGTGTTATATAATATAACTAATATGACAATTTCTGTGTTATATAATATATCTAATATGACAACTTCTGTGTTATATAATATAACTAATATGACAACTTCTGTGTTATATAAAATAACTAATATGATAACTTCTGTATTATATAATATGACTAATATGACAACTTCTGTGTTATATAATATAACTAATATGACAACGTCTGTGTTATATAATATAACTAATATGACAACTTCTGTGTTATATAATATAACTAATATGACAACTTCTGTGTTATATAATATAACTAATATGACAACTTCTGTGTTATATAATATAGCTAATATGACAACTTCTGTGTCATATAATATAACTAATATGACAACTTCTGTGTTATATGATATAATTAATATGACAACTTCTGTGTTATATAATATAACTAATAAGACAACTTCTGTGTTATATTATATAACTAATATGGCAACTTCTGTGCTATATAATATAACTAATATGACAACTTCTGTGTTATATAATATAACTAATATGACAACTTCTGTGTCATATAATATAACTAATATGACAACTTCTGTGTTATATAATATAGCTAATATGACAACTTCTGTGTCATATAATATAACTAATATGACAACTTCTGTGTAATATAATATAACTAATATGACAACTTCTGTGTCATATAATATAGCTAATATGACAACTTCTGTGTTATATTATATAGCTAATATGACAACTTCTGTGTTATATAATATAACTAATATGGCAACCTCTATGTTATATTATATAACTTATATGACAACTTCTGTGCTATATAATATAACTAATATGACAATTTCTGTGTTATATAATATAACTAATATGACAATTTCTGTGTCATATAATCTAACTAATATGACAACTTCTCTGTTATATAATATAGCTAATATGACAACTTCTGTGTCATATAATATAACTAATATGACAACTTCTGTGTTATATAATATAACTAATATGACAACTTCTGTGTCATATAGTATAGCTAATATGACAACTTCTTGGTTATATTATATAGCTAATATGACAACTTCTGTGTTATATAATATAACTAATATGACAACCTCTATGTTATATAATATGACTAATATGACAACTTCTGTGTTATATAATATAACTAATATGGCAACTTCTGTGTTATATAATATAACTAATATGGCAACTTCTGTGTTATACAATATAACTAATATGACAACTTCTGTGTTATATAATGTAACTAATATGACAACTTCTGCGTTATATAATATGACTAATATGACAACTTCTGTGTTATATAATATTGCTAATATGACAACTTCTGTGTTATATAATATGACTAATATGACAATCTCTATGTTATATAATATTGCTAATATGACAACTTCTGTGTTATATAATATAACTAATATGACAATTTCTGTGTTATATAATATGACTAATATGACAACTTCTGTGTTATATAATATAACTAATATGACAACTTCTGTGTTATATAATATAATTAATATGACAAGTTCTGTGTTATATAATATAACTAATATGACAACTTCTGTGTTATATAATATGACTAATATGACAACTTCTGTGTTATATAATATAGCTAATATGACAACTTCTGTGTTATATAATATAGCTAATATGACAACTTCTGTGTTATATAATATAACTAATATGACAATTTCTGTGTTATATAATATATCTAATATGACAACTTCTGTGTTATATAATATAACTAATATGACAACTTCTGTGTTATATAAAATAACTAATATGATAACTTCTGTATTATATAATATGACTAATATGACAACTTCTGTGTTATATAATATAACTAATATGACAACGTCTGTGTTATATAATATAACTAATATGACAACTTCTGTGTTATATAATATAACTAATATGACAACTTCTGTGTTATATAATATAACTAATATGACAACTTCTGTGTTATATAATATAGCTAATATGACAACTTCTGTGTCATATAATATAACTAATATGACAACTTCTGTGTTATATGATATAATTAATATGACAACTTCTGTGTTATATAATATAACTAATAAGACAACTTCTGTGTTATATTATATAACTAATATGACAACTTCTGTGCTATATAATATAACTAATATGACAACTTCTGTGTTATATAATATAACTAATATGACAACTTCTGTGTCATATAATATAACTAATATGACAACTTCTATGTTATATAATATTGCTAATATGACAACTTCTGTGTTATATAATATAACTAATATGACAATTTCTGTGTTATATAATATGACTAATATGACAACTTCTGTGTTATACAATATAACTAATATGACAACTTCTGTGTTATACAATATAACTAATATGACAACTTCTGTGTTATATAATATGACTAATATGACAACTTCTGTGTTACATAATATAGCTAATATGACAACTTCTGTGTTATATAATATAACTAATATGACAACTTCCTTGTTATATAATATAACTAATATGACAACTTCTGTGTTATATAATATAATTAATATGACAAGTTCTGTGTTATATAATATAACTAATATGACAACTTCTGTGTTATATAATATGACTAATATGACAACTTCTGTGTTATATAATATAGCTAATATGACAACTTCTGTGTTATATAATATAGCTAATATGACAACTTCTGTGTTATATAATATAACTAATATGACAATTTCTGTGTTATATAATATATCTAATATGACAACTTCTGTGTTATATAATATAACTAATATGACAACTTCTGTGTTATATAAAATAACTAATATGATAACTTCTGTATTATATAATATGACTAATATGACAACTTCTGTGTTATATAATATAACTAATATGACAACGTCTGTGTTATATAATATAACTAATATGACAACTTCTGTGTTATATAATATAACTAATATGACAACTTCTGTGTTATATAATATAACTAATATGACAACTTCTGTGTTATATAATATAGCTAATATGACAACTTCTGTGTCATATAATATAACTAATATGACAACTTCTGTGTTATATGATATAATTAATATGACAACTTCTGTGTTATATAATATAACTAATAAGACAACTTCTGTGTTATATTATATAACTAATATGGCAACTTCTGTGCTATATAATATAACTAATATGACAACTTCTGTGTTATATAATATAACTAATATGACAACTTCTGTGTCATATAATATAACTAATATGACAACTTCTGTGTTATATAATATAGCTAATATGACAACTTCTGTGTCATATAATATAACTAATATGACAACTTCTGTGTAATATAATATAACTAATATGACAACTTCTGTGTCATATAATATAGCTAATATGACAACTTCTGTGTTATATTATATAGCTAATATGACAACTTCTGTGTTATATAATATAACTAATATGGCAACCTCTATGTTATATTATATAACTTATATGACAACTTCTGTACTATATAATATAACTAATATGACAATTTCTGTGTTATATAATATAACTAATATGACAATTTCTGTGTCATATAATATAACTAATATGACAACTTCTCTGTTATATAATATAGCTAATATGACAACTTCTGTGTCATATAATATAACTAATATGACAACTTCTGTGTTATATAATATAACTAATATGACAACTTCTGTGTCATATAGTATAGCTAATATGACAACTTCTTGGTTATATTATATAGCTAATATGACAACTTCTGTGTTATATAATATAACTAATATGACAACCTCTATGTTATATAATATAACTAATATGACAACTCCTGTGTTATATAATATAACTAATATGAAAACTTCTGTGTTATATACTATAACTAATATGACAACTTCTGTGTTATATAATATGACTAATATGACAACTTCTGTGTTACATATTATAGCTAATATGACAACTTCGGTGTTATATAGTAGAACTAATATGACAACTACTGTGCTATATAATATAGCTGATATGACAACTTCTGTGTTATATAATATAACTGATATGACAACTTCTGTGTTATATAATATAACTAATATGACAACTTCTGTGTTATATAATATAACTAATATGACAACTTCTGTGTTATATAATATAACTAATATGACAACTTCTGTGTTATATAATATAGCAAATATGACAACTTCTGTGTTATATAATATAACTAATATGGCAACTTCTGTGTTATATAATATAATTAATATGACAACTTCTTTGTTATATAATATGACTAATATGACAACTTCTGTGTTATATAATATAACTAATATGACAACTTCTGTGTTATATAATATAACTAATATGACAACTTCTGTGTTATATAATATAACTAATATGACAACTTCTGTGTTATATAATATGACTAATATGACAACTTCTGTGTTATATAATATAACTAATATGACAACTTCTGTTTTATATAATATAACTAATATGACAACTTCTGTGTTATATAATATAGCTAATATGACAACTTCTGTGTCATATAATATAACTAATATGACAACTTCTATGTTATATGATATAATTAATATGACAACTTCTGTGTTATATAATATAACTAATATGACAACTTCTGCGTTATATAATATGACTAATATGACAACTTCTGTGTTATATAATATTGCTAATATGACAACTTCTGTGTTATATAATATGACTAATATGACAATCTCTATGTTATATAATATTGCTAATATGACAACTTCTGTGTTATATAATATAACTAATGAACTTCTGTGTTATATAATATAACTAATATGACAATTTCTGTGTTATATAATATGACTAATATGACAACTTCTGTGTTATACAATATAACTAATATGACAACTTCTGTGTTATACAATATAACTAATATGACAACTTCTGTGTTATATAATATGACTAATATGACAACTTCTGTGTTACATAATATAGCTAATATGACAACTTCTGTGTTATATAATATAACTAATATGACAACTTCCTTGTTATATAATATAACTAATATGACAACTTCTGTGTTATATAATATAATTAATATGACAAGTTCTGTGTTATATAATATAACTAATATGACAACTTCTGTGTTATATAATATGACTAATATGACAACTTCTGTGTTATATGATATAGCTAATATGACAACTTCTGTGTTATATAATATAGCTAATATGACAACTTCTGTGTTATATAATATAACTAATATGACAATTTCTGTGTTATATAATATATCTAATATGACAACTTCTGTGTTATATAATATAACTAATATGACAACTTCTGTGTTATATAAAATAACTAATATGATAACTTCTGTATTATATAATATGACTAATATGACAACTTCTGTGTTATATAATATAACTAATATGACAACGTCTGTGTTATATAATATAACTAATATGACAACTTCTGTGTTATATAATATAACTAATATGACAACTTCTGTGTTATATTATATAACTAATATGACAACTTCTGTGCTATATAATATAACTAATATGACAACTTCTGTGTTATATAATATAACTAATATGACAACTTCTGTGTCATATAATATAACTAATATGACAACTTCTATGTTATATAATATTGCTAATATGACAACTTCTGTGTTATATAATATAACTAATATGACAATTTCTGTGTTATATAATATGACTAATATGACAACTTCTGTGTTATACAATATAACTAATATGACAACTTCTGTGTTATACAATATAACTAATATGACAACTTCTGTGTTATATAATATGACTAATATGACAACTTCTGTGTTACATAATATAGCTAATATGACAACTTCTGTGTTATATAATATAACTAATATGACAACTTCCTTGTTATATAATATAACTAATATGACAACTTCTGTGTTATATAATATAATTAATATGACAAGTTCTGTGTTATATAATATAACTAATATGACAACTTCTGTGTTATATAATATGACTAATATGACAACTTCTGTGTTATATAATATAGCTAATATGACAACTTCTGTGTTATATAATATAGCTAATATGACAACTTCTGTGTTATATAATATAACTAATATGACAATTTCTGTGTTATATAATATATCTAATATGACAACTTCTGTGTTATATAATATAACTAATATGACAACTTCTGTGTTATATAAAATAACTAATATGATAACTTCTGTATTATATAATATGACTAATATGACAACTTCTGTGTTATATAATATAACTAATATGACAACGTCTGTGTTATATAATATAGCTAATATGACAACTTCTGTGTTATATAATATAACTAATATGACAACTTCTGTGTTATATAATATAACTAATATGACAACTTCTGTGTTATATAATATAGCTAATATGACAACTTCTGTGTCATATAATATAACTAATATGACAACTTCTGTGTTATATGATATAATTAATATGACAACTTCTGTGTTATATAATATAACTAATATGACAACTTCTGTGTTATATAATATAGCTAATATGACAACTTCTGTGTCATATAATATAACTAATATGACAACTTCTGTGTAATATAATATAACTAATATGACAACTTCTGTGTCATATAATATAGCTAATATGACAACTTCTGTGTTATATTATATAGCTAATATGACAACTTCTGTGTTATATAATATAACTAATATGGCAACCTCTATGTTATATTATATAACTTATATGACAACTTCTGTGCTATATAATATAACTAATATGACAATTTCTGTGTTATATAATATAACTAATATGACAATTTCTGTGTCATATAATATAACTAATATGACAACTTCTCTGTTATATAATATAGCTAATATGACAACTTCTGTGTCATATAATATAACTAATATGACAACTTCTGTGTTATATAATATAACTAATATGACAACTTCTGTGTCATATAGTATAGCTAATATGACAACTTCTTGGTTATATTATATAGCTAATATGACAACTTCTGTGTTATATAATATAACTAATATGACAACCTCTATGTTATATAATATAACTAATATGACAACTCCTGTGTTATATAATATAACTAATATGACAACTTCTGTGTTATATACTATAACTAATATGACAACTTCTGTGTTATATAATATGACTAATATGACAACTTCTGTGTTACATATTATAGCTAATATGACAACTTCGGTGTTATATAGTAGAACTAATATGACAACTACTGTGCTATATAATATAGCTGATATGACAACTTCTGTGTTATATAATATAACTGATATGACAACTTCTGTGTTATATAATATAACTAATATGACAACTTCTGTGTTATATAATATAACTAATATGACAACTTCTGTGTTATATAATATAACTAATATGACAACTTCTGTGTTATATAATATAGCAAATATGACAACTTCTGTGTTATATAATATAACTAATATGGCAACTTCTGTGTTATATAATATAATTAATATGACAACTTCTTTGTTATATAATATGACTAATATGACAACTTCTGTGTTATATAATATAACTAATATGACAACTTCTGTGTTATATAATATAACTAATATGACAACCTCTATGTTATATAATATAACTAATATGACAACTTCTGTGTTATATAATATAACTAATATGACAACTTCTGTGTTATATACTATAACTAATTTGACAACTTCTGTGTTATATAATATGACTAATATGACAACTTCTGTGTTACATATTATAGCTAATATGACAACTTCGGTGTTATATTATAAAACTAATATGACAACTTCTGTGCTATATAATATAACTAATATGACACCTTCTGTGTTATATAATATAACTAATATGACAACTTCTGTGTTATATAATATAACTAATATGACAACTTCTGTGTTATATAATATAACTAATATGACAACTTCTGTGTTATATAATATAACTAATATGACAACTTCTGTGTTATACAATATAACTAATATGACAACATCTGTGTTATATAATATAACTAATATGACAACTTCTGTGTTATATAATATAGCTAATATGACAACTTCTGTGTTATATAATATAACTAATATGACAATTTCTGTGTTGTATAATATACCTAGTTTGACAACTTCTGTGTTATATTATATGACTAATATGACAACTTCTGTATTATATAATTTTACTAATATGACAACTTCTGTGTTATATAATATTGCTAATATGACAACCACTATGTTATATAATATAGCTAATATGACAACTTCTGTGTTATATAATATGACTAATATGACAACTTCTGTGTTATATAATATAGCTAATATGACAACTTCTGTGTTATATAATATAACTAATATGACAACTTCTGTGTTATATAATATAATTAATATGACAACTTCTGTGTTATATAATATGACTAATATGACAACTTCTGTGTTATATAATATAACTAATATGGCAACTTCTGTGTTATATAATATAACTAATATGGCAACTTCTGTGTTATACAATATAACTAATAAGACAACTTCTGTGTTATATAATGTAACTAATATGACAACTTCTGCGTTATATAATATGACTAATATGACAACTTCTGTGTTATATAATATTGCTAATATGACAACTTCTGTGTTATATAATATGACTAATATGACAATCTCTATGTTATATAATATTGCTAATATGACAACTTCTGTGTTATATAATATAACTAATATGACAACTTCTGTGTCATATAATATAGCTAATATGACAACTTCTGTGTTATATTATATAGCTAATATGACAACTTCTGTGTTATATAATATAACTAATATGGCAACCTCTATGTTATATTATATAACTTATATGACAACTTCTGTGCTATATAATATAACTAATATGACAATTTCTGTGTTATATAATATAACTAATATGACAATTTCTGTGTCATATAATATAACTAATATGACAACTTCTCTGTTATATAATATAGCTAATATGACAACTTCTGTGTCATATAATATAACTAATATGACAACTTCTGTGTTATATAATATAACTAATATGACAACTTCTGTGTCATATAGTATAGCTAATATGACAACTTCTTGGTTATATTATATAGCTAATATGACAACTTCTGTGTTGTATAATATAACTAATATGACAACCTCTATGTTATATAATATAACTAATATGACAACTCCTGTGTTATATAATATAACTAATATGACAACTTCTGTGTTATATACTATAACTAATATGACAACTTCTGTGTTATATAATATGACTAATATGACAACTTCTGTGTTACATATTATAGCTAATATGACAACTTCGGTGTTATATAGTAGAACTAATATGACAACTACTGTGCTATATAATATAGCTGATATGACAACTTCTGTGTTATATAATATAACTGATATGACAACTTCTGTGTTATATAATATAACTAATATGACAACTTCTGTGTTATATAATATAACTAATATGACAACTTCTGTGTTATATAATATAACTAATATGACAACTTCTGTGTTATATAATATAGCAAATATGACAACTTCTGTGTTATATAATATAACTAATATGGCAACTTCTGTGTTATATAATATAATTAATATGACAACTTCTTTGTTATATAATATGACTAATATGACAACTTCTGTGTTATATAATATAACTAATATGACAACTTCTGTGTTATATAATATAACTAATATGACAACCTCTATGTTATATAATATAACTAATATGACAACTTCTGTGTTATATAATATAACTAATATGACAACTTCTGTGTTATATACTATAACTAATTTGACAACTTCTGTGTTATATAATATGACTAATATGACAACTTCTGTGTTACATATTATAGCTAATATGACAACTTCGGTGTTATATTATAAAACTAATATGACAACTTCTGTGCTATATAATATAACTAATATGACACCTTCTGTGTTATATAATATAACTAATATGACAACTTCTGTGTTATATAATATAACTAATATGACAACTTCTGTGTTATATAATATAACTAATATGACAACTTCTGTGTTATATAATATAACTAATATGACAACTTCTGTGTTATACAATATAACTAATATGACAACATCTGTGTTATATAATATAACTAATATGACAACTTCTGTGTTATATAATATAGCTAATATGACAACTTCTGTGTTATATAATATAACTAATATGACAATTTCTGTGTTGTATAATATACCTAGTTTGACAACTTCTGTGTTATATTATATGACTAATATGACAACTTCTGTATTATATAATTTTACTAATATGACAACTTCTGTGTTATATAATATTGCTAATATGACAACCACTATGTTATATAATATAGCTAATATGACAACTTCTGTGTTATATAATATGACTAATATGACAACTTCTGTGTTATATAATATAGCTAATATGACAACTTCTGTGTTATATAATATAACTAATATGACAACTTCTGTGTTATATAATATAATTAATATGACAACTTCTGTGTTATATAATATGACTAATATGACAACTTCTGTGTTATATAATATAACTAATATGGCAACTTCTGTGTTATATAATATAACTAATATGGCAACTTCTGTGTTATACAATATAACTAATAAGACAACTTCTGTGTTATATAATGTAACTAATATGACAACTTCTGCGTTATATAATATGACTAATATGACAACTTCTGTGTTATATAATATTGCTAATATGACAACTTCTGTGTTATATAATATGACTAATATGACAATCTCTATGTTATATAATATTGCTAATATGACAACTTCTGTGTTATATAATATAACTAATATGACAACTTCTGTGTCATATAATATAGCTAATATGACAACTTCTGTGTTATATTATATAGCTAATATGACAACTTCTGTGTTATATAATATAACTAATATGGCAACCTCTATGTTATATTATATAACTTATATGACAACTTCTGTGCTATATAATATAACTAATATGACAATTTCTGTGTTATATAATATAACTAATATGACAATTTCTGTGTCATATAATATAACTAATATGACAACTTCTCTGTTATATAATATAGCTAATATGACAACTTCTGTGTCATATAATATAACTAATATGACAACTTCTGTGTTATATAATATAACTAATATGACAACTTCTGTGTCATATAGTATAGCTAATATGACAACTTCTTGGTTATATTATATAGCTAATATGACAACTTCTGTGTTATATAATATAACTAATATGACAACCTCTATGTTATATAATATAACTAATATGACAACTCCTGTGTTATATAATATAACTAATATGACAACTTCTGTGTTATATACTATAACTAATATGACAACTTCTGTGTTATATAATATGACTAATATGACAACTTCTGTGTTACATATTATAGCTAATATGACAACTTCGGTGTTATATAGTAGAACTAATATGACAACTACTGTGCTATATAATATAGCTGATATGACAACTTCTGTGTTATATAATATAACTGATATGACAACTTCTGTGTTATATAATATAACTAATATGACAACTTCTGTGTTATATAATATAACTAATATGACAACTTCTGTGTTATATAATATAACTAATATGACAACTTCTGTGTTATATAATATAGCAAATATGACAACTTCTGTGTTATATAATATAACTAATATGGCAACTTCTGTGTTATATAATATAATTAATATGACAACTTCTTTGTTATATAATATGACTAATATGACAACTTCTGTGTTATATAATATAACTAATATGACAACTTCTGTGTTATATAATATAACTAATATGACAACCTCTATGTTATATAATATAACTAATATGACAACTTCTGTGTTATATAATATAACTAATATGACAACTTCTGTGTTATATACTATAACTAATTTGACAACTTCTGTGTTATATAATATGACTAATATGACAACTTCTGTGTTACATATTATAGCTAATATGACAACTTCGGTGTTATATTATAAAACTAATATGACAACTTCTGTGCTATATAATATAACTAATATGACACCTTCTGTGTTATATAATATAACTAATATGACAACTTCTGTGTTATATAATATAACTAATATGACAACTTCTGTGTTATATAATATAACTAATATGACAACTTCTGTGTTATATAATATAGCTAATATGACAACTTCTGTGTTATATAATATAACTAATATGACAATTTCTGTGTTGTATAATATACCTAGTTTGACAACTTCTGTGTTATATTATATGACTAATATGACAACTTCTGTATTATATAATTTTACTAATATGACAACTTCTGTGTTATATAATATTGCTAATATGACAACCACTATGTTATATAATATAGCTAATATGACAACTTCTGTGTTATATAATATGACTAATATGACAACTTCTGTGTTATATAATATAGCTAATATGACAACTTCTGTGTTATATAATATAACTAATATGACAACTTCTGTGTTATATAATATAATTAATATGACAACTTCTGTGTTATATAATATGACTAATATGACAACTTCTGTGTTATATAATATAACTAATATGGCAACTTCTGTGTTATATAATATAACTAATATGGCAACTTCTGTGTTATACAATATAACTAATAAGACAACTTCTGTGTTATATAATGTAACTAATATGACAACTTCTGCGTTATATAATATGACTAATATGACAACTTCTGTGTTATATAATATTGCTAATATGACAACTTCTGTGTTATATAATATGACTAATATGACAATCTCTATGTTATATAATATTGCTAATATGACAACTTCTGTGTTATATAATATAACTAATATGACAATTTCTGTGTTATATAATATGACTAATATGACAACTTCTGTGTTATACAATATAACTAATATGACAACTTCTGTGTTATACAATATAACTAATATGACAACTTCTGTGTTATATAATATGACTAATATGACAACTTCTGTGTTACATAATATAGCTAATATGACAACTTCTGTGTTATATAATATAACTAATATGACAACTTCCTTGTTATATAATATAACTAATATGACAACTTCTGTGTTATATAATATAATTAATATGACAAGTTCTGTGTTATATAATATAACTAATATGACAACTTCTGTGTTATATAATATGACTAATATGACAACTTCTGTGTTATATAATATAGCTAATATGACAACTGCTGTGTTATATAATATAGCTAATATGACAACTTCTGTGTTATATAATATAACTAATATGACAATTTCTGTGTTATATAATATATCTAATATGACAACTTCTGTGTTATATAATATAACTAATATGACAACTTCTGTGTTATATAAAATAACTAATATGATAACTTCTGTATTATATAATATGACTAATATGACAACTTCTGTGTTATATAATATAACTAATATGACAACGTCTGTGTTATATAATATAACTAATATGACAACTTCTGTGTTATATAATATAACTAATATGACAACTTCTGTGTTATATAATATAACTAATATGACAACTTCTGTGTTATATAATATAGCTAATATGACAACTTCTGTGTCATATAATATAACTAATATGACAACTTCTGTGTTATATGATATAATTAATATGACAACTTCTGTGTTATATAATATAACTAATAAGACAACTTCTGTGTTATATTATATAACTAATATGACAACTTCTGTGCTATATAATATAACTAATATGACAACTTCTGTGTTATATGATATAATTAATATGACAACTTCTGTGTTATATAATATAACTAATAAGACAACTTCTGTGTTATATTATATAGCTAATATGACAACTTCTGTGTTATATAATATAACTAATATGGCAACCTCTATGTTATATTATATAACTTATATGACAACTTCTGTGCTATATAATATAACTAATATGACAATTTCTGTGTTATATAATATAACTAATATGACAATTTCTGTGTCATATAATATAACTAATATGACAACTTCTCTGTTATATAATATAGCTAATATGACAACTTCTGTGTCATATAATATAACTAATATGACAACTTCTGTGTTATATAATATAACTAATATGACAACTTCTGTGTCATATAGTATAGCTAATATGACAACTTCTTGGTTATATTATATAGCTAATATGACAACTTCTGTGTTATATAATATAACTAATATGACAACCTCTATGTTATATAATATAACTAATATGACAACTCCTGTGTTATATAATATAACTAATATGACAACTTCTGTGTTATATACTATAACTAATATGACAACTTCTGTGTTATATAATATGACTAATATGACAACTTCTGTGTTACATATTATAGCTAATATGACAACTTCGGTGTTATATAGTAGAACTAATATGACAACTACTGTGCTATATAATATAGCTGATATGACAACTTCTGTGTTATATAATATAACTGATATGACAACTTCTGTGTTATATAATATAACTAATATGACAACTTCTGTGTTATATAATATAACTAATATGACAACTTCTGTGTTATATAATATAACTAATATGACAACTTCTGTGTTATATAATATAGCAAATATGACAACTTCTGTGTTATATAATATAACTAATATGGCAACTTCTGTGTTATATAATATAATTAATATGACAACTTCTTTGTTATATAATATGACTAATATGACAACTTCTGTGTTATATAATATAACTAATATGACAACTTCTGTGTTATATAATATAACTAATATGACAACCTCTATGTTATATAATATAACTAATATGACAACTTCTGTGTTATATAATATAACTAATATGACAACTTCTGTGTTATATACTATAACTAATTTGACAACTTCTGTGTTATATAATATGACTAATATGACAACTTCTGTGTTACATATTATAGCTAATATGACAACTTCGGTGTTATATTATAAAACTAATATGACAACTTCTGTGCTATATAATATAACTAATATGACACCTTCTGTGTTATATAATATAACTAATATGACAACTTCTGTGTTATATAATATAACTAATATGACAACTTCTGTGTTATATAATATAACTAATATGACAACTTCTGTGTTATATAATATAGCTAATATGACAACTTCTGTGTTATATAATATAACTAATATGACAATTTCTGTGTTGTATAATATACCTAGTTTGACAACTTCTGTGTTATATTATATGACTAATATGACAACTTCTGTATTATATAATTTTACTAATATGACAACTTCTGTGTTATATAATATTGCTAATATGACAACCACTATGTTATATAATATAGCTAATATGACAACTTCTGTGTTATATAATATGACTAATATGACAACTTCTGTGTTATATAATATAGCTAATATGACAACTTCTGTGTTATATAATATAACTAATATGACAACTTCTGTGTTATATAATATAATTAATATGACAACTTCTGTGTTATATAATATGACTAATATGACAACTTCTGTGTTATATAATATAACTAATATGGCAACTTCTGTGTTATATAATATAACTAATATGGCAACTTCTGTGTTATACAATATAACTAATAAGACAACTTCTGTGTTATATAATGTAACTAATATGACAACTTCTGCGTTATATAATATGACTAATATGACAACTTCTGTGTTATATAATATTGCTAATATGACAACTTCTGTGTTATATAATATGACTAATATGACAATCTCTATGTTATATAATATTGCTAATATGACAACTTCTGTGTTATATAATATAACTAATATGACAATTTCTGTGTTATATAATATGACTAATATGACAACTTCTGTGTTATACAATATAACTAATATGACAACTTCTGTGTTATACAATATAACTAATATGACAACTTCTGTGTTATATAATATGACTAATATGACAACTTCTGTGTTACATAATATAGCTAATATGACAACTTCTGTGTTATATAATATAACTAATATGACAACTTCTGTGTTATATAATATAATTAATATGACAAGTTCTGTGTTATATAATATAACTAATATGACAACTTCTGTGTTATATAATATGACTAATATGACAACTTCTGTGTTATATAATATAGCTAATATGACAACTGCTGTGTTATATAATATAGCTAATATGACAACTTCTGTGTTATATAATATAACTAATATGACAATTTCTGTGTTATATAATATATCTAATATGACAACTTCTGTGTTATATAATATAACTAATATGACAACTTCTGTGTTATATAAAATAACTAATATGATAACTTCTGTATTATATAATATGACTAATATGACAACTTCTGTGTTATATAATATAACTAATATGACAACGTCTGTGTTATATAATATAACTAATATGACAACTTCTGTGTTATATAATATAACTAATATGACAACTTCTGTGTTATATAATATAACTAATATGACAACTTCTGTGTTATATAATATAGCTAATATGACAACTTCTGTGTCATATAATATAACTAATATGACAACTTCTGTGTTATATGATATAATTAATATGACAACTTCTGTGTTATATAATATAACTAATAAGACAACTTCTGTGTTATATTATATAACTAATATGACAACTTCTGTGCTATATAATATAACTAATATGACAACTTCTGTGTTATATAATATAACTAATATGACAACTTCTGTGTCATATAATATAACTAATATGACAACTTCTATGTTATATAATATTGCTAATATGACAACTTCTGTGTTATATAATATAACTAATATGACAACTTCTGTGTTATATAATATAGCTAATATGACAACTTCTGTGTTATATAATATAACTAATATGACAATTTCTGTGTTGTATAATATACCTAGTTTGACAACTTCTGTGTTATATTATATGACTAATATGACAACTTCTGTATTATATAATTTTACTAATATGACAACTTCTGTGTTATATAATATTGCTAATATGACAACCACTATGTTATATAATATAGCTAATATGACAACTTCTGTGTTATATAATATGACTAATATGACAACTTCTGTGTTATATAATATAGCTAATATGACAACTTCTGTGTTATATAATATAACTAATATGACAACTTCTGTGTTATATAATATAATTAATATGACAACTTCTGTGTTATATAATATGACTAATATGACAACTTCTGTGTTATATAATATAACTAATATGGCAACTTCTGTGTTATATAATATAACTAATATGGCAACTTCTGTGTTATACAATATAACTAATAAGACAACTTCTGTGTTATATAATGTAACTAATATGACAACTTCTGCGTTATATAATATGACTAATATGACAACTTCTGTGTTATATAATATTGCTAATATGACAACTTCTGTGTTATATAATATGACTAATATGACAATCTCTATGTTATATAATATTGCTAATATGACAACTTCTGTGTTATATAATATAACTAATATGACAATTTCTGTGTTATATAATATGACTAATATGACAACTTCTGTGTTATACAATATAACTAATATGAGAACTTCTGTGTTATACAATATAACTAATATGACAACTTCTGTGTTATATAATATGACTAATATGACAACTTCTGTGTTACATAATATAGCTAATATGACAACTTCTGTGTTATATAATATAACTAATATGACAACTTCCTTGTTATATAATATAACTAATATGACAACTTCTGTGTTATATAATATAATTAATATGACAAGTTCTGTGTTATATAATATAACTAATATGACAATTTCTGTGTTATATAATATAACTAATATGACAATTTCTGTGTCATATAATATAACTAATATGACAACTTCTCTGTTATATAATATAGCTAATATGACAACTTCTGTGTCATATAATATAACTAATATGACAACTTCTGTGTTATATAATATAACTAATATGACAACTTCTGTGTCATATAGTATAGCTAATATGACAACTTCTTGGTTATATTATATAGCTAATATGACAACTTCTGTGTTATATAATATAACTAATATGACAACCTCTATGTTATATAATATAACTAATATGACAACTCCTGTGTTATATAATATAACTAATATGACAACTTCTGTGTTATATACTATAACTAATATGACAACTTCTGTGTTATATAATATGACTAATATGACAACTTCTGTGTTACATATTATAGCTAATATGACAACTTCGGTGTTATATAGTAGAACTAATATGACAACTACTGTGCTATATAATATAGCTGATATGACAACTTCTGTGTTATATAATATAACTGATATGACAACTTCTGTGTTATATAATATAACTAATATGACAACTTCTGTGTTATATAATATAACTAATATGACAACTTCTGTGTTATATAATATAACTAATATGACAACTTCTGTGTTATATAATATAGCAAATATGACAACTTCTGTGTTATATAATATAACTAATATGGCAACTTCTGTGTTATATAATATAATTAATATGACAACTTCTTTGTTATATAATATGACTAATATGACAACTTCTGTGTTATATAATATAACTAATATGACAACTTCTGTGTTATATAATATAACTAATATGACAACCTCTATGTTATATAATATAACTAATATGACAACTTCTGTGTTATATAATATAACTAATATGACAACTTCTGTGTTATATACTATAACTAATTTGACAACTTCTGTGTTATATAATATGACTAATATGACAACTTCTGTGTTACATATTATAGCTAATATGACAACTTCGGTGTTATATTATAAAACTAATATGACAACTTCTGTGCTATATAATATAACTAATATGACACCTTCTGTGTTATATAATATAACTAATATGACAACTTCTGTGTTATATAATATAACTAATATGACAACTTCTGTGTTATATAATATAACTAATATGACAACTTCTGTGTTATATAATATAGCTAATATGACAACTTCTGTGTTATATAATATAACTAATATGACAATTTCTGTGTTGTATAATATACCTAGTTTGACAACTTCTGTGTTATATTATATGACTAATATGACAACTTCTGTATTATATAATTTTACTAATATGACAACTTCTGTGTTATATAATATGACTAATATGACAACTTCTGTGTTACATATTATAGCTAATATGACAACTTCGGTGTTATATTATAAAACTAATATGACAACTTCTGTGCTATATAATATAACTAATATGACACCTTCTGTGTTATATAATATAACTAATATGACAACTTCTGTGTTATATAATATAACTAATATGACAACTTCTGTGTTATATAATATAACTAATATGACAACTTCTGTGTTATATAATATAGCTAATATGACAACTTCTGTGTTATATAATATAACTAATATGACAATTTCTGTGTTGTATAATATACCTAGTTTGACAACTTCTGTGTTATATTATATGACTAATATGACAACTTCTGTATTATATAATTTTACTAATATGACAACTTCTGTGTTATATAATATTGCTAATATGACAACTCCTGTGTTATATAATATAACTAATATGACAACTTCTGTGTTATATACTATAACTAATATGACAACTTCTGTGTTATATAATATGACTAATATGACAACTTCTGTGTTACATATTATAGCTAATATGACAACTTCGGTGTTATATAGTAGAACTAATATGACAACTACTGTGCTATATAATATAGCTGATATGACAACTTCTGTGTTATATAATATAACTGATATGACAACTTCTGTGTTATATAATATAACTAATATGACAACTTCTGTGTTATATAATATAACTAATATGACAACTTCTGTGTTATATAATATAACTAATATGACAACTTCTGTGTTATATAATATAGCAAATATGACAACTTCTGTGTTATATAATATAACTAATATGGCAACTTCTGTGTTATATAATATAATTAATATGACAACTTCTTTGTTATATAATATGACTAATATGACAACTTCTGTGTTATATAATATAACTAATATGACAACTTCTGTGTTATATAATATAACTAATATGACAACCTCTATGTTATATAATATAACTAATATGACAACTTCTGTGTTATATAATATAACTAATATGACAACTTCTGTGTTATATACTATAACTAATTTGACAACTTCTGTGTTATATAATATGACTAATATGACAACTTCTGTGTTACATATTATAGCTAATATGACAACTTCGGTGTTATATTATAAAACTAATATGACAACTTCTGTGCTATATAATATAACTAATATGACACCTTCTGTGTTATATAATATAACTAATATGACAACTTCTGTGTTATATAATATAACTAATATGACAACTCCTGTGTTATATAATATAACTAATATGACAACTTCTGTGTTATATAATATAGCTAATATGACAACTTCTGTGTTATATAATATAACTAATATGACAACTTCTGTGTTATATAATATAACTAATATGACAACCTCTATGTTATATAATATAACTAATATGACAACTTCTGTGTTATATAATATAACTAATATGACAACTTCTGTGTTATATACTATAACTAATTTGACAACTTCTGTGTTATATAATATGACTAATATGACAACTTCTGTGTTACATATTATAGCTAATATGACAACTTCGGTGTTATATTATAAAACTAATATGACAACTTCTGTGCTATATAATATAACTAATATGACACCTTCTGTGTTATATAATATAACTAATATGACAACTTCTGTGTTATATAATATAACTAATATGACAACTTCTGTGTTATATAATATAACTAATATGACAACTTCTGTGTTATATAATATAGCTAATATGACAACTTCTGTGTTATATAATATAACTAATATGACAATTTCTGTGTTGTATAATATACCTAGTTTGACAACTTCTGTGTTATATTATATGACTAATATGACAACTTCTGTATTATATAATTTTACTAATATGACAACTTCTGTGTTATATAATATTGCTAATATGACAACCACTATGTTATATAATATAGCTAATATGACAACTTCTGTGTTATATAATATGACTAATATGACAACTTCTGTGTTATATAATATAGCTAATATGACAACTTCTGTGTTATATAATATAACTAATATGACAACTTCTGTGTTATATAATATAATTAATATGACAACTTCTGTGTTATATAATATGACTAATATGACAACTTCTGTGTTATATAATATAACTAATATGGCAACTTCTGTGTTATATAATATAACTAATATGGCAACTTCTGTGTTATACAATATAACTAATAAGACAACTTCTGTGTTATATAATGTAACTAATATGACAACTTCTGCGTTATATAATATGACTAATATGACAACTTCTGTGTTATATAATATTGCTAATATGACAACTTCTGTGTTATATAATATGACTAATATGACAATCTCTATGTTATATAATATTGCTAATATGACAACTTCTGTGTTATATAATATAACTAATATGACAATTTCTGTGTTATATAATATGACTAATATGACAACTTCTGTGTTATACAATATAACTAATATGACAACTTCTGTGTTATACAATATAACTAATATGACAACTTCTGTGTTATATAATATGACTAATATGACAACTTCTGTGTTACATAATATAGCTAATATGACAACTTCTGTGTTATATAATATAACTAATATGACAACTTCCTTGTTATATAATATAACTAATATGACAACTTCTGTGTTATATAATATAATTAATATGACAAGTTCTGTGTTATATAATATAACTAATATGACAACTTCTGTGTTATATAATATGACTAATATGACAACTTCTGTGTTATATAATATAGCTAATATGACAACTGCTGTGTTATATAATATAGCTAATATGACAACTTCTGTGTTATATAATATAACTAATATGACAATTTCTGTGTTATATAATATATCTAATATGACAACTTCTGTGTTATATAATATAACTAATATGACAACTTCTGTGTTATATAAAATAACTAATATGATAACTTCTGTATTATATAATATGACTAATATGACAACTTCTGTGTTATATAATATAACTAATATGACAACGTCTGTGTTATATAATATAACTAATATGACAACTTCTGTGTTATATAATATAACTAATATGACAACTTCTGTGTTATATAATATAACTAATATGACAACTTCTGTGTTATATAATATAGCTAATATGACAACTTCTGTGTCATATAATATAACTAATATGACAACTTCTGTGTTATATGATATAATTAATATGACAACTTCTGTGTTATATAATATGACTAATATGACAACTTCTGTGTTACATATTATAGCTAATATGACAACTTCGGTGTTATATAGTAGAACTAATATGACAACTACTGTGCTATATAATATAGCTGATATGACAACTTCTGTGTTATATAATATAACTGATATGACAACTTCTGTGTTATATAATATAACTAATATGACAACTTCTGTGTTATATAATATAACTAATATGACAACTTCTGTGTTATATAATATAACTAATATGACAACTTCTGTGTTATATAATATAGCAAATATGACAACTTCTGTGTTATATAATATAACTAATATGGCAACTTCTGTGTTATATAATATAATTAATATGACAACTTCTTTGTTATATAATATGACTAATATGACAACTTCTGTGTTATATAATATAACTAATATGACAACTTCTGTGTTATATAATATAACTAATATGACAACCTCTATGTTATATAATATAACTAATATGACAACTTCTGTGTTATATAATATAACTAATATGACAACTTCTGTGTTATATACTATAACTAATTTGACAACTTCTGTGTTATATAATATGACTAATATGACAACTTCTGTGTTACATATTATAGCTAATATGACAACTTCGGTGTTATATTATAAAACTAATATGACAACTTCTGTGCTATATAATATAACTAATATGACACCTTCTGTGTTATATAATATAACTAATATGACAACTTCTGTGTTATATAATATAACTAATATGACAACTTCTGTGTTATATAATATAACTAATATGACAACTTCTGTGTTATATAATATAGCTAATATGACAACTTCTGTGTTATATAATATAACTAATATGACAATTTCTGTGTTGTATAATATACCTAGTTTGACAACTTCTGTGTTATATTATATGACTAATATGACAACTTCTGTATTATATAATTTTACTAATATGACAACTTCTGTGTTATATAATATTGCTAATATGACAACCACTATGTTATATAATATAGCTAATATGACAACTTCTGTGTTATATAATATGACTAATATGACAACTTCTGTGTTATATAATATAGCTAATATGACAACTTCTGTGTTATATAATATAACTAATATGACAACTTCTGTGTTATATAATATAATTAATATGACAACTTCTGTGTTATATAATATGACTAATATGACAACTTCTGTGTTATATAATATAACTAATATGGCAACTTCTGTGTTATATAATATAACTAATATGGCAACTTCTGTGTTATACAATATAACTAATAAGACAACTTCTGTGTTATATAATGTAACTAATATGACAACTTCTGCGTTATATAATATGACTAATATGACAACTTCTGTGTTATATAATATTGCTAATATGACAACTTCTGTGTTATATAATATGACTAATATGACAATCTCTATGTTATATAATATTGCTAATATGACAACTTCTGTGTTATATAATATAACTAATATGACAATTTCTGTGTTATATAATATGACTAATATGACAACTTCTGTGTTATACAATATAACTAATATGACAACTTCTGTGTTATACAATATAACTAATATGACAACTTCTGTGTTATATAATATGACTAATATGACAACTTCTGTGTTACATAATATAGCTAATATGACAACTTCTGTGTTATATAATATAACTAATATGACAACTTCCTTGTTATATAATATAACTAATATGACAACTTCTGTGTTATATAATATAATTAATATGACAAGTTCTGTGTTATATAATATAACTAATATGACAACTTCTGTGTTATATAATATGACTAATATGACAACTTCTGTGTTATATAATATAGCTAATATGACAACTGCTGTGTTATATAATATAGCTAATATGACAACTTCTGTGTTATATAATATAACTAATATGACAATTTCTGTGTTATATAATATATCTAATATGACAACTTCTGTGTTATATAATATAACTAATATGACAACTTCTGTGTTATATAAAATAACTAATATGATAACTTCTGTATTATATAATATGACTAATATGACAACTTCTGTGTTATATAATATAACTAATATGACAACGTCTGTGTTATATAATATAACTAATATGACAACTTCTGTGTTATATAATATAACTAATATGACAACTTCTGTGTTATATAATATAACTAATATGACAACTTCTGTGTTATATAATATAGCTAATATGACAACTTCTGTGTCATATAATATAACTAATATGACAACTTCTGTGTTATATGATATAATTAATATGACAACTTCTGTGTTATATAATATAACTAATAAGACAACTTCTGTGTTATATTATATAACTAATATGACAACTTCTGTGCTATATAATATAACTAATATGACAACTTCTGTGTTATATGATATAATTAATATGACAACTTCTGTGTTATATAATATAACTAATAAGACAACTTCTGTGTTATATTATATAGCTAATATGACAACTTCTGTGTTATATAATATAACTAATATGGCAACCTCTATGTTATATTATATAACTTATATGACAACTTCTGTGCTATATAATATAACTAATATGACAATTTCTGTGTTATATAATATAACTAATATGACAATTTCTGTGTCATATAATATAACTAATATGACAACTTCTCTGTTATATAATATAGCTAATATGACAACTTCTGTGTCATATAATATAACTAATATGACAACTTCTGTGTTATATAATATAACTAATATGACAACTTCTGTGTCATATAGTATAGCTAATATGACAACTTCTTGGTTATATTATATAGCTAATATGACAACTTCTGTGTTATATAATATAACTAATATGACAACCTCTATGTTATATAATATAACTAATATGACAACTCCTGTGTTATATAATATAACTAATATGACAACTTCTGTGTTATATACTATAACTAATATGACAACTTCTGTGTTATATAATATGACTAATATGACAACTTCTGTGTTACATATTATAGCTAATATGACAACTTCGGTGTTATATAGTAGAACTAATATGACAACTACTGTGCTATATAATATAGCTGATATGACAACTTCTGTGTTATATAATATAACTGATATGACAACTTCTGTGTTATATAATATAACTAATATGACAACTTCTGTGTTATATAATATAACTAATATGACAACTTCTGTGTTATATAATATAACTAATATGACAACTTCTGTGTTATATAATATAGCAAATATGACAACTTCTGTGTTATATAATATAACTAATATGGCAACTTCTGTGTTATATAATATAATTAATATGACAACTTCTTTGTTATATAATATGACTAATATGACAACTTCTGTGTTATATAATATAACTAATATGACAACTTCTGTGTTATATAATATAACTAATATGACAACCTCTATGTTATATAATATAACTAATATGACAACTTCTGTGTTATATAATATAACTAATATGACAACTTCTGTGTTATATACTATAACTAATTTGACAACTTCTGTGTTATATAATATGACTAATATGACAACTTCTGTGTTACATATTATAGCTAATATGACAACTTCGGTGTTATATTATAAAACTAATATGACAACTTCTGTGCTATATAATATAACTAATATGACACCTTCTGTGTTATATAATATAACTAATATGACAACTTCTGTGTTATATAATATAACTAATATGACAACTTCTGTGTTATATAATATAACTAATATGACAACTTCTGTGTTATATAATATAGCTAATATGACAACTTCTGTGTTATATAATATAACTAATATGACAATTTCTGTGTTGTATAATATACCTAGTTTGACAACTTCTGTGTTATATTATATGACTAATATGACAACTTCTGTATTATATAATTTTACTAATATGACAACTTCTGTGTTATATAATATTGCTAATATGACAACCACTATGTTATATAATATAGCTAATATGACAACTTCTGTGTTATATAATATGACTAATATGACAACTTCTGTGTTATATAATATAGCTAATATGACAACTTCTGTGTTATATAATATAACTAATATGACAACTTCTGTGTTATATAATATAATTAATATGACAACTTCTGTGTTATATAATATGACTAATATGACAACTTCTGTGTTATATAATATAACTAATATGGCAACTTCTGTGTTATATAATATAACTAATATGGCAACTTCTGTGTTATACAATATAACTAATAAGACAACTTCTGTGTTATATAATGTAACTAATATGACAACTTCTGCGTTATATAATATGACTAATATGACAACTTCTGTGTTATATAATATTGCTAATATGACAACTTCTGTGTTATATAATATGACTAATATGACAATCTCTATGTTATATAATATTGCTAATATGACAACTTCTGTGTTATATAATATAACTAATATGACAATTTCTGTGTTATATAATATGACTAATATGACAACTTCTGTGTTATACAATATAACTAATATGACAACTTCTGTGTTATACAATATAACTAATATGACAACTTCTGTGTTATATAATATGACTAATATGACAACTTCTGTGTTACATAATATAGCTAATATGACAACTTCTGTGTTATATAATATAACTAATATGACAACTTCTGTGTTATATAATATAATTAATATGACAAGTTCTGTGTTATATAATATAACTAATATGACAACTTCTGTGTTATATAATATGACTAATATGACAACTTCTGTGTTATATAATATAGCTAATATGACAACTGCTGTGTTATATAATATAGCTAATATGACAACTTCTGTGTTATATAATATAACTAATATGACAATTTCTGTGTTATATAATATATCTAATATGACAACTTCTGTGTTATATAATATAACTAATATGACAACTTCTGTGTTATATAAAATAACTAATATGATAACTTCTGTATTATATAATATGACTAATATGACAACTTCTGTGTTATATAATATAACTAATATGACAACGTCTGTGTTATATAATATAACTAATATGACAACTTCTGTGTTATATAATATAACTAATATGACAACTTCTGTGTTATATAATATAACTAATATGACAACTTCTGTGTTATATAATATAGCTAATATGACAACTTCTGTGTCATATAATATAACTAATATGACAACTTCTGTGTTATATGATATAATTAATATGACAACTTCTGTGTTATATAATATAACTAATAAGACAACTTCTGTGTTATATTATATAACTAATATGACAACTTCTGTGCTATATAATATAACTAATATGACAACTTCTGTGTTATATAATATAACTAATATGACAACTTCTGTGTCATATAATATAACTAATATGACAACTTCTATGTTATATAATATTGCTAATATGACAACTTCTGTGTTATATAATATAACTAATATGACAACTTCTGTGTTATATAATATAGCTAATATGACAACTTCTGTGTTATATAATATAACTAATATGACAATTTCTGTGTTGTATAATATACCTAGTTTGACAACTTCTGTGTTATATTATATGACTAATATGACAACTTCTGTATTATATAATTTTACTAATATGACAACTTCTGTGTTATATAATATTGCTAATATGACAACCACTATGTTATATAATATAGCTAATATGACAACTTCTGTGTTATATAATATGACTAATATGACAACTTCTGTGTTATATAATATAGCTAATATGACAACTTCTGTGTTATATAATATAACTAATATGACAACTTCTGTGTTATATAATATAATTAATATGACAACTTCTGTGTTATATAATATGACTAATATGACAACTTCTGTGTTATATAATATAACTAATATGGCAACTTCTGTGTTATATAATATAACTAATATGGCAACTTCTGTGTTATACAATATAACTAATAAGACAACTTCTGTGTTATATAATGTAACTAATATGACAACTTCTGCGTTATATAATATGACTAATATGACAACTTCTGTGTTATATAATATTGCTAATATGACAACTTCTGTGTTATATAATATGACTAATATGACAATCTCTATGTTATATAATATTGCTAATATGACAACTTCTGTGTTATATAATATAACTAATATGACAATTTCTGTGTTATATAATATGACTAATATGACAACTTCTGTGTTATACAATATAACTAATATGACAACTTCTGTGTTATACAATATAACTAATATGACAACTTCTGTGTTATATAATATGACTAATATGACAACTTCTGTGTTACATAATATAGCTAATATGACAACTTCTGTGTTATATAATATAACTAATATGACAACTTCCTTGTTATATAATATAACTAATATGACAACTTCTGTGTTATATAATATAATTAATATGACAAGTTCTGTGTTATATAATATAACTAATATGACAATTTCTGTGTTATATAATATAACTAATATGACAATTTCTGTGTCATATAATATAACTAATATGACAACTTCTCTGTTATATAATATAGCTAATATGACAACTTCTGTGTCATATAATATAACTAATATGACAACTTCTGTGTTATATAATATAACTAATATGACAACTTCTGTGTCATATAGTATAGCTAATATGACAACTTCTTGGTTATATTATATAGCTAATATGACAACTTCTGTGTTATATAATATAACTAATATGACAACCTCTATGTTATATAATATAACTAATATGACAACTCCTGTGTTATATAATATAACTAATATGACAACTTCTGTGTTATATACTATAACTAATATGACAACTTCTGTGTTATATAATATGACTAATATGACAACTTCTGTGTTACATATTATAGCTAATATGACAACTTCGGTGTTATATAGTAGAACTAATATGACAACTACTGTGCTATATAATATAGCTGATATGACAACTTCTGTGTTATATAATATAACTGATATGACAACTTCTGTGTTATATAATATAACTAATATGACAACTTCTGTGTTATATAATATAACTAATATGACAACTTCTGTGTTATATAATATAACTAATATGACAACTTCTGTGTTATATAATATAGCAAATATGACAACTTCTGTGTTATATAATATAACTAATATGGCAACTTCTGTGTTATATAATATAATTAATATGACAACTTCTTTGTTATATAATATGACTAATATGACAACTTCTGTGTTATATAATATAACTAATATGACAACTTCTGTGTTATATAATATAACTAATATGACAACCTCTATGTTATATAATATAACTAATATGACAACTTCTGTGTTATATAATATAACTAATATGACAACTTCTGTGTTATATACTATAACTAATTTGACAACTTCTGTGTTATATAATATGACTAATATGACAACTTCTGTGTTACATATTATAGCTAATATGACAACTTCGGTGTTATATTATAAAACTAATATGACAACTTCTGTGCTATATAATATAACTAATATGACACCTTCTGTGTTATATAATATAACTAATATGACAACTTCTGTGTTATATAATATAACTAATATGACAACTTCTGTGTTATATAATATAACTAATATGACAACTTCTGTGTTATATAATATAGCTAATATGACAACTTCTGTGTTATATAATATAACTAATATGACAATTTCTGTGTTGTATAATATACCTAGTTTGACAACTTCTGTGTTATATTATATGACTAATATGACAACTTCTGTATTATATAATTTTACTAATATGACAACTTCTGTGTTATATAATATGACTAATATGACAACTTCTGTGTTACATATTATAGCTAATATGACAACTTCGGTGTTATATTATAAAACTAATATGACAACTTCTGTGCTATATAATATAACTAATATGACACCTTCTGTGTTATATAATATAACTAATATGACAACTTCTGTGTTATATAATATAACTAATATGACAACTTCTGTGTTATATAATATAACTAATATGACAACTTCTGTGTTATATAATATAGCTAATATGACAACTTCTGTGTTATATAATATAACTAATATGACAATTTCTGTGTTGTATAATATACCTAGTTTGACAACTTCTGTGTTATATTATATGACTAATATGACAACTTCTGTATTATATAATTTTACTAATATGACAACTTCTGTGTTATATAATATTGCTAATATGACAACTCCTGTGTTATATAATATAACTAATATGACAACTTCTGTGTTATATACTATAACTAATATGACAACTTCTGTGTTATATAATATGACTAATATGACAACTTCTGTGTTACATATTATAGCTAATATGACAACTTCGGTGTTATATAGTAGAACTAATATGACAACTACTGTGCTATATAATATAGCTGATATGACAACTTCTGTGTTATATAATATAACTGATATGACAACTTCTGTGTTATATAATATAACTAATATGACAACTTCTGTGTTATATAATATAACTAATATGACAACTTCTGTGTTATATAATATAACTAATATGACAACTTCTGTGTTATATAATATAGCAAATATGACAACTTCTGTGTTATATAATATAACTAATATGGCAACTTCTGTGTTATATAATATAATTAATATGACAACTTCTTTGTTATATAATATGACTAATATGACAACTTCTGTGTTATATAATATAACTAATATGACAACTTCTGTGTTATATAATATAACTAATATGACAACCTCTATGTTATATAATATAACTAATATGACAACTTCTGTGTTATATAATATAACTAATATGACAACTTCTGTGTTATATACTATAACTAATTTGACAACTTCTGTGTTATATAATATGACTAATATGACAACTTCTGTGTTACATATTATAGCTAATATGACAACTTCGGTGTTATATTATAAAACTAATATGACAACTTCTGTGCTATATAATATAACTAATATGACACCTTCTGTGTTATATAATATAACTAATATGACAACTTCTGTGTTATATAATATAACTAATATGACAACTCCTGTGTTATATAATATAACTAATATGACAACTTCTGTGTTATATAATATAGCTAATATGACAACTTCTGTGTTATATAATATAACTAATATGACAACTTCTGTGTTATATAATATAACTAATATGACAACCTCTATGTTATATAATATAACTAATATGACAACTTCTGTGTTATATAATATAACTAATATGACAACTTCTGTGTTATATACTATAACTAATTTGACAACTTCTGTGTTATATAATATGACTAATATGACAACTTCTGTGTTACATATTATAGCTAATATGACAACTTCGGTGTTATATTATAAAACTAATATGACAACTTCTGTGCTATATAATATAACTAATATGACACCTTCTGTGTTATATAATATAACTAATATGACAACTTCTGTGTTATATAATATAACTAATATGACAACTTCTGTGTTATATAATATAACTAATATGACAACTTCTGTGTTATATAATATAGCTAATATGACAACTTCTGTGTTATATAATATAACTAATATGACAATTTCTGTGTTGTATAATATACCTAGTTTGACAACTTCTGTGTTATATTATATGACTAATATGACAACTTCTGTATTATATAATTTTACTAATATGACAACTTCTGTGTTATATAATATTGCTAATATGACAACCACTATGTTATATAATATAGCTAATATGACAACTTCTGTGTTATATAATATGACTAATATGACAACTTCTGTGTTATATAATATAGCTAATATGACAACTTCTGTGTTATATAATATAACTAATATGACAACTTCTGTGTTATATAATATAATTAATATGACAACTTCTGTGTTATATAATATGACTAATATGACAACTTCTGTGTTATATAATATAACTAATATGGCAACTTCTGTGTTATATAATATAACTAATATGGCAACTTCTGTGTTATACAATATAACTAATAAGACAACTTCTGTGTTATATAATGTAACTAATATGACAACTTCTGCGTTATATAATATGACTAATATGACAACTTCTGTGTTATATAATATTGCTAATATGACAACTTCTGTGTTATATAATATGACTAATATGACAATCTCTATGTTATATAATATTGCTAATATGACAACTTCTGTGTTATATAATATAACTAATATGACAATTTCTGTGTTATATAATATGACTAATATGACAACTTCTGTGTTATACAATATAACTAATATGACAACTTCTGTGTTATACAATATAACTAATATGACAACTTCTGTGTTATATAATATGACTAATATGACAACTTCTGTGTTACATAATATAGCTAATATGACAACTTCTGTGTTATATAATATAACTAATATGACAACTTCCTTGTTATATAATATAACTAATATGACAACTTCTGTGTTATATAATATAATTAATATGACAAGTTCTGTGTTATATAATATAACTAATATGACAACTTCTGTGTTATATAATATGACTAATATGACAACTTCTGTGTTATATAATATAGCTAATATGACAACTGCTGTGTTATATAATATAGCTAATATGACAACTTCTGTGTTATATAATATAACTAATATGACAATTTCTGTGTTATATAATATATCTAATATGACAACTTCTGTGTTATATAATATAACTAATATGACAACTTCTGTGTTATATAAAATAACTAATATGATAACTTCTGTATTATATAATATGACTAATATGACAACTTCTGTGTTATATAATATAACTAATATGACAACGTCTGTGTTATATAATATAACTAATATGACAACTTCTGTGTTATATAATATAACTAATATGACAACTTCTGTGTTATATAATATAACTAATATGACAACTTCTGTGTTATATAATATAGCTAATATGACAACTTCTGTGTCATATAATATAACTAATATGACAACTTCTGTGTTATATGATATAATTAATATGACAACTTCTGTGTTATATAATATAACTAATAAGACAACTTCTGTGTTATATTATATAACTAATATGACAACTTCTGTGCTATATAATATAACTAATATGACAACTTCTGTGTTATATAATATAACTAATATGACAACTTCTGTGTCATATAATATAACTAATATGACAACTTCTATGTTATATAATATTGCTAATATGACAACTTCTGTGTTATATAATATAACTAATATGACAACTTCTGTGTTATATAATATAGCTAATATGACAACTTCTGTGTTATACAATATAACTAATATGACAACTTCTGTGTTATACAATATAACTAATATGACAACTTCTGTGTTATATAATATGACTAATATGACAACTTCTGTGTTACATAATATAGCTAATATGACAACTTCTGTGTTATATAATATAACTAATATGACAACTTCCTTGTTATATAATATAACTAATATGACAACTTCTGTGTTATATAATATAATTAATATGACAAGTTCTGTGTTATATAATATAACTAATATGACAACTTCTGTGTTATATAATATGACTAATATGACAACTTCTGTGTTATATAATATAGCTAATATGACAACTGCTGTGTTATATAATATAGCTAATATGACAACTTCTGTGTTATATAATATAACTAATATGACAATTTCTGTGTTATATAATATATCTAATATGACAACTTCTGTGTTATATAATATAACTAATATGACAACTTCTGTGTTATATAAAATAACTAATATGATAACTTCTGTATTATATAATATGACTAATATGACAACTTCTGTGTTATATAATATAACTAATATGACAACGTCTGTGTTATATAATATAACTAATATGACAACTTCTGTGTTATATAATATAACTAATATGACAACTTCTGTGTTATATAATATAACTAATATGACAACTTCTGTGTTATATAATATAGCTAATATGACAACTTCTGTGTCATATAATATAACTAATATGACAACTTCTGTGTTATATGATATAATTAATATGACAACTTCTGTGTTATATAATATAACTAATAAGACAACTTCTGTGTTATATTATATAACTAATATGACAACTTCTGTGCTATATAATATAACTAATATGACAACTTCTGTGTTATATAATATAACTAATATGACAACTTCTGTGTCATATAATATAACTAATATGACAACTTCTATGTTATATAATATTGCTAATATGACAACTTCTGTGTTATATAATATAACTAATATGACAACTTCTGTGTTATATAATATAGCTAATATGACAACTTCTGTGTTATATAATATAACTAATATGACAATTTCTGTGTTGTATAATATACCTAGTTTGACAACTTCTGTGTTATATTATATGACTAATATGACAACTTCTGTATTATATAATTTTACTAATATGACAACTTCTGTGTTATATAATATTGCTAATATGACAACCACTATGTTATATAATATAGCTAATATGACAACTTCTGTGTTATATAATATGACTAATATGACAACTTCTGTGTTATATAATATAGCTAATATGACAACTTCTGTGTTATATAATATAACTAATATGACAACTTCTGTGTTATATAATATAATTAATATGACAACTTCTGTGTTATATAATATGACTAATATGACAACTTCTGTGTTATATAATATAACTAATATGGCAACTTCTGTGTTATATAATATAACTAATATGGCAACTTCTGTGTTATACAATATAACTAATAAGACAACTTCTGTGTTATATAATGTAACTAATATGACAACTTCTGCGTTATATAATATGACTAATATGACAACTTCTGTGTTATATAATATTGCTAATATGACAACTTCTGTGTTATATAATATGACTAATATGACAATCTCTATGTTATATAATATTGCTAATATGACAACTTCTGTGTTATATAATATAACTAATATGACAATTTCTGTGTTATATAATATGACTAATATGACAACTTCTGTGTTATACAATATAACTAATATGACAACTTCTGTGTTATACAATATAACTAATATGACAACTTCTGTGTTATATAATATGACTAATATGACAACTTCTGTGTTACATAATATAGCTAATATGACAACTTCTGTGTTATATAATATAACTAATATGACAACTTCCTTGTTATATAATAAAACTAATATGACAACTTCTGTGTTATATAATATAATTAATATGACAAGTTCTGTGTTATATAATATAACTAATATGACAATTTCTGTGTTATATAATATTGCTAATATGACAATTTCTGTGTCATATAATATAACTAATATGACAACTTCTCTGTTATATAATATAGCTAATATGACAACTTCTGTGTCATATAATATAACTAATATGACAACTTCTGTGTTATATAATATAACTAATATGACAACTTCTGTGTCATATAGTATAGCTAATATGACAACTTCTTGGTTATATTATATAGCTAATATGACAACTTCTGTGTTATATAATATAACTAATATGACAACCTCTATGTTATATAATATAACTAATATGACAACTCCTGTGTTATATAATATAACTAATATGACAACTTCTGTGTTATATACTATAACTAATATGACAACTTCTGTGTTATATAATATGACTAATATGACAACTTCTGTGTTACATATTATAGCTAATATGACAACTTCGGTGTTATATAGTAGAACTAATATGACAACTACTGTGCTATATAATATAGCTGATATGACAACTTCTGTGTTATATAATATAACTGATATGACAACTTCTGTGTTATATAATATAACTAATATGACAACTTCTGTGTTATATAATATAACTAATATGACAACTTCTGTGTTATATAATATAACTAATATGACAACTTCTGTGTTATATAATATAGCAAATATGACAACTTCTGTGTTATATAATATAACTAATATGGCAACTTCTGTGTTATATAATATAATTAATATGACAACTTCTTTGTTATATAATATGACTAATATGACAACTTCTGTGTTATATAATATAACTAATATGACAACTTCTGTGTTATATAATATAACTAATATGACAACCTCTATGTTATATAATATAACTAATATGACAACTTCTGTGTTATATAATATAACTAATATGACAACTTCTGTGTTATATACTATAACTAATTTGACAACTTCTGTGTTATATAATATGACTAATATGACAACTTCTGTGTTACATATTATAGCTAATATGACAACTTCGGTGTTATATTATAAAACTAATATGACAACTTCTGTGCTATATAATATAACTAATATGACACCTTCTGTGTTATATAATATAACTAATATGACAACTTCTGTGTTATATAATATAACTAATATGACAACTTCTGTGTTATATAATATAACTAATATGACAACTTCTGTGTTATATAATATAGCTAATATGACAACTTCTGTGTTATATAATATAACTAATATGACAATTTCTGTGTTGTATAATATACCTAGTTTGACAACTTCTGTGTTATATTATATGACTAATATGACAACTTCTGTATTATATAATTTTACTAATATGACAACTTCTGTGTTATATAATATGACTAATATGACAACTTCTGTGTTACATATTATAGCTAATATGACAACTTCGGTGTTATATTATAAAACTAATATGACAACTTCTGTGCTATATAATATAACTAATATGACACCTTCTGTGTTATATAATATAACTAATATGACAACTTCTGTGTTATATAATATAACTAATATGACAACTTCTGTGTTATATAATATAACTAATATGACAACTTCTGTGTTATATAATATAGCTAATATGACAACTTCTGTGTTATATAATATAACTAATATGACAATTTCTGTGTTGTATAATATACCTAGTTTGACAACTTCTGTGTTATATTATATGACTAATATGACAACTTCTGTATTATATAATTTTACTAATATGACAACTTCTGTGTTATATAATATTGCTAATATGACAACTCCTGTGTTATATAATATAACTAATATGACAACTTCTGTGTTATATACTATAACTAATATGACAACTTCTGTGTTATATAATATGACTAATATGACAACTTCTGTGTTACATATTATAGCTAATATGACAACTTCGGTGTTATATAGTAGAACTAATATGACAACTACTGTGCTATATAATATAGCTGATATGACAACTTCTGTGTTATATAATATAACTGATATGACAACTTCTGTGTTATATAATATAACTAATATGACAACTTCTGTGTTATATAATATAACTAATATGACAACTTCTGTGTTATATAATATAACTAATATGACAACTTCTGTGTTATATAATATAGCAAATATGACAACTTCTGTGTTATATAATATAACTAATATGGCAACTTCTGTGTTATATAATATAATTAATATGACAACTTCTTTGTTATATAATATGACTAATATGACAACTTCTGTGTTATATAATATAACTAATATGACAACTTCTGTGTTATATAATATAACTAATATGACAACCTCTATGTTATATAATATAACTAATATGACAACTTCTGTGTTATATAATATAACTAATATGACAACTTCTGTGTTATATACTATAACTAATTTGACAACTTCTGTGTTATATAATATGACTAATATGACAACTTCTGTGTTACATATTATAGCTAATATGACAACTTCGGTGTTATATTATAAAACTAATATGACAACTTCTGTGCTATATAATATAACTAATATGACACCTTCTGTGTTATATAATATAACTAATATGACAACTTCTGTGTTATATAATATAACTAATATGACAACTTCTGTGTTATATAATATAACTAATATGACAACTTCTGTGTTATATAATATAGCTAATATGACAACTTCTGTGTTATATAATATAACTAATATGACAACTTCTGTGTTATATAATATAACTAATATGACAACCTCTATGTTATATAATATAACTAATATGACAACTTCTGTGTTATATAATATAACTAATATGACAACTTCTGTGTTATATACTATAACTAATTTGACAACTTCTGTGTTATATAATATGACTAATATGACAACTTCTGTGTTACATATTATAGCTAATATGACAACTTCGGTGTTATATTATAAAACTAATATGACAACTTCTGTGCTATATAATATAACTAATATGACACCTTCTGTGTTATATAATATAACTAATATGACAACTTCTGTGTTATATAATATAACTAATATGACAACTTCTGTGTTATATAATATAACTAATATGACAACTTCTGTGTTATATAATATAGCTAATATGACAACTTCTGTGTTATATAATATAACTAATATGACAATTTCTGTGTTGTATAATATACCTAGTTTGACAACTTCTGTGTTATATTATATGACTAATATGACAACTTCTGTATTATATAATTTTACTAATATGACAACTTCTGTGTTATATAATATTGCTAATATGACAACCACTATGTTATATAATATAGCTAATATGACAACTTCTGTGTTATATAATATGACTAATATGACAACTTCTGTGTTATATAATATAGCTAATATGACAACTTCTGTGTTATATAATATAACTAATATGACAACTTCTGTGTTATATAATATAATTAATATGACAACTTCTGTGTTATATAATATGACTAATATGACAACTTCTGTGTTATATAATATAACTAATATGGCAACTTCTGTGTTATATAATATAACTAATATGGCAACTTCTGTGTTATACAATATAACTAATAAGACAACTTCTGTGTTATATAATGTAACTAATATGACAACTTCTGCGTTATATAATATGACTAATATGACAACTTCTGTGTTATATAATATTGCTAATATGACAACTTCTGTGTTATATAATATGACTAATATGACAATCTCTATGTTATATAATATTGCTAATATGACAACTTCTGTGTTATATAATATAACTAATATGACAATTTCTGTGTTATATAATATGACTAATATGACAACTTCTGTGTTATACAATATAACTAATATGACAACTTCTGTGTTATACAATATAACTAATATGACAACTTCTGTGTTATATAATATGACTAATATGACAACTTCTGTGTTACATAATATAGCTAATATGACAACTTCTGTGTTATATAATATAACTAATATGACAACTTCCTTGTTATATAATAAAACTAATATGACAACTTCTGTGTTATATAATATAATTAATATGACAAGTTCTGTGTTATATAATATAACTAATATGACAATTTCTGTGTTATATAATATTGCTAATATGACAATTTCTGTGTCATATAATATAACTAATATGACAACTTCTCTGTTATATAATATAGCTAATATGACAACTTCTGTGTCATATAATATAACTAATATGACAACTTCTGTGTTATATAATATAACTAATATGACAACTTCTGTGTCATATAGTATAGCTAATATGACAACTTCTTGGTTATATTATATAGCTAATATGACAACTTCTGTGTTATATAATATAACTAATATGACAACCTCTATGTTATATAATATAACTAATATGACAACTCCTGTGTTATATAATATAACTAATATGACAACTTCTGTGTTATATACTATAACTAATATGACAACTTCTGTGTTATATAATATGACTAATATGACAACTTCTGTGTTACATATTATAGCTAATATGACAACTTCGGTGTTATATAGTAGAACTAATATGACAACTACTGTGCTATATAATATAGCTGATATGACAACTTCTGTGTTATATAATATAACTGATATGACAACTTCTGTGTTATATAATATAACTAATATGACAACTTCTGTGTTATATAATATAACTAATATGACAACTTCTGTGTTATATAATATAACTAATATGACAACTTCTGTGTTATATAATATAGCAAATATGACAACTTCTGTGTTATATAATATAACTAATATGGCAACTTCTGTGTTATATAATATAATTAATATGACAACTTCTTTGTTATATAATATGACTAATATGACAACTTCTGTGTTATATAATATAACTAATATGACAACTTCTGTGTTATATAATATAACTAATATGACAACCTCTATGTTATATAATATAACTAATATGACAACTTCTGTGTTATATAATATAACTAATATGACAACTTCTGTGTTATATACTATAACTAATTTGACAACTTCTGTGTTATATAATATGACTAATATGACAACTTCTGTGTTACATATTATAGCTAATATGACAACTTCGGTGTTATATTATAAAACTAATATGACAACTTCTGTGCTATATAATATAACTAATATGACACCTTCTGTGTTATATAATATAACTAATATGACAACTTCTGTGTTATATAATATAACTAATATGACAACTTCTGTGTTATATAATATAACTAATATGACAACTTCTGTGTTATATAATATAGCTAATATGACAACTTCTGTGTTATATAATATAACTAATATGACAATTTCTGTGTTGTATAATATACCTAGTTTGACAACTTCTGTGTTATATTATATGACTAATATGACAACTTCTGTATTATATAATTTTACTAATATGACAACTTCTGTGTTATATAATATGACTAATATGACAACTTCTGTGTTACATATTATAGCTAATATGACAACTTCGGTGTTATATTATAAAACTAATATGACAACTTCTGTGCTATATAATATAACTAATATGACACCTTCTGTGTTATATAATATAACTAATATGACAACTTCTGTGTTATATAATATAACTAATATGACAACTTCTGTGTTATATAATATAACTAATATGACAACTTCTGTGTTATATAATATAGCTAATATGACAACTTCTGTGTTATATAATATAACTAATATGACAATTTCTGTGTTGTATAATATACCTAGTTTGACAACTTCTGTGTTATATTATATGACTAATATGACAACTTCTGTATTATATAATTTTACTAATATGACAACTTCTGTGTTATATAATATTGCTAATATGACAACTCCTGTGTTATATAATATAACTAATATGACAACTTCTGTGTTATATACTATAACTAATATGACAACTTCTGTGTTATATAATATGACTAATATGACAACTTCTGTGTTACATATTATAGCTAATATGACAACTTCGGTGTTATATAGTAGAACTAATATGACAACTACTGTGCTATATAATATAGCTGATATGACAACTTCTGTGTTATATAATATAACTGATATGACAACTTCTGTGTTATATAATATAACTAATATGACAACTTCTGTGTTATATAATATAACTAATATGACAACTTCTGTGTTATATAATATAACTAATATGACAACTTCTGTGTTATATAATATAGCAAATATGACAACTTCTGTGTTATATAATATAACTAATATGGCAACTTCTGTGTTATATAATATAATTAATATGACAACTTCTTTGTTATATAATATGACTAATATGACAACTTCTGTGTTATATAATATAACTAATATGACAACTTCTGTGTTATATAATATAACTAATATGACAACCTCTATGTTATATAATATAACTAATATGACAACTTCTGTGTTATATAATATAACTAATATGACAACTTCTGTGTTATATACTATAACTAATTTGACAACTTCTGTGTTATATAATATGACTAATATGACAACTTCTGTGTTACATATTATAGCTAATATGACAACTTCGGTGTTATATTATAAAACTAATATGACAACTTCTGTGCTATATAATATAACTAATATGACACCTTCTGTGTTATATAATATAACTAATATGACAACTTCTGTGTTATATAATATAACTAATATGACAACTTCTGTGTTATATAATATAACTAATATGACAACTTCTGTGTTATATAATATAGCTAATATGACAACTTCTGTGTTATATAATATAACTAATATGACAACTTCTGTGTTATATAATATAACTAATATGACAACCTCTATGTTATATAATATAACTAATATGACAACTTCTGTGTTATATAATATAACTAATATGACAACTTCTGTGTTATATACTATAACTAATTTGACAACTTCTGTGTTATATAATATGACTAATATGACAACTTCTGTGTTACATATTATAGCTAATATGACAACTTCGGTGTTATATTATAAAACTAATATGACAACTTCTGTGCTATATAATATAACTAATATGACACCTTCTGTGTTATATAATATAACTAATATGACAACTTCTGTGTTATATAATATAACTAATATGACAACTTCTGTGTTATATAATATAACTAATATGACAACTTCTGTGTTATATAATATAGCTAATATGACAACTTCTGTGTTATATAATATAACTAATATGACAATTTCTGTGTTGTATAATATACCTAGTTTGACAACTTCTGTGTTATATTATATGACTAATATGACAACTTCTGTATTATATAATTTTACTAATATGACAACTTCTGTGTTATATAATATTGCTAATATGACAACCACTATGTTATATAATATAGCTAATATGACAACTTCTGTGTTATATAATATGACTAATATGACAACTTCTGTGTTATATAATATAGCTAATATGACAACTTCTGTGTTATATAATATAACTAATATGACAACTTCTGTGTTATATAATATAATTAATATGACAACTTCTGTGTTATATAATATGACTAATATGACAACTTCTGTGTTATATAATATAACTAATATGGCAACTTCTGTGTTATATAATATAACTAATATGGCAACTTCTGTGTTATACAATATAACTAATAAGACAACTTCTGTGTTATATAATGTAACTAATATGACAACTTCTGCGTTATATAATATGACTAATATGACAACTTCTGTGTTATATAATATTGCTAATATGACAACTTCTGTGTTATATAATATGACTAATATGACAATCTCTATGTTATATAATATTGCTAATATGACAACTTCTGTGTTATATAATATAACTAATATGACAATTTCTGTGTTATATAATATGACTAATATGACAACTTCTGTGTTATACAATATAACTAATATGACAACTTCTGTGTTATACAATATAACTAATATGACAACTTCTGTGTTATATAATATGACTAATATGACAACTTCTGTGTTACATAATATAGCTAATATGACAACTTCTGTGTTATATAATATAACTAATATGACAACTTCCTTGTTATATAATATAACTAATATGACAACTTCTGTGTTATATAATATAATTAATATGACAAGTTCTGTGTTATATAATATAACTAATATGACAACTTCTGTGTTATATAATATGACTAATATGACAACTTCTGTGTTATATAATATAGCTAATATGACAACTGCTGTGTTATATAATATAGCTAATATGACAACTTCTGTGTTATATAATATAACTAATATGACAATTTCTGTGTTATATAATATATCTAATATGACAACTTCTGTGTTATATAATATAACTAATATGACAACTTCTGTGTTATATAAAATAACTAATATGATAACTTCTGTATTATATAATATGACTAATATGACAACTTCTGTGTTATATAATATAACTAATATGACAACGTCTGTGTTATATAATATAACTAATATGACAACTTCTGTGTTATATAATATAACTAATATGACAACTTCTGTGTTATATAATATAACTAATATGACAACTTCTGTGTTATATAATATAGCTAATATGACAACTTCTGTGTCATATAATATAACTAATATGACAACTTCTGTGTTATATGATATAATTAATATGACAACTTCTGTGTTATATAATATAACTAATAAGACAACTTCTGTGTTATATTATATAACTAATATGACAACTTCTGTGCTATATAATATAACTAATATGACAACTTCTGTGTTATATAATATAACTAATATGACAACTTCTGTGTCATATAATATAACTAATATGACAACTTCTATGTTATATAATATTGCTAATATGACAACTTCTGTGTTATATAATATAACTAATATGACAACTTCTGTGTTATATAATATAGCTAATATGACAACTTCTGTGTTATATAATATAACTAATATGACAATTTCTGTGTTGTATAATATACCTAGTTTGACAACTTCTGTGTTATATTATATGACTAATATGACAACTTCTGTGTTATATAATATAGCAAATATGACAACTTCTGTGTTATATAATATAACTAATATGGCAACTTCTGTGTTATATAATATAATTAATATGACAACTTCTTTGTTATATAATATGACTAATATGACAACTTCTGTGTTATATAATATAACTAATATGACAACTTCTGTGTTATATAATATAACTAATATGACAACTTCTGTGTTATATAATATAACTAATATGACAATTTCTGTGTTATATAATATATCTAATATGACAACTTCTGTGTTATATAATATAACTAATATGACAACTTCTGTGTTATATAAAATAACTAATATGATAACTTCTGTATTATATAATATGACTAATATGACAACTTCTGTGTTATATAATATAACTAATATGACAACGTCTGTGTTATATAATATAACTAATATGACAACTTCTGTGTTATATAATATAACTAATATGACAACTTCTGTGTTATATAATATAGCAAATATGACAACTTCTGTGTTATATAATATAACTAATATGGCAACTTCTGTGTTATATAATATAATTAATATGACAACTTCTTTGTTATATAATATGACTAATATGACAACTTCTGTGTTATATAATATAACTAATATGACAACTTCTGTGTTATATAATATAACTAATATGACAACCTCTATGTTATATAATATAACTAATATGACAACTTCTGTGTTATATAATATAACTAATATGACAACTTCTGTGTTATATAATATAACTAATATGACAACTTCTGTGTTATATAATATAACTAATATGACAACTTCTGTGTTATATAATATAACTAATATGACAACTTCTGTGTTATATAATATAGCTAATATGACAACTTCTGTGTTATATAATATAACTAATATGACAATTTCTGTGTTGTATAATATACCTAGTTTGACAACTTCTGTGTTATATTATATGACTAATATGACAACTTCTGTATTATATAATTTTACTAATATGACAACTTCTGTGTTATATAATATTGCTAATATGACAACCACTATGTTATATAATATAGCTAATATGACAACTTCTGTGTTATATAATATGACTAATATGACAACTTCTGTGTTATATAATATAGCTAATATGACAACTTCTGTGTTATATAATATAACTAATATGACAACTTCTGTGTTATATAATATAATTAATATGACAACTTCTGTGTTATATAATATGACTAATATGACAACTTCTGTGTTATATAATATAACTAATATGGCAACTTCTGTGTTATATAATATAACTAATATGGCAACTTCTGTGTTATACAATATAACTAATAAGACAACTTCTGTGTTATATAATGTAACTAATATGACAACTTCTGCGTTATATAATATGACTAATATGACAACTTCTGTGTTATATAATATTGCTAATATGACAACTTCTGTGTTATATAATATGACTAATATGACAATCTCTATGTTATATAATATTGCTAATATGACAACTTCTGTGTTATATAATATAACTAATATGACAATTTCTGTGTTATATAATATGACTAATATGACAACTTCTGTGTTATATAATATAGCTAATATGACAACTTCTGTGTCATATAATATAACTAATATGACAACTTCTGTGTTATATGATATAATTAATATGACAACTTCTGTGTTATATAATATTGCTAATATGACAACTTCTGTGTTATATAATATGACTAATATGACAATCTCTATGTTATATAATATTGCTAATATGACAACTTCTGTGTTATATAATATAACTAATATGACAACTTCTGTGTTATATAATATAACTAATATGACAACTTCTGTGTTATATAATATAGCTAATATGACAACTTCTGTGTCATATAATATAACTAATATGACAACTTCTGTGTTATATGATATAATTAATATGACAACTTCTGTGTTATATAATATAACTAATAAGACAACTTCTGTGTTATATTATATAACTAATATGACAACTTCTGTGCTATATAATATAACTAATATGACAACTTCTGTGTTATATAATATAACTAATATGACAACTTCTGTGTCATATAATATAACTAATATGACAACTTCTATGTTATATAATATTGCTAATATGACAACTTCTGTGTTATATAATATAACTAATATGACAACTTCTGTGTTATATAATATAGCTAATATGACAACTTCTGTGTCATATAATATAACTAATATGACAACTTCTGTGTTATATGATATAATTAATATGACAACTTCTGTGTTATATAATATAACTAATAAGACAACTTCTGTGTTATATTATATAACTAATATGACAACTTCTGTGCTATATAATATAACTAATATGACAACTTCTGTGTTATATAATATAACTAATATGACAACTTCTGTGTCATATAATATAACTAATATGACAACTTCTATGTTATATAATATTGCTAATATGACAACTTCTGTGTTATATAATATAACTAATATGACAACTTCTGTGTTATATAATATAGCTAATATGACAACTTCTGTGTCATATAATATAACTAATATGACAACTTCTGTGTTATATGATATAATTAATATGACAACTTCTGTGTTATATAATATAACTAATAAGACAACTTCTGTGTTATATTATATAACTAATATGACAACTTCTGTGCTATATAATATAACTAATATGACAACTTCTGTGTTATATAATATAACTAATATGACAACTTCTGTGTCATATAATATAACTAATATGACAACTTCTATGTTATATAATATTGCTAATATGACAACTTCTGTGTTATATAATATAACTAATATGACAACTTCTGTGTTATATAATATAGCTAATATGACAACTTCTGTGTCATATAATATAACTAATATGACAACTTCTGTGTTATATGATATAATTAATATGACAACTTCTGTGTTATATAATATAACTAATAAGACAACTTCTGTGTTATATTATATAACTAATATGACAACTTCTGTGCTATATAATATAACTAATATGACAACTTCTGTGTTATATAATATAACTAATATGACAACTTCTGTGTCATATAATATAACTAATATGACAACTTCTATGCTATATAATATTGCTAATATGACAACTTCTGTGTTATATAATATAACTAATATGACAACTTCTGTGTTATATAATATAGCTAATATGACAACTTCTGTGTTATATAATATAACTAATATGACAATTTCTGTGTTGTATAATATACCTAGTTTGACAACTTCTGTGTTATATTATATGACTAATATGACAACTTCTGTATTATATAATTTTACTAATATGACAACTTCTGTGTTATATAATATTGCTAATATGACAACCACTATGTTATATAATATAGCTAATATGACAACTTCTGTGTTATATAATATGACTAATATGACAACTTCTGTGTTATATAATATAGCTAATATGACAACTTCTGTGTTATATAATATAACTAATATGACAACTTCTGTGTTATATAATATAATTAATATGACAACTTCTGTGTTATATAATATGACTAATATGACAACTTCTGTGTTATATAATATAACTAATATGGCAACTTCTGTGTTATATAATATAACTAATATGGCAACTTCTGTGTTATACAATATAACTAATAAGACAACTTCTGTGTTATATAATGTAACTAATATGACAACTTCTGCGTTATATAATATGACTAATATGACAACTTCTGTGTTATATAATATTGCTAATATGACAACTTCTGTGTTATATAATATGACTAATATGACAATCTCTATGTTATATAATATTGCTAATATGACAACTTCTGTGTTATATAATATAACTAATATGACAATTTCTGTGTTATATAATATGACTAATATGACAACTTCTGTGTTATATAATATAGCTAATATGACAACTTCTGTGTCATATAATATAACTAATATGACAACTTCTGTGTTATATGATATAATTAATATGACAACTTCTGTGTTATATAATATTGCTAATATGACAACTTCTGTGTTATATAATATGACTAATATGACAATCTCTATGTTATATAATATTGCTAATATGACAACTTCTGTGTTATATAATATAACTAATATGACAACTTCTGTGTTATATAATATAACTAATATGACAACTTCTGTGTTATATAATATAGCTAATATGACAACTTCTGTGTCATATAATATAACTAATATGACAACTTCTGTGTTATATGATATAATTAATATGACAACTTCTGTGTTATATAATATAACTAATAAGACAACTTCTGTGTTATATTATATAACTAATATGACAACTTCTGTGCTATATAATATAACTAATATGACAACTTCTGTGTTATATAATATAACTAATATGACAACTTCTGTGTCATATAATATAACTAATATGACAACTTCTATGTTATATAATATTGCTAATATGACAACTTCTGTGTTATATAATATAACTAATATGACAACTTCTGTGTTATATAATATAGCTAATATGACAACTTCTGTGTTATATAATATAACTAATATGACAATTTCTGTGTTGTATAATATACCTAGTTTGACAACTTCTGTGTTATATTATATGACTAATATGACAACTTCTGTGTTATATAATATAGCAAATATGACAACTTCTGTGTTATATAATATAACTAATATGGCAACTTCTGTGTTATATAATATAATTAATATGACAACTTCTTTGTTATATAATATGACTAATATGACAACTTCTGTGTTATATAATATAACTAATATGACAACTTCTGTGTTATATAATATAACTAATATGACAACTTCTGTGTTATATAATATAACTAATATGACAATTTCTGTGTTATATAATATATCTAATATGACAACTTCTGTGTTATATAATATAACTAATATGACAACTTCTGTGTTATATAAAATAACTAATATGATAACTTCTGTATTATATAATATGACTAATATGACAACTTCTGTGTTATATAATATAACTAATATGACAACGTCTGTGTTATATAATATAACTAATATGACAACTTCTGTGTTATATAATATAACTAATATGACAACTTCTGTGTTATATAATATAGCAAATATGACAACTTCTGTGTTATATAATATAACTAATATGGCAACTTCTGTGTTATATAATATAATTAATATGACAACTTCTTTGTTATATAATATGACTAATATGACAACTTCTGTGTTATATAATATAACTAATATGACAACTTCTGTGTTATATAATATAACTAATATGACAACCTCTATGTTATATAATATAACTAATATGACAACTTCTGTGTTATATAATATAACTAATATGACAACTTCTGTGTTATATAATATAACTAATATGACAACTTCTGTGTTATATAATATAACTAATATGACAACTTCTGTGTTATATAATATAACTAATATGACAACTTCTGTGTTATATAATATAGCTAATATGACAACTTCTGTGTTATATAATATAACTAATATGACAATTTCTGTGTTGTATAATATACCTAGTTTGACAACTTCTGTGTTATATTATATGACTAATATGACAACTTCTGTATTATATAATTTTACTAATATGACAACTTCTGTGTTATATAATATTGCTAATATGACAACCACTATGTTATATAATATAGCTAATATGACAACTTCTGTGTTATATAATATGACTAATATGACAACTTCTGTGTTATATAATATAGCTAATATGACAACTTCTGTGTTATATAATATAACTAATATGACAACTTCTGTGTTATATAATATAATTAATATGACAACTTCTGTGTTATATAATATGACTAATATGACAACTTCTGTGTTATATAATATAACTAATATGGCAACTTCTGTGTTATATAATATAACTAATATGGCAACTTCTGTGTTATACAATATAACTAATAAGACAACTTCTGTGTTATATAATGTAACTAATATGACAACTTCTGCGTTATATAATATGACTAATATGACAACTTCTGTGTTATATAATATTGCTAATATGACAACTTCTGTGTTATATAATATGACTAATATGACAATCTCTATGTTATATAATATTGCTAATATGACAACTTCTGTGTTATATAATATAACTAATATGACAATTTCTGTGTTATATAATATGACTAATATGACAACTTCTGTGTTATACAATATAACTAATATGACAACTTCTGTGTTATACAATATAACTAATATGACAACTTCTGTGTTATATAATATGACTAATATGACAACTTCTGTGTTACATAATATAGCTAATATGACAACTTCTGTGTTATATAATATAACTAATATGACAACTTCCTTGTTATATAATATAACTAATATGACAACTTCTGTGTTATATAATATAATTAATATGACAAGTTCTGTGTTATATAATATAACTAATATGACAACTTCTGTGTTATATAATATAACTAATATGACAACTTCTGTGTTATATAATATAACTAATATGACAACCTCTATGTTATATAATATAACTAATATGACAACTTCTGTGTTATATAATATAACTAATATGACAACTTCTGTGTTATATAATATAACTAATATGACAACTTCTGTGTTATATAATATAACTAATATGACAACTTCTGTGTTATATAATATAACTAATATGACAACTTCTGTGTTATATAATATAGCTAATATGACAACTTCTGTGTTATATAATATAACTAATATGACAATTTCTGTGTTGTATAATATACCTAGTTTGACAACTTCTGTGTTATATTATATGACTAATATGACAACTTCTGTATTATATAATTTTACTAATATGACAACTTCTGTGTTATATAATATTGCTAATATGACAACCACTATGTTATATAATATAGCTAATATGACAACTTCTGTGTTATATAATATGACTAATATGACAACTTCTGTGTTATATAATATAGCTAATATGACAACTTCTGTGTTATATAATATAACTAATATGACAACTTCTGTGTTATATAATATAATTAATATGACAACTTCTGTGTTATATAATATGACTAATATGACAACTTCTGTGTTATATAATATAACTAATATGGCAACTTCTGTGTTATATAATATAACTAATATGGCAACTTCTGTGTTATACAATATAACTAATAAGACAACTTCTGTGTTATATAATGTAACTAATATGACAACTTCTGCGTTATATAATATGACTAATATGACAACTTCTGTGTTATATAATATTGCTAATATGACAACTTCTGTGTTATATAATATGACTAATATGACAATCTCTATGTTATATAATATTGCTAATATGACAACTTCTGTGTTATATAATATAACTAATATGACAATTTCTGTGTTATATAATATGACTAATATGACAACTTCTGTGTTATACAATATAACTAATATGACAACTTCTGTGTTATACAATATAACTAATATGACAACTTCTGTGTTATATAATATGACTAATATGACAACTTCTGTGTTACATAATATAGCTAATATGACAACTTCTGTGTTATATAATATAACTAATATGACAACTTCCTTGTTATATAATATAACTAATATGACAACTTCTGTGTTATATAATATAACTAATATGACAACTTCTGTGTCATATAATATAACTAATATGACAACTTCTATGTTATATAATATTGCTAATATGACAACTTCTGTGTTATATAATATAACTAATATGACAATTTCTGTGTTATATAATATGACTAATATGACAACTTCTGTGTTATACAATATAACTAATATGACAACTTCTGTGTTATACAATATAACTAATATGACAACTTCTGTGTTATATAATATGACTAATATGACAACTTCTGTGTTACATAATATAGCTAATATGACAACTTCTGTGTTATATAATATAACTAATATGACAACTTCCTTGTTATATAATATAACTAATATGACAACTTCTGTGTTATATAATATAATTAATATGACAAGTTCTGTGTTATATAATATAACTAATATGACAACTTCTGTGTTATATAATATGACTAATATGACAACTTCTGTGTTATATAATATAGCTAATATGACAACTTCTGTGTTATATAATATAGCTAATATGACAACTTCTGTGTTATATAATATAACTAATATGACAATTTCTGTGTTATATAATATATCTAATATGACAACTTCTGTGTTATATAATATAACTAATATGACAACTTCTGTGTTATATAAAATAACTAATATGATAACTTCTGTATTATATAATATGACTAATATGACAACTTCTGTGTTATATAATATAACTAATATGACAACGTCTGTGTTATATAATATAACTAATATGACAACTTCTGTGCTATATAATATAACTAATATGACAACTTCTGTGTTATATAATATAACTAATATGACAACTTCTGTGTTATATAATATAGCTAATATGACAACTTCTGTGTCATATAATATAACTAATATGACAACTTCTGTGTTATATGATATAATTAATATGACAACTTCTGTGGTATATAATATAACTAATAAGACAACTTCTGTGTTATATTATATAACTAATATGGCAACTTCTGTGCTATATAATATAACTAATATGACAACTTCTGTGTTATATAATATAACTAATATGACAACTTCTGTGTCATATAATATAACTAATATGACAACTTCTGTGTTATATAATATAGCTAATATGACAACTTCTGTGTCATATAATATAACTAATATGACAACTTCTGTGTAATATAATATAACTAATATGACAACTTCTGTGTCATATAATATAGCTAATATGACAACTTCTGTGTTATATTATATAGCTAATATGACAACTTCTGTGTTATATAATATAACTAATATGGCAACCTCTATGTTATATTATATAACTTATATGACAACTTCTGTGCTATATAATATAACTAATATGACAATTTCTGTGTTATATAATATAACTAATATGACAATTTCTGTGTCATATAATATAACTAATATGACAACTTCTCTGTTATATAATATAGCTAATATGACAACTTCTGTGTCATATAATATAACTAATATGACAACTTCTGTGTTATATAATATAACTAATATGACAACTTCTGTGTCATATAGTATAGCTAATATGACAACTTCTTGGTTATATTATATAGCTAATATGACAACTTCTGTGTTATATAATATAACTAATATGACAACCTCTATGTTATATAATATGACTAATATGACAACTTCTGTGTTATATAATATAACTAATATGGCAACTTCTGTGTTATATAATATAACTAATATGGCAACTTCTGTGTTATACAATATAACTAATATGACAACTTCTGTGTTATATAATGTAACTAATATGACAACTTCTGCGTTATATAATATGACTAATATGACAACTTCTGTGTTATATAATATTGCTAATATGACAACTTCTGTGTTATATAATATGACTAATATGACAATCTCTATGTTATATAATATTGCTAATATGACAACTTCTGTGTTATATAATATAACTAATATGACAATTTCTGTGTTATATAATATGACTAATATGACAACTTCTGTGTTATACAATATAACTAATATGACAACTTCTGTGTTATACAATATAACTAATATGACAACTTCTGTGTTATATAATATGACTAATATGACAACTTCTGTGTTACATAATATAGCTAATATGACAACTTCTGTGTTATATAATATAACTAATATGACAACTTCCTTGTTATATAATATAACTAATATGACAACTTCTGTGTTATATAATATAATTAATATGACAAGTTCTGTGTTATATAATATAACTAATATGACAACTTCTGTGTTATATAATATGACTAATATGACAACTTCTGTGTTATATAATATAGCTAATATGACAACTTCTGTGTTATATAATATAGCTAATATGACAACTTCTGTGTTATATAATATAACTAATATGACAATTTCTGTGTTATATAATATATCTAATATGACAACTTCTGTGTTATATAATATAACTAATATGACAACTTCTGTGTTATATAAAATAACTAATATGATAACTTCTGTATTATATAATATGACTAATATGACAACTTCTGTGTTATATAATATAACTAATATGACAACGTCTGTGTTATATAATATAACTAATATGACAACTTCTGTGTTATATAATATAACTAATATGACAACTTCTGTGTTATATAATATAACTAATATGACAACTTCTGTGTTATATAATATAGCTAATATGACAACTTCTGTGTCATATAATATAACTAATATGACAACTTCTGTGTTATATGATATAATTAATATGACAACTTCTGTGTTATATAATATAACTAATAAGACAACTTCTGTGTTATATTATATAACTAATATGACAACTTCTGTGCTATATAATATAACTAATATGACAACTTCTGTGTTATATAATATAACTAATATGACAACTTCTGTGTCATATAATATAACTAATATGACAACTTCTATGTTATATAATATTGCTAATATGACAACTTCTGTGTTATATAATATAACTAATATGACAATTTCTGTGTTATATAATATGACTAATATGACAACTTCTGTGTTATACAATATAACTAATATGACAACTTCTGTGTTATACAATATAACTAATATGACAACTTCTGTGTTATATAATATGACTAATATGACAACTTCTGTGTTACATAATATAGCTAATATGACAACTTCTGTGTTATATAATATAACTAATATGACAACTTCCTTGTTATATAATATAACTAATATGACAACTTCTGTGTTATATAATATAATTAATATGACAAGTTCTGTGTTATATAATATAACTAATATGACAACTTCTGTGTTATATAATATGACTAATATGACAACTTCTGTGTTATATAATATAGCTAATATGACAACTTCTGTGTTATATAATATAGCTAATATGACAACTTCTGTGTTATATAATATAACTAATATGACAATTTCTGTGTTATATAATATATCTAATATGACAACTTCTGTGTTATATAATATAACTAATATGACAACTTCTGTGTTATATAAAATAACTAATATGATAACTTCTGTATTATATAATATGACTAATATGACAACTTCTGTGTTATATAATATAACTAATATGACAACGTCTGTGTTATATAATATAACTAATATGACAACTTCTGTGTTATATAATATAACTAATATGACAACTTCTGTGTTATATAATATAACTAATATGACAACTTCTGTGTTATATAATATAGCTAATATGACAACTTCTGTGTCATATAATATAACTAATATGACAACTTCTGTGTTATATGATATAATTAATATGACAACTTCTGTGTTATATAATATAACTAATAAGACAACTTCTGTGTTATATTATATAACTAATATGGCAACTTCTGTGCTATATAATATAACTAATATGACAACTTCTGTGTTATATAATATAACTAATATGACAACTTCTGTGTCATATAATATAACTAATATGACAACTTCTGTGTTATATAATATAGCTAATATGACAACTTCTGTGTCATATAATATAACTAATATGACAACTTCTGTGTAATATAATATAACTAATATGACAACTTCTGTGTCATATAATATAGCTAATATGACAACTTCTGTGTTATATTATATAGCTAATATGACAACTTCTGTGTTATATAATATAACTAATATTGCAACCTCTATGTTATATTATATAACTTATATGACAACTTCTGTGCTATATAATATAACTAATATGACAATTTCTGTGTTATATAATATAACTAATATGACAATTTCTGTGTCATATAATATAACTAATATGACAACTTCTCTGTTATATAATATAGCTAATATGACAACTTCTGTGTCATATAATATAACTAATATGACAACTTCTGTGTTATATAATATAACTAATATGACAACTTCTGTGTCATATAGTATAGCTAATATGACAACTTCTTGGTTATATTATATAGCTAATATGACAACTTCTGTGTTATATAATATAACTAATATGACAACCTCTATGTTATATAATATGACTAATATGACAACTTCTGTGTTATATAATATAACTAATATGGCAACTTCTGTGTTATATAATATAACTAATATGGCAACTTCTGTGTTATACAATATAACTAATATGACAACTTCTGTGTTATATAATGTAACTAATATGACAACTTCTGCGTTATATAATATGACTAATATGACAACTTCTGTGTTATATAATATTGCTAATATGACAACTTCTGTGTTATATAATATGACTAATATGACAATCTCTATGTTATATAATATTGCTAATATGACAACTTCTGTGTTATATAATATAACTAATATGACAATTTCTGTGTTATATAATATGACTAATATGACAACTTCTGTGTTATACAATATAACTAATATGACAACTTCTGTGTTATACAATATAACTAATATGACAACTTCTGTGTTATATAATATGACTAATATGACAACTTCTGTGTTACATAATATAGCTAATATGACAACTTCTGTGTTATATAATATAACTAATATGACAACTTCCTTGTTATATAATATAACTAATATGACAACTTCTGTGTTATATAATATAATTAATATGACAAGTTCTGTGTTATATAATATAACTAATATGACAACTTCTGTGTTATATAATATGACTAATATGACAACTTCTGTGTTATATAATATAGCTAATATGACAACTTCTGTGTTATATAATATAGCTAATATGACAACTTCTGTGTTATATAATATAACTAATATGACAATTTCTGTGTTATATAATATATCTAATATGACAACTTCTGTGTTATATAATATAACTAATATGACAACTTCTGTGTTATATAAAATAACTAATATGATAACTTCTGTATTATATAATATGACTAATATGACAACTTCTGTGTTATATAATATAACTAATATGACAACGTCTGTGTTATATAATATAACTAATATGACAACTTCTGTGTTATATAATATAACTAATATGACAACTTCTGTGTTATATAATATAACTAATATGACAACTTCTGTGTTATATAATATAGCTAATATGACAACTTCTGTGTCATATAATATAACTAATATGACAACTTCTGTGTTATATGATATAATTAATATGACAACTTCTGTGTTATATAATATAACTAATAAGACAACTTCTGTGTTATATTATATAACTAATATGACAACTTCTGTGCTATATAATATAACTAATATGACAACTTCTGTGTTATATAATATAACTAATATGACAACTTCTGTGTCATATAATATAACTAATATGACAACTTCTATGTTATATAATATTGCTAATATGACAACTTCTGTGTTATATAATATAACTAATATGACAATTTCTGTGTTATATAATATCAATAATATGACAACTTCTGTGTTATACAATATAACTAATATGACAACTTCTGTGTTATACAATATAACTAATATGACAACTTCTGTGTTATATAATATGACTAATATGACAACTTCTGTGTTACATAATATAGCTAATATGACAACTTCTGTGTTATATAATATAACTAATATGACAACTTCCTTGTTATATAATATAACTAATATGACAACTTCTGTGTTATATAATATAATTAATATGACAAGTTCTGTGTTATATAATATAACTAATATGACAACTTCTGTGTTATATAATATGACTAATATGACAACTTCTGTGTTATATAATATAGCTAATATGACAACTTCTGTGTTATATAATATAGCTAATATGACAACTTCTGTGTTATATAATATAACTAATATGACAATTTCTGTGTTATATAATATATCTAATATGACAACTTCTGTGTTATATAATATAACTAATATGACAACTTCTGTGTTATATAAAATAACTAATATGATAACTTCTGTATTATATAATATGACTAATATGACAACTTCTGTGTTATATAATATAACTAATATGACAACGTCTGTGTTATATAATATAACTAATATGACAACTTCTGTGTTATATAATATAACTAATATGACAACTTCTGTGTTATATAATATAACTAATATGACAACTTCTGTGTTATATAATATAGCTAATATGACAACTTCTGTGTCATATAATATAACTAATATGACAACTTCTGTGTAATATAATATAACTAATATGACAACTTCTGTGTCATATAATATAGCTAATATGACAACTTCTGTGTTATATTATATAGCTAATATGACAACTTCTGTGTTATATAATATAACTAATATGGCAACCTCTATGTTATATTATATAACTTATATGACAACTTCTGTACTATATAATATAACTAATATGACAATTTCTGTGTTATATAATATAACTAATATGACAATTTCTGTGTCATATAATATAACTAATATGACAACTTCTCTGTTATATAATATAGCTAATATGACAACTTCTGTGTCATATAATATAACTAATATGACAACTTCTGTGTTATATAATATAACTAATATGACAACTTCTGTGTCATATAGTATAGCTAATATGACAACTTCTTGGTTATATTATATAGCTAATATGACAACTTCTGTGTTATATAATATAACTAATATGACAACCTCTATGTTATATAATATAACTAATATGACAACTCCTGTGTTATATAATATAACTAATATGAAAACTTCTGTGTTATATACTATAACTAATATGACAACTTCTGTGTTATATAATATGACTAATATGACAACTTCTGTGTTACATATTATAGCTAATATGACAACTTCGGTGTTATATAGTAGAACTAATATGACAACTACTGTGCTATATAATATAGCTGATATGACAACTTCTGTGTTATATAATATAACTGATATGACAACTTCTGTGTTATATAATATAACTAATATGACAACTTCTGTGTTATATAATATAACTAATATGACAACTTCTGTGTTATATAATATAACTAATATGACAACTTCTGTGTTATATAATATAGCAAATATGACAACTTCTGTGTTATATAATATAACTAATATGGCAACTTCTGTGTTATATAATATAATTAATATGACAACTTCTTTGTTATATAATATGACTAATATGACAACTTCTGTGTTATATAATATAACTAATATGACAACTTCTGTGTTATATAATATAACTAATATGACAACTTCTGTGTTATATAATATAACTAATATGACAACTTCTGTGTTATATAATATGACTAATATGACAACTTCTGTGTTATATAATATAACTAATATGACAACTTCTGTTTTATATAATATAACTAATATGACAACTTCTGTGTTATATAATATAGCTAATATGACAACTTCTGTGTCATATAATATAACTAATATGACAACTTCTATGTTATATGATATAATTAATATGACAACTTCTGTGTTATATAATATAACTAATATGACAACTTCTGCGTTATATAATATGACTAATATGACAACTTCTGTGTTATATAATATTGCTAATATGACAACTTCTGTGTTATATAATATGACTAATATGACAATCTCTATGTTATATAATATTGCTAATATGACAACTTCTGTGTTATATAATATAACTAATATGACAATTTCTGTGTTATATAATATGACTAATATGACAACTTCTGTGTTATACAATATAACTAATATGACAACTTCTGTGTTATACAATATAACTAATATGACAACTTCTGTGTTATATAATATGACTAATATGACAACTTCTGTGTTACATAATATAGCTAATATGACAACTTCTGTGTTATATAATATAACTAATATGACAACTTCCTTGTTATATAATATAACTAATATGACAACTTCTGTGTTATATAATATAATTAATATGACAATTTCTGTGTTATATAATATAACTAATATGACAACTTCTGTGTTATATAATATGACTAATATGACAACTTCTGTGTTATATAATATAGCTAATATGACAACTTCTGTGTTATATAATATAGCTAATATGACAACTTCTGTGTTATATAACATAACTAATATGACAATTTCTGTGTTATATAATATATCTAATATGACAACTTCTGTGTTATATAATATAACTAATATGACAACTTCTGTGTTATATAAAATAACTAATATGATAACTTCTGTATTATATAATATGACTAATATGACAACTTCTGTGTTATATAATATAACTAATATGACAACGTCTGTGTTATATAATATAACTAATATGACAACTTCTGTGTTATATAATATAACTAATATGACAACTTCTGTGTTATATTATATAACTAATATGACAACTTCTGTGCTATATAATATAACTAATATGACAACTTCTGTGTTATATAATATAACTAATATGACAACTTCTGTGTCATATAATATAACTAATATGACAACTTCTATGTTATATAATATTGCTAATATGACAACTTCTGTGTTATATAATATAACTAATATGACAATTTCTGTGTTATATAATATGACTAATATGACAACTTCTGTGTTATACAATATAACTAATATGACAACTTCTGTGTTATACAATATAACTAATATGACAACTTCTGTGTTATATAATATGACTAATATGACAACTTCTGTGTTACATAATATAGCTAATATGACAACTTCTGTGTTATATAATATAACTAATATGACAACTTCCTTGTTATATAATATAACTAATATGACAACTTCTGTGTTATATAATATAATTAATATGACAAGTTCTGTGTTATATAATATAACTAATATGACAACTTCTGTGTTATATAATATGACTAATATGACAACTTCTGTGTTATATAATATAGCTAATATGACAACTTCTGTGTTATATAATATAGCTAATATGACAACTTCTGTGTTATATAATATAACTAATATGACAATTTCTGTGTTATATAATATATCTAATATGACAACTTCTGTGTTATATAATATAACTAATATGACAACTTCTGTGTTATATAAAATAACTAATATGATAACTTCTGTATTATATAATATGACTAATATGACAACTTCTGTGTTATATAATATAACTAATATGACAACGTCTGTGTTATATAATATAACTAATATGACAACTTCTGTGTTATATAATATAACTAATATGACAACTTCTGTGTTATATAATATAACTAATATGACAACTTCTGTGTTATATAATATAGCTAATATGACAACTTCTGTGTCATATAATATAACTAATATGACAACTTCTGTGTTATATGATATAATTAATATGACAACTTCTGTGTTATATAATATAACTAATATGACAACTTCTGTGTTATATAATATAGCTAATATGACAACTTCTGTGTCATATAATATAACTAATATGACAACTTCTGTGTAATATAATATAACTAATATGACAACTTCTGTGTCATATAATATAGCTAATATGACAACTTCTGTGTTATATTATATAGCTAATATGACAACTTCTGTGTTATATAATATAACTAATATGGCAACCTCTATGTTATATTATATAACTTATATGACAACTTCTGTGCTATATAATATAACTAATATGACAATTTCTGTGTTATATAATATAACTAATATGACAATTTCTGTGTCATATAATATAACTAATATGACAACTTCTCTGTTATATAATATAGCTAATATGACAACTTCTGTGTCATATAATATAACTAATATGACAACTTCTGTGTTATATAATATAACTAATATGACAACTTCTGTGTCATATAGTATAGCTAATATGACAACTTCTTGGTTATATTATATAGCTAATATGACAACTTCTGTGTTATATAATATAACTAATATGACAACCTCTATGTTATATAATATAACTAATATGACAACTCCTGTGTTATATAATATAACTAATATGACAACTTCTGTGTTATATACTATAACTAATATGACAACTTCTGTGTTATATAATATGACTAATATGACAACTTCTGTGTTACATATTATAGCTAATATGACAACTTCGGTGTTATATAGTAGAACTAATATGACAACTACTGTGCTATATAATATAGCTGATATGACAACTTCTGTGTTATATAATATAACTGATATGACAACTTCTGTGTTATATAATATAACTAATATGACAACTTCTGTGTTATATAATATAACTAATATGACAACTTCTGTGTTATATAATATAACTAATATGACAACTTCTGTGTTATATAATATAGCAAATATGACAACTTCTGTGTTATATAATATAACTAATATGGCAACTTCTGTGTTACATAATATAATTAATATGACAACTTCTTTGTTATATAATATGACTAATATGACAACTTCTGTGTTATATAATATAACTAATATGACAATTTCTGTGTTATATAATATAACTAATATGACAACTTCTGTGTTATATAATATAACTAATATGACAACTTCTGTGTTATATAATATGACTAATATGACAACTTCTGTGTTATATAATATAACTAATATGACAACTTCTGTTTTATATAATATAACTAATATGACAACTTCTGTGTTATATAATATAGCTAATATGACAACTTCTGTGTCATATAATATAACTAATATGACAACTTCTGTGTTATATGATATAATTAATATGACAACTTCTGTGTTATATAATATAACTAATATGACAACTTCTGTGTTATATTATATAACTAATATGACAACTTCTGTGCTATATAATATAACTAATATGACAACTTCTGTGTTATATAATATAACTAATATGACAACTTCTGTGTCATATAATATAACTAATATGACAACTTCTGTGTTATATAATATAGCTAATATGACAACTTCTGTGTCATATAATATAACTAATATGACAACTTCTGTGTAATATAATATAACTAATATGACAACTTCTGTGTCATATAATATAGCTAATATGACAACTTCTGTGTTATATTATATAGCTAATATGACAACTTCTGTGTTATATAATATAACTAATATGGCAACCTCTATGTTATATTATATAACTTATATGATAACTTCTGTGCTATATAATATAACTAATATGACAATTTCTGTGTTATATAATATAACTAATATGACAATTTCTGTGTCATATAATATAACTAATATGACAACTTCTGTGTTATATAATATAGCTAATATGACAACTTCTGTGTCATATAATATAACTAATATGACAACTTCTGTGTTATATAATATAACTAATATGACAACTTCTGTGTCATATAATATAGCTAATATGACAACTTCTTTGTTATATTATATAGCTAATATGACAACTTCTGTGTTATATAATATAACTAATATGACAACCTCTATGTTATATAATATAACTAATATGACAACTTCTGTGTTACATAATATAACTAATATGACAACTTCTGTGTTATATACTATAACTAATATGACAACTTCTGTGTTATATAATATGACTAATATGACAACTTCTGTGTTACATATTATAGCTAATATGACAACTTCGGTGTTATATAGTATAACTAATATGACAACTACTGTGCTATATAATATAGCTGATATGACAACTTCTGTGTTATATAATATAACTGATATGACAACTTCTGTGTTATACAATATAACTAATATGACAACTTCTGTGTTATATAATATAACTAATATGACAACTTCTGTGTTATATAATATAGCTAATATGACAACTTCGGTGTTATATAGAATAACTAATATGACAACTACTGTGTTATATAATATAGCTAATATGACAACTTCTGTGTTATATAATATAACTAATATGACAACTTCTGTGTTATATAATATAATTAATATGACAACTTCTGTGTTATATAATATGACTAATATGACAACTTCTGTGTTATATAATATAACTAATATGACAACTTCTGTGTAATGCAAAATAACTAATATGACAACTTCTGTGTTATACAATATAGCTAATATGACAACTTCTGTGTGATATAATATAACTAATATGACAACTTCTGTATTATATAACATAACTAATATGACAACTTCTGTGTGATATAATTTAACTAATATGACAACTTCTGTGTTATATAATAGAACTAATATGAGAACTTCTGTGTTGTATAATATGATAACTTCTGTGTTATATAATATAACTAATATGACAACTTCTGTGTTATATAAAATAACTAACATGACAACTTCTGTGTTATATAAAATAACTAACATGACAACTTCTGTGCTATATTATATAACTAATATGACAACTTCTGTGTTATATAATATGACTAATATGACAACTTCTGTGTTAAATAATATAACTAATATGACAACTTCTGTGTTGTAATATATGACAACTTCTGTGTTGTATAATATGACAACTTCTGTGTTATATAATATAACTAATATGACAACTTATGTGCTATATAATATAACTAATATGACAACTTCTGTGTTATATAAGATAACTAATATGACAACTTCTGTTTTATATAATATAACTAATATGACAACTTCTGTGTTATATAATATAACTAATATGACAACTTCTGTGTTATATAATATAACTAATATGACAACTTCTGTGTTATCTAATATGACTAATATGACAACTTCTGTGCTATATAATATGACTAATATGACAATATCTGTGTTATATAATATAACTAATATGACAACTTCTGTGTTATCTAATATGACTAATATGACAACGTCTGTGCTATATAATATGACTAATATGACAATTTCTGTGTTATATAATATAACTAATATGACAACTTCTGTGTTATATAATATAACTAATATGACAACTTCTGTGTTATATAATATAACTAATATGACAACTTCTGTGTGATATAATATAACTAATATGACAACGTCTGTGTTATATAATATAACTAATATGACAACTTCTGTGTTGTATAATATGACAACTTCTGTGTTATATAATATAACTAATATGACAACTTCTGTGTTATATAATATAACTAATATGACACCTTCTGTGCTATATAATATAACTAATATGACAACTTCTGTGTTATATAATATAACTAATATGACAACTTCTGTGTTATACAATATAACTAATATGACAACATCTGTGTTATATAATATAACTAATATGACAACTTCTGTGTTATATAATATAGCTAATATGACAACTTCTGTGTTATATAATATAACTAATATGACAATTTCTGTGTTGTATAATATACCTAGAATGACAACTTCTGTTTTATATAATATGACTAATATTACAACTTCTGTATTATATAATTTTACTAATATGACAACTTCTGTGTTATATAATATTGCTAATATGACAACCTCTATGTTATATAATATAGCTAATATGACAACTTCTGTGTTATATAATATGACTAATATGACAACTTCTGTGTTATATAATATAGCTAATATGACAACTTCTGTGTTATATAATATAACTAATATGACAACTTCTGTGTTATATAATATAATTAATATGACAACTTCTGTGTTATATAATATGACTAATATGACAACTTCTGTGTTATATAATATAACTAATATGGCAACTTCTGTGTTATATAATATAACTAATATGACAACTTCTGTGTTATACAATATAACTAATATGACAACATCTGTGTTATATAATATAACTAATATGACAACTTCTGTGTTATATAATATAGCTAATATGACAACTTCTGTGTTATATAATATAACTAATATGACAATTTCTGTGTTGTATAATATACCTAGAATGACAACTTCTGTTTTATATAATATGACTAATATTACAACTTCTGTATTATATAATTTTACTAATATGACAACTTCTGTGTTATATAATATTGCTAATATGACAACCTCTATGTTATATAATATAGCTAATATGACAACTTCTGTGTTATATAATATGACTAATATGACAACTTCTGTGTTATATAATATAGCTAATATGACAACTTCTGTGTTATATAATATAACTAATATGACAACTTCTGTGTTATATAATATAATTAATATGACAACTTCTGTGTTATATAATATGACTAATATGACAACTTCTGTGTTATATAATATAACTAATATGGCAACTTCTGTGTTATATAATATGACTAATATGACAACTTCTATGTTATATAATATTGCTAATATGACAACTTCTGTGTTATATAATATGACTAATATGACAATCTCTATGTTATATAATATTGCTAATATGACAACTTCTGTGTTATATAATATAACTAATATGACAACTTCTGTGTTATATAATATGACTAATATGACATCTTCTGTGTTACAAAATACAGCTAATATGACAACTTCTGTGTTATATAATATAACTAATATGACAACTTCCTTGTTATATAATATAACTAATATGACAACTTCTGTGTTATATAATATAACTAATATGACAACTTCCTTGTTATATAATATAACTTATATGACAACTTCTGTGTTATATAATATAACTAATATGACAACTTCCTTGTTATATAATATAACTAATATGACAACTTCTGTGTTATATAATATAACTAATATGACAAGTTCTGTGTTATATAATATAACTAATATGACAACTTCTGTGTTATATAATATGACTAATATGACAACTTCTGTGTTATATAATATAACTAATATGACAACTTCTGTGCTATATAATATAGCTAATATGACAACTTCTGTGTTATATAATATAGCTAATATGACAACTTCTGTGTTATATAATATAACTAATATGACAATGTCTGTGTTATATAATATAACTAATATGACAACTTCTGTGTTATATAATATAACTAATATGACAACTTCTGTGTTATATAATATAACTAATATTACAACTTCTGTGTTATATAATATAGCTAATATGACAATTTCTGTGTCATATAATATAACTAATATGACAACTTCTGTGTTATATGATATAATTAATATGACAACTTCTGTGTTATATAATATAACTAATATGACAACTTCTGTGTTATATTATATAACTAATATGACAACTTCTGTGCAATATAATATAACTAATATGACAACTTCTGTGTTATATAATATAACTAACATGACAACTTCTGTGTCATATAATATAACTAATATGACAACTTCTGTGTTATATAATATAGCTAATATGACAACTTCTGTGTCATATAATATAACTAATATGACAACTTCTGTGTCATATAATATAACTAATATGACAACTTCTGTGTCATATAATATAGCTAATATGACAACTTCTGTGTTATATTATATAGCTAATATGACAACTTCTGTGTTATATAATATAACTAATATGGCAACCTCTATGTTATATTATATAACTTATATGACAACTTCTGTGCTATATAATATAACTAATATGACAATGTCTGTGTTATATAATATAACTAATATGACAATTTCTGTGTCATATAATATAACTAATATGACAACTTCTGTGTTATATAATATAGCTAATATGACAACTTCTGTGTTATATAATATGACTAATATGACAACTTCTGTGTTACATAATATAGCTAATATGACAACTTCTGTGTTATATAATATAACTAATATGACAACTTCTGTGTTATATAATATAACTAATATGACAACTTCTGTGTTATATAATATGACTAATATGACAACTTCTGTGTTACATAATATAGCTAATATGACAACTTCTGTGTTATATAATATAACTAATATGACAACTTCTGTGTTATCTAATATGACAACTTCTGTCCTATATAATATGACTAATATGACAATTTCTGTGTTATATAATATAACTAATATGACAACTTCTGTGTTATATAATATAACTAATATGACAACTTCTGTGTTATATAATATAACTAATATGACAACTTCTGTGTGATATAATATAACTAATATGACAACTTCTGTGTTATATAATATAACTAATATGACAACTTCTGTGTTGTATAATATGACAACTTCTGTGTTATATAATATAACTAATATGACAACTTCTGTGTTATATAATATAACTAATATGACAACTTCTCTGTTATATAATATGACTAATATGACAACTTCTGTGTTATACAATATAACTAATATGACAACTTCTGTGTTATACAATATAACTAATATGACAACTTCTGTGTTATACAATATAACTAATATGACAACTTCTGTGTTATATAATATAACTAATATGACAAGTTCTGTGTTATATAATATAACTAATATGACAACTTCTGTGTTATATAATATGACTAATATGACAACTTCTGTGTTATATAATATAGCTAATATGACAACTTCTGTGTTATATAATATAACTAATATGACAACTTCTGTGTTATATAATATAGCTAATATGACAACTTCTGTGTTATATAATATAACTAATATGACAACTTCTGTGTTATATAATATAATTAATATGACAACTTCTGTGTTATATATTATGACTAATATGACAACTTCTGTGTTATATAATATAACTAATATGGCAACTTCTGTGTTATATAATATAACTAATATGGCAACTTCTGTGTTATACAATATAACTAATATGACAACTTCTGTGTTATATAATATAACTTATATGACAACTTCTGTGTTATATAATATGACTAATATGAAAACTTCTATGTTATATAATATTGCTAATATGACAACTTCTGTGTTATATAATATGACTAATATGACAATCTCTATGTTATATAATATTGCTAATATGACAACTTCTGTGTTATATAATATAACTAATATGACAACTTCTCTGTTATATAATATGACTAATATAACAACTTCTGTGTTATACAATATAACTAATATGACAACTTCTGTGTTATACAATATAACTAATATGACAACTTCTGTGTTATATAATATGACTAATATGACAACTTCTGTGTTACAAAATATAGCTAATATGACAACTTCTGTGTTATATAATATAACTAATATGACAACTTCCTTGTTATATAATATAACTAATATGACAACTTCTGTGTTATATAATATAACTAATATGACAAGTTCTGTGTTATATAATATAACTAATATGACAACTTCTGTGTTATATAATATGACTAATATGACAACTTCTGTGTTATATAATATAGCTAATATGACAACTTCTGTGTTATATAATATAGCTAATATGACAACTTCTGTGTTATATAATATAACTAATATGACAATTTCTGTGTTATATAATATATCTAAAATGACAACTTCTGTGTTATATAATATAACTAATATGACAACTTCTGTGTTATATAAAATAACTAATATGATAACTTCTGTATTATATAATATGACTAATATGACAACTTCTGTTTTATATAATATAACTAATATGACAATGTCTGTGTTATATAATATAACTAATATGACAACTTCTGTGTTATATAATATAACTAATATGACAACTTCTGTGTTATATAATATAACTAATATGACAACTTCTGTGTTATATAATATAGCTAATATGACAATTTCTGTGTCATATAATATAACTAATATGACAACTTCTGTGTTATATGATATAATTAATATGACAACTTCTGTGTTATATAATATAACTAATATGACAACTTCTGTGTTATATTATATAACTAATATGACAACTTCTGTGCTATATAATATAACTAATATGACAACTTCTGTGTTATATAATATAATTAATATGACAACTTCTGTGTCATATAATATAACTAATATGACAACTTCTCTGTTATATAATATAGCTAATATGACAACTTCTGTGTCATATAATATAACTAATATGACAACTTCTGTGTCATATAATATAACTAATATGACAACTTCTGTGTCATATAATATAGCTAATATGACAATGTCTGTGTTATATAATATAACTAATATGACAATTTCTGTGTCATATAATATAACTAATATGACAACTTCTGTGTTATATAATATAGCTAATATGACAACTTCTGTGTTATATAATATGACTAATATGACAACTTCTGTGTTACATAATATAGCTAATATGACAACTTCTGTGTTATATAATATAACTAATATGACAACTTCTGTGTTATATAATATAACTAATATGACAACTTCTGTGTTATATAATATGACTAATATGACAACTTCTGTGTTACATAATATAGCTAATATGACAACTTCTGTGTTATATAATATAACTAATATGACAACTTCTGTGTTATCTAATATGACTAATATGACAACTTCTGTCCTATATAATATGACTAATATGACAATTTCTGTGTTATATAATATAACTAATATGACAACTTCTGTGTTATATAATATAACTAATATGACAACTTCTGTGTTATATAATATGACTAATATGACAACTTCTATGTTATATAATATTGCTAATATGACAACTTCTGTGTTATATAATATGACTAATATGACAATCTCTATGTTATATAATATTGCTAATATGACAACTTCTGTGTTATATAATATAACTAATATGACAACTTCTCTGTTATATAATATGACTAATATGACAACTTCTGTGTTATACAATATAACTAATATGACAACTTCTGTGTTATACAATATAACTAATATGACAACTTCTGTGTTATATAATATGACTAATTTGACAACTTCTGTGTTACAAAATATAGCTAATATGACAACTTCTGTGTTATATAATATAACTAATATGACAACTTCCTTGTTATATAATATAACTAATATGACAACTTCTGTGTTATATAATATAACTAATATGACAAGTTCTGTGTTATATAATATAACTAATATGACAACTTCTGTGTTATATAATATGACTAATATGACAACTTCTGTGTTATATAATATAGCTAATATGACAACTTCTGTGTTATATAATATAGCTAATATGACAACTTCTGTGTTATATAATATAACTAATATGACAATTTCTGTGTTATATAATATATCTAATATGACAACTTCTGTGTTATATAATATAACTAATATGACAACTTCTGTGTTATATAAAATAACTAATATGATAACTTCTGTATTATATAATATGACTAATATGACAACTTCTGTTTTATATAATATAACTAATATGACAATGTCTGTGTTATATAATATAACTAATATGACAACTTCTGTGTTATATAATATAACTAATATGACAACTTCTGTGTTATATAATATAACTAATATGACAACTTCTGTGTTATATAATATAACTAATATGACAACTTCTGTGTTATATAATATAACTAATATGACAACTTCTGTGTTATATAATATAGCTAATATGACAATTTCTGTGTCATATAATATAACTAATATGACAACTTCTGTGTTATATGATATAATTAATATGACAACTTCTGTGTTATATAATATAACTAATATGACAACTTCTGTGTTATATTATATAACTAATATGACAACTTCTGTGCTATATAATATAACTAATATGACAACTTCTGTGTTATATAATATAATTAATATGACAACTTCTGTGTCATATAATATAACTAATATGACAACTTCTCTGTTATATAATATAGCTAATATGACAACTTCTGTGTCATATAATATAACTAATATGACAACTTCTGTGTCATATAATATAACTAATATGACAACTTCTGTGTCATATAATATAGCTAATATGACAACTTCTGTGTTATATAATATAACTAATATGGCAACCTCTATGTTATATTATATAACTTATATGACAACTTCTGTGCTATATAATATAACTAATATGACAATGTCTGTGTTATATAATATAACTAATATGACAATTTCTGTGTCATATAATATAACTAATATGACAACTTCTGTGTTATATAATATGACTAATATGACAACTTCTGTGTTACATAATATAGCTAATATGACAACTTCTGTGTTATATAATATAACTAATATGACAACTTCTGTGTTATATAATATAACTAATATGACAACTTCTGTGTTATATAATATGACTAATATGACAACTTCTATGTTATATAATATTGCTAATATGACAACTTCTGTGTTATATAATATGACTAATATGACAATCTCTATGTTATATAATATTGCTAATATGACAACTTCTGTGTTATATAATATAACTAATATGACAACTTCTCTGTTATATAATATGACTAATATGACAACTTCTGTGTTATACAATATAACTAATATGACAACTTCTGTGTTATACAATATAACTAATATGACAACTTCTGTGTTATATAATATGACTAATTTGACAACTTCTGTGTTACAAAATATAGCTAATATGACAACTTCTGTGTTATATAATATAACTAATATGACAACTTCCTTGTTATATAATATAACTAATATGACAACTTCTGTGTTATATAATATAACTAATATGACAAGTTCTGTGTTATATAATATAACTAATATGACAACTTCTGTGTTATATAATATGACTAATATGACAACTTCTGTGTTATATAATATAGCTAATATGACAACTTCTGTGTTATATAATATAGCTAATATGACAACTTCTGTGTTATATAATATAACTAATATGACAATTTCTGTGTTATATAATATATCTAATATGACAACTTCTGTGTTATATAATATAACTAATATGACAACTTCTGTGTTATATAAAATAACTAATATGATAACTTCTGTATTATATAATATGACTAATATGACAACTTCTGTTTTATATAATATAACTAATATGACAATGTCTGTGTTATATAATATAACTAATATGACAACTTCTGTGTTATATAATATAACTAATATGACAACTTCTGTGTTATATAATATAACTAATATGACAACTTCTGTGTTATATAATATAACTAATATGACAACTTCTGTGTTATATAATATAACTAATATGACAACTTCTGTGTTATATAATATAGCTAATATGACAATTTCTGTGTCATATAATATAACTAATATGACAACTTCTGTGTTATATGATATAATTAATATGACAACTTCTGTGTTATATAATATAACTAATATGACAACTTCTGTGTTATATTATATAACTAATATGACAACTTCTGTGCTATATAATATAACTAATATGACAACTTCTGTGTTATATAATATAATTAATATGACAACTTCTGTGTCATATAATATAACTAATATGACAACTTCTCTGTTATATAATATAGCTAATATGACAACTTCTGTGTTATATTATATAGCTAATATGACAACTTCTGTGTTATATAATATAACTAATATGGCAACCTCTATGTTATATTATATAACTTATATGACAACTTCTGTGCTATATAATATAACTAATATGACAATGTCTGTGTTATATAATATAACTAATATGACAATTTCTGTGTCATATAATATAACTAATATGACAACTTCTGTGTTATATAATATGACTAATATGACAACTTCTGTGTTACATAATATAGCTAATATGACAACTTCTGTGTTATATAATATAACTAATATGACAACTTCTGTGTTATCTAATATGACTAATATGACAACTTCTGTCCTATATAATATGACTAATATGACAATTTCTGTGTTATATAATATAACTAATATGACAACTTCTGTGTTATATAATATAACTAATATGACAACTTCTGTGTTATATAATATGACTAATATGACAACTTCTATGTTATATAATATTGCTAATATGACAACTTCTGTGTTATATAATATGACTAATATGACAATCTCTATGTTATATAATATTGCTAATATGACAACTTCTGTGTTATATAATATAACTAATATGACAACTTCTCTGTTATATAATATGACTAATATGACAACTTCTGTGTTATACAATATAACTAATATGACAACTTCTGTGTTATACAATATAACTAATATGACAACTTCTGTGTTATATAATATGACTAATTTGACAACTTCTGTGTTACAAAATATAGCTAATATGACAACTTCTGTGTTATATAATATAACTAATATGACAACTTCCTTGTTATATAATATAACTAATATGACAACTTCTGTGTTATATAATATAACTAATATGACAAGTTCTGTGTTATATAATATAACTAATATGACAACTTCTGTGTTATATAATATGACTAATATGACAACTTCTGTATTATATAATATAGCTAATATGACAACTTCTGTGTTATATAATATAGCTAATATGACAACTTCTGTGTTATATAATATAACTAATATGACAATTTCTGTGTTATATAATATATCTAATATGACAACTTCTGTGTTATATAATATAACTAATATGACAACTTCTGTGTTATATAAAATAACTAATATGATAACTTCTGTATTATATAATATGACTAATATGACAACTTCTGTTTTGTATAATATAACTAATATGACAATGTCTGTGTTATATAATATAACTAATATGACAACTTCTGTGTTATATAATATAACTAATATGACAACTTCTGTGTTATATAATATAACTAATATGACAACTTCTGTGTTATATAATATAGGTAATATGACAATTTCTGTGTCATATAATATAACTAATATGACAACTTCTGTGTTATATGATATAATTAATATGACAACTTCTGTGTTATATAATATAACTAATATGACAACTTCTGTGTTATATTATATAACTAATATGACAACTTCTGTGCTATATAATATAACTAATATGACAACTTCTGTGTTATATAATATAATTAATATGACAACTTCTGTGTCATATAATATAACTAATATGACAACTTCTGTGTTATATAATATAGCTAATATGACAACTTCTGTGTCATATAATATAACTAATATGACAACTTCTGTGTCATATAATATAACTAATATGACAACTTCTGTGTCATATAATATAGCTAATATGACAACATCTGTGTTATATTATATAGCTAATATGACAACTTCTGTGTTATATAATATAACTAATATGGCAACCTCTATGTTATATTATATAACTTATATGACAACTTCTGTGCTATATAATATAACTAATATGACAATGTCTGTGTTATATAATATAACTAATATGACAATTTCTGTGTCATATAATATAACTAATATGACAACTTCTGTGTTATATAATATAGCTAATATGACAACTTCTGTGTTATATAATATGACTAATATGACAACTTCTGTGTTACATAATATAGCTAATATGACAACTTCTGTGTTATATTATATAGCTAATATGACAACTTCTGTGTTATATAATATAACTAATATGGCAACCTCTATGTTATATCATATAACTTATATGACAACTTCTGTGCTATATAATATAACTAATATGACAATTTCTGTGTTATATAATATAACTAATATGACAATTTCTGTGTCATATAATATAACTAATATGACAACTTCTGTGTTATATAATATAGCTAATATGACAACTTCTGTGTCATATAATATAACTAATATGACAACTTCTGTGTTATATAATATAACTAATATGACAACTTCTGTGTCATATAATATAGCTAATATGACAACTTCTTTGTTATATTATATAGCTAATATGACAACTTCTGTGTTATATAATATAGCTAATATGATAACTTCTGTGTTATATAATATAATTAATATGACAACTTCTGTGTTATATAATATAACTAATATGACAACTTCTGTGTTATATAATATAGCTAATATGACAACCTCTGTGCTGTATAATATTACTAATATGACAACTTCTGTGTTACATAATATAGCTAATATGACAACTTCTGTGTTATATAGTATAACTAATATGACAACTTCTGTGTTATATAATATAACTAATATGACAACTTCTGTGTTACATAATATAACTAATATGAAAATTTTGTGGTATATAATATAACTAATATGACAAATTCTGTGGTATATAATATAACTAATATGACAACTTCTGTGTTATATAATATAGCTAATATGAAAACTTCTGTGCTATATAGTATAACTAATATGACAACTTCTGTGTTATATAATATAGCTAATATGACAACTTCTCTGTTATATAATATAACTAATATGACAACTTCTGTGTTTTACAATATAACTAATATGACAACTTCTGTGTTATATAATATAACTAATATGACAACTTCTGTGTTATATAATATAACTAATATGGCAACTTCTGTGTTATACAATATAACTAATATGACAACTTCTGTGTTATATAATATAACTAATATGACAACTTCTGTATTATATAAAATGCCTAATATGACAATTTCTGTATTATATAATATAACTAATATGACAACTTCTGTGATATATAATATGACTAATATGACAACTTCTGTGTTATATAATATAGCTAATATGACAACTTCTGTGTTATATAGTATAACTAATATGACAACTTCTGTGTTATATAATATAACTAATATGACAACTTCTGTGTTATATAATATAACTAATATGACAACTTCTGTGCTATACAATATAACTAATATGACAACTTGTGTTATATAATATGACTAATATGACAACTTCTGTGTTATATAATATAACTAATATGACAACTTCTGTGTTATATAATATGACTAATATGACTACTTCTGTGTTATATAATATGACTAATATGACAATCTCTATGTTATATAATATTGCTAATATGACAACTTCTGTGTTATATAATATAACTAATATGACAACTTCTGTGTTATATAATATGACTAATATGACAACTTCTGTGTTATACAATCTAACTAATATGACAACTTATGTGTTATATAATATAACTAATATGACAACTTCTGTGTTATATAATATGACTAATATGACAACTTCTGTGTTACATAAGATAGCTAATATGACAACTTCTGTGTTATATAATATAACTAATATGACAACTTCTGTGTTATCTAATATGACTAATATGACAACTTCTGTCCTATATAATATGACTAATATGACAATTTCTGTGTTATATAATATAACTAATATGACAACTTCTGTGTTATATAATATAACTAATATGACAACTTCTGTGTTATATAATATAACTAATATGACAACTTCTGTGTGATATAATATAATTAATATGACAACTTCTGTGTTATATAATATAACTAATATGACAACTTCTGTGTTGTATAATATGACAACTTCTGTGTGATATAATATAACTAATATGACAACCTCTGTGTTATATAATATAACTAATATGACAACTTCTGTGTTATATAATATAGCTAATATGACAACTTCTGTGTCATATAATATAACTAATATGACAACTTCTGTGTCATATAATATAACTAATATGACAACTTCTGTGTCATATAATATAGCTAATATGACAACTTCTGTGTTATATTATATAGCTAATATGACAACTTCTGTGTTATATAATATAACTAATATGGCAACCTCTATGTTATATCATATAACTTATATGACAACTTCTGTGCTATATAATATAACTAATATGACAATTTCTGTGTTATATAATATAACTAATATGACAATTTCTGTGTCATATAATATAACTAATATGACAACTTCTGTGTTATATAATATAGCTAATATGACAACTTCTGTGTCATATAATATAACTAATATGACAACTTCTGTGTTATATAATATAACTAATATGACAACTTCTGTGTCATATAATATAGCTAATATGACAACTTCTTTGTTATATTATATAGCTAATATGACAACTTCTGTGTTATATAATATAGCTAATATGATAACTTCTGTGTTATATAATATAATTAATATGACAACTTCTGTGTTATATAATATAACTAATATGACAACTTCTGTGTTATATAATATAGCTAATATGACAACCTCTGTGCTGTATAATATTACTAATATGACAACTTCTGTGTTACATAATATAGCTAATATGACAACTTCTGTGTTATATAGTATAACTAATATGACAACTTCTGTGTTATATAATATAACTAATATGACAACTTCTGTGTTACATAATATAACTAATATGAAAATTTTGTGGTATATAATATAACTAATATGACAAATTCTGTGGTATATAATATAACTAATATGACAACTTCTGTGTTATATAATATAGCTAATATGAAAACTTCTGTGCTATATAGTATAACTAATATGACAACTTCTGTGTTATATAATATAGCTAATATGACAACTTCTCTGTTATATAATATAACTAATATGACAACTTCTGTGTTTTACAATATAACTAATATGACAACTTCTGTGTTATATAATATAACTAATATGACAACTTCTGTGTTATATAATATAACTAATATGGCAACTTCTGTGTTATACAATATAACTAATATGACAACTTCTGTGTTATATAATATAACTAATATGACAACTTCTGTATTATATAAAATGCCTAATATGACAATTTCTGTATTATATAATATAACTAATATGACAACTTCTGTGATATATAATATGACTAATATGACAACTTCTGTGTTATATAATATAGCTAATATGACAACTTCTGTGTTATATAGTATAACTAATATGACAACTTCTGTGTTATATAATATAACTAATATGACAACTTCTGTGTTATATAATATAACTAATATGACAACTTCTGTGCTATACAATATAACTAATATGACAACTTGTGTTATATAATATGACTAATATGACAACTTCTGTGTTATATAATATGACTAATATGACTACTTCTGTGTTATATAATATGACTAATATGACAATCTCTATGTTATATAATATTGCTAATATGACAACTTCTGTGTTATATAATATGACTAATATGACAACTTCTGTGTTATACAATATAACTAATATGACAACTTCTGTGTTATATAATATAACTAATATGACAACTTCTGTATTATATAAAATGCCTAATATGACAATTTCTGTATTATATAATATAACTAATATGACAACTTCTGTGATATATAATATGACTAATATGACAACTTCTGTGTTATATAATATAGCTAATATGACAACTTCTGTGTTATATAGTATAACTAATATGACAACTTCTGTGTTATATAATATAACTAATATGACAACTTCTGTGTTATATAATATAACTAATATGACAACTTCTGTGCTATACAATATAACTAATATGACAACTTGTGTTATATAATATGACTAATATGACAACTTCTGTGTTATATAATATGACTAATATGACTACTTCTGTGTTATATAATATGATTAATATGACAACTTCTGTGTTATATAATATAACTAATATGACTACTTCTGTGTTATATAATATGACTAATATGACAATCTCTATGTTATATAATATTGCTAATATGACAACTTCTGTGTTATATAATATAACTAATATGACAACTTCTGTGTTATATAATATGACTAATATGACAACTTCTGTGTTATACAATATAACTAATATGACAACTTATGTGTTATATAATATAACTAATATGACAACTTCTGTGTTATATAATATGACTAATATGACAACTTCTGTGTTACATAAGATAGCTAATATGACAACTTCTGTGTTATATAATTAACTAATATGACAACTTCTTTGTTATCTAATATGACTAATATGACAACTTCTGTCCTATATAATATGACTAATATGACAATTTCTGTGTTATATAATATAACTAATATGACAACTTCTGTGTTATATAATATAACTAATATGACAACTTCTGTGTTATATAATATAACTAATATGACAACTTCTGTGTGATATAATATAATTAATATGACAACTTCTGTGTTATATAATATAACTAATATGACAACTTCTGTGTTGTATAATATGACAACTTCTGTGTGATATAATATAACTAATATGACAACCTCTGTGTTATATAATATAACTAATATGACAATTTCTGTGTTATATAATATAACTAATATGACAACTTCTGTGTTATATAATATAACTAATATGACAACTTCTGTGTTATATAATATAACTAATATGACAACTTCTGTGTGATATAATATAATTAATATGACAACTTCTGTGTTATATAATATAACTAATAAGACAACTTCTGTGTTATATAATATGACTAATATGACTACTTCTGTGTTATATAATATGACTAATATGACAATCTCTATGCTATATAATATTGCTAATATGACAACTTCTGTGTTATATAATATAACTAATATGACAACTTCTGTGTTATATAATATGACTAATATGACAACTTCTGTGTTATACAATATAACTAATATGACAACTTATGTGTTATATAATATAACTAATATGACAACTTCTGTGTTATATAATATGACTAATATGACAACTTCTGTGTTACATAAGATAGCTAATATGACAACTTCTGTGTTATATAATATAACTAATATGACAACTTCTGTGTTATCTAATATGACTAATATGACAACTTCTGTCCTATATAATATGACTAATATGACAATGTCTGTGTTATATAATATAACTAATATGACAACTTCTGTGTTATATAATATAACTAATATGACAACTTCTGTGTTATATAATATAACTAATATGACAACTTCTGTGTGATATAATATAATTAATATGACAACTTCTGTGTTATATAATATAACTAATATGACAACTTCTGTGTTGTATAATATGACAACTTCTGTGTGATATAATATAACTAATATGACAACCTCTGTGTTATATAATATAACTAATATGACAATTTCTGTGTTATATAATATAACTAATATGAAAACTTCTGTGTTATATAATATAACTAATATGACAACTTCTGTGTTATATAATATAACTAATATGACAACTTCTGTGTGATATAATATAATTAATATGACAACTTCTGTGTTATATAATATAACTAATATGACAACTTCTGTGTTATATAATATGACTAATATGACTACTTCTGTGTTATATAATATGACTAATATGACAATCTCTATGTTATATAATATTGCTAATATGACAACTTCTGTGTTATATAATATAACTAATATGACAACTTCTGTGTTATATAATATGACTAATATGACAACTTCTGTGTTATACAATATAACTAATATGACAACATCTGTGTTATATAATATAACTAATATGACAACTTCTGTGTTATATAATATGACTAATATGACAACTTCTGTGTTACATAAGATAGCTAATATGACAACTTCTGTGTTATATAATATAACTAATATGACAACTTCTGTGTTATCTAATATGACTAATATGACAACTTCTGTCCTATATAATATGACTAATATGACAAATTCTGTGTCATATAATATAACTAATATGACAACTTCTGTGTTATATAATATAACTAATATGACAACTTCTGTGTTATATAATATAACTAATATGACAACTTCTGTGTGATATAATATAATTAATATGACAACTTCTGTGTTATATAATATAACTAATATGACAACTTCTGTGTTGTATAATATGACAACTTCTGTGTGATATAATATAACTAATATGACAACTTCTGTGTTATATAATATAACTAATATGACACCTTCTGTGTTATATAATATAACTAATATGACAACTTCTGTGTTATATAATATAACTAATATGACAACTTCTGTGTTATACAATATAACTAATATGACAACATCTGTGTTATATAATATAACTAATATGACAACTTCTGTGTTATATAATATAGCTAATATGACAACTTCTGTGTTATATAATATAACTAATATGACAATTTCTGTGTTGTATAATATACCTAGAATGACAACTTCTGTGTAATATAATATGACTAATATTACAACTTCTGTATTATATAATTTTACTAATATGACAACTTCTGTGTTATATAATATTGCTAATATGACAACCTCTATGTTATATAATATAGCTAATATGACAACTTCTGTGTTATATAATATGACTAATATGACAACTTCTGTGTTATATAATATAGCTAATATGACAACTTCTGTGTTATATAATATAACTAATATGACAACTTCTGTGTTATATAATATAATTAATATGACAACTTCTGTGTTATATAATATGACTAATATGACAACGTCTGTGTTATATAATATAACTAATATGGCAACTTCTGTGTTATATAATATAACTAATATGGCAACTTCTGTGTTATACAATATAACTAATATGACAACTTCTGTGTTATATAATATAACTAATATGACAACTTCCTTGTTATATAATATAACTAATATGACAACTTCTGTGTTATATAATATAACTAATATGACAAGTTCTGTGTTATATAATATAACTAATATGACAACTTCTGTGTTATATAATGTGACTAATATGACAACTTCTGTGTTATATAATATAGCTAATATGACAACTTCAGTGTAATATAATATAGCTATTATGACAACTTCTGTGTTATATAATATAACTAATATGACAATTTCTGTGTTATATAATATATCTAATATGACAACTTCTGTGTTATATAATATAACTAATATGACAACTTCTGTGTTATGTAAAATAACTAATATGATAACTTCTGTATTATATAATATGACTAATATGACAACTTCTGTGTTATATAATATAACTAATATGACAACTTCTGTGTTATATAGTATAACTAATATGACAACTTCTGTGTTATATAATATAACTAATATGACAACTTCTGTGTTACATAATATAACTAATATGAAAACTCCTGTGGTATATAATATAACTAATATGACAAATTCTGTGTTATATAATATAACTAATATGACAACTTCTGTGTTATATAATATAGCTAATATGACAACTTCTGTGCTATATAGTATAACTAATATGACAACTTCTGTGTTATATAATATAGCTAATATGACAACTTCTCTGTTATATAATATAACTAATATGACAACTTCTGTGTTATACAATATAACTAATATGACAACTTCTGTGTTATATAATATAACAAATATGACAACTTCTGTGTTATATAATATAACTAATATGGCAACTTCTGTGTTATACAATATAACTAATATGACAACTTCTGTGTTATATAATATAACTAATATGACAACTTCTGTATTATATAAAATGACTAATATGATAATTTCTGTATTATATAATATAACTAATATGACAACTTCTGTGATATATAATATGACTAATTTGACAACTTCTGTGTTATATAATATAACTAATATGACAACTTCTGTGTTATATAATATAGCTAATATGACAACTTCTGTGTATTATAATATAGCTAATATGACAACTTCTGTGTTATATAGTATAACTAATATGACAACTTCTGTGTTATATAATATAACTAATATGACAACTTCTGTGTTATATAATATAACTAATATGACAACTTCTGTGCTATACAATATAACTAATATGACAACTTGTGTTATATAATATGACTAATATGACAACTTCTGTGTTATATAATATAACTAATATGACAACTTCTGTGTTATATAATATGACTAATATGACTACTTCTGTGTTATATAATATGACTAATATGACAATCTCTATGTTATATAATATTGCTAATATGACAACTTCTGTGTTATATAATATAACTAATATGACAACTTCTGTGTTATACAATATAACTAATATGACAACTTATGTGTTATATAATATAACTAATATGACAACTTCTGTGTTATATAATATGACTAATATGACAACTTCTGTGTTACATAATATAGCTAATATGACAACTTCTGTGTTATATAATATAACTAATATGACAACTTCTGTGTTATATAATATAACTAACATGACAACTTCTGTGTTATATAATATAATTAATATGACAACTTCTGTGTTATATAATATGACTAATATGACAACTTCTGTGTTATATAATATAGCTAATATGACAACTTCCTTGTTATATAATATAACTAATATGACAACTTCTGTGTTATATAATATAACTAATATGAAAAGTTCTGTGTTATATAATATAACTAATATGACAACTTCTGTGTTATATAATATGACTAATATGACAACTTCTGTGTTATATAATATAGCTAATATGACAACTTCTGTGTTATATAATATAGCTAATATGACAACTTCTGTGTTATATAATATAACTAATATGACAATTTCTGTGTTATATAATATATCTAATATGACAACTTCTGTGCTATATAATATAACTAATATGACAACTTCTGTGTTATATAAAATAACTAAAATGATAACTTCTGTATTATATAATATGACTAATATGACAACTTCTGTGTTATATAATATAACTAATATGACAATGTCTGTGTTATATAATATAACTAATATGACAACTTCTGTGTTATATAATATAACTAATATGACAACTTCTGTGTTATATAATATAACTAATATGACAACTTCTGTGTTATATAATATAGCTAATATGACAATTTCTGTGTCATATAATATAACTAATATGACAACTTCTGTGTTATATGATATAATTAATATGACAACTTCTGTGTTATATAATATAACTAATATGACAACTTTTGTGTTATATTATATAACTAATATGACAACTTCTGTGCTATATAATATAACTAATATGACAACTTCTGTGTTATATAATATAATTAATATGACAACTTCTGTGTCATATAATATAACTAATATGACAACTTCTGTGTTATATAATATAGCTAATATGACAACTTCTGTGTCATATAATATAACTAATATGACAACTTCTGTGTCATATAATATAACTAATATGACAACTTCTCTGTCATATAATATAGCTAATATGACAACTTCTGTGTTATATTATATAGCTAATATGACAACTTCTGTGTTATATAATATAACTAATATGGCAACCTCTATGTTATATTATATAACTTATATGACAACTTCTGTGCTATATAATATAACTAATATGACAATTTCTGTGTTATATAATATAACTAATATGACAATTTCTGTGTCATATAATATAACTAATATGACAACTTCTGTGTTATATAATATAGCTAATATGACAACTTCTGTGTTATATAATATGACTAATATGACAACTTCTGTGTTACATAATATAGCTAATATGACAACTTCTGTGTTATATAATATAACTAATATGACAACTTCTGTGTTATATAATATAACTAATATGACAACTTCTGTGTTATATAATATGACTAATATGACAACTTCTGTGTTACATAATATAGCTAATATGACAACTTCTGTGTTATATAATATAACTAATATGACAACTTCTCTGTTATCTAATATGACTAATATGACAACTTCTGTCCTATATAATATGACTAATATGACAATTTCTGTGTTATATAATATAACTAATATGACAACTTCTGTGTTATATAATATAACTAATATGACAACTTCTGTGTTATATAATATAACTAATATGACAACTTCTGTGTGATATAATATAACTAATATGACAACTTCTGTGTTATATAATATGACTTATATGACAACTTCTGTGTTGTATAATATGACAAATTCTGTGTGATATAATATAACTAATATGACAACTTCTGTGCTATATAATATAACTAATATGACACATTCTGTGTTATATAATATAACTAATATGACAACTTCTGTGTTATATAATATAACTAATATGACAACTTCTGTGTTATACAATATAACTAATATGACAACATCTGTGTTATATAATATAACTAATATGACAACTTCTGTGTTATATAATATAACTAATATGACAATTTCTGTGCTATATAATATATCTAATATGACAACTTCTGTGTTATATAATATAACTAATATGACAACTTCTGTGTTATATAATATGACTAATATGACAACTTCTGTGTTATACAATATAACTAATATGACAACTTCTGTGTTATCTAATATGACTAATATGACAACTTCTGTCCTATATAATATGACTAATATGACAATTTCTGTGTTATATAATATAACTAATATGACAACTTCTGTGTTATATAATATAACTAATATGACAACTTCTGTGTTATATAATATAACTAATATGACAACTTCTGTGTGATATAATATAACTAATATGACAACTTCTGTGTTATATAATATAACTAATATGACAACTTCTGTGTTGTATAATATGACAACTTCTGTGTTATATAATATAACTAATATGACAACTTCTGTGTTATATAATATAACTAATATGACAACTTCTGTGTTATATAATATAACTAATATGACACCTTCTGTGTTATATAATATAACTAATATGACAACTTCTGTGTTATATAATATAACTAATATGACAACTTCTGTGTTATACAATATAACTAATATGACAACATCTGTGTTATATAATATAACTAATATGACAACTTCTGTGTTATATAATATAGCTAATATGACAACTTCTGTGTTATATAATATAACTAATATGACAATTTCTGTGTTGTATAATATACCTAGAATGACAACTTCTGTGTTATATAATATGACTAATATTACAACTTCTGTATTATATAATTTTACTAATATGACAACTTCTGTGTTATATAATATTGCTAATATGACAACCTCTATGTTATATAATATAGCTAATATGACAACTTCTGTGTTATATAATATGACTAATATGACAACTTCTGTGTTATATAATATAGCTAATATGACAACTTCTGTGTTATATAATATAACTAATATGACAACTTCTGTGTTATATAATATAATTAATATGACAACTTCTGTGTTATATATTATGACTAATATGACAACTTCTGTGTTATATAATATAACTAATATGGCAACTTCTGTGTTATATAATATAACTAATATGGCAACTTCTGTGTTATACAATATAACTAATATGACAACTTCTGTGTTATATAATATAACTAATATGACAACTTCTGTGTTATATAATATGACTAATATGACAACTTCTATGTTATATAATATTGCTAATATGACAACTTCTGTGTTATATAATATGACTAATATGACAATCTCTATGTTATATAATATTGCTAATATGACAACTTCTGTGTTATATAATATAACTAATATGACAACTTCTCTATTATATAATATGACTAATATGACAACTTCTGTGTTATACAATATAACTAATATGACAACTTCTGTTATATACAATATAACTAATATGACAACTTCTGTGTTATATAATATGACTAATATGACAACTTCTGTGTTACAAAATATAGCTAATATGACAACTTCTGTGTTATATAATATAACTAATATGACAACTTCCTTGTTATATAATATAACTAATATGACAACTTCTGTGTTATATAATATAACTAATATGACAAGTTCTGTGTTATATAATATAACTAATATGACAACTTCTGTGTTATATAATATGACTAATATGACAACTTCTGTGTTACAAAATATAGCTAATATGACAACTTCTGTGTTATATAATATAACTAATATGACAACTTCCTTGTTATATAATATAACTAATATGACAACTTCTGTGTTATATAATATAACTAATATGACAACTTCTGTGTTATATAATATAACTAATATGACAACTTCTGTGTTATATAATATGACTAATATGACAACTTCTGTGTTACATAATATAGCTAATATGACAACTTCTGTGTTATATAATATAACTAATATGACAACTTCTCTGTTATCTAATATGACTAATATGACAACTTCTGTCCTATATAATATGACTAATATGACAATTTCTGTGTTATATAATATAACTAATATGACAACTTCTGTGTTATATAATATAACTAATATGACAACTTCTGTGTTATATAATATAACTAATATGACAACTTCTGTGTGATATAATATAACTAATATGACAACTTCTGTGTTATATAATATGACTTATATGACAACTTCTGTGTTGTATAATATGACAACTTCTGTGTGATATAATATAACTAATATGACAACTTCTGTGTTATATAATATAACTAATATGACACCTTCTGTGTTATATAATATAACTAATATGACAACTTCTGTGTTATATAATATAACTAATATGACAACTTCTGTGTTATACAATATAACTAATATGACAACATCTGTGTTATATAATATAACTAATATGACAACTTCTGTGTTATATAATATAACTAATATGACAATTTCTGTGCTATATAATATATCTAATATGACAACTTCTGTGTTATATAATATAACTAATATGACAACTTCTGTGTTATATAATATGACTAATATGACAACTTCTGTGTTATACAATATAACTAATATGACAACTTCTGTGTTATCTAATATGACTAATATGACAACTTCTGTCCTATATAATATGACTAATATGACAATTTCTGTGTTATATAATATAACTAATATGACAACTTCTGTGTTATATAATATAACTAATATGACAACTTCTGTGTTATATAATATAACTAATATGACAACTTCTGTGTGATATAATATAACTAATATGACAACTTCTGTGTTATATAATATAACTAATATGACAACTTCTGTGTTGTATAATATGACAACTTCTGTGTTATATAATATAACTAATATGACAACTTCTGTGTTATATAATATAACTAATATGACACCTTCTGTGTTATATAATATAACTAATATGACAACTTCTGTGTTATATAATATAACTAATATGACAACTTCTGTGTTATACAATATAACTAATATGACAACATCTGTGTTATATAATATAACTAATATGACAACTTCTGTGTTATATAATATAGCTAATATGACAACTTCTGTGTTATATAATATAACTAATATGACAATTTCTGTGTTGTATAATATACCTAGAATGACAACTTCTGTGTTATATAATATGACTAATATTACAACTTCTGTATTATATAATTTTACTAATATGACAACTTCTGTGTTATATAATATTGCTAATATGACAACCTCTATGTTATATAATATAGCTAATATGACAACTTCTGTGTTATATAATATGACTAATATGACAACTTCTGTGTTATATAATATAGCTAATATGACAACTTCTGTGTTATATAATATAACTAATATGACAACTTCTGTGTTATATAATATAATTAATATGACAACTTCTGTGTTATATATTATGACTAATATGACAACTTCTGTGTTATATAATATAACTAATATGGCAACTTCTGTGTTATATAATATAACTAATATGGCAACTTCTGTGTTATACAATATAACTAATATGACAACTTCTGTGTTATATAATATAACTAATATGACAACTTCTGTGTTATATAATATGACTAATATGACAACTTCTATGTTATATAATATTGCTAATATGACAACTTCTGTGTTATATAATATGACTAATATGACAATCTCTATGTTATATAATATTGCTAATATGACAACTTCTGTGTTATATAATATAACTAATATGACAACTTCTCTATTATATAATATGACTAATATGACAACTTCTGTGTTATACAATATAACTAATATGACAACTTCTGTTATATACAATATAACTAATATGACAACTTCTGTGTTATATAATATGACTAATATGACAACTTCTGTGTTACAAAATATAGCTAATATGACAACTTCTGTGTTATATAATATAACTAATATGACAACTTCCTTGTTATATAATATAACTAATATGACAACTTCTGTGTTATATAATATAACTAATATGACAAGTTCTGTGTTATATAATATAACTAATATGACAACTTCTGTGTTATATAATATGACTAATATGACAACTTCTGTGTTATATAATATAGCTAATATGACAACTTCTGTGTTATATAATATAGCTAATATGACAACTTTTGTGTTATATAATATAACTAATATGACAACTTCTGTGTTATATAATATAGCTAATATGACAACTTCTGTGTTATATAATATAACTAATATGACAACTTCTGTGTTATATAATATAATTAATATGACAACTTCTGTGTTATATATTATGACTAATATGACAACTTCTGTGTTATATAATATAACTAATATGGCAACTTCTGTGTTATATAATATAACTAATATGGCAACTTCTGTGTTATACAATATAACTAATATGACAACTTCTGTGTTATATAATATAACTAATATGACAACTTCTGTGTTATATAATATGACTAATATGACAACTTCTATGTTATATAATATTGCTAATATGACAACTTCTGTGTTATATAATATGACTAATATGACAATCTCTATGTTATATAATATTGCTAATATGACAACTTCTGTGTTATACAATATAACTAATATGACAACTTCTGTGTTATATAATATAACAAATATGACAACTTCTGTGTTATATAATATAACTAATATGGCAACTTCTGTGTTATACAATATAACTAATATGACAACTTCTGTGCTATATAATATAACTAATATGACAACTTCTGTATTATATAAAATGACTAATATGATAATTTCTGTATTATATAATATAACTAATATGACAACTTCTGTGATATATAATATGACTAATATGACAACTTCTGTGTTATATAATATAACTAATATGACAACTTCTGTGTTATATAATATAGCTAATATGACAACTTCTGTGTATTATAATATAGCTAATATGACAACTTCTGTGTTATATAGTATAACTAATATGACAACTTCTGTGTTATATAATATAACTAATATGACAACTTCTGTGTTATATAATATAACTAATATGACAACTTCTGTGCTATACAATATAACTAATATGACAACTTGTGTTATATAATATGACTAATATGACAACTTCTGTGTTATATAATATAACTAATATGACAACTTCTGTGTTATATAATATGACTAATATGACTACTTCTGTGTTATATAATATGACTAATATGACAATCTCTATGTTATATAATATTGCTAATATGACAACTTCTGTGTTATATAATATAACTAATATGACAACTTCTGTGTTATATAATATGACTAATATGACAACTTCTGTGTTATACAATATAACTAATATGACAACTTATGTGTTATATAATATAACTAATATGACAACTTCTGTGTTATATAATATGACTAATATGACAACTTCTGTGTTACATAATATAGCTAATATGACAACTTCTGTGTTATATAATATAACTAATATGACAACTTCTGTGTTATATAATATAACTAACATGACAACTTCTGTGTTATATAATATAACTAATATGACAACTTCTGTGTTATATAATATGACTAATATGACAACTTCTGTGTTATATAATTTAGCTAATATGACAACTTCCTTGTTATATAATATAACTAATATGACAACTTCTGTGTTATATAATATAACTAATATGAAAAGTTCTGTGTTATATAATATAACTAATATGACAACTTCTGTGTTATATAATATGACTAATATGACAACTTCTGTGTTATATAATATAGCTAATATGACAACTTCTGTGTTATATAATATAGCTAATGTGACAACTTCTGTGTTATATAATATAACTAATATGACAATTTCTGTGTTATATAATATATCTAATATGTCAACTTCTGTGTTATATAATATAACTAATATGACAACTTCTGTGTTATATAAAATAACTAAAATGATAACTTCTGTATTATATAATATGACTAATATGACAACTTCTGTGTTATATAATATAATTAATATGACAATGTCTGTGTTATATAATATAACTAATATGACAACTTCTGTGTTATATAATATAACTAATATGACAACTTCTGTGTTATATAATATAACTAATATGACAACTTCTGTGTTATATAATATAGCTAATATGACAATTTCTGTGTCATATAATATAACTAATATGACAACTTCTGTGTTATATGATATAATTAGTATGACAACTTCTGTGTTATATAATATAACTAATATGACAACTTCTGTGTTATATTATATAACTAATATGACAACTTCTGTGCTATATAATATAACTAATATGACAACTTCTGTGTTATATAATATAATTAATATGACAACTTCTGTGTCATATAATATAACTAATATGACAACTTCTGTGTTATATAATATAGCTAATATGACAACTTCTGTGTCATATAATATAACTAATATGACAACTTCTGTGTCATATAATATAACTAATATGACAACTTCTCTGTCATATAATATAGCTAATATGACAACTTCTGTGTTATATTATATAGCTAATATGACAACTTCTGTGTTATATAATATAACTAATATGGCAACCTCTATGTTATATTATATAACTTATATGACAACTTCTGTGCTATATAATATAACTAATATGACAATTTCTGTGTTATATAATATAACTAATATGACAATTTCTGTGTCATATAATATAACTAATATGACAACTTCTGTGTTATATAATATAGCTAATATGACAACTTCTGTGTTATATAATATGACTAATATGACAACTTCTGTGTTACATAATATAGCTAATATGACAACTTCTCTGTTATATAATATAACTAATATGACAACTTCTGTGTTATATAATATAACTAATATGACAACTTCTGTGTTATATAATATGACTAATATGACAACTTCTGTGTTACATAATATAGCTAATATGACAACTTCTGTGTTATATAATATGACTAATATTACAACTTCTGTATTATATAATTTTACTAATATGACAACTTCTGTGGTATATAATATTGCTAATATGACAACCTCTATGTTATATAATATAGCTAATATGACAACTTCTGTGTTATATAATATGACTAATATGACAACTTCTGTGTTATATAATATAGCTAATATGACAACTTCTGTGTTATATAATATAACTAATATGACAACTTCTGTGTTATATAATATAATTAATATGACAACTTCTGTGTTATATATTATGACTAATATGACAACTTCTGTGTTATATAATATAACTAATATGGCAACTTCTGTGTTATATAATATAACTAATATGGCAACTTCTGTGTTATACAATATAACTAATATGACAACTTCCTTGTTATATAATATAACTAATATGACAACTTCTGTGTTATATAATATAACTAATATGACAAGTTCTGTGTTATATAATATAACTAATATGACAACTTCTGTGTTATATAATATGACTAATATGACAACTTCTGTGTTATATAATATAGCTAATATGACAACTTCTGTGTTATATAATATAGCTAATATGACAACTTTTGTGTTATATAATATAACTAATATGACAACTTCTGTGTTATATAATATAGCTAATATGACAACTTCTGTGTTATATAATATAACTAATATGACAACTTCTGTGTTATATAATATAATTAATATGACAACTTCTGTGTTATATATTATGACTAATATGACAACTTCTGTGTTATATAATATAACTAATATGGCAACTTCTGTGTTATATAATATAACTAATATGGCAACTTCTGTGTTATACAATATAACTAATATGACAACTTCTGTGTTATATAATATAACTAATATGACAACTTCTGTGTTATATAATATGACTAATATGACAACTTCTATGTTATATAATATTGCTAATATGACAACTTCTGTGTTATATAATATGACTAATATGACAATCTCTATGTTATATAATATTGCTAATATGACAACTTCTGTGTTATACAATATAACTAATATGACAACTTCTGTGTTATATAATATAACAAATATGACAACTTCTGTGTTATATAATATAACTAATATGGCAACTTCTGTGTTATACAATATAACTAATATGACAACTTCTGTGTTATATAATATAACTAATATGACAACTTCTGTATTATATAAAATGACTAATATGATAATTTCTGTATTATATAATATAACTAATATGACAACTTCTGTGATATATAATATGACTAATATGACAACTTCTGTGTTATATAATATAACTAATATGACAACTTCTGTGTTATATAATATAGCTAATATGACAACTTCTGTGTATTATAATATAGCTAATATGACAACTTCTGTGTTATATAGTATAACTAATATGACAACTTCTGTGTTATATAATATAACTAATATGACAACTTATGTGTTATATAATATAACTAATATGACAACTTCTGTGCTATACAATATAACTAATATGACAACTTGTGTTATATAATATGACTAATATGACAACTTCTGTGTTATATAATATAACTAATATGACAACTTCTGTGTTATATAATATGACTAATATGACTACTTCTGTGTTATATAATATGACTAATATGACAATCTCTATGTTATATAATATTGCTAATATGACAACTTCTGTGTTATATAATATAACTAATATGACAACTTCTGTGTTATATAATATGACTAATATGACAACTTCTGTGTTATACAATATAACTAATATGACAACTTATGTGTTATATAATATAACTAATATGACAACTTCTGTGTTATATAATATGACTAATATGACAACTTCTGTGTTACATAATATAGCTAATATGACAACTTCTGTGTTATATAATATAACTAATATGACAACTTCTGTGTTATATAATATAACTAACATGACAACTTCTGTGTTATATAATATAACTAATATGACAACTTCTGTGTTATATAATATGACTAATATGACAACTTCTGTGTTATATAATTTAGCTAATATGACAACTTCCTTGTTATATAATATAACTAATATGACAACTTCTGTGTTATATAATATAACTAATATGAAAAGTTCTGTGTTATATAATATAACTAATATGACAACTTCTGTGTTATATAATATGACTAATATGACAACTTCTGTGTTATATAATATAGCTAATATGACAACTTCTGTGTTATATAATATAGCTAATGTGACAACTTCTGTGTTATATAATATAACTAATATGACAATTTCTGTGTTATATAATATATCTAATATGACAACTTCTGTGTTATATAATATAACTAATATGACAACTTCTGTGTTATATAAAATAACTAAAATGATAACTTCTGTATTATATAATATGACTAATATGACAACTTCTGTGTTATATAATATAATTAATATGACAATGTCTGTGTTATATAAAATAACTAATATGACAACTTCTGTGTTATATAATATAACTAATATGACAACTTCTGTGTTATATAATATAACTAATATGACAACTTCTGTGTTATATAATATAGCTAATATGACAATTTCTGTGTCATATAATATAACTAATATGACAACTTCTGTGTTATATGATATAATTAGTATGACAACTTCTGTGTTATATAATATAACTAATATGACAACTTCTGTGTTATATTATATAACTAATATGACAACTTCTGTGCTATATAATATAACTAATATGACAACTTCTGTGTTATATAATATAATTAATATGACAACTTCTGTGTCATATAATATAACTAATATGACAACTTCTGTGTTATATAATATAGCTAATATGACAACTTCTGTGTCATATAATATAACTAATATGACAACTTCTGTGTCATATAATATAACTAATATGACAACTTCTCTGTCATATAATATAGCTAATATGACAACTTCTGTGTTATATTATATAGCTAATATGACAACTTCTGTGTTATATAATATAACTAATATGGCAACCTCTATGTTATATTATATAACTTATATGACAACTTCTGTGCTATATAATATAACTAATATGACAATTTCTGTGTTATATAATATAACTAATATGACAATTTCTGTGTCATATAATATAACTAATATGACAACTTCTGTGTTATATAATATAGCTAATATGACAACTTCTGTGTTATATAATATGACTAATATGACAACTTCTGTGTTACATAATATAGCTAATATGACAACTTCTCTGTTATATAATATAACTAATATGACAACTTCTGTGTTATATAATATAACTAATATGACAACTTCTGTGTTATATAATATGACTAATATGACAACTTCTGTGTTACATAATATAGCTAATATGACAACTTCTGTGTTATATAATATAACTAATATGACAACTTCTGTGTTATCTAATATGACTAATATGACAACTTCTGTCCTATATAATATGACTAATATGACAATTTCTGTGTTATATAATATAACTAATATGACAACTTCTGTGTTATATAATATAACTAATATGACAACTTCTGTGTTATATAATATAACTAATATGACAACTTCTGTGTGATATAATATAACTAATATGACAACTTCTGTGTTATATAATATAACTTATATGACAACTTCTGTGTTGTATAATATGACAACTTCTGTGTGATATAATATAACTAATATGACAACTTCTGTGTTATATAATATAACTAATATGACACCTTCTGTGTTATATAATATAACTAATATGACAACTTCTGTGTTATATAATATAACTAATATGACAACTTCTGTGTTATACAATATAACTAATATGACAACATCTGTGTTATATAATATAACTAATATGACAACTTCTGTGTTATATAATATAGCTAATATGACAACTTCTGTGTTATATAATATAACTAATATGACAATTTCTGTGCTATATAATATATCTAATATGACAACTTCTGTGTTATATAATATAACTAATATGACAACTTCTGTGTTATATAATATGACTAATATAACAACTTCTGTGTTATACAATATAACTAATATGACAACTTCTGTGTTATCTAATATGACTAATATGACAACTTCTGTCCTATATAATATGACTAATATGACAATTTCTGTGTAATATAATATAACTAATATGACAACTTCTGTGTTATATAATATAACTAATATGACAACTTCTGTGTTATATAATATAACTAATATGACAACTTCTGTGTGATATAATATAACTAATATGAAAACTTCTGTGTTATATAATATAACTAATATGACAACTTCTGTGTTGTATAATATGACAACTTCTGTGTTATATAATATAACTAATATGACAACTTCTGTGTTATATAATATAACTAATATGACACCTTCTGTGTTATATAATATAACTAATATGACAACTTCTGTGTTATATAATATAACTAATATGACAACTTCTGTGTTATACAATATAACTAATATGACAACATCTGTGTTATATAATATAACTAATATGACAACTTCTGTGTTATATAATATAGCTAATATGACAACTTCTGTGTTATATAATATAACTAATATGACAACTTCTGTGTTATATAATATAGCTAATATGACAACTTCTGTGTTATACAATATAACTAATATGACAACTTCTGTGTTATATAATATAACTAATATGACAACTTCTGTGTTATATAATATAGCTAATATGACAATTTCTGTGTCATATAATATAACTAATATGACAACTTCTGTGTTATATGATATAATTAGTATGACAACTTCTGTGTTATATAATATAACTAATATGACAACTTCTGTGTTATATTATATAACTAATATGACAACTTCTGTGCTATATAATATAACTAATATGACAACTTCTGTGTTATATAATATAATTAATATGACAACTTCTGTGTCATATAATATAACTAATATGACAACTTCTGTGTTATATAATATAGCTAATATGACAACTTCTGTGTCATATAATATAACTAATATGACAACTTCTGTGTCATATAATATAACTAATATGACAACTTCTCTGTCATATAATATAGCTAATATGACAACTTCTGTGTTATATTATATAGCTAATATGACAACTTCTGTGTTATATAATATAACTAATATGGCAACCTCTATGTTATATTATATAACTTATATGACAACTTCTGTGCTATATAATATAACTAATATGACAATTTCTGTGTTATATAATATAACTAATATGACAATTTCTGTGTCATATAATATAACTAATATGACAACTTCTGTGTTATATAATATAGCTAATATGACAACTTCTGTGTTATATAATATGACTAATATGACAACTTCTGTGTTACATAATATAGCTAATATGACAACTTCTCTGTTATATAATATAACTAATATGACAACTTCTGTGTTATATAATATAACTAATATGACAACTTCTGTGTTATATAATATGACTAATATGACAACTTCTGTGTTACATAATATAGCTAATATGACAACTTCTGTGTTATATAATATAACTAATATGACAACTTCTGTGTTATCTAATATGACTAATATGACAACTTCTGTCCTATATAATATGACTAATATGACAATTTCTGTGTTATATAATATAACTAATATGACAACTTCTGTGTTATATAATATAACTAATATGACAACTTCTGTGTTATATAATATAACTAATATGACAACTTCTGTGTGATATAATATAACTAATATGACAACTTCTGTGTTATATAATATAACTTATATGACAACTTCTGTGTTGTATAATATGACAACTTCTGTGTGATATAATATAACTAATATGACAACTTCTGTGTTATATAATATAACTAATATGACACCTTCTGTGTTATATAATATAACTAATATGACAACTTCTGTGTTATACAATATAACTAATATGACAACATCTGTGTTATATAATATAACTAATATGACAACTTCTGTGTTATATAATATAGCTAATATGACAACTTCTGTGTTATATAATATAACTAATATGACAATTTCTGTGCTATATAATATATCTAATATGACAACTTCTGTGTTATATAATATAACTAATATGACAACTTCTGTGTTATATAATATGACTAATATAACAACTTCTGTGTTATACAATATAACTAATATGACAACTTCTGTGTTATCTAATATGACTAATATGACAACTTCTGTCCTATATAATATGACTAATATGACAATTTCTGTGTAATATAATATAACTAATATGACAACTTCTGTGTTATATAATATAACTAATATGATAACTTCTGTGTTATATAATATAACTAATATGACAACTTCTGTGTGATATAATATAACTAATATGACAACTTCTGTGTTATATAATATAACTAATATGACAACTTCTGTGTTGTATAATATGACAACTTCTGTGTGATATAATATAACTAATATGACAACTTCTGTGTTATATAATATAACTAATATGACACCTTCTGTGTTATATAATATAACTAATATGACAACTTCTGTGTTATATAATATAACTAATATGACAACTTCTGTGTTATACAATATAACTAATATGACAACATCTGTGTTATATAATATAACTAATATGACAACTTCTGTGTTATATAATATAGCTAATATGACAACTTCTGTGTTATATAATATAACTAATATGACAATTTCTGTGTTGTATAATATACCTAGAATGACAACTTCTGTGTAATATAATATGACTAATATTACAACTTCTGTATTATATAATTTTACTAATATGACAACTTATGTGTTATATAATATTGCTAATATGACAACCTCTATGTTATATAATATAGCTAATATGACAACTTCTGTGTTATATAATATGACTAATATGACAACTTCTGTGTTATATAATATAGCTAATATGACAACTTCTGTGTTATATAATATAACTAATATGACAACTTCTGTGTTATATAATATAATTAATATGACAACTTCTGTGTTATATAATATGACTAATATGACAACTTCTGTGTTATATAATATAACTAATATGGCAACTTCTGTGTTATATAATATAACTAATATGGCAACTTCTGTGTTATACAATATAACTAATATGACAACTTCTGTGTTATATAATATAACTAATATGACAACTTCCTTGTTATATAATATAACTAATATGACAACTTCTGTGTTATATAATATAACTAATATGACAAGTTCTGTGTTATATAATATAACTAATATGACAACTTCTGTGTTATATAATATGACTAATATGACAACTTCTGTGTTATATAATATAGCTAATATGACAACTTCAGTGTAATATAATATAGCTATTATGACAACTTCTGTGTTATATAATATAACTAATATGACAATTTCTGTGTTATATAATATATCTAATATGACAACTTCTGTGTTATATAATATAACTAATATGACAACTTCTGTGTTATGTAAAATAACTAATATGATAACTTCTGTATTATATAATATGACTAATATGACAACTTCTGTGTTATATAATATAACTAATATGACAACTTCTGTGTTATATAGTATAACTAATATGACAACTTCTGTGTTATATAATATAACTAATATGACAACTTCTGTGTTACATAATATAACTAATATGAAAACTCCTGTGGTATATAATATAACTAATATGACAAATTCTGTGTTATATAATATAACTAATATGACAACTTCTGTGTTATATAATATAGCTAATATGACAACTTCTGTGCTATATAGTATAACTAATATGACAACTTCTGTGTTATATAATATAGCTAATATGACAACTTCTCTGTTATATAATATAACTAATATGACAACTTTTGTGTTATACAATATAACTAATATGACAACTTCTGTGTTATATAATATAACAAATATGACAACTTCTGTGTTATATAATATAACTAATATGGCAACTTCTGTGTTATACAATATAACTAATATGACAACTTCTGTGTTATATAATATAACTAATATGACAACTTCTGTATTATATAAAATGACTAATATGATAATTTCTGTATTATATAATATAACTAATATGACAACTTCTGTGATATATAATATGACTAATATGACAACTTCTGTGTTATATAATATAACTAATATGACAACTTCTGTGTTATATAATATAGCTAATATGACAACTTCTGTGTATTATAATATAGCTAATATGACAACTTCTGTGTTATATAGTATAACTAATATGACAACTTCTGTGTTATATAATATAACTAATATGACAACTTCTGTGTTATATAATATAACTAATATGACAACTTCTGTGCTATACAATATAACTAATATGACAACTTGTGTTATATAATATGACTAATATGACAACTTCTGTGTTATATAATATAACTAATATGACAACTTCTGTGTTATATAATATGACTAATATGACTACTTCTGTGTTATATAATATGACTAATATGACAATCTCTATGTTATATAATATTGCTAATATGACAACTTCTGTGTTATATAATATAACTAATATGACAACTTCTGTGTTATATAATATGACTAATATGACAACTTCTGTGTTATACAATATAACTAATATGACAACTTATGTGTTATATAATATAACTAATATGACAACTTCTGTGTTATATAATATGACTAATATGACAACTTCTGTGTTACATAATATAGCTAATATGACAACTTCTATGTTATATAATATAACTAATATGACAACTTCTGTGTTATATAATATAACTAACATGACAACTTCTGTGTTATATAATATAACTAATATGACAACTTCTGTGTTATATAATATGACTAATATGACAACTTCTGTGTTATATAATATAGCTAATATGACAACTTCCTTGTTATATAATATAACTAATATGACAACTTCTGTGTTATATAATATAACTAATATGAAAAGTTCTGTGTTATATAATATAACTAATATGACAACTTCTGTGTTATATAATATGACTAATATGACAACTTCTGTGTTATATAATATAGCTAATATGACAACTTCTGTGTTATATAATATAGCTAATATGACAACTTCTGTGTTATATAATATAACTAATATGACAATTTCTGTGTTATATAATATATCTAATATGAGAACTTCTGTGCTATATAATATAACTAATATGACAACTTCTGTGTTATATAAAATAACTAAAATGATAACTTCTGTATTATATAATATGACTAATATGACAACTTCTGTGTTATATAATATAACTAATATGACAATGTCTGTGTTATATAATATAACTAATATGACAACTTCTGTGTTATATAATATAACTAATATGACAACTTCTGTGTTATATAATATAACTAATATGACAACTTCTGTGTTATATAATATAGCTAATATGACAATTTCTGTGTCATATAATATAACTAATATGACAACTTCTGTGTTATATGATATAATTAATATGACAACTTCTGTGTTATATAATATAACTAATATGACAACTTTTGTGTTATATTATATAACTAATATGACAACTTCTGTGCTATATAATATAACTAATATGACAACTTCTGTGTCATATAATATAACTAATATGACAACTTCTGTGTTATATAATATAGCTAATATGACAACTTCTGTGTCATATAATATAACTAATATGACAACTTCTGTGTCATATAATATAACTAATATGACAACTTCTCTGTCATATAATATAGCTAATATGACAACTTCTGTGTTATATTATATAGCTAATATGACAACTTCTGTATTATATAATATAACTAATATGGCAACCTCTATGTTATATTATATAACTTATATGACAACTTCTGTGCTATATAATATAACTAATATGACAATTTCTGTGTTATATAATATAACTAATATGACAATTTCTGTGTCATATAATATAACTAATATGACAACTTCTGTGTTATATTATATAGCTAATATGACAACTTCTGTGTTATATAATATGACTAATATGACAACTTCTGTGTTACATAATATAGCTAATATGACAACTTCTGTGTTATATAATATAACTAATATGACAACTTCTGTGTTATATAATATAACTAATATGACAACTTCTGTGTTATATAATATGACTAATATGACAATTTCTGTGTTACATAATATAGCTAATATGACAACTTCTGTGTTATATAATATAACTAATATGACAACTTCTCTGTTATCTAATATGACTAATATGACAACTTCTGTCCTATATAATATGACTAATATGACAATTTCTGTGTTATATAATATAACTAATATGACAACTTCTGTGTTATATAATATAACTAATATGACAACTTCTGTGTTATATAATATAACTAATATGACAACTTCTGTGTGATATAATATAACTAATATGACAACTTCTGTGTTATATAATATGACTTATATGACAACTTCTGTGTTGTATAATATGACAACTTCTGTGTGATATAATATAACTAATATGACAACTTCTGTGTTATATAATATAACTAATATGACACCTTCTGTGTTATATAATATAACTAATATGACAACTTCTGTGTTATATAATATAACTAATATGACAACTTCTGTGTTATACAATATAACTAATATGACAACATCTGTGTTATATAATATAACTAATATGACAACTTCTGTGTTATATAATATAACTAATATGACAATTTCTGTGCTATATAATATATCTAATATGACAACTTCTGTGTTATATAATATAACTAATATGACAACTTCTGTGTTATATAATATGACTAATATGACAACTTCTGTGTTATACAATATAACTAATATGACAACTTCTGTGTTATCTAATATGACTAATATGACAACTTCTGTCCTATATAATATGACTAATATGACAATTTCTGTGTTATATAATATAACTAATATGACAACTTCTGTGTTATATAATATAACTAATATGACAACTTCTGTGTTATATAATATAACTAATATGACAACTTCTGTGTGATATAATATAACTAATATGACAACTTCTGTGTTATATAATATAACTAATATGACAACTTCTGTGTTGTATAATATGACAACTTCTGTGTTATATAATATAACTAATATGACAACTTCTGTGTTATATAATATAACTAATATGACACCTTCTGTGTTATATAATATAACTAATATGACAACTTCTGTGTTATATAATATAACTAATATGACAACTTCTGTGTTATACAATATAACTAATATGACAACATCTGTGTTATATAATATAACTAATATGACAACTTCTGTGTTATATAATATAGCTAATATGACAACTTCTGTGTTATATAATATAACTAATATGACAATTTCTGTGTTGTATAATATACCTAGAATGACAACTTCTGTGTTATATAATATGACTAATATTACAACTTCTGTATTATATAATTTTACTAATATGACAACTTCTGTGTTATATAATATTGCTAATATGACAACCTCTATGTTATATAATATAGCTAATATGACAACTTCTGTGTTATATAATATGACTAATATGACAACTTCTGTGTTATATAATATAGCTAATATGACAACTTCTGTGTTATATAATATAACTAATATGACAACTTCTGTGTTATATAATATAATTAATATGACAACTTCTGTGTTATATATTATGACTAATATGACAACTTCTGTGTTATATAATATAACTAATATGGCAACTTCTGTGTTATATAATATAACTAATATGGCAACTTCTGTGTTATACAATATAACTAATATGACAACTTCTGTGTTATATAATATAACTAATATGACAACTTCTGTGTTATATAATATGACTAATATGACAACTTCTATGTTATATAATATTGCTAATATGACAACTTCTGTGTTATATAATATGACTAATATGACAATCTCTATGTTATATAATATTGCTAATATGACAACTTCTGTGTTATATAATATAACTAATATGACAACTTCTCTATTATATAATATGACTAATATGACAACTTCTGTGTTATACAATATAACTAATATGACAACTTCTGTTATATACAATATAACTAATATGACAACTTCTGTGTTATATAATATGACTAATATGACAACTTCTGTGTTACAAAATATAGCCAATATGACAACTTCTGTGTTATATAATATAACTAATATGACAACTTCCTTGTTATATAATATAACTAATATGACAACTTCTGTGTTATATAATATAACTAATATGACAAGTTCTGTGTTATATAATATAACTAATATGACAACTTCTGTGTTATATAATATGACTAATATGACAACTTCTGTGTTATATAATATAGCTAATATGACAACTTCTGTGTTATATAATATAGCTAATATGACAACTTTTGTGTTATATAATATAACTAATATGACAACTTCTGTGTTATATAATATAGCTAATATGACAACTTCTGTGTTATATAATATAACTAATATGACAACTTCTGTGTTATATAATATAGTTAATATGACAACTTCTGTGTTATATATTATGACTAATATGACAACTTCTGTGTTATATAATATAACTAATATGGCAACTTCTGTGTTATATAATATAACTAATATGGCAACTTCTGTGTTATACAATATAACTAATATGACAACTTCTGTGTTATATAATATAACTAATATGACAACTTCTGTGTTATATAATATGACTAATATGACAACTTCTATGTTATATAATATTGCTAATATGACAACTTCTGTGTTATATAATATGACTAATATGACAATCTCTATGGTATATAATATTGCTAATATGACAACTTCTGTGTTATACAATATAACTAATATGACAACTTCTGTGTTATATAATATAACAAATATGACAACTTCTGTGTTATATAATATAACTAATATGGCAACTTCTGTGTTATACAATATAACTAATATGACAACTTCTGTGCTATATAATATAACTAATATGACAACTTCTGTATTATATAAAATGACTAATATGATAATTTCTGTATTATATAATATAACTAATATGACAACTTCTGTGATATATAATATGACTAATATGACAACTTCTGTGTTATATAATATAACTAATATGACAACTTCTGTGTTATATAATATAGCTAATATGACAACTTCTGTGTATTATAATATAGCTAATATGACAACTTCTGTGTTATATAGTATAACTAATATGACAACTTCTGTGTTATATAATATAACTAATATGACAACTTCTGTGTTATATAATATAACTAATATGACAACTTCTGTGCTATACAATATAACTAATATGACAACTTGTGTTATATAATATGACTAATATGACAACTTCTGTGTTATATAATATAACTAATATGACAACTTCTGTGTTATATAATATGACTAATATGACTACTTCTGTGTTATATAATATGACTAATATGACAATCTCTATGTTATATAATATTGCTAATATGACAACTTCTGTGCTATATAATATAACTAATATGACAACTTCTGTGTTATATAATATGACTAATATGACAACTTCTGTGTTATACAATATAACTAATATGACAACTTATGTGTTATATAATATAACTAATATGACAACTTCTGTGTTATATAATATGACTAATATGACAACTTCTGTGTTACATAATATAGCTAATATGACAACTTCTGTGTTATATAATATAACTAATATGACAACTTCTGTGTTATATAATATAACTAACATGACAACTTCTGTGTTATATAATATAACTAATATGACAACTTCTGTGTTATATAATATGACTAATATGACAACTTCTGTGTTATATAATTTAGCTAATATGACAACTTCCTTGTTATATAATATAACTAATATGACAACTTCTGTGTTATATAATATAACTAATATGAAAAGTTCTGTGTTATATAATATAACTAATATGACAACTTCTGTGTTATATAATATGACTAATATGACAACTTCTGTGTTATATAATATAGCTAATATGACAACTTCTGTGTTATATAATATAGCTAATGTGACAACTTCTGTGTTATATAATATAACTAATATGACAATTTCTGTGTTATATAATATATCTAATATGACAACTTCTGTGTTATATAATATAACTAATATGACAACTTCTGTGTTATATAAAATAACTAAAATGATAACTTCTGTATTATATAATATGACTAATATGACAACTTCTGTGTTATATAATATAATTAATATGACAATGTCTGTGTTGTATAATATAACTAATATGACAACTTCTGTGTTATATAATATAACTAATATGACAACTTCTGTGTTATATAATATAACTAATATGACAACTTCTGTGTTATATAATATAGCTAATATGACAATTTCTGTGTCATATAATATAACTAATATGACAACTTCTGTGTTATATGATATAATTAGTATGACAACTTCTGTGTTATATAATATAACTAATATGACAACTTCTGTGTTATATTATATAACTAATATGACAACTTCTGTGCTATATAATATAACTAATATGACAACTTCTGTGTTATATAATATAATTAATATGACAACTTCTGTGTCATATAATATAACTAATATGACAACTTCTGTGTTATATAATATAGCTAATATGACAACTTCTGTGTCATATAATATAACTAATATGACAACTTCTGTGTCATATAATATAACTAATATGACAACTTCTCTGTCATATAATATAGCTAATATGACAACTTCTGTGTTATATTATATAGCTAATATGACAACTTCTGTGTTATATAATATAACTAATATGGCAACCTCTATGTTATATTATATAACTTATATGACAACTTCTGTGCTATATAATATAACTAATATGACAATTTCTGTGTTATATAATATAACTAATATGACAATTTCTGTGTCATATAATATAACTAATATGACAACTTCTGTGTTATATAATATAGCTAATATGACAACTTCTGTGTTATATAATATGACTAATATGACAACTTATGTGTTACATAATATAGCTAATATGACAACTTCTCTGTTATATAATATAACTAATATGACAACTTCTGTTTTATATAATATAACTAATATGACAACTTCTGTGTTATATAATATGACTAATATGACAACTTCTGTGTTACATAATATAGCTAATATGACAACTTCTGTGTTATATAATATAACTAATATGACAACTTCTGTGTTATCTAATATGACTAATATGACAACTTCTGTCCTATATAATATGACTAATATGACAATTTCTGTGTTATATAATATAACTAATATGACAACTTCTGTGTTATATAATATAACTAATATGACAACTTCTGTGTTATATAATATAACTAATATGACAACTTCTGTGTGATATAATATAACTAATATGACAACTTCTGTGTTATATAATATAACTTATATGACAACTTCTGTGTTGTATAATATGACAACTTCTGTGTGATATAATATAACTAATATGACAACTTCTGTGTTATATAATATAACTAATATGACACCTTCTGTGTTATATAATATAACTAATATGACAACTTCTGTGTTATATAATATAACTAATATGACAACTTCTGTGTTATACAATATAACTAATATGACAACATCTGTGTTATATAATATAACTAATATGACAACTTCTGTGTTATATAATATAGCTAATATGACAACTTCTGTGTTATATAATATAACTAATATGACAATTTCTGTGCTATATAATATATCTAATATGACAACTTCTGTGTTATATAATATAACTAATATGACAACTTCTGTGTTATATAATATGACTAATATAACAACTTCTGTGTTATACAATATAACTAATATGACAACTTCTGTGTTATCTAATATGACTAATATGACAACTTCTGTCCTATATAATATGACTAATATGACAATTTCTGTGCTATATAATATAACTAATATGACAACTTCTGTGTTATATAATATAACTAATATGACAACTTCTGTGTTATATAATATAACTAATATGACAACTTCTGTGTGATATAATATAACTAATATGACAACTTCTGTGTTATATAATATAACTAATATGACAACTTCTGTGTTGTATAATATGACAACTTCTGTGTTATATAATATAACTAATATGACAACTTCTGTGTTATATAATATAACTAATATGACACCTTCTGTGTTATATAATATAACTAATATGACAACTTCTGTGTTATATAATATAACTAATATGACAACTTCTGTGTTATACAATATAACTAATATGACAACATCTGTGTTATATAATATAACTAATATGACAACTTCTGTGTTATATAATATAGCTAATATGACAACTTCTGTGTTATATAATATAACTAATATGACAATTTCTGTGTTGTATAATATACCTAGAATGACAACTTCTGTGTTATATAATATGACTAATATTACAACTTCTGTATTATATAATTTTACTAATATGACAACTTCTGTGTTATATAATATTGCTAATATGACAACCTCTATGTTATATAATATAACTAATATGACAACTTCTGTGTTATATAATATGACTAATATGACAACTTCTGTGTTATATAATATAGCTAATATGACAACTTCTGTGTTATATAATATAACTAATATGACAACTTCTGTGTTATATAATATAATTAATATGACAACTTCTGTGTTATATATTATGACTAATATGACAACTTCTGTGTTATATAATATAACTAATATGGCAACTTCTGTGTTATATAATATAACTAATATGGCAACTTCTGTGTTATACAATATAACTAATATGACAACTTCCTTGTTATATAATATAACTAATATGACAACTTCTGTGTTATATAATATAACTAATATGACAAGTTCTGTGTTATATAATATAACTAATATGACAACTTCTGTGTTATATAATATGACTAATATGACAACTTCTGTGTTATATAATATAGCTAATATGACAACTTCTGTGTTATATAATATAGCTAATATGACAACTTTTGTGTTATATAATATAACTAATATGACAACTTCTGTGTTATATAATATAGCTAATATGACAACTTCTGTGTTATATAATATAACTAATATGACAACTTCTGTGTTATATAATATAATTAATATGACAACTTCTGTGTTATATATTATGACTAATATGACAACTTCTGTGTTATATAATATAACTAATATGGCAACTTCTGTGTTATATAATATAACTAATATGGCAACTTCTGTGTTATACAATATAACTAATATGACAACTTCTGTGTTATATAATATAACTAATATGACAACTTCTGTGTTATATAATATGACTAATATGACAACTTCTATGTTATATAATATTGCTAATATGACAACTTCTGTGTTATATAATATGACTAATATGACAATCTCTATGTTATATAATATTGCTAATATGACAACTTCTGTGTTATACAATATAACTAATATGACAACTTCTGTGTTATATAATATAACAAATATGACAACTTCTGTGTTATATAATATAACTAATATGGCAACTTCTGTGTTATACAATATAACTAATATGACAACTTCTGTGTTATATAATATAACTAATATGACAACTTCTGTATTATATAAAATGACTAATATGATAATTTCTGTATTATATAATATAACTAATATGACAACTTCTGTGATATATAATATGACTAATATGACAACTTCTGTGTTATATAATATAACTAATATGACAACTTCTGTGTTATATAATATAGCTAATATGACAACTTCTGTGTATTATAATATAGCTAATATGACAACTTCTGTGTTATATAGTATAACTAATATGACAACTTCTGTGTTATATAATATAACTAATATGACAACTTCTGTGTTATATAATATAACTAATATGACAACTTGTGTGCTATACAATATAACTAATATGACAACTTGTGTTATATAATATGACTAATATGACAACTTCTGTGTTATATAATATAACTAATATGACAACTTCTGTGTTATATAATATGACTAATATGACTACTTCTGTGTTATATAATATGACTAATATGACAATCTCTATGTTATATAATATTGCTAATATGACAACTTCTGTGTTATATAATATAACTAATATGACAACTTCTGTGTTATATAATATGACTAATATGACAACTTCTGTGTTATACAATATAACTAATATGACAACTTATGTGTTATATAATATAACTAATATGACAACTTCTGTGTTATATAATATGACTAATATGACAACTTCTGTGTTACATAATATAGCTAATATGACAACTTCTGTGTTATATAATATAACTAATATGACAACTTCTGTGTTATATAATATAACTAACATGACAACTTCTGTGTTATATAATATAACTAATATGACAACTTCTGTGTTATATAATATGACTCATATGACAACTTCTGTGTTATATAATTTAGCTAATATGACAACTTCCTTGTTATATAATATAACTAATATGACAACTTCTGTGTTATATAATATAACTAATATGAAAAGTTCTGTGTTATATAATATAACTAATATGACAACTTCTGTGTTATATAATATGACTAATATGACAACTTCTGTGTTATATAATATAGCTAATATGACAACTTCTGTGTTATATAATATAGCTAATATGACAACTTTTGTGTTATATAATATAACTAATATGACAACTTCTGTGTTATATAATATAGCTAATATGACAACTTCTGTGTTATATAATATAACTAATATGACAACTTCTGTGTTATATAATATAGTTAATATGACAACTTCTGTGTTATATATTATGACTAATATGACAACTTCTGTGTTATATAATATAACTAATATGGCAACTTCTGTGTTATATAATATAACTAATATGGCAACTTCTGTGTTATACAATATAACTAATATGACAACTTCTGTGTTATATAATATAACTAATATGACAACTTCTGTGTTATATAATATGACTAATATGACAACTTCTATGTTATATAATATTGCTAATATGACAACTTCTGTGTTATATAATATGACTAATATGACAATCTCTATGGTATATAATATTGCTAATATGACAACTTCTGTGTTATACAATATAACTAATATGACAACTTCTGTGTTATATAATATAACAAATATGACAACTTCTGTGTTATATAATATAACTAATATGGCAACTTCTGTGTTATACAATATAACTAATATGACAACTTCTGTGCTATATAATATAACTAATATGACAACTTCTGTATTATATAAAATGACTAATATGATAATTTCTGTATTATATAATATAACTAATATGACAACTTCTGTGATATATAATATGACTAATATGACAACTTCTGTGTTATATAATATAACTAATATGACAACTTCTGTGTTATATAATATAGCTAATATGACAACTTCTGTGTATTATAATATAGCTAATATGACAACTTCTGTGTTATATAGTATAACTAATATGACAACTTCTGTGTTATATAATATAACTAATATGACAACTTCTGTGTTATATAATATAACTAATATGACAACTTCTGTGCTATACAATATAACTAATATGACAACTTGTGTTATATAATATGACTAATATGACAACTTCTGTGTTATATAATATAGCTAATATGACAATTTCTGTGTCATATAATATAACTAATATGACAACTTCTGTGTTATATGATATAATTAGTATGACAACTTCTGTGTTATATAATATAACTAATATGACAACTTCTGTGTTATATTATATAACTAATATGACAACTTCTGTGCTATATAATATAACTAATATGACAACTTCTGTGTTATATAATATAATTAATATGACAACTTCTGTGTCATATAATATAACTAATATGACAACTTCTGTGTTATATAATATAGCTAATATGACAACTTCTGTGTCATATAATATAACTAATATGACAACTTCTGTGTCATATAATATAACTAATATGACAACTTCTCTGTCATATAATATAGCTAATATGACAACTTCTGTGTTATATTATATAGCTAATATGACAACTTCTGTGTTATATAATATAACTAATATGGCAACCTCTATGTTATATTATATAACTTATATGACAACTTCTGTGCTATATAATATAACTAATATGACAATTTCTGTGTTATATAATATAACTAATATGACAATTTCTGTGTCATATAATATAACTAATATGACAACTTCTGTGTTATATAATATAGCTAATATGACAACTTCTGTGTTATATAATATGACTAATATGACAACTTATGTGTTACATAATATAGCTAATATGACAACTTCTCTGTTATATAATATAACTAATATGACAACTTCTGTTTTATATAATATAACTAATATGACAACTTCTGTGTTATATAATATGACTAATATGACAACTTCTGTGTTACATAATATAGCTAATATGACAACTTCTGTGTTATATAATATAACTAATATGACAACTTCTGTGTTATCTAATATGACTAATATGACAACTTCTGTCCTATATAATATGACTAATATGACAATTTCTGTGTTATATAATATAACTAATATGACAACTTCTGTGTTATATAATATAACTAATATGACAACTTCTGTGTTATATAATATAACTAATATGACAACTTCTGTGTGATATAATATAACTAATATGACAACTTCTGTGTTATATAATATAACTTATATGACAACTTCTGTGTTGTATAATATGACAACTTCTGTGTGATATAATATAACTAATATGACAACTTCTGTGTTATATAATATAACTAATATGACACCTTCTGTGTTATATAATATAACTAATATGACAACTTCTGTGTTATATAATATAACTAATATGACAACTTCTGTGTTATACAATATAACTAATATGACAACATCTGTGTTATATAATATAGCTAATATGACAACTTCTGTGTTATATAATATAGCTAATATGACAACTTCTGTGTTATATAATATAACTAATATGACAATTTCTGTGCTATATAATATATCTAATATGACAACTTCTGTGTTATATAATATAACTAATATGACAACTTCTGTGTTATATAATATGACTAATATAACAACTTCTGTGTTATACAATATAACTAATATGACAACTTCTGTGTTATCTAATATGACTAATATGACAACTTCTGTCCTATATAATATGACTAATATGACAATTTCTGTGCTATATAATATAACTAATATGACAACTTCTGTGTTATATAATATAACTAATATGACAACTTCTGTGTTATATAATATAACTAATATGACAACTTCTGTGTGATATAATATAACTAATATGACAACTTCTGTGTTATATAATATAACTAATATGACAACTTCTGTGTTGTATAATATGACAACTTCTGTGTTATATAATATAACTAATATGACAACTTCTGTGTTATATAATATAACTAATATGACACCTTCTGTGTTATATAATATAACTAATATGACAACTTCTGTGTTATATAATATAACTAATATGACAACTTCTGTGTTATACAATATAACTAATATGACAACATCTGTGTTATATAATATAACTAATATGACAACTTCTGTGTTATATAATATAGCTAATATGACAACTTCTGTGTTATATAATATAACTAATATGACAATTTCTGTGTTGTATAATATACCTAGAATGACAACTTCTGTGTTATATAATATGACTAATATTACAACTTCTGTATTATATAATTTTACTAATATGACAACTTCTGTGTTATATAATATTGCTAATATGACAACCTCTATGTTATATAATATAACTAATATGACAACTTCTGTGTTATATAATATAGCTAATATGACAACTTCTGTGTTATATAATATAACTAATATGACAACTTCTGTGTTATATAATATAATTAATATGACAACTTCTGTGTTATATATTATGACTAATATGACAACTTCTGTGTTATATAATATAACTAATATGGCAACTTCTGTGTTATATAATATAACTAATATGGCAACTTCTGTGTTATACAATATAACTAATATGACAACTTCCTTGTTATATAATATAACTAATATGACAACTTCTGTGTTATATAATATAACTAATATGACAAGTTCTGTGTTATATAATATAACTAATATGACAACTTCTGTGTTATATAATATGACTAATATGACAACTTCTGTGTTATATAATATAGCTAATATGACAACTTCTGTGTTATATAATATAGCTAATATGACAACTTTTGTGTTATATAATATAACTAATATGACAACTTCTGTGTTATATAATATAGCTAATATGACAACTTCTGTGTTATATAATATAACTAATATGACAACTTCTGTGTTATATAATATAATTAATATGACAACTTCTGTGTTATATATTATGACTAATATGACAACTTCTGTGTTATATAATATAACTAATATGGCAACTTCTGTGTTATATAATATAACTAATATGGCAACTTCTGTGTTATACAATATAACTAATATGACAACTTCCTTGTTATATAATATAACTAATATGACAACTTCTGTGTTATATAATATAACTAATATGACAAGTTCTGTGTTATATAATATAACTAATATGACAACTTCTGTGTTATATAATATGACTAATATGACAACTTCTGTGTTATATAATATAGCTAATATGACAACTTCTGTGTTATATAATATAGCTAATATGACAACTTTTGTGTTATATAATATAACTAATATGACAACTTCTGTGTTATATAATATAGCTAATATGACAACTTCTGTGTTATATAATATAACTAATATGACAACTTCTGTGTTATATAATATAATTAATATGACAACTTCTGTGTTATATATTATGACTAATATGACAACTTCTGTGTTATATAATATAACTAATATGGCAACTTCTGTGTTATATAATATAACTAATATGGCAACTTCTGTGTTATACAATATAACTAATATGACAACTTCTGTGTTATATAATATAACTAATATGACAACTTCTGTGTTATATAATATGACTAATATGACAACTTCTATGTTATATAATATTGCTAATATGACAACTTCTCTGTTATATAATATGACTAATATGACAATCTCTATGTTATATAATATTGCTAATATGACAACTTCTGTGTTATACAATATAACTAATATGACAACTTCTGTGTTATATAATATAACAAATATGACAACTTCTGTGTTATATAATATAACTAATATGGCAACTTCTGTGTTATACAATATAACTAATATGACAACTTCTGTGTTATATAATATAACTAATATGACAACTTCTGTATTATATAAAATGACTAATATGATAATTTCTGTATTATATAATATAACTAATATGACAACTTCTGTGATATATAATATGACTAATATGACAACTTCTGTGTTATATAATATAACTAATATGACAACTTCTGTGTTATATAATATAGCTAATATGACAACTTCTGTGTATTATAATATAGCTAATATGACAACTTCTGTGTTATATAGTATAACTAATATGACAACTTCTGTGTTTTATAATATAACTAATATGACAACTTCTGTGTTATATAATATAACTAATATGACAACTTGTGTGCTATACAATATAACTAATATGACAACTTGTGTTATATAATATGACTAATATGACAACTTCTGTGTTATATAATATAACTAATATGACAACTTCTGTGTTATATAATATGACTAATATGACTACTTCTGTGTTATATAATATGACTAATATGACAATCTCTATGTTATATAATATTGCTAATATGACAACTTCTGTGTTATATAATATAACTAATATGACAACTTCTGTGTTATATAATATGACTAATATGACAACTTCTGTGTTATACAATATAACTAATATGACAACTTATGTGTTATATAATATAACTAATATGACAACTTCTGTGTTATATAATATGACTAATATGACAACTTCTGTGTTACATAATATAGCTAATATGACAACTTCTGTGTTATATAATATAACTAATATGACAACTTCTGTGTTATATAATATAACTAACATGACAACTTCTGTGTTATATAATATAACTAATATGACAACTTCTGTGTTATATAATATGACTCATATGACAACTTCTGTGTTATATAATTTAGCTAATATGACAACTTCCTTGTTATATAATATAACTAATATGACAACTTCTGTGTTATATAATATAACTAATATGAAAAGTTCTGTGTTATATAATATAACTAATATGACAACTTCTGTGTTATATAATATGACTAATATGACAACTTCTGTGTTATATAATATAGCTAATATGACAACTTCTGTGTTATATAATATAGCTAATATGACAACTTTTGTGTTATATAATATAACTAATATGACAACTTCTGTGTTATATAATATAGCTAATATGACAACTTCTGTGTTATATAATATAACTAATATGACAACTTCTGTGTTATATAATATAGTTAATATGACAACTTCTGTGTTATATATTATGACTAATATGACAACTTCTGTGTTATATAATATAACTAATATGGCAACTTCTGTGTTATATAATATAACTAATATGGCAACTTCTGTGTTATACAATATAACTAATATGACAACTTCTGTGTTATATAATATAACTAATATGACAACTTCTGTGTTATATAATATGACTAATATGACAACTTCTATGTTATATAATATTGCTAATATGACAACTTCTGTGTTATATAATATGACTAATATGACAATCTCTATGGTATATAATATTGCTAATATGACAACTTCTGTGTTATACAATATAACTAATATGACAACTTCTGTGTTATATAATATAACAAATATGACAACTTCTGTGTTATATAATATAACTAATATGGCAACTTCTGTGTTATACAATATAACTAATATGACAACTTCTGTGCTATATAATATAACTAATATGACAACTTCTGTATTATATAAAATGACTAATATGATAATTTCTGTATTATATAATATAACTAATATGACAACTTCTGTGATATATAATATGACTAATATGACAACTTCTGTGTTATATAATATAACTAATATGACAACTTCTGTGTTATATAATATAGCTAATATGACAACTTCTGTGTATTATAATATAGCTAATATGACAACTTCTGTGTTATATTGTATAACTAATATGACAACTTCTGTGTTATATAATATAACTAATATGACAACTTCTGTGTTATATAATATAACTAATATGACAACTTCTGTGCTATACAATATAACTAATATGACAACTTGTGTTATATAATATGACTAATATGACAACTTCTGTGTTATATAATATAACTAATATGACAACTTCTGTGTTATATAATATGACTAATATGACTACTTCTGTGTTATATAATATGACTAATATGACAATCTCTATGTTATATAATATTGCTAATATGACAACTTCTGTGCTATATAATATAACTAATATGACAACTTCTGTGTTATATAATATGACTAATATGACAACTTCTGTGTTATACAATATAACTAATATGACAACTTATGTGTTATATAATATAACTAATATGACAACTTCTGTGTTATATAATATGACTAATATGACAACTTCTGTGTTACATAATATAGCTAATATGACAACTTCTGTGTTATATAATATAACTAATATGACAACTTCTGTGTTATATAATATAACTAACATGACAACTTCTGTGTTATATAATATAACTAATATGACAACTTCTGTGTTATATAATATGACTAATATGACAACTTCTGTGTTATATAATTTAGCTAATATGACAACTTCCTTGTTATATAATATAACTAATATGACAACTTCTGTGTTATATAATATAACTAATATGAAAAGTTCTGTGTTATATAATATAACTAATATGACAACTTCTGTGTTATATAATATGACTAATATGACAACTTCTGTGTTATATAATATAGCTAATATGACAACTTCTGTGTTATATAATATAGCTAATGTGACAACTTCTGTGTTATATAATATAACTAATATGACAATTTCTGTGTTATATAATATATCTAATATGACAACTTCTGTGTTATATAATATAACTAATATGACAACTTCTGTGTTATATAAAATAACTAAAATGATAACTTCTGTATTATATAATATGACTAATATGACAACTTCTGTGTTATATAATATAATTAATATGACAATGTCTGTGTTATATAATATAACTAATATGACAACTTCTGTGTTATATAATATAACTAATATGACAACTTCTGTGTTATATAATATAACTAATATGACAACTTCTGTGTTATATAATATAGCTAATATGACAATTTCTGTGTCATATAATATAACTAATATGACAACTTCTGTGTTATATGATATAATTAGTATGACAACTTCTGTGTTATATAATATAACTAATATGACAACTTCTGTGTTATATTATATAACTAATATGACAACTTCTGTGCTATATAATATAACTAATATGACAACTTCTGTGTTATATAATATAATTAATATGACAACTTCTGTGTCATATAATATAACTAATATGACAACTTCTGTGTTATATAATATAGCTAATATGACAACTTCTGTGTCATATAATATAACTAATATGACAACTTCTGTGTCATATAATATAACTAATATGACAACTTCTCTGTCATATAATATAGCTAATATGACAACTTCTGTGTTATATTATATAGCTAATATGACAACTTCTGTGTTATATAATATAACTAATATGGCAACCTCTATGTTATATTATATAACTTATATGACAACTTCTGTGCTATATAATATAACTAATATGACAATTTCTGTGTTATATAATATAACTAATATGACAATTTCTGTGTCATATAATATAACTAATATGACAACTTCTGTGTTATATAATATAGCTAATATGACAACTTCTGTGTTATATAATATGACTAATATGACAACTTATGTGTTACATAATATAGCTAATATGACAACTTCTCTGTTATATAATATAACTAATATGACAACTTCTGTTTTATATAATATAACTAATATGACAACTTCTGTGTTATATAATATGACTAATATGACAACTTCTGTGTTACATAATATAGCTAATATGACAACTTCTGTGTTATATAATATAACTAATATGACAACTTCTGTGTTATCTAATATGACTAATATGACAACTTCTGTCCTATATAATATGACTAATATGACAATTTCTGTGTTATATAATATAACTAATATGACAACTTCTGTGTTATATAATATAACTAATATGACAACTTCTGTGTTATATAATATAACTAATATGACAACTTCTGTGTGATATAATATAACTAATATGACAACTTCTGTGTTATATAATATAACTTATATGACAACTTCTGTGTTGTATAATATGACAACTTCTGTGTGATATAATATAACTAATATGACAACTTCTGTGTTATATAATATAACTAATATGACACCTTCTGTGCTATATAATATAACTAATATGACAACTTCTGTGTTATATAATATAACTAATATGACAACTTCTGTGTTATACAATATAACTAATATTACAACATCTGTGTTATATAATATAACTAATATGACAACTTCTGTGTTATATAATATAGCTAATATGACAACTTCTGTGTTATATAATATAACTAATATGACAATTTCTGTGCTATATAATATATCTAATATGACAACTTCTGTGTTATATAATATAACTAATATGACAACTTCTGTGTTATATAATATGACTAATATAACAACTTCTGTGTTATACAATATAACTAATATGACAACTTCTGTGTTATCTAATATGACTAATATGACAACTTCTGTCCTATATAATATGACTAATATGACAATTTCTGTGCTATATAATATAACTAATATGACAACTTCTGTGTTATATAATATAACTAATATGACAACTTCTGTGTTATATAATATAACTAATATGACAACTTCTGTGTGATATAATATAACTAATATGACAACTTCTGTGTTATATAATATAACTAATATGACAACTTCTGTGTTGTATAATATGACAACTTCTGTGTTATATAATATAACTAATATGACAACTTCTGTGTTATATAATATAACTAATATGACACCTTCTGTGTTATATAATATAACTAATATGACAACTTCTGTGTTATATAATATAACTAATATGACAACTTCTGTGTTATACAATATAACTAATATGACAACATCTGTGTTATATAATATAACTAATATGACAACTTCTGTGTTATATAATATAGCTAATATGACAACTTCTGTGTTATATAATATAACTAATATGACAATTTCTGTGTTGTATAATATACCTAGAATGACAACTTCTGTGTTATATAATATGACTAATATTACAACTTCTGTATTATATAATTTTACTAATATGACAACTTCTGTGTTATATAATATTGCTAATATGACAACCTCTATGTTATATAATATAACTAATATGACAACTTCTGTGTTATATAATATGACTAATATGACAACTTCTGTGTTATATAATATAGCTAAAATACAACTTCTGTGTTATATAATATAACTAATATGACAACTTCTGTGTTATATAATATAATTAATATGACAACTTCTGTGTTATATATTATGACTAATATGACAACTTCTGTGTTATATAATATAACTAATATGGCAACTTCTGTGTTATATAATATAACTAATATGGCAACTTCTGTGTTATACAATATAACTAATATGACAACTTCCTTGTTATATAATATAACTAATATGACAACTTCTGTGTTATATAATATAACTAATATGACAAGTTCTGTGTTATATAATATAACTAATATGACAACTTCTGTGTTATATAATATGACTAATATGACAACTTCTGTGTTATATAATATAGCTAATATGACAACTTCTGTGTTATATAATATAGCTAATATGACAACTTTTGTGTTATATAATATAACTAATATGACAACTTCTGTGTTATATAATATAGCTAATATGACAACTTCTGTGTTATATAATATAACTAATATGACAACTTCTGTGTTATATAATATAATTAATATGACAACTTCTGTGTTATATATTATGACTAAAATGACAACTTCTGTGTTATATAATATAACTAATATGGCAACTTCTGTGTTATATAATATAACTAATATGGCAACTTCTGTGTTATACAATATAACTAATATGACAACTTCTGTGTTATATAATATAACTAATATGACAACTTCTGTGTTATATAATATGACTAATATGACAACTTCTATGTTATATAATATTGCTAATATGACAACTTCTGTGTTATATAATATGACTAATATGACAATCTCTATGTTATATAATATTGCTAATATGACAACTTCTGTGTTATACAATATAACTAATATGACAACTTCTGTGTTATATAATATAACAAATATGACAACTTCTGTGTTATATAATATAACTAATATGGCAACTTCTGTGTTATACAATATAACTAATATGACAACTTCTGTGTTATATAATATAACTAATATGACAACTTCTGTATTATATAAAATGACTAATATGATAATTTCTGTATTATATAATATAACTAATATGACAACTTCTGTGATATATAATATGACTAATATGACAACTTCTGTGTTATATAATATAACTAATATGACAACTTCTGTGTTATATAATATAGCTAATATGACAACTTCTGTGTATTATAATATAGCTAATATGACAACTTCTGTGTTATATAGTATAACTAATATGACAACTTCTGTGTTATATAATATAACTAATATGACAACTTCTGTGTTATATAATATAACTAATATGACAACTTGTGTGCTATACAATATAACTAATATGACAACTTGTGTTATATAATATGACTAATATGACAACTTCTGTGTTATATAATATAACTAATATGACAACTTCTGTGTTATATAATATGACTAATATGACTACTTCTGTGTTATATAATATGACTAATATGACAATCTCTATGTTATATAATATTGCTAATATGACAACTTCTGTGTTATATAATATAACTAATATGACAACTTCTGTGTTATATAATATGACTAATATGACAACTTCTGTGTTATACAATATAACTAATATGACAACTTATGTGTTATATAATATAACTAATATGACAACTTCTGTGTTATATAATATGACTAATATGACAACTTCTGTGTTACATAATATAGCTAATATGACAACTTCTGTGTTATATAATATAACTAATATGACAACTTCTGTGTTATATAATATAACTAACATGACAACTTCTGTGTTATATAATATAACTAATATGACAACTTCTGTGTTATATAATATGACTCATATGACAACTTCTGTGTTATATAATTTAGCTAATATGACAACTTCCTTGTTATATAATATAACTAATATGACAACTTCTGTGTTATATAATATAACTAATATGAAAAGTTCTGTGTTATATAATATAACTAATATGACAACTTCTGTGTTATATAATATGACTAATATGACAACTTCTGTGTTATATAATATAGCTAATATGACAACTTCTGTGTTATATAATATAGCTAATGTGACAACTTCTGTGTTATATAATATAACTAATATGACAATTTCTGTGTTATATAATATATCTAATATGACAACTTCTGTGTTATATAATATAACTAATATGACAACTTCTGTGTTATATAAAATAACTAAAATGATAACTTCTGTATTATATAATATGACTAATATGACAACTTCTGTGTTATATAATATAATTAATATGACAATGTCTGTGTTATATAATATAACTAATATGACAACTTCTGTGTTATATAATATAACTAATATGACAACTTCTGTGTTATATAATATAACTAATATGACAACTTCTGTGTTATATAATATAGCTAATATGACAATTTCTGTGTCATATAATATAACTAATATGACAACTTCTGTGTTATATGATATAATTAGTATGACAACTTCTGTGTTATATAATATAACTAATATGACAACTTCTGTGTTATATTATATAACTAATATGACAACTTCTGTGCTATATAATATAACTAATATGACAACTTCTGTGTTATATAATATAATTAATATGACAACTTCTGTGTCATATAATATAACTAATATGACAACTTCTGTGTTATATAATATAGCTAATATGACAACTTCTGTGTCATATAATATAACTAATATGACAACTTCTGTGTCATATAATATAACTAATATGACAACTTCTCTGTCATATAATATAGCTAATATGACAACTTCTGTGTTATATTATATAGCTAATATGACAACTTCTGTGTTATATAATATAACTAATATGGCAACCTCTATGTTATATTATATAACTTATATGACAACTTCTGTGCTATATAATATAACTAATATGACAATTTCTGTGTTATATAATATAACTAATATGACAATTTCTGTGTCATATAATATAACTAATATGACAACTTCTGTGTTATATAATATAGCTAATATGACAACTTCTGTGTTATATAATATGACTAATATGACAACTTCTGTGTTACATAATATAGCTAATATGACAACTTCTCTGTTATATAATATAACTAATATGACAACTTCTGTGTTATATAATATAGCTAATATGACAACTTCTGTGTTATATAATATGACTAATATGACAACTTCTGTGTTACATAATATAGCTAATATGACAACTTCTGTGTTATATAATATAACTAATATGACAACTTCTGTGTTATCTAATATGACTAATATGACAACTTCTGTCCTATATAATATGACTAATATGACAATTTCTGTGTTATATAATATAACTAATATGACAACTTCTGTGTTATATAATATAACTAATATGACAACTTCTGTGTTATATAATATAACTAATATGACAACTTCTGTGTGATATAATATAACTAATATGACAACTTCTGTGTTATATAATATAACTTATATGACAACTTCTGTGTTGTATAATATGACAACTTCTGTGTGATATAATATAACTAATATGACAACTTCTGTGTTATATAATATAACTAATATGACAACTTCTGTGTTATATAATATAACTAATATGACACCTTCTGTGTTATATAATATAACTAATATGACAACTTCTGTGTTATATAATATAACTAATATGACAACTTCTGTGTTATACAATATAACTAATATGACAACATCTGTGTTATATAATATAACTAATATGACAACTTCTGTGTTATATAATATAGCTAATATGACAACTTCTGTGTTATATAATATAACTAATATGACAATTTCTGTGCTATATAATATATCTAATATGACAACTTCTGTGTTATATAATATAACTAATATGACAACTTCTGTGTTATATAATATGACTAATATAACAACTTCTGTGTTATACAATATAACTAATATGACAACTTCTGTGTTATCTAATATGACTAATATGACAACTTCTGTCCTATATAATATGACTAATATGACAATTTCTGTGTTATATAATATAACTAATATGACAACTTCTGTGTTATATAATATAACTAATATGACAACTTCTGTGTTATATAATATAACTAATATGACAACTTCTGTGTGATATAATATAACTAATATGACAACTTCTGTGTTATATAATATAACTAATATGACAACTTCTGTGTTGTATAATATGACAACTTCTGTGTTATATAATATAACTAATATGATAACTTCTGTGTTATATAATATAACTAATATGACACCTTCTGTGTTATATAATATAACTAATATGACAACTTCTGTGTTATATAATATAACTAATATGACAACTTCTGTGTTATACAATATAACTAATATGACAACATCTGTGTTATATAATATAACTAATATGACAACTTCTGTGTTATATAATATAGCTAATATGACAACTTCTGTGTTATATAATATAACTAATATGACAATTTTTGTGTTGTATAATATACCTAGAATGACAACTTCTGTGTTATATAATATGACTAATATTACAACTTCTGTATTATATAATTTTACTAATATGACAACTTCTGTGTTATATAATATTGCTAATATGACAACCTCTATGTTATATAATATAGCTAATATGACAACTTCTGTGTTATATAATATGACTAATATGACAACTTCTGTGTTATATAATATAGCTAATATGACAACTTCTGTGTTATATAATATAACTAATATGACAACTTCTGTGTTATATAATATAATTAATATGACAACTTCTGTGTTATATATTATGACTAATATGACAACTTCTGTGTTATATAATATAACTAATATGGCAACTTCTGTGTTATATAATATAACTAATATGACAACTTCTGTGTTATATAATATAACTAATATGACAACTTCTGTGTTATATAATATGACTAATATGACAACTTCTATGTTATATAATATTGCTAATATGACAACTTCTGTGTTATATAATATGACTAATATGACAATCTCTATGTTATATAATATTGCTAATATGACAACTTCTGTGTTATATAATATAACTAATATGACAACTTCTCTGTTATATAATATGACTAATATGACAACTTCTGTGTTATACAATATAACTAATATGACAACTTCTGTGTTATACAATATAACTAATATGACAACTTCTGTGTTACAAAATATAGCTAATATGACAACTTCTGTGTTATATAAAATAACTAATATGACAACTTCCTTGTTATATAATATAACTAATATGACAACTTCTGTGTTATATAATATAACTAATATGACAAGTTCTGTGTTATATAATATAACTAATATGACAACTTCTGTGTTATATAATATGACTAATATGACAACTTCTGTGTTATATAATATAGCTAATATGACAACTTCTGTGTTATATAATATAGCTAATATGACAACTTCTGTGTTATATAATATAACTAATATGACAACTTCTGTGTTATATAATATAGCTAATATGACAACTTCTGTGTTATATAATATAACTAATTTGACAACTTCTGTGTTATATAATATAATTAATATGACAACTTCTGTGTTATATATTATGACTAATATGACAACTTCTGTGTTATATAATATAACTAATATGGCAACTTCTGTGTTATATAATATAACTAATATGGCAACTTCTGTGTTATACAATATAACTAATATGACAACTTCTGTGTTATATAATATAACTAATATGACAACTTCTGTGTTATATAATATGACTAATATGACAACTTCTATGTTATATAATATTGCTAATATGACAACTTCTGTGTTATATAATATGACTAATATGACAATCTCTATGTTATATAATATTGCTAATATGACAACTTCTGTGTTATATAATATAACTAATATGACAACTTCTCTGTTATATAATATGACTAATATGACAACTTCTTTGTTATACAATATAACTAATATGACAACTTCTGTGTTATACAATATAACTAATATGACAACTTCTGTGTTATATAATATGACTAATATGACAACTTCTGTGTTACAAAATATAGCTAATATGACAACTTCTGTGTTATATAATATAACTAATATGACAACTTCCTTGTTATATAATATAACTAATATGACAACTTCTGTGTTATATAATATAACTAATATGACAACTTCTGTGTTATATAATATAACTAATATGACAACTTCTGTGTTATATAATATAACTAATATGACAACTTCTGTGTTATATAATATAGCTAATATGACAATTTCTGTGTCAGATAATATAACTAATATGACAACTTCTGTGTTATATGATATAATTAATATGACAACTTCTGTGTTATATAATATAACTAATATGACAACTTCTGTGTTATTTTATATAACTAATATGACAACTTCTGTGCTATATAATATAACTAATATGACAACTTCTGTGTTATATAATATAATTAATATGACAACTTCTGTGTCATATAATATAACTAATATGACACCTTCTGTGTTATATAATATAACTAATATGACAACTTCTGTGTTATATAATATAACTAATATGACAACTTCTGTGTTATACAATATAACTAATATGACAACATCTGTGTTATATAATATAACTAATATGACAACTTCTGTGTTATATAATATAGCTAATATGACAACTTCTGTGTTATATAATATAACTAATATGACAATTTCTGTGCTATATAATATATCTAATATGACAACTTCTGTGTTATATAATATAACTAATATGACAACTTCTGTGTTATATAATATGACTAATATAACAACTTCTGTGTTATACAATATAACTAATATGACAACTTCTGTGTTATCTAATATGACTAATATGACAACTTCTGTCCTATATAATATGACTAATATGACAATTTCTGTGTTATATAATATAACTAATATGACAACTTCTGTGTTATATAATATAACTAATATGACAACTTCTGTGTTATATAATATAACTAATATGACAACTTCTGTGTGATATAATATAACTAATATGACAACTTCTGTGTTATATAATATAACTAATATGACAACTTCTGTGTTGTATAATATGACAACTTCTGTGTTATATAATATAACTAATATGATAACTTCTGTGTTATATAATATAACTAATATGACACCTTCTGTGTTATATAATATAACTAATATGACAACTTCTGTGTTATATAATATAACTAATATGACAACTTCTGTGTTATACAATATAACTAATATGACAACATCTGTGTTATATAATATAACTAATATGACAACTTCTGTGTTATATAATATAGCTAATATGACAACTTCTGTGTTATATAATATAACTAATATGACAATTTTTGTGTTGTATAATATACCTAGAATGACAACTTCTGTGTTATATAATATGACTAATATTACAACTTCTGTATTATATAATTTTACTAATATGACAACTTCTGTGTTATATAATATTGCTAATATGACAACCTCTATGTTATATAATATAGCTAATATGACAACTTCTGTGTTATATAATATGACTAATATGACAACTTCTGTGTTATATAATATAGCTAATATGACAACTTCTGTGTTATATAATATAACTAATATGACAACTTCTGTGTTATATAATATAATTAATATGACAACTTCTGTGTTATATATTATGACTAATATGACAACTTCTGTGTTATATAATATAACTAATATGGCAACTTCTGTGTTATATAATATAACTAATATGACAACTTCTGTGTTATATAATATAACTAATATGACAACTTCTGTGTTATATAATATGACTAATATGACAACTTCTATGTTATATAATATTGCTAATATGACAACTTCTGTGTTATATAATATGACTAATATGACAATCTCTATGTTATATAATATTGCTAATATGACAACTTCTGTGTTATATAATATAACTAATATGACAACTTCTCTGTTATATAATATGACTAATATGACAACTTCTGTGTTATACAATATAACTAATATGACAACTTCTGTGTTATACAATATAACTAATATGACAACTTCTGTGTTACAAAATATAGCTAATATGACAACTTCTGTGTTATATAAAATAACTAATATGACAACTTCCTTGTTATATAATATAACTAATATGACAACTTCTGTGTTATATAATATAACTAATATGACAAGTTCTGTGTTATATAATATAACTAATATGACAACTTCTGTGTTATATAATATGACTAATATGACAACTTCTGTGTTATATAATATAGCTAATATGACAACTTCTGTGTTATATAATATAGCTAATATGACAACTTCTGTGTTATATAATATAACTAATATGACAACTTCTGTGTTATATAATATAGCTAATATGACAACTTCTGTGTTATATAATATAACTAATTTGACAACTTCTGTGTTATATAATATAATTAATATGACAACTTCTGTGTTATATATTATGACTAATATGACAACTTCTGTGTTATATAATATAACTAATATGGCAACTTCTGTGTTATATAATATAACTAATATGGCAACTTCTGTGTTATACAATATAACTAATATGACAACTTCTGTGTTATATAATATAACTAATATGACAACTTCTGTGTTATATAATATGACTAATATGACAACTTCTATGTTATATAATATTGCTAATATGACAACTTCTGTGTTATATAATATGACTAATATGACAATCTCTATGTTATATAATATTGCTAATATGACAACTTCTGTGTTATATAATATAACTAATATGACAACTTCTCTGTTATATAATATGACTAATATGACAACTTCTTTGTTATACAATATAACTAATATGACAACTTCTGTGTTATACAATATAACTAATATGACAACTTCTGTGTTATATAATATGACTAATATGACAACTTCTGTGTTACAAAATATAGCTAATATGACAACTTCTGTGTTATATAATATAACTAATATGACAACTTCCTTGTTATATAATATAACTAATATGACAACTTCTGTGTTATATAATATAACTAATATGACAACTTCTGTGTTATATAATATAACTAATATGACAACTTCTGTGTTATATAATATAACTAATATGACAACTTCTGTGTTATATAATATAGCTAATATGACAATTTCTGTGTCAGATAATATAACTAATATGACAACTTCTGTGTTATATGATATAATTAATATGACAACTTCTGTGTTATATAATATAACTAATATGACAACTTCTGTGTTATTTTATATAACTAATATGACAACTTCTGTGCTATATAATATAACTAATATGACAACTTCTGTGTTATATAATATAATTAATATGACAACTTCTGTGTCATATAATATAACTAATATGACAACTTCTGTGTTATATAATATAGCTAATATGACAACTTCTGTGTCATATAATATAACTAATATGACAACTTCTGTGTCATATAATATAACTAATATGACAACTTCTGTGTCATATAATATAGCTAATATGACAACTTCTGTGTTATATTATATAGCTAATATGACAACTTCTGTGTTATATAATATAACTAATATGGCAACCTCTATGTTATATTATATAACTTATATGACAACTTCTGTGCTATATAATATAACTAATATGACAATGTCTGTGTTATATAATATAACTAATATGACAATTTCTGTGTCATATAATATAACTAATATGACAACTTCTGTGTTATATAATATAGCTAATATGACAACTTCTGTGTTATATAATATGACTAATATGACAACTTCTGTGTTACATAATATAGCTAATATGACAACTTCTGTGTTATATAATATAACTAATATGACAACTTCTGTGTTATATAATATAGCTAATATGACAACTTCTGTGTTATATAATATAACTAATATGACAACTTCTGTGTTATATAATATAACTAATATGACACCTTCTGTGTTATATAATATAACTAATATGACAACTTCTGTGTTATATAATATAACTAATATGACAACTTCTGTGTTATACAATATAACTAATATGACAACATCTGTGTTATATAATATAACTAATATGACAACTTCTGTGTTATATAATATAGCTAATATGACAACTTCTGTGTTATATAATATAACTAATATGACAATTTCTGTGTTGTATAATATACCTAGAATGACAACTTCTGTGTTATATAATATGACTAATATTACAACTTCTGTATTATATAATTTTACTAATATGACAACTTCTGTGTTATATAATATTGCTAATATGACAACCTCTATGTTATATAATATAGCTAATATGACAACTTCTGTGTTATATAATATGACTAATATGACAACTTCTGTGTTATATAATATAGCTAATATGACAACTTCTGTGTTATATAATATAACTAATATGACAACTTCTGTGTTATATAATATAATTAATATGACAACTTCTGTGTTATATATTATGACTAATATGACAACTTCTGTGTTATATAATATAACTAATATGGCAACTTCTGTGTTATATAATATAACTAATATGACAACTTCTGTGTTATATAATATAACTAATATGACAACTTCTGTGTTATATAATATGACTAATATGACAACTTCTATGTTATATAATATTGCTAATATGACAACTTCTGTGTTATATAATATGACTAATATGACAATCTCTATGTTATATAATATTGCTAATATGACAACTTCTGTGTTATATAATATAACTAATATGACAACTTCTCTGTTATATAATATGACTAATATGACAACTTCTGTGTTATACAATATAACTAATATGACAACTTCTGTGTTATACAATATAACTAATATGACAACTTCTGTGTTACAAAATATAGCTAATATGACAACTTCTGTGTTATATAAAATAACTAATATGACAACTTCCTTGTTATATAATATAACTAATATGACAACTTCTGTGTTATATAATATAACTAATATGACAAGTTCTGTGTTATATAATATAACTAATATGACAACTTCTGTGTTATATAATATGACTAATATGACAACTTCTGTGTTATATAATATAGCTAATATGACAACTTCTGTGTTATATAATATAGCTAATATGACAACTTCTGTGTTATATAATATAACTAATATGACAACTTCTGTGTTATATAATATAGCTAATATGACAACTTCTGTGTTATATAATATAACTAATTTGACAACTTCTGTGTTATATAATATAATTAATATGACAACTTCTGTGTTATATATTATGACTAATATGACAACTTCTGTGTTATATAATATAACTAATATGGCAACTTCTGTGTTATATAATATAACTAATATGGCAACTTCTGTGTTATACAATATAACTAATATGACAACTTCTGTGTTATATAATATAACTAATATGACAACTTCTGTGTTATATAATATGACTAATATGACAACTTCTATGTTATATAATATTGCTAATATGACAACTTCTGTGTTATATAATATGACTAATATGACAATCTCTATGTTATATAATATTGCTAATATGACAACTTCTGTGTTATATAATATAACTAATATGACAACTTCTCTGTTATATAATATGACTAATATGACAACTTCTGTGTTATACAATATAACTAATATGACAACTTCTGTGTTATACAATATAACTAATATGACAACTTCTGTGTTATATAATATGACTAATATGACAACTTCTGTGTTACAAAATATAGCTAATATGACAACTTCTGTGTTATATAATATAACTAATATGACAACTTCCTTGTTATATAATATAACTAATATGACAACTTCTGTGTTATATAATATAACTAATATGACAACTTCTGTGTTATATAATATAACTAATATGACAACTTCTGTGTTATATAATATAACTAATATGACAACTTCTGTGTTATATAATATAACTAATATGACAACTTCTGTGTTATATAATATAACTAATATGACAACTTCTGTGTTATATAATATAGCTAATATGACAATTTCTGTGTCAGATAATATAACTAATATGACAACTTCTGTGTTATATGATATAATTAATATGACAACTTCTGTGTTATATAATATAACTAATATGACAACTTCTGTGTTATTTTATATAACTAATATGACAACTTCTGTGCTATATAATATAACTAATATGACAACTTCTGTGTTATATAATATAATTAATATGACAACTTCTGTGTCATATAATATAACTAATATGACAACTTCTGTGTTATATAATATAGCTAATATGACAACTTCTGTGTCATATAATATAACTAATATGACAACTTCTGTGTCATATAATATAACTAATATGACAACTTCTGTGTCATATAATATAGCTAATATGACAACTTCTGTGTTATATTATATAGCTAATATGACAACTTCTGTGTTATATAATATAACTAATATGGCAACCTCTATGTTATATTATATAACTTATATGACAACTTCTGTGCTATATAATATAACTAATATGACAATGTCTGTGTTATATAATATAACTAATATGACAATTTCTGTGTCATATAATATAACTAATATGACAACTTCTGTGTTATATAATATAGCTAATATGACAACTTCTGTGTTATATAATATGACTAATATGACAACTTCTGTGTTACATAATATAGCTAATATGACAACTTCTGTGTTATATAATATAACTAATATGACAACTTCTGTGTTATATAATATAGCTAATATGACAACTTCTGTGTTATATAATATAACTAATATGACAATTTCTGTGTTGTATAATATACCTAGAATGACAACTTCTGTGTTATATAATATGACTAATATTACAACTTCTGTATTATATAATTTTACTAATATGACAACTTCTGTGTTATATAATATTGCTAATATGACAACCTCTATGTTATATAATATAGCTAATATGACAACTTCTGTGTTATATAATATGACTAATATGACAACTTCTGTGTTATATAATATAGCTAATATGACAACTTCTGTGTTATATAATATAACTAATATGACAACTTCTGTGTTATATAATATAATTAATATGACAACTTCTGTGTTATATAATATGACTAATATGACAACTTCTGTGTTATATAATATAACTAATATGGCAACTTCTGTGTTATATAATATAACTAATATGACAACTTCTGTGTTATATAATATAACTAATATGACAACTTCTGTGTTATATAATATGACTAATATGACAACTTCTATGTTATATAATATTGCTAATATGACAACTTCTGTGTTATATAATATGACTAATATGACAATCTCTATGTTATATAATATTGCTAATATGACAACTTCTGTGTTATATAATATAACTAATATGACAACTTCTCTGTTATATAATATGACTAATATGACAACTTCTGTGTTATACAATATAACTAATATGACAACTTCTGTGTTATACAATATAACTAATATGACAACTTCTGTGTTACAAAATATAGCTAATATGACAACTTCTGTGTTATATAAAATAACTAATATGACAACTTCCTTGTTATATAATATAACTAATATGACAACTTCTGTGTTATATAATATAACTAATATGACAAGTTCTGTGTTATATAATATAACTAATATGACAACTTCTGTGTTATATAATATGACTAATATGACAACTTCTGTGTTATATAATATAGCTAATATGACAACTTCTGTGTTATATAATATAGCTAATATGACAACTTCTGTGTTATATAATATAACTAATATGACAACTTCTGTGTTATATAATATAGCTAATATGACAACTTCTGTGTTATATAATATAAATAATTTGACAACTTCTGTGTTATATAATATAATTAATATGACAACTTCTGTGTTATATATTATGACTAATATGACAACTTCTGTGTTATATAATATAACTAATATGGCAACTTCTGTGTTATATAATATAACTAATATGGCAACTTCTGTGTTATACAATATAACTAATATGACAACTTCTGTGTTATATAATATAACTAATATGACAACTTCTGTGTTATATAATATGACTAATATGACAACTTCTATGTTATATAATATTGCTAATATGACAACTTCTGTGTTATATAATATGACTAATATGACAATCTCTATGTTATATAATATTACTAATATGACAACTTCTGTGTTATATAATATAACTAATATGACAACTTCTCTGTTATATAATATGACTAATATGACAACTTCTGTGTTATACAATATAACTAATATGACAACTTCTGTGTTATACAATATAACTAATATGACAACTTCTGTGTTATATAATATGACTAATATGACAACTTCTGTGTTACAAAATATAGCTAATATGACAACTTCTGTGTTATATAATATAACTAATATGACAACTTCCTTGTTATATAATATAACTAATATGACAACTTCTGTGTTATATAATATAACTAATATGACAACTTCTGTGTTATATAATATAACTAATATGACAACTTCTGTGTTATATAATATAACTAATATGACAACTTCTGTGTTATATAATATAACTAATATGACAACTTCTGTGTTATATAATATAACTAATATGACAACTTCTGTGTTATATAATATAGCTAATATGACAATTTCTGTGTCAGATAATATAACTAATATGACAACTTCTGTGTTATATGATATAATTAATATGACAACTTCTGTGTTATATAATATAACTAATATGACAACTTCTGTGTTATTTTATATAACTAATATGACAACTTCTGTGCAATATAATATAACTAATATGACAACTTCTGTGTTATATAATATAATTAATATGACAACTTCTGTGTCATATAATATAACTAATATGACAACTTCTGTGTTATATAATATAGCTAATATGACAACTTCTGTGTCATATAATATAACTAATATGACAACTTCTGTGTCATATAATATAACTAATATGACAACTTCTGTGTCATATAATATAGCTAATATGACAACTTCTGTGTTATATTATATAGCTAATATGACAACTTCTGTGTTATATAATATAACTAATATGGCAACCTCTATGTTATATTATATAACTTATATGACAACTTCTGTGCTATATAATATAACTAATATGACAATGTCTGTGTTATATAATATAACTAATATGACAATTTCTGTGTCATATAATATAACTAATATGACAACTTCTGTGTTATATAATATAGCTAATATGACAACTTCTGTGTTATATAATATGACTAATATGACAACTTCTGTGTTACATAATATAGCTAATATGACAACTTCTGTGTTATATAATATAACTAATATGACAACTTCTGTGTTATATAATATAACTAATATGACAACTTCTGTGTTATATAATATGACTAATATGACAACTTCTGTGTTATATAATATAGCTAATATGACAACTTCTGTGTTATATAATATAACTAATATGACAACTTCTGTGTTATCTAATATGACAACTTCTGTCCTATATAATATGACTAATATGACAATTTCTGTGTTATATAATATAACTAATATGACAACTTCTGTGTTATATAATATAACTAATATGACAACTTCTGTGTTATATAATATAACTAATATGACAACTTCTGTGTGATATAATATAACTAATATGACAACTTCTGTGTTATATAATATAACTAATATGACAACTTCTGTGTTGTATAATATGACAACTTCTGTGTTATATAATATAACTAATATGACAACTTCTGTGTTATATAATATAACTAATATGACAACTTCTGTGTTATATAATATAACTAATATGACAAGTTCTGTGTTATATAATATAACTAATATGACAACTTCTGTGTTATATAATATGACTAATATGACAACTTCTGTGTTATATAATATAGCTAATATGACAACTTCTGTGTTATATAATATAGCTAATATGACAACTTCTGTGTTATATAATATAACTAATATGACAACTTCTGTGTTATATAATATAGCTAATATGACAACTTCTGTGTTATATAATATAACTAATTTGACAACTTCTGTGTTATATAATATAATTAATATGACAACTTCTGTGTTATATATTATGACTAATATGACAACTTCTGTGTTATATAATATAACTAATATGGCAACTTCTGTGTTATATAATATAACTAATATGGCAACTTCTGTGTTATACAATATAACTAATATGACAACTTCTGTGTTATATAATATAACTAATATGACAACTTCTGTGTTATATAATATGACTAATATGACAACTTCTATGTTATATAATATTGCTAATATGACAACTTCTGTGTTATATAATATGACTAATATGACAATCTCTATGTTATATAATATTGCTAATATGACAACTTCTGTGTTATATAATATAACTAATATGACAACTTCTCTGTTATATAATATGACTAATATGACAACTTCTGTGTTATACAATATAACTAATATGACAACTTCTGTGTTATACAATATAACTAATATGACAACTTCTGTGTTATATAATATGACTAATATGACAACTTCTGTGTTACAAAATATAGCTAATATGACAACTTCTGTGTTATATAATATAACTAATATGACAACTTCCTTGTTATATAATATAACTAATATGACAACTTCTGTGTTATATAATATAACTAATATGACAACTTCTGTGTTATATAATATAACTAATATGACAACTTCTGTGTTATATAATATAACTAATATGACAACTTCTGTGTTATATAATATAACTAATATGACAACTTCTGTGTTATATAATATAACTAATATGACAACTTCTGTGTTATATAATATAGCTAATATGACAATTTCTGTGTCAGATAATATAACTAATATGACAACTTCTGTGTTATATGATATAATTAATATGACAACTTCTGTGTTATATAATATAACAAATATGACAACTTCTGTGTTATTTTATATAACTAATATGACAACTTCTGTGCTATATAATATAACTAATATGACAACTTCTGTGTTATATAATATAATTAATATGACAACTTCTGTGTCATATAATATAACTAATATGACAACTTCTGTGTTATATAATATAGCTAATATGACAACTTCTGTGTCATATAATATAACTAATATGACAACTTCTGTGTCATATAATATAACTAATATGACAACTTCTGTGTCATATAATATAGCTAATATGACAACTTCTGTGTTATATTATATAGCTAATATGACAACTTCTGTGTTATATAATATAACTAATATGGCAACCTCTATGTTATATTATATAACTTATATGACAACTTCTGTGCTATATAATATAACTAATATGACAATGTCTGTGTTATATAATATAACTAATATGACAATTTCTGTGTCATATAATATAACTAATATGACAACTTCTGTGTTATATAATATAGCTAATATGACAACTTCTGTGTTATATAATATGACTAATATGACAACTTCTGTGTTACATAATATAGCTAATATGACAACTTCTGTGTTATATAATATAACTAATATGACAACTTCTGTGTTATATAATATAACTAATATGACAACTTCTGTGTTATATAATATGACTAATATGACAACTTCTGTGTTACATAATATAGCTAATATGACAACTTCTGTGTTATATAATATAACTAATATGACAACTTCTGTGTTATCTAATATGACAACTTCTGTCCTATATAATATGACTAATATGACAATTTCTGTGTTATATAATATAACTAATATGACAACTTCTGTGTTATATAATATAACTAATATGACAACTTCTGTGTTATATAATATAACTAATATGACAACTTCTGTGTGATATAATATAACTAATATGACAACTTCTGTGTTATATAATATAACTAATATGACAACTTCTGTGTTGTATAATATCACAACTTCTGTGTTATATAATATAACTAATATGACAACTTCTGTGTTATATAATATAACTAATATGACAACTTCTCTGTTATATAATATGATTAATATGACAACTTCTGTGTTATACAATATAACTAATATGACAACTTCTGTGTTATACAATATAACTAATATGACAACTTCTGTGTTATACAATATAACTAATATGACAACTTCTGTGTTATATAATATAACTAATATGACAAGTTCTGTGTTATATAATATAACTAATATGACAACTTCTGTGTTATATAATATGACTAATATGACAACTTCTGTGTAATATAATATAGCTAATATGACAACTTCTGTGTTATATAATATAACTAATATGACAACTTCTGTGTTATATAATATAGCTAATATGACAACTTCTGTGTTATATAATATAACTAATATGACAACTTCTGTGTTATATAATATAATTAATATGACAACTTCTGTGTTATATATTATGACTAATATGACAACTTCTGTGTTATATAATATAACTAATATGGCAACTTCTGTGTTATATAATATAACTAATATGGCAACTTCTGTGTTATACAATATAACTAATATGACAACTTCTGTGTTATATAATATAACTTATATGACAACTTCTGTGTTATATAATATGACTAATATGAAAACTTCTATGTTATATAATATTGCTAATATGACAACTTCTGTGTTATATAATATGACTAATATGACAATCTCTATGTTATATAATATTGCTAATATGACAACTTCTGTGTTATATAATATAACTAATATGACAACTTCTCTGTTATATAATATGACTAATATAACAACTTCTGTGTTATACAATATAACTAATATGACAACTTCTGTGTTATACAATATAACTAATATGACAACTTCTGTGTTATATAATATGACTAATATGACAACTTCTGTGTTACAAAATATAGCTAATATGACAACTTCTGTGTTATATAATATAACTAATATGACAACTTCCTTGTTATATAATATAACTAATATGACAACTTCTGTGTTATATAATATAACTAATATGACAAGTTCTGTGTTATATAATATAACTAATATGACAACTTCTGTGTTATATAATATGACTAATATGACAACTTCTGTGTTATATAATATAGCTAATATGACAACTTCTGTGTTATATAATATAGCTAATATGACAACTTCTGTGTTATATAATATAACTAATATGACAATTTCTGTGTTATATAATATATCTAATATGACAACTTCTGTGTTATATAATATAACTAATATGACAACTTCTGTGTTATATAAAATAACTAATATGATAACTTCTGTATTATATAATATGACTAATATGACAACTTCTGTTTTATATAATATAACTAATATGACAATGTCTGTGTTATATAATATAACTAATATGACAACTTCTGTGTTATATAATATAACTAATATGACAACTTCTGTGTTATATAATATAACTAATATGACAACTTCTGTGTTATATAATATAGCTAATATGACAATTTCTGTGTCATATAATATAACTAATATGACAACTTCTGTGTTATATGATATAATTAATATGACAACTTCTGTGTTATATAATATAACTAATATGACAACTTCTGTGTTATATTATATAACTAATATGACAACTTCTGTGCTATATAATATAACTAATATGACAACTTCTGTGTTATATAATATAATTAATATGACAACTTCTGTGTCATATAATATAACTAATATGACAACTTCTCTGTTATATAATATAGCTAATATGACAACTTCTGTGTCATATAATATAACTAATATGACAACTTCTGTGTCATATAATATAACTAATATGACAACTTCTGTGTCATATAATATAGCTAATATGACAATGTCTGTGTTATATAATATAACTAATATGACAATTTCTGTGTCATATAATATAACTAATATGACAACTTCTGTGTTATATAATATAGCTAATATGACAACTTCTGTGTTATATAATATGACTAATATGACAACTTCTGTGTTACATAATATAGCTAATATGACAACTTCTGTGTTATATAATATAACTAATATGACAACTTCTGTGTTATATAATATAACTAATATGACAACTTCTGTGTTATATAATATGACTAATATGACAACTTCTGTGTTACATAATATAGCTAATATGACAACTTCTGTGTTATATAATATAACTAATATGACAACTTCTGTGTTATCTAATATGACTAATATGACAACTTCTGTCCTATATAATATGACTAATATGACAATTTCTGTGTTATATAATATAACTAATATGACAACTTCTGTGTTATATAATATAACTAATATGACAACTTCTGTGTTATATAATATGACTAATATGACAACTTCTATGTTATATAATATTGCTAATATGACAACTTCTGTGTTATATAATATGACTAATATGACAATCTCTATGTTATATAATATTGCTAATATGACAACTTCTGTGTTATATAATATAACTAATATGACAACTTCTCTGTTATATAATATGACTAATATGACAACTTCTGTGTTATACAATATAACTAATATGACAACTTCTGTGTTATACAATATAACTAATATGACAACTTCTGTGTTATATAATATGACTAATTTGACAACTTCTGTGTTACAAAATATAGCTAATATGACAACTTCTGTGTTATATAATATAACTAATATGACAACTTCCTTGTTATATAATATAACTAATATGACAACTTCTGTGTTATATAATATAACTAATATGACAAGTTCTGTGTTATATAATATAACTAATATGACAACTTCTGTGTTATATAATATGACTAATATGACAACTTCTGTGTTATATAATATAGCTAATATGACAACTTCTGTGTTATATAATATAGCTAATATGACAACTTCTGTGTTATATAATATAACTAATATGACAATTTCTGTGTTATATAATATATCTAATATGACAACTTCTGTGTTATATAATATAACTAATATGACAACTTCTGTGTTGTATAATATGACAACTTCTGTGTTATATAATATAACTAATATGACAACTTCTGTGTTATATAATATAACTAATATGACAACTTCTGTGTTATATAATATAACTAATATGACAAGTTCTGTGTTATATAATATAACTAATATGACAACTTCTGTGTTATATAATATGACTAATATGACAACTTCTGTGTTATATAATATAGCTAATATGACAACTTCTGTGTTATATAATATAGCTAATATGACAACTTCTGTGTTATATAATATAACTAATATGACAACTTCTGTGTTATATAATATAGCTAATATGACAACTTCTGTGTTATATAATATAACTAATTTGACAACTTCTGTGTTATATAATATAATTAATATGACAACTTCTGTGTTATATATTATGACTAATATGACAACTTCTGTGTTATATAATATAACTAATATGGCAACTTCTGTGTTATATAATATAACTAATATGGCAACTTCTGTGTTATACAATATAACTAATATGACAACTTCTGTGTTATATAATATAACTAATATGACAACTTCTGTGTTATATAATATGACTAATATGACAACTTCTATGTTATATAATATTGCTAATATGACAACTTCTGTGTTATATAATATGACTAATATGACAATCTCTATGTTATATAATATTGCTAATATGACAACTTCTGTGTTATATAATATAACTAATATGACAACTTCTCTGTTATATAATATGACTAATATGACAACTTCTGTGTTATACAATATAACTAATATGACAACTTCTGTGTTATACAATATAACTAATATGACAACTTCTGTGTTATATAATATGACTAATATGACAACTTCTGTGTTACAAAATATAGCTAATATGACAACTTCTGTGTTATATAATATAACTAATATGACAACTTCCTTGTTATATAATATAACTAATATGACAACTTCTGTGTTATATAATATAACTAATATGACAACTTCTGTGTTATATAATATAACTAATATGACAACTTCTGTGTTATATAATATAGCTAATATGACAATTTCTGTGTCAGATAATATAACTAATATGACAACTTCTGTGTTATATGATATAATTAATATGACAACTTCTGTGTTATATAATATAACTAATATGACAACTTCTGTGTTATTTTATATAACTAATATGACAACTTCTGTGCTATATAATATAACTAATATGACAACTTCTGTGTTATATAATATAATTAATATGACAACTTCTGTGTCATATAATATAACTAATATGACAACTTCTGTGTTATATAATATAGCTAATATGACAACTTCTGTGTCATATAATATAACTAATATGAAAATTCTGTGTCATATAATATAACTAATATGAAAATTCTGTGTCATATAATATAACTAATATGACAACTTCTGTGTCATATAATATAGCTAATATGACAACTTCTGTGTTATATTATATAGCTAATATGACAACTTCTGTGTTATATAATATAACTAATATGGCAACCTCTATGTTATATTATATAACTTATATGACAACTTCTGTGCTATATAATATAACTAATATGACAATGTCTGTGTTATATAATATAACTAATATGACAATTTCTGTGTCATATAATATAACTAATATGACAACTTCTGTGTTATATAATATAGCTAATATGACAACTTCTGTGTTATATAATATGACTAATATGACAACTTCTGTGTTACATAATATAGCTAATATGACAACTTCTGTGTTATATAATATAACTAATATGACAACTTCTGTGTTATATAATATAACTAATATGACAACTTCTGTGTTATATAATATGACTAATATGACAACTTCTGTGTTACATAATATAGCTAATATGACAACTTCTGTGTTATATAATATAACTAATATGACAACTTCTGTGTTATCTAATATGACAACTTCTGTCCTATATAATATGACTAATATGACAATTTCTGTGTTATATAATATAAATAATATGACAACTTCTGTGTTATATAATATAACTAATATGAAAACTTCTGTGTTATATAATATAACTAATATGACAACTTCTGTGTGATATAATATAACTAATATGACAACTTCTGTGTTATATAATATAACTAATATGACAACTTCTGTGTTGTATAATATGACAACTTCTGTGTTATATAATATAACTAATATGACAACTTCTGTGTTATATAATATAACTAATATGACAACTTCTGTGTTATATAATATAACTAATATGACAAGTTCTGTGTTATATAATATAACTAATATGACAACTTCTGTGTTATATAATATGACTAATATGACAACTTCTGTGTTATATAATATAGCTAATATGACAACTTCTGTGTTATATAATATAGCTAATATGACAACTTCTGTGTTATATAATATAACTAATATGACAACTTCTGTGTTATATAATATAGCTAATATGACAACTTCTGTGTTATATAATATAACTAATTTGACAACTTCTGTGTTATATAATATAATTAATATGACAACTTCTGTGTTATATATTATGACTAATATGACAACTTCTGTGTTATATAATATAACTAATATGGCAACTTCTGTGTTATATAATATAACTAATATGGCAACTTCTGTGTTATACAATATAACTAATATGACAACTTCTGTGTTATATAATATAACTAATATGACAACTTCTGTGTTATATAATATGACTAATATGACAACTTCTATGTTATATAATATTGCTAATATGACAACTTCTGTGTTATATAATATGACTAATATGACAATCTCTATGTTATATAATATTGCTAATATGACAACTTCTGTGTTATATAATATAACTAATATGACAACTTCTCTGTTATATAATATGACTAATATGACAACTTCTGTGTTATACAATATAACTAATATGACAACTTCTGTGTTATACAATATAACTAATATGACAACTTCTGTGTCATATAATATAGCTAATATGACAACTTCTGTGTTATATTATATAGCTAATATGACAACTTCTGTGTTATATAATATAACTAATATGGCAACCTCTATGTTATATTATATAACTTATATGACAACTTCTGTGCTATATAATATAACTAATATGACAATGTCTGTGTTATATAATATAACTAATATGACAATTTCTGTGTCATATAATATAACTAATATGACAACTTCTGTGTTATATAATATAGCTAATATGACAACTTCTGTGTTATATAATATGACTAATATGACAACTTCTGTGTTACATAATATAGCTAATATGACAACTTCTGTGTTATATAATATAACTAATATGACAACTTCTGTGTTATATAATATAACTAATATGACAACTTCTGTGTTATATAATATGACTAATATGACAACTTCTGTGTTATATAATATAGCTAATATGACAACTTCTGTGTTATATAATATAACTAATATGACAACTTCTGTGTTATCTAATATGACAACTTCTGTCCTATATAATATGACTAATATGACAATTTCTGTGTTATATAATATAACTAATATGACAACTTCTGTGTTATATAATATAACTAATATGACAACTTCTGTGTTATATAATATAACTAATATGACAACTTCTGTGTGATATAATATAACTAATATGACAACTTCTGTGTTATATAATATAACTAATATGACAACTTCTGTGTTGTATAATATGACAACTTCTGTGTTATATAATATAACTAATATGACAACTTCTGTGTTATATAATATAACTAATATGACAACTTCTGTGTTATATAATATAACTAATATGACAAGTTCTGTGTTATATAATATAACTAATATGACAACTTCTGTGTTATATAATATGACTAATATGACAACTTCTGTGTTATATAATATAGCTAATATGACAACTTCTGTGTTATATAATATAGCTAATATGACAACTTCTGTGTTATATAATATAACTAATATGACAACTTCTGTGTTATATAATATAGCTAATATGACAACTTCTGTGTTATATAATATAACTAATTTGACAACTTCTGTGTTATATAATATAATTAATATGACAACTTCTGTGTTATATATTATGACTAATATGACAACTTCTGTGTTATATAATATAACTAATATGGCAACTTCTGTGTTATATAATATAACTAATATGGCAACTTCTGTGTTATACAATATAACTAATATGACAACTTCTGTGTTATATAATATAACTAATATGACAACTTCTGTGTTATATAATATGACTAATATGACAACTTCTATGTTATATAATATTGCTAATATGACAACTTCTGTGTTATATAATATGACTAATATGACAATCTCTATGTTATATAATATTGCTAATATGACAACTTCTGTGTTATATAATATAACTAATATGACAACTTCTCTGTTATATAATATGACTAATATGACAACTTCTGTGTTATACAATATAACTAATATGACAACTTCTGTGTTATACAATATAACTAATATGACAACTTCTGTGTTATATAATATGACTAATATGACAACTTCTGTGTTACAAAATATAGCTAATATGACAACTTCTGTGTTATATAATATAACTAATATGACAACTTCCTTGTTATATAATATAACTAATATGACAACTTCTGTGTTATATAATATAACTAATATGACAACTTCTGTGTTATATAATATAACTAATATGACAACTTCTGTGTTATATAATATAACTAATATGACAACTTCTGTGTTATATAATATAACTAATATGACAACTTCTGTGTTATATAATATAACTAATATGACAACTTCTGTGTTATATAATATAGCTAATATGACAATTTCTGTGTCAGATAATATAACTAATATGACAACTTCTGTGTTATATGATATAATTAATATGACAACTTCTGTGTTATATAATATAACAAATATGACAACTTCTGTGTTATTTTATATAACTAATATGACAACTTCTGTGCTATATAATATAACTAATATGACAACTTCTGTGTTATATAATATAATTAATATGACAACTTCTGTGTCATATAATATAACTAATATGACAACTTCTGTGTTATATAATATAGCTAATATGACAACTTCTGTGTCATATAATATAACTAATATGACAACTTCTGTGTCATATAATATAACTAATATGACAACTTCTGTGTCATATAATATAGCTAATATGACAACTTCTGTGTTATATTATATAGCTAATATGACAACTTCTGTGTTATATAATATAACTAATATGGCAACCTCTATGTTATATTATATAACTTATATGACAACTTCTGTGCTATATAATATAACTAATATGACAATGTCTGTGTTATATAATATAACTAATATGACAATTTCTGTGTCATATAATATAACTAATATGACAACTTCTGTGTTATATAATATAGCTAATATGACAACTTCTGTGTTATATAATATGACTAATATGACAACTTCTGTGTTACATAATATAGCTAATATGACAACTTCTGTGTTATATAATATAACTAATATGACAACTTCTGTGTTATATAATATAACTAATATGACAACTTCTGTGTTATATAATATGACTAATATGACAACTTCTGTGTTACATAATATAGCTAATATGACAACTTCTGTGTTATATAATATAACTAATATGACAACTTCTGTGTTATCTAATATGACAACTTCTGTCCTATATAATATGACTAATATGACAATTTCTGTGTTATATAATATAACTAATATGACAACTTCTGTGTTATATAATATAACTAATATGACAACTTCTGTGTTATATAATATAACTAATATGACAACTTCTGTGTGATATAATATAACTAATATGACAACTTCTGTGTTATATAATATAACTAATATGACAACTTCTGTGTTGTATAATATCACAACTTCTGTGTTATATAATATAACTAATATGACAACTTCTGTGTTATATAATATAACTAATATGACAACTTCTCTGTTATATAATATGATTAATATGACAACTTCTGTGTTATACAATATAACTAATATGACAACTTCTGTGTTATACAATATAACTAATATGACAACTTCTGTGTTATACAATATAACTAATATGACAACTTCTGTGTTATATAATATAACTAATATGACAAGTTCTGTGTTATATAATATAACTAATATGACAACTTCTGTGTTATATAATATGACTAATATGACAACTTCTGTGTAATATAATATAGCTAATATGACAACTTCTGTGTTATATAATATAACTAATATGACAACTTCTGTGTTATATAATATAGCTAATATGACAACTTCTGTGTTATATAATATAACTAATATGACAACTTCTGTGTTATATAATATAATTAATATGACAACTTCTGTGTTATATATTATGACTAATATGACAACTTCTGTGTTATATAATATAACTAATATGGCAACTTCTGTGTTATATAATATAACTAATATGGCAACTTCTGTGTTATACAATATAACTAATATGACAACTTCTGTGTTATATAATATAACTTATATGACAACTTCTGTGTTATATAATATGACTAATATGAAAACTTCTATGTTATATAATATTGCTAATATGACAACTTCTGTGTTATATAATATGACTAATATGACAATCTCTATGTTATATAATATTGCTAATATGACAACTTCTGTGTTATATAATATAACTAATATGACAACTTCTCTGTTATATAATATGACTAATATAACAACTTCTGTGTTATACAATATAACTAATATGACAACTTCTGTGTTATACAATATAACTAATATGACAACTTCTGTGTTATATAATATGACTAATATGACAACTTCTGTGTTACAAAATATAGCTAATATGACAACTTCTGTGTTATATAATATAACTAATATGACAACTTCCTTGTTATATAATATAACTAATATGACAACTTCTGTGTTATATAATATAACTAATATGACAAGTTCTGTGTTATATAATATAACTAATATGACAACTTCTGTGTTATATAATATGACTAATATGACAACTTCTGTGTTATATAATATAGCTAATATGACAACTTCTGTGTTATATAATATAGCTAATATGACAACTTCTGTGTTATATAATATAACTAATATGACAATTTCTGTGTTATATAATATATCTAATATGACAACTTCTGTGTTATATAATATAACTAATATGACAACTTCTGTGTTATATAAAATAACTAATATGATAACTTCTGTATTATATAATATGACTAATATGACAACTTCTGTTTTATATAATATAACTAATATGACAATGTCTGTGTTATATAATATAACTAATATGACAACTTCTGTGTTATATAATATAACTAATATGACAACTTCTGTGTTATATAATATAACTAATATGACAACTTCTGTGTTATATAATATAGCTAATATGACAATTTCTGTGTCATATAATATAACTAATATGACAACTTCTGTGTTATATGATATAATTAATATGACAACTTCTGTGTTATATAATATAACTAATATGACAACTTCTGTGTTATATTATATAACTAATATGACAACTTCTGTGCTATATAATATAACTAATATGACAACTTCTGTGTTATATAATATAATTAATATGACAACTTCTGTGTCATATAATATAACTAATATGACAACTTCTCTGTTATATAATATAGCTAATATGACAACTTCTGTGTCATATAATATAACTAATATGACAACTTCTGTGTCATATAATATAACTAATATGACAACTTCTGTGTCATATAATATAGCTAATATGACAATGTCTGTGTTATATAATATAACTAATATGACAATTTCTGTGTCATATAATATAACTAATATGACAACTTCTGTGTTATATAATATAGCTAATATGACAACTTCTGTGTTATATAATATGACTAATATGACAACTTCTGTGTTACATAATATAGCTAATATGACAACTTCTGTGTTATATAATATAACTAATATGACAACTTCTGTGTTATATAATATAACTAATATGACAACTTCTGTGTTATATAATATGACTAATATGACAACTTCTGTGTTACATAATATAGCTAATATGACAACTTCTGTGTTATATAATATAACTAATATGACAACTTCTGTGTTATCTAATATGACTAATATGACAACTTCTGTCCTATATAATATGACTAATATGACAATTTCTGTGTTATATAATATAACTAATATGACAACTTCTGTGTTATATAATATAACTAATATGACAACTTCTGTGTTATATAATATGACTAATATGACAACTTCTATGTTATATAATATTGCTAATATGACAACTTCTGTGTTATATAATATGACTAATATGACAATCTCTATGTTATATAATATTGCTAATATGACAACTTCTGTGTTATATAATATAACTAATATGACAACTTCTCTGTTATATAATATGACTAATATGACAACTTCTGTGTTATACAATATAACTAATATGACAACTTCTGTGTTATACAATATAACTAATATGACAACTTCTGTGTTATATAATATGACTAATTTGACAACTTCTGTGTTACAAAATATAGCTAATATGACAACTTCTGTGTTATATAATATAACTAATATGACAACTTCCTTGTTATATAATATAACTAATATGACAACTTCTGTGTTATATAATATAACTAATATGACAAGTTCTGTGTTATATAATATAACTAATATGACAACTTCTGTGTTATATAATATGACTAATATGACAACTTCTGTGTTATATAATATAGCTAATATGACAACTTCTGTGTTATATAATATAGCTAATATGACAACTTCTGTGTTATATAATATAACTAATATGACAATTTCTGTGTTATATAATATATCTAATATGACAACTTCTGTGTTATATAATATAACTAATATGACAACTTCTGTGTTGTATAATATGACAACTTCTGTGTTATATAATATAACTAATATGACAACTTCTGTGTTATATAATATAACTAATATGACAACTTCTGTGTTATATAATATAACTAATATGACAAGTTCTGTGTTATATAATATAACTAATATGACAACTTCTGTGTTATATAATATGACTAATATGACAACTTCTGTGTTATATAATATAGCTAATATGACAACTTCTGTGTTATATAATATAGCTAATATGACAACTTCTGTGTTATATAATATAACTAATATGACAACTTCTGTGTTATATAATATAGCTAATATGACAACTTCTGTGTTATATAATATAACTAATTTGACAACTTCTGTGTTATATAATATAATTAATATGACAACTTCTGTGTTATATATTATGACTAATATGACAACTTCTGTGTTATATAATATAACTAATATGGCAACTTCTGTGTTATATAATATAACTAATATGGCAACTTCTGTGTTATACAATATAACTAATATGACAACTTCTGTGTTATATAATATAACTAATATGACAACTTCTGTGTTATATAATATGACTAATATGACAACTTCTATGTTATATAATATTGCTAATATGACAACTTCTGTGTTATATAATATGACTAATATGACAATCTCTATGTTATATAATATTGCTAATATGACAACTTCTGTGTTATATAATATAACTAATATGACAACTTCTCTGTTATATAATATGACTAATATGACAACTTCTGTGTTATACAATATAACTAATATGACAACTTCTGTGTTATACAATATAACTAATATGACAACTTCTGTGTTATATAATATGACTAATATGACAACTTCTGTGTTACAAAATATAGCTAATATGACAACTTCTGTGTTATATAATATAACTAATATGACAACTTCCTTGTTATATAATATAACTAATATGACAACTTCTGTGTTATATAATATAACTAATATGACAACTTCTGTGTTATATAATATAACTAATATGACAACTTCTGTGTTATATAATATAGCTAATATGACAATTTCTGTGTCAGATAATATAACTAATATGACAACTTCTGTGTTATATGATATAATTAATATGACAACTTCTGTGTTATATAATATAACTAATATGACAACTTCTGTGTTATTTTATATAACTAATATGACAACTTCTGTGCTATATAATATAACTAATATGACAACTTCTGTGTTATATAATATAATTAATATGACAACTTCTGTGTCATATAATATAACTAATATGACAACTTCTGTGTTATATAATATAGCTAATATGACAACTTCTGTGTCATATAATATAACTAATATGAAAATTCTGTGTCATATAATATAACTAATATGAAAATTCTGTGTCATATAATATAACTAATATGACAACTTCTGTGTCATATAATATAGCTAATATGACAACTTCTGTGTTATATTATATAGCTAATATGACAACTTCTGTGTTATATAATATAACTAATATGGCAACCTCTATGTTATATTATATAACTTATATGACAACTTCTGTGCTATATAATATAACTAATATGACAATGTCTGTGTTATATAATATAACTAATATGACAATTTCTGTGTCATATAATATAACTAATATGACAACTTCTGTGTTATATAATATAGCTAATATGACAACTTCTGTGTTATATAATATGACTAATATGACAACTTCTGTGTTACATAATATAGCTAATATGACAACTTCTGTGTTATATAATATAACTAATATGACAACTTCTGTGTTATATAATATAACTAATATGACAACTTCTGTGTTATATAATATGACTAATATGACAACTTCTGTGTTACATAATATAGCTAATATGACAACTTCTGTGTTATATAATATAACTAATATGACAACTTCTGTGTTATCTAATATGACAACTTCTGTCCTATATAATATGACTAATATGACAATTTCTGTGTTATATAATATAAATAATATGACAACTTCTGTGTTATATAATATAACTAATATGAAAACTTCTGTGTTATATAATATAACTAATATGACAACTTCTGTGTGATATAATATAACTAATATGACAACTTCTGTGTTATATAATATAACTAATATGACAACTTCTGTGTTGTATAATATGACAACTTCTGTGTTATATAATATAACTAATATGACAACTTCTGTGTTATATAATATAACTAATATGACAACTTCTGTGTTATATAATATAACTAATATGACAAGTTCTGTGTTATATAATATAACTAATATGACAACTTCTGTGTTATATAATATGACTAATATGACAACTTCTGTGTTATATAATATAGCTAATATGACAACTTCTGTGTTATATAATATAGCTAATATGACAACTTCTGTGTTATATAATATAACTAATATGACAACTTCTGTGTTATATAATATAGCTAATATGACAACTTCTGTGTTATATAATATAACTAATTTGACAACTTCTGTGTTATATAATATAATTAATATGACAACTTCTGTGTTATATATTATGACTAATATGACAACTTCTGTGTTATATAATATAACTAATATGGCAACTTCTGTGTTATATAATATAACTAATATGGCAACTTCTGTGTTATACAATATAACTAATATGACAACTTCTGTGTTATATAATATAACTAATATGACAACTTCTGTGTTATATAATATGACTAATATGACAACTTCTATGTTATATAATATTGCTAATATGACAACTTCTGTGTTATATAATATGACTAATATGACAATCTCTATGTTATATAATATTGCTAATATGACAACTTCTGTGTTATATAATATAACTAATATGACAACTTCTCTGTTATATAATATGACTAATATGACAACTTCTGTGTTATACAATATAACTAATATGACAACTTCTGTGTTATACAATATAACTAATATGACAACTTCTGTGTTATATAATATGACTAATATGACAACTTCTGTGTTACAAAATATAGCTAATATGACAACTTCTGTGTTATATAATATAACTAATATGACAACTTCCTTGTTATATAATATAACTAATATGACAACTTCTGTGTTATATAATATAACTAATATGACAACTTCTGTGTTATATAATATAACTAATATGACAACTTCTGTGTTATATAATATAACTAATATGACAACTTCTGTGTTATATAATATAACTAATATGACAACTTCTGTGTTATATAATATAACTAATATGACAACTTCTGTGTTATATAATATAGCTAATATGACAATTTCTGTGTCAGATAATATAACTAATATGACAACTTCTGTGTTATATGATATAATTAATATGACAACTTCTGTGTTATATAATATAACTAATATGACAACTTCTGTGTTATTTCATATAACTAATATGACAACTTCTGTGCTATATAATATAACTAATATGACAACTTCTGTGTTATATAATATAATTAATATGACAACTTCTGTGTCATATAATATAACTAATATGACAACTTCTGTGTTATATAATATAGCTAATATGACAACTTCTGTGTCATATAATATAACTAATATGACAACTTCTGTGTCATATAATATAACTAATATGACAACTTCTGTGTCATATAATATAGCTAATATGACAACTTCTGTGTTATATTATATAGCTAATATGACAACTTCTGTGTTATATAATATAACTAATATGGCAACCTCTATGTTATATTATATAACTTATATGACAACTTCTGTGCTATATAATATAACTAATATGACAATGTCTGTGTTATATAATATAACTAATATGACAATTTCTGTGTCATATAATATAACTAATATGACAACTTCTGTGTTATATAATATAGCTAATATGACAACTTCTGTGTTATATAATATGACTAATATGACAACTTCTGTGTTACATAATATAGCTAATATGACAACTTCTGTGTTATATAATATAACTAATATGACAACTTCTGTGTTATATAATATAACTAATATGACAACTTCTGTGTTATATAATATGACTAATATGACAACTTCTGTGTTACATAATATAGCTAATATGACAACTTCTGTGTTATATAATATAACTAATATGACAACTTCTGTGTTATCTAATATGACAACTTCTGTCCTATATAATATGACTAATATGACAATTTCTGTGTTATATAATATAACTAATATGACAACTTCTGTGTTATATAATATAACTAATATGACAACTTCTGTGTTATATAATATAACTAATATGACAACTTCTGTGTGATATAATATAACTAATATGACAACTTCTGTGTTATATAATATAACTAATATGACAACTTCTGTGTTGTATAATATGACAACTTCTGTGTTATATAATATAACTAATATGACAACTTCTGTGTTATATAATATAACTAATATGACAACTTCTCTGTTATATAATATGACTAATATGACAACTTCTGTGTTATACAATATAACTAATATGACAACTTCTGTGTTATACAATATAACTAATATGACAACTTCTGTGTTATACAATATAACTAATATGACAACTTCTGTGTTATATAATATAACTAATATGACAAGTTCTGTGTTATATAATATAACTAATATGACAACTTCTGTGTTATATAATATGACTAATATGACAACTTCTGTGTTATATAATATAGCTAATATGACAACTTCTGTGTTATATAATATAACTAATATGACAACTTCTGTGTTATATAATATAGCTAATATGACAACTTCTGTGTTATATAATATAACTAATATGACAACTTCTGTGTTATATAATATAATTAATATGACAACTTCTGTGTTATATATTATGACTAATATGACAACTTCTGTGTTATATAATATAACTAATATGGCAACTTCTGTGTTATATAATATAACTAATATGGCAACTTCTGTGTTATACAATATAACTAATATGACAACTTCTGTGTTATATAATATAACTTATATGACAACTTCTGTGTTATATAATATGACTAATATGAAAACTTCTATGTTATATAATATTGCTAATATGACAACTTCTGTGTTATATAATATGACTAATATGACAATCTCTATGTTATATAATATTGCTAATATGACAACTTCTGTGTTATATAATATAACTAATATGACAACTTCTCTGTTATATAATATGACTAATATAACAACTTCTGTGTTATACAATATAACTAATATGACAACTTCTGTGTTATACAATATAACTAATATGACAACTTCTGTGTTATATAATATGACTAATATGACAACTTCTGTGTTACAAAATATAGCTAATATGACAACTTCTGTGTTATATAATATAACTAATATGACAACTTCCTTGTTATATAATATAACTAATATGACAACTTCTGTGTTATATAATATAACTAATATGACAAGTTCTGTGTTATATAATATAACTAATATGACAACTTCTGTGTTATATAATATGACTAATATGACAACTTCTGTGTTATATAATATAGCTAATATGACAACTTCTGTGTTATATAATATAGCTAATATGACAACTTCTGTGTTATATAATATAACTAATATGACAATTTCTGTGTTATATAATATATCTAATATGACAACTTCTGTGTTATATAATATAACTAATATGACAACTTCTGTGTTATATAAAATAACTAATATGATAACTTCTGTATTATATAATATGACTAATATGACAACTTCTGTTTTATATAATATAACTAATATGACAATGTCTGTGTTATATAATATAACTAATATGACAACTTCTGTGTTATATAATATAACTAATATGACAACTTCTGTGTTATATAATATAACTAATATGACAACTTCTGTGTTATATAATATAGCTAATATGACAATTTCTGTGTCATATAATATAACTAATATGACAACTTCTGTGTTATATGATATAATTAATATGACAACTTCTGTGTTATATAATATAACTAATATGACAACTTCTGTGTTATATTATATAACTAATATGACAACTTCTGTGCTATATAATATTACTAATATGACAACTTCTGTGTTATATAATATAATTAATATGACAACTTCTGTGTCATATAATATAACTAATATGACAACTTCTCTGTTATATAATATAGCTAATATGACAACTTCTGTGTCATATAATATAACTAATATGACAACTTCTGTGTCATATAATATAACTAATATGACAACTTCTGTGTCATATAATATAGCTAATATGACAATGTCTGTGTTATATAATATAACTAATATGACAATTTCTGTGTCATATAATATAACTAATATGACAACTTCTGTGTTATATAATATAGCTAATATGACAACTTCTGTGTTATATAATATGACTAATATGACAACTTCTGTGTTACATAATATAGCTAATATGACAACTTCTGTGTTATATAATATAACTAATATGACAACTTCTGTGTTATATAATATAACTAATATGACAACTTCTGTGTTATATAATATGACTAATATGACAACTTCTGTGTTACATAATATAGCTAATATGACAACTTCTGTGTTATATAATATAACTAATATGACAACTTCTGTGTTATCTAATATGACTAATATGACAACTTCTGTCCTATATAATATGACTAATATGACAATTTCTGTGTTATATAATATAACTAATATGACAACTTCTGTGTTATATAATATAACTAATATGACAACTTCTGTGTTATATAATATGACTAATATGACAACTTCTATGTTATATAATATTGCTAATATGACAACTTCTGTGTTATATAATATGACTAATATGACAATCTCTATGTTATATAATATTGCTAATATGACAACTTCTGTGTTATATAATATAACTAATATGACAACTTCTCTGTTATATAATATGACTAATATGACAACTTCTGTGTTATACAATATAACTAATATGACAACTTCTGTGTTATACAATATAACTAATATGACAACTTCTGTGTTATATAATATGACTAATTTGACAACTTCTGTGTTACAAAATATAGCTAATATGACAACTTCTGTGTTATATAATATAACTAATATGACAACTTCCTTGTTATATAATATAACTAATATGACAACTTCTGTGTTATATAATATAACTAATATGACAAGTTCTGTGTTATATAATATAACTAATATGACAACTTCTGTGTTATATAATATGACTAATATGACAACTTCTGTGTTATATAATATAGCTAATATGACAACTTCTGTGTTATATAATATAGCTAATATGACAACTTCTGTGTTATATAATATAACTAATATGACAATTTCTGTGTTATATAATATATCTAATATGACAACTTCTGTGTTATATAATATAACTAATATGACAACTTCTGTGTTATATAAAATAACTAATATGATAACTTCTGTATTATATAATATGACTAATATGACAACTTCTGTTTTATATAATATAACTAATATGACAATGTCTGTGTTATATAATATAACTAATATGACAACTTCTGTGTTATATAATATAACTAATATGACAACTTCTGTGTTATATAATATAACTAATATGACAACTTCTGTGTTATATAATATAACTAATATGACAACTTCTGTGTTATATAATATAACTAATATGACAACTTCTGTGTTATATAATATAGCTAATATGACAATTTCTGTGTCATATAATATAACTAATATGACAACTTCTGTGTTATATGATATAATTAATATGACAACTTCTGTGTTATATAATATAACTAATATGACAACTTCTGTGTTATATTATATAACTAATATGACAACTTCTGTGCTATATAATATAACTAATATGACAACTTCTGTGTTATATAATATAATTAATATGACAACTTCTGTGTCATATAATATAACTAATATGACAACTTCTCTGTTATATAATATAGCTAATATGACAACTTCTGTGTCATATAATATAACTAATATGACAACTTCTGTGTCATATAATATAACTAATATGACAACTTCTGTGTCATATAATATAGCTAATATGACAACTTCTGTGTTATATAATATAACTAATATGGCAACCTCTATGTTATATTATATAACTTATATGACAACTTCTGTGCTATATAATATAACTAATATGACAATGTCTGTGTTATATAATATAACTAATATGACAATTTCTGTGTCATATAATATAACTAATATGACAACTTCTGTGTTATATAATATGACTAATATGACAACTTCTGTGTTACATAATATAGCTAATATGACAACTTCTGTGTTATATAATATAACTAATATGACAACTTCTGTGTTATATAATATAACTAATATGACAACTTCTGTGTTATATAATATGACTAATATGACAACTTCTATGTTATATAATATTGCTAATATGACAACTTCTGTGTTATATAATATGACTAATATGACAATCTCTATGTTATATAATATTGCTAATATGACAACTTCTGTGTTATATAATATAACTAATATGACAACTTCTCTGTTATATAATATGACTAATATGACAACTTCTGTGTTATACAATATAACTAATATGACAACTTCTGTGTTATACAATATAACTAATATGACAACTTCTGTGTTATATAATATGACTAATTTGACAACTTCTGTGTTACAAAATATAACTAATATGACAACTTCTGTGTTATATAATATAACTAATATGACAACTTCCTTGTTATATAATATAACTAATATGACAACTTCTGTGTTATATAATATAACTAATATGACAAGTTCTGTGTTATATAATATAACTAATATGACAACTTCTGTGTTATATAATATGACTAATATGACAACTTCTGTGTTATATAATATAGCTAATATGACAACTTCTGTGTTATATAATATAGCTAATATGACAACTTCTGTGTTATATAATATAACTAATATGACAATTTCTGTGTTATATAATATATCTAATATGACAACTTCTGTGTTATATAATATAACTAATATGACAACTTCTGTGTTATATAAAATAACTAATATGATAACTTCTGTATTATATAATATGACTAATATGACAACTTCTGTTTTATATAATATAACTAATATGACAATGTCTGTGTTATATAATATAACTAATATGACAACTTCTGTGTTATATAATATAACTAATATGACAACTTCTGTGTTATATAATATAACTAATATGACAACTTCTGTGTTATATAATATAACTAATATGACAACTTCTGTGTTATATAATATAACTAATATGACAACTTCTGTGTTATATAATATAGCTAATATGACAATTTCTGTGTCATATAATATAACTAATATGACAACTTCTGTGTTATATGATATAATTAATATGACAACTTCTGTGTTATATAATATAACTAATATGACAACTTCTGTGTTATATTATATAACTAATATGACAACTTCTGTGCTATATAATATAACTAATATGACAACTTCTGTGTTATATAATATAATTAATATGACAACTTCTGTGTCATATAATATAACTAATATGACAACTTCTCTGTTATATAATATAGCTAATATGACAACTTCTGTGTTATATTATATAGCTAATATGACAACTTCTGTGTTATATAATATAACTAATATGGCAACCTCTATGTTATATTATATAACTTATATGACAACTTCTGTGCTATATAATATAACTAATATGACAATGTCTGTGTTATATAATATAACTAATATGACAATTTCTGTGTCATATAATATAACTAATATGACAACTTCTGTGTTATATAATATGACTAATATGACAACTTCTGTGTTACATAATATAGCTAATATGACAACTTCTGTGTTATATAATATAACTAATATGACAACTTCTGTGTTATCTAATATGACTAATATGACAACTTCTGTCCTATATAATATGACTAATATGACAATTTCTGTGTTATATAATATAACTAATATGACAACTTCTGTGTTATATAATATAACTAATATGACAACTTCTGTGTTATATAATATGACTAATATGACAACTTCTATGTTATATAATATTGCTAATATGACAACTTCTGTGTTATATAATATGACTAATATGACAATCTCTATGTTATATAATATTGCTAATATGACAACTTCTGTGTTATATAATATAACTAATATGACAACTTCTCTGTTATATAATATGACTAATATGACAACTTCTGTGTTATACAATATAACTAATATGACAACTTCTGTGTTATACAATATAACTAATATGACAACTTCTGTGTTATATAATATGACTAATTTGACAACTTCTGTGTTACAAAATATAGCTAATATGACAACTTCTGTGTTATATAATATAACTAATATGACAACTTCCTTGTTATATAATATAACTAATATGACAACTTCTGTGTTATATAATATAACTAATATGACAAGTTCTGTGTTATATAATATAACTAATATGACAACTTCTGTGTTATATAATATGACTAATATGACAACTTCTGTATTATATAATATAGCTAATATGACAACTTCTGTGTTATATAATATAGCTAATATGACAACTTCTGTGTTATATAATATAACTAATATGACAATTTCTGTGTTATATAATATATCTAATATGACAACTTCTGTGTTATATAATATAACTAATATGACAACTTCTGTGTTATATAAAATAACTAATATGATAACTTCTGTATTATATAATATGACTAATATGACAACTTCTGTTTTGTATAATATAACTAATATGACAATGTCTGTGTTATATAATATAACTAATATGACAACTTCTGTGTTATATAATATAACTAATATGACAACTTCTGTGTTATATAATATAACTAATATGACAACTTCTGTGTTATATAATATAGGTAATATGACAATTTCTGTGTCATATAATATAACTAATATGACAACTTCTGTGTTATATGATATAATTAATATGACAACTTCTGTGTTATATAATATAACTAATATGACAACTTCTGTGTTATATTATATAACTAATATGACAACTTCTGTGCTATATAATATAACTAATATGACAACTTCTGTGTTATATAATATAATTAATATGACAACTTCTGTGTCATATAATATAACTAATATGACAACTTCTGTGTTATATAATATAGCTAATATGACAACTTCTGTGTCATATAATATAACTAATATGACAACTTCTGTGTCATATAATATAACTAATATGACAACTTCTGTGTCATATAATATAGCTAATATGACAACATCTGTGTTATATTATATAGCTAATATGACAACTTCTGTGTTATATAATATAACTAATATGGCAACCTCTATGTTATATTATATAACTTATATGACAACTTCTGTGCTATATAATATAACTAATATGACAATGTCTGTGTTATATAATATAACTAATATGACAATTTCTGTGTCATATAATATAACTAATATGACAACTTCTGTGTTATATAATATAGCTAATATGACAACTTCTGTGTTATATAATATGACTAATATGACAACTTCTGTGTTACATAATATAGCTAATATGACAACTTCTGTGTTATATAATATAACTAATATGACAACTTCTGTGTTATATAATATAACTAATATGACAACTTCTGTGTTATATAATATGACTAATATGACAACTTCTGTGTTACATAATATAGCTAATATGACAACTTCTGTGTTATATAATATAACTAATATGACAACTTCTGTGTTTTCTAATATGACTAATATGACAACTTCTGTCCTATATAATATGACTAATATGACAATTTCTGTGTTATATAATATAACTAATATGACAACTTCTGTGTTATATAATATAACTAATATGACAACTTCTGTGTTATATAATATAACTAATATGACAACTTCTGTGTGATATAATATAACTAATATGACAACTTCTGTGTTATATAATATTACTAATATGACAACTTCTGTGTTGTATAATATGACAACTTCTGTGTGATATAATATAACTAATATGACAACTTCTGTGTTATATAATATAACTAATATGATACCTTCTGTGTTATATAATATAACTAATATGACAACTTCTGTGTTATATAATATAACTAATATGACAACTTCTGTGTTATACAATATAACTAATATGACAACATCTGTGTTATATAATATAACTAATATGACAACTTCTGTGTTATATAATATAGCTAATATGACAACTTCTGTGTTATATAATATAACTAATATGACAATTTCTGTGTTATATAATATAACTAATATGACAACTTCTCTGTTATATAATATGACTAATATGACAACTTCTGTGTTATACAATATAACTAATATGACAACTTCTGTGTTATACAATATAACTAATATGACAACTTCTGTGTTATATAATATGACTAATATGACAACTTCTGTGTTACAAAATATAGCTAATATGACAACTTCTGTGTTATATAATATAACTAATATGACAACTTCCTTGTTATATAATATAACTAATATGACAACTTCTGTGTTATATAATATAACTAATATGACAAGTTCTGTGTTATATAATATAACTAATATGACAACTTCTGTGTTATATAATATGACTAATATGACAACTTCTGTGTTATATAATATAGCTAATATGACAACTTCTGTGTTATATAATATAGCTAATATGACAACTTCTGTGTTATATAATATAACTAATATGACAACTTCTGTGTTATATAATATAGCTAATATGACAACTTCTGTGTTATATAATATAACTAATATGACAACTTCTGTGTTATATAATATAATTAATATGACAACTTCTGTGTTATATATTATGACTAATATGACAACTTCTGTGTTATATAATATAACTAATATGGCAACTTCTGTGTTATATAATATAACTAATATGGCAACTTCTGTGTTATACAATATAACTAATATGACAACTTCTGTGCTATATAATATAACTAATATGACTACTTCTGTGTTATATAATATGACTAATATGACAACTTCTATGTTATATAATATTGCTAATATGACAACTTCTGTGTTATATAATATGACTATTATGACAATCTCTATGTTATATAATATTGCTAATATGACAACTTCTGTGTTATATAATATAACTAATATGACAACTTCTCTGTTATATAATATGACTAATATGACAACTTCTGTGTTATACAATATAACTAATATGACAACTTCTCTGTTATACAATATAACTAATATGACAATTTCTGTGTTATATAATATGACTAATATGACAACTTCTGTGTTACAAAATATAGCTAATATGACAACTTCTGTGTTATATAATATAACTAATATGACAACTTCCTTGTTATATAATATAACTAATATGACAACTTCTGTGTTATATAATATAACTAATATGACAAGTTCTGTGTTATATAATATAACTAATATGACAACTTCTGTGTTATATAATATGACTAATATGACAACTTCTGTGTTATATAATATAACTAATATGACAATTTCTGTGTTATATAATATATCTAATATGACAACTTCTGTGTTATATAATATAACTAATATGACAACTTCTGTGTTATATAAAATAACTAATATGATAACTTCTGTATTATATAATATGACTAATATGACAACTTCTGTGTTATATAATATAACTAATATGACAATGTCTGTGTTATATAATATAACTAATATGACAACTTCTGTGTTATATAATATAACTAATATGACAACTTCTGTGTTATATAATATAACTAATATGACAACTTCTGTGTTATATAATATAGCTAATATGACAATTTTTGTGTCATATAATATAACTAATATGACAACTTCTGTGTTATATGATATAATTAATATGACAACTTCTGTGTTATATAATATAACTAATATGACAACTTCTGTGTTATATTATATAACTAATATGACAACTTCTGTGCTATATAATATAACTAATATGACAACTTCTGTGTTATATAATATAATTAATATGACAACTTCTGTGTCATATAATATAACTAATATGACAACTTCTGTGTTATATAATATAGCTAATATGACACCTTCTGTGTCATATAATATAACTGATATGACAACTTCTGTGTCATATAATATAACTAATATGACAACTTCTGTGTCATATAATATAGCTAATATGACAACTTCTGTGTTATATTATATAGCTAATATGACAACTTCTGTGTTATATAATATAACTAATATGGCAACCTCTATGTTATATTATATAACTTATATGACAACTTCTGTGCTATATAATATAACTAATATGACAATGTCTGTGTTATATAATATAACTAATATGACAATTTCTGTGTCATATAATATAACTAATATGACAACTTCTGTGTTATATAATATAGCTAATATGACAACTTCTGTGTTATATAATATGACTAATATGACAACTTCTGTGTTACATAATATAGCTAATATGACAACTTCTGTGTTATATAATATAACTAATATGACAACTTCTGTGTTATATAATATAACTAATATGACAACTTCTGTGTTATATAATATGACTAATATGACAACTTCTGTGTTACATAATATAGCTAATATGACAACTTCTGTGTTATATAATATAACTAATATGACAACTTCTGTGTTATCTAATATGACTAATATGACAACTTCTGTCCTATATAATATGACTAATATGACAATTTCTGTGTTATATAATATAACTAATATGACAACTTCTGTGTTATAAAATATAACTAATATGACAACTTCTGTGTGATATAATATAACTAATATGACAACTTCTGTGTTATATAATATAACTAATATGACAACTTCTGTGTTGTATAATATGACAACTTCTGTGTGATATAATATAACTAATATGACAACTTCTGTGTTATATAATATAACTAATATGACACCTTCTGTGTTATATAATATAACTAATATGACAACTTCTGTGTTATATAATATAACTAATATGACAACTTCTGTGTTATACAATATAACTAATATGACAACATCTGTGTTATATAATATAACTAATATGACAACTTCTGTGTTATATAATATAGCTAATATGACAACTTCTGTGTTATATAATATGACTAATATGACAACTTCTGTGTTACATAATATAGCTAATATGACAACTTCTGTGTTATATAATATAACTAATATGACAACTTCTGTGTTATATAATATAACTAATATGACAACTTCTGTGTTATATAATATGACTAATATGACAACTTCTGTGTTACATAATATAGCTAATATGACAACTTCTGTGTTATATAATATAACTAATATGACAACTTCTGTGTTATCTAATATGACTAATATGACAACTTCTGTCCTATATAATATGACTAATATGACAATTTCTGTGTTATATAATATAACTAATATGACAACTTCTGTGTTATATAATATAACTAATATGACAACTTCTGTGTGATATAATATAACTAATATGACAACTTCTGTGTTATATAATATAACTAATATGACAACTTCTGTGTTGTATAATATGACAACTTCTGTGTGATATAATATAACTAATATGACAACTTCTGTGTTATATAATATAACTAATATGACACCTTCTGTGTTATATAATATAACTAATATGACAACTTCTGTGTTATATAATATAACTAATATGACAACTTCTGTGTTATACAATATAACTAATATGACAACATCTGTGTTATATAATATAACTAATATGACAACTTCTGTGTTATATAATATAGCTAATATGACAACTTCTGTGTTATATAATATAACTATTATGACAATTTCTGTGTTGTATAATATACCTAGAATGACAACTTCTGTGTTATATAATATGACTAATATTACAACTTCTGTATTATATAATTTTACTAATATGACAACTTCTGTGTTATATAATATTGCTAATATGACAACCACTATGTTATATAATATAGCTAATATGACAACTTCTGTGTTATATAATATAACTAATATGACAACTTCTGTGTTATATAATATAATTAATATGACAACTTTTGTGTTATATAATATGACTAATATGACAAATTCTGTGTTATATAATATAACTAATATGGCAACTTCTGTGTTATATAATATAACTAATATGGCAACTTCTGTGTTATACAATATAACTAATATGACAACTTCTGTGTTATATAATATAACTAATATGACAACTTCTGTGTTATATAATATGACTAATATGACAACTTCTATGTTATATAATATTGCTAATATGACAACTTCTGTGTTATATAATATGACTAATATGACAATCTCTATGTTATATAATATTGCTAATATGACAACTTCTGTGTTATATAATATAACTAATATGACAACTTCTGTGTTATATAATATGACTAATATGACAACTTCTGTGTTATACAATATAACTAATATGACAACTTCTGTGTTATACAATATAACTAATATGACAACTTCTGTGTTATATAATATGACTAATATGACAAATTCTGTGTTACAAAATATAGCTAATATGACATCTTCTGTGTTATATAATATAACTAATATGACAACTTCCTTGTTATATAATATAACTAATATGACAACTTCTGTGTTATATAATATAACTAATATGACAAGTTCTGTGTTATATAATATAACTAAAATGACAACTTCTGTGTTATATAATATGACTAATATGACAACTTCTGTGTTATATAATATAGCTAATATGACAACTTCTGTGTTATATAATATAGCTAATATGACAACTTCTGTGTTATATAATATAACTAATATGACAATTTCTGTGTTATATAATATATCTAATATGACAACTTCTGTGTTATATAATATAACTAATATGACAACTTCTGTGTTATATAAAATAACTAATATGATAACTTCTGTATTATATAATATGACTAATATGACAACTTCTCTGTTATATAATATAACTAATATGACAACTTCTATGTTATATAGTATAACTAATATGACAACTTCTGTGTTATATAATATAACTAATATGACAACTTCTGTGTTACATAATATAACTAATATGAAAACTTCTGTGGTATATAATATAACTAATATGACAAATTCTGTGTTATATAATATAACTAATATGACAACTTCTGTGTTATATAATATAGCTAATATGACAACTTCTGTGCTATATAGTATAACTAATATGACAACTTCTGTGTTATATAATATAACTAATATGGCAACTTCTGTGTTATACAATATAACTAATATGACAACTTCTGTGTTATATAATATAACTAATATGACAACTTCTGGATTATATAAAATGACTAATATGACAATTTCTGTATTATATAATATAACTAATATGACAACTTCTGTGATATATAATATGACTAATATGACAACTTCTGTGTTATATAATATAACTAATATGACAACTTCTGTGTTATATAATATAGCTAATATGACAACTTCTGTGTATTATAATATAGCTAATATGACAACTTCTGTGTTATATAGTATAACTAATATGACAACTTCTGTGTTATATAATAGAACTAATATGACAACTTCTGTGTTATATAATATAACTAATATGACAACTTCTGTGCTATACAATATAACTAATATGACAACTTGTGTTATATAATATGACTAATATGACTACTTCTGTGTTATATAATATAACTAATATGACAACTTCTGTGTTATATAATATGACTAATATGACAACTTCTGTGTTATATAATATAACTAATATGACAATCTCTATGTTATATAATATTGCTAATATGACAACTTCTGTGTTATATAATATAACTAATATGACAACTTCTGTGTTATATAATATAACTAATATGACAACTTCTGTGTTATATAATATAGCTAATATGACAACTTCTGTGTATTATAATATAGCTAATATGACAACTTCTGTGTTATATAGTATAACTAATATGACTACTTATGTGTTATATAATATTACTAATATGACAACTTCTGTGTTATATAATATAACTAATATGACAACTTCTGTGTTATATAATATAACTAATATGACAACTTCTGTGTTATATAATATGATTAATATGACAATCTCTATGTTATATAATATTGCTAATATGACAACTTCTGTGTTATATAATATAACTAATATGACAACTTCTGTGTTATATAATATAACTAATATGACAACTTCTGTGTTACATAATATAACTAATATGAAAACTTCTGTGGTATATAATATAGCTAATATGACAAATTCTCTGTTATATAATATAACTAATATGACAACTTCTGTGTTATACTATATAACTAATATGACAACTTCTGTGCTATATAGTATAACTAATATGACAACTTCTGTGTTATATAATATAACTAATATGGCAACTTCTGTGTTATACAATATAACTAATATGACAACTTCTGTGTTATATAATATAACTAATATGACAAATTCTGTATTATATAAAATGACTAATATGACAATTTCTGTATTATATAATATAACTAATATGACAACTTCTGTGATATATAATATGACTAATATGACAACTTCTGTGTTATATAATATAACTAATATGACAACTTCTGTGTTATATAATATAGCTAATATGACAACTTCTGTGTATTATAATATAGCTAATATGACAACTTCTGTGTTATATAGTATAACTAATATGACAACTTCTGTGTTATATAATATAACTAATATGACAACTTCTGTGTTATATAATATAACTAATATGACAACTTCTGTGCTATACAATATAACTAATATGACAACTTCTGTGTTATACAATATAACTAATATGACAACTTCTGTGTTATATAATATGACTAATATGACAACTTCTGTGTTACAAAATATAGCTAATATGACAACTTCTGTGTTATATAATATAACTAATATGACAAGTTCTGTGTTATATAATATAACTAATATGACAACTTCTGTGTTATATAATATGACTAATATGACAACTTCTGTGTTATATCATATAGCTAATATGACAACTTCTGTGTTATATAATATAGCTAATATGACAACTGCTGTGTTATATAATATAACTAATATGACAACTTCTGTGTTATATAATATTACTAATATGACAACTTCTGTGTTATATAATATAACTAATATGACAACTTCTGTGTTATATAATATAGCTAATATGACAATTTCTGTGTCATATAATATAACTAATATGACAACTTCTGTGTTATATGATATAATTAATATGACAACTTCTGTGTTATATAATATAACTAATATGACAACTTCTGTGTTATATTATATAACTAATATGACAACTTCTGTGCTATATAATATAACTAATATGACAACTTCTGTGTTATATAATATAATTAATATGACAACTTCTGTGTCATATAATATAACTAATATGACAACTTCTGTGTTATATAATATAGCTAATATGACAACTTCTGTGTCATATAATATAACTAATATGACAACTTCTGTGTCATATAATATAACTAATATGACAACTTCTGTGTCATATAATATAGCTAATATGACAACTTCTGTGTTATATTATATAGCTAATATGACAACTTCTGTGTTATATAATATAACTAATATGGTAACCTCTATGTTATATTATATAACTTATATGACAACTTCTGTGCTATATAATATAACTAATATGACAATTTCTGTGTTATATAATATAACTAATATGACAATTTCTGTTTCATATAATATAACTAATATGACAACTTCTGTGTTATATAATATAGCTAATATGACAACTTCTGTGTCATATAATATAACTAATATGACAACTTCTGTGTTAAATAATATAACTAATATGACAACTTCTGTGTCATATAATATAGCTAATATGACAACTTCTTTGTTATATTATATAGCTAGAATGACAACTTCTGTGTTATATAATATAACTAATATGACAACCTCTATGTTATATTATATAACTAATATGACAACTTCTGTGTTATATAATATAGCTAATATGATAACTTCTCTGTTATATAATATAACTAATATGACAACTTCTGTGTTATATAATATAACTAATATGACAACTTCTGTGTTATATAATATAGCTAATATGACAACTTCTGTGCTGTATAATATTACTAATATGACAACTTCTGTGTTACATAATATAGCTAATATGACAACTTCTGTGTTATATAGTATAACTAATATAACAACTTCTGTGTTATATAATATAACTAATATGAAAATTTCTGTGGTATATAATATAACTAATATGACAACTTCTGTGTTATATAATATAACTAATATGGCAACTTCTGTGTTATATAATATAATTAATATGACTACTTCTGTGCTATATAGTATAACTAATATGACAACTTCTGTGTTATATAATATAGCTAATATGACAACATCTCTGTTATATAATATAACTAATATGACAACTTTTGTGTTATACAATATAACTAATATGACAACTTCTGTGTTATATAATATAACTAATATGACAACTTCTGTGTTATATAATATAACTAATATGGCAACTTCTGTGTTATACAATATAACTAATATGACAACTTCTGTGTTATATAATATAACTAATATGACAACTTCTGTATTATATAAAATGACTAATATGACAATTTCTCTGTTATATAATATAACTAATATGACAACTTCTGTGATATATAATATGACTAATATGACAACTTCTGTGTTATATAATATAACTAATATGACAACTTCTGTGTTATATAATATTGCTAATATGACAACTTCTGTGTATTATAATATAGCTAATATGACAACTTCTGTGTTATATAGTATAACTAATATGACAACTTCTGTGTTATATAATATAACTAATATGACAACTTCTGTGTTATATAATATAACTAATATGACAACTTCTGTGCTATACAATATAACTAATATGACAACTTGTGTTATATAATATGACTAATATGACAACTTCTGTGTTATATAATATAACTAATATGACAACTTCTGTGTTATATAATATGACTAATATGACTACTTCTGTGTTATATAATATGACTAATATGACAATCTCTATGTTATATAATATTGCTAATATGACAACTTCTGTGTTATATAATATAACTAATATGACAACTTCTGTGTTATATAATATGACTAATATGACAATTTCTGTGTTATACAATATAACTAATATGACAACTTATGTGTTATATAATATAACTAATATGACAACTTCTGTGTTATATAATATGACTAATATGACAACTTCTGTGTTACATAAGATAGCTAATATGACAACTTCTGTGTTATATAATATAACTAATATGACAACTTCTGTGTTATATAATATAACTAATATGAAAACTTCTGTGTTATATAATATAACTAATATGACAACTTCTGTGTTATATAATATAATTAATATGACAACTTCTGTGTTATATAATATTACTAATATGAAAACTTCTGTGTTATATAATATAGCTAACATGACAACTTCTGTGTTATATAATATAGCTAATATGACAACTTCTCTGTTATATAATATAACTAATATGACAATTTCTGTGTTATATAATATATCTAATATGACAACTTCTGTGTTATATAATATAACTAATATGACAACTTCTGTGTTATATAATATAACTAATATGATAACCTCTGTATTATATAATATGACTAATATGACAACTTCTGTGTTATATAATATAACTAATATGACAATGTCTGTGTTATGTAATATAACTAATATGACAACTTCTGTGTTATACAATATAACTAATATGACAACTTCTGTGTTATATAATATAACTAATATGACAACTTCTGTGTTATATAATATAGCTAATATGACAACTTCTGAGTCATATAATATAACTAATATGACTACTTCTGTGTTATATAATATAACTAATATGACAACTTCTGTGTCATATAATATAACTAATATGACAACTGCTGTGCTATATAATATAGCTAATATGACAACCTCTATGTTTTATAATATAACTAATATGACAACTTCTGTGTTATATAATATAACTAATATGACAACTTCTGTGTTATATAATATAACTAATATGACAATTTCTGTGTGATATAATATAACTAATATGACAACTTCTGTGTTATATAATATAACTAATATGACAACTTCTGTGTTGTATAATATGACAACTTCTGTGTTATATAATATAACTAATATGACAACTTCTGTGTTATATAATATAACTAATATGACAACTTCTGTGTTATATAATATGACTAATATTACAACTTCTGTATTATATAATTTTACTAATATGACAACTTCTGTGTTATATAATATTGCTAATATGACAACCTCTATGTTATATAATATAGCTAATATGACAACTTCTGTGTTATATAATATAACTAATATGACAACTTCTGTGTTATATAATATGACTAATATGACAACTTCTGTGTTATACAATATAACTAATATGACAACTTCTGTGTTATATAATATAACTAATATGACAACTTCTGTGTTATATAATATGACTAATATGACAACTTCTGTGTTATACAATATAACTAATATGACAACTTATGTGTTATATAATATAACTAATATGACAACTTCTGTGTTATATAATATGACTAATATGACAACTTCTGTGTTACATAATATAGCTAATATGACAACTTCTGTGTTATATAATTTAACTAATATGACAACTTCTGTGTTATATAATATAACTAATATGACAACTTCTGTGTTGTATAATATAACTAATATGACAACTTCTGTGTTATATAATATAACTAATATGACAACTTCTGTGTTATATAATATTACTAATATGACAACTTCTGTGTTATATAATATAGCTAACATGACAACTTCTGTGTTATATAATATAGCTAATATGACAACTTCTGTGTTATATAATATAACTAATATGACAATTTCTGTGTTATATAATATGATTAATATGACAACTTCTCTGTAATATAATATAACTAATATGACAATGTCTGTGTTATGTAATATAACTAATATGACAACTTCTGTGTTATATAATATAACTAATATGACAACTTCTGTGTAATATAATATAACTAATATGACAACTTCTGTGTTATATAATATAGCTAATATGACAACTTCTTAGTCATATAATATAACTAATATGACTACTTCTGTGTTATATAATATAACTAATATGACAACTTCTGTGTCATATAATATAACTAATATGAAAACTGCTGTGTTATATAATATAGCTAATATGACAACTTCTGTGTCATATAATATAACTAATATGACAACTTCTGTGTTATATAATATAACTAATATGACAACTTCTGTGTCATATAATATAGCTAATATGACAACTTCTGTGTTATATTATATAGCTAATATGACAACTTCTGTGTTATATAATATAACTAATATGACAACCTCTATGTTTTATAATATAACTAATATGACAACTTCTGTGTTATATAATATAACTAATATGACAACTTCTGTGTTATATAATATAACTAATATGACAACTTCTGTGTGATATAATATAACTAATATGACAACATCTGTGTTATATAATATAACTAATATGACAACTTCTGTGTCATATAATATAACTAATATGACAACTTCTGTGTCATATAATATAACTAATATGACAACTTCTGTGTCATATAATATAGCTAATATGACAACTTCTGTGTTATATTATATAGGTAATATGACAACTTCTGTGTTATATAATATAACTAATATGGTAACCTCTATGTTATATTATATAACTTATATGACAACTTCTGTGCTATATAATATAACTAATATGACAATTTCTGTGTTATATAATATAACTAATATGACAATTTCTGTGTCATATAATATAACTAATATGACAACTTCTGTGTTATATAATATAGCTAATATGACAACTTCTGTGTCATATAATATAACTAATATGACAACTTCTGTGTTAAATAATATAACTAATATGACAACTTCTGTGTCATATAATATAGCTAATATGACAACTTCTTTGTTATATTATATAGCTAGAATGACAACTTCTGTGTTATATAATATAACTAATATGACAACCTCTATGTTATATAATATAACTAATATGACAACTTCTGTGTTATATAATATAGCTAATATGATAACTTCTCTGTTATATAATATAACTAATATGACAACTTCTGTGTTATATAATATAACTAATATGACAACTTCTGTGTTATATAATATAGCTAATATGACAACTTCTGTGCTGTATAATATTACTAATATGACAACTTCTGTGTTACATAATATAGCTAATATGACAACTTCTGTGTTATATAGTATAACTAATATAACAACTTCTGTGTTATATAATATAACTAATATGAAAATTTCTGTGGTATATAATATAACTAATATGACAACTTCTGTGCTATATAATATAACTAATATGACAACTTCTGTGTTATATAATATAGCTAATATGACTACTTCTGTGCTATATAGTATAACTAATATGACAACTTCTGTGTTATTTAATATAGCTAATATGACAACATCTCTGTTATATAATATAACTAATATGACAACTTCTGTGTTATACAATATATAACTAATATGACAACTTCTGTGTTATATAATATAACTAATATGACAACTTCTGTGTTATATAATATAACTAATATGGCAACTTCTGTGTTATACAATATAACTAATATGACAACTTCTGTGTTATATAATATAACTAATATGACAACTTCTGTATTATATAAAATGACTAATATGACAATTTCTCTGTTATATAATATAACTAATATGACAACTTCTGTGATATATAATATGACTAATATGACAACTTCTGTGTTATATAATATAACTAATATGACAACTTCTGTGTTATATAATATTGCTAGTATGACAACTTCTGTGTATTATAATATAGCTAATATGACAACTTCTGTGTTATATAGTATAACTAATATGACAACTTCTGTGTTATATAATATAACTAATATGACAACTTCTGTGTTATATAATATAACTAATATGACAACTTCTGTGCTATACAATATAACTAATATGACAACTTGTGTTATATAATATGACTAATATGACAACTTCTGTGTTATATAATATGACTAATATGACAATCTCTATGTTATATAATATTGCTAATATGACAACTTCTGTGTTATATAATATAACTAATATGACAACTTCTGTGTTATATAATATGACTAATATGACAACTTCTGTGTTATACAATATAACTAATATGACAACTTATGTGTTATATAATATAACTAATATGACAACTTCTGTGTTATATAATATGACTAATATGACAACTTCTGTGTTACATAAGATAGCTAATATGACAACTTCTGTGTTATATAATATAACTAATATGACAACTTCTGTGTTATATAATATAACTAATATGAAAACTTCTGTGTTATATAATATAACTAATATGACAACTTCTGTGTTATATAATATAACTAATATGACAACTTCTGTGTTATATAATATTACTAATATGACAACTTCTGTGTTATATAATATAACTAATATGACAACTTCTGTGTTATATAATATGACTAATATGACTACTTCTGTGTTATATAATATGACTAATATGACAATCTCTATGTTATATAATATTGCTAATATGACAACTTCTGTGTTATATAATATGACTAATATGACAACTTCTGTGTTATACAATATAACTAATATGACAACTTATGTGTTATACAATATAACTAATATGACAACTTCTGTGTTATATAATATGACTAATATGACAACTTCTGTGTTACATAAGATAGCTAATATGACAACTTCTGTGTTATATAATATAACTAATATGACAACTTCTGTGTTATATAATATAACTAATATGAAAACTTCTGTGTTATATAATATAACTTATATGACAACTTTTGTGTAATATAATATAACTAATATGACAACTTCTGTGTTATATAATATTACTAATATGAAAACTTCTGTGTTATATAATATAGCTAACATGACAACTTCTGTGTTATATAATATAACTAATATGACAACTTCTCTGTTATATAATATAACTAATATGACAATTTCTGTGTTATATAATATATCTAATATGACAACTTCTGTGTTATATAATATAACTAATATGACAACTTCTGTGTTATATAATATAACTAATATGAAAACCTCTGTATTATATAATATGACTAATATGACAACTTCTGTGTAATATAATATAACTAATATGACAATGTCTGTGTTATGTAATATAACTAATATGACAACTTCTGTGTTATACAATATAACTAATATGACAACTTCTGTGTTATATAATATAAATAATATGACAACTTCTGTGTTATATAATATAGCTAATATGACAACTTCTGAGTCATATAATATAACTAATATGACTACTTCTGTGTTATATAATATAACTAATATGACAACTTCTGTGTCATATAATATAACTAATATGACAACTGCTGTGTTATATAATATAGCTAATATGACAACCTCTATGTTTTATAATATAACTAATATGACAACTTCTGTGTTATATAATATAACTAATATGACAACTTCTGTGTTATATAATATAACTAATATGACAATTTCTGTGTGATATAATATAACTAATATGACAACTTCTGTGTTATATAATATAACTAATATGACAACTTCTGTGTTGTATAATATGACAACTTCTGTGTTATATAATATAACTAATATGACAACTTCTGTGTTATATAATATAACTAATATGACAACTTCTGTGTTATATAATATAACTAATATGACAACTTCTGTGTTATATAATATAACTAATATGACAACTTCTGTGTTATATAATATAACTAATATGACAACTTCTGTTTTATATAATATAACTAATATGACAACTTCTGTGTTATACAATATAACTAATATGACAACATCTGTGTTATATAATATAACTAATATGACAACTTCTGTGTTATATAATATAGCTAATATGACAACTTCTGTGTTATATAATATAACTAATATGACAATTTCTGTGTTGTATAATATACCTAGTATGACAACTTCTGTGTTATATAATATGACTAATATTACAACTTCTGTATTATATAATTTCACTAATATGACAACTTCTGTGTTATATAATATTGCTAATATGACAACCTCTATGTTATATAATATAGCTAATATGACAACTTCTGTGTTATATAATATAACTAATATGACAACTTCTCTGTTATATAATATGACTAATATGACAACTTCTGTGTTATACAATATAACTAATATGACAACTTCTGTGTTATATAATATAACTAATATGACAACTTCTGTGTTATGTAATATAACTAATATGACAACTTCTGTGTTATATAATATAACTAATATGACAACTTCTGTGTAATATAATATAACTAATATGACAACTTCTGTGTTATATAATATAGCTAATATGACAACTTCTGAGTCATATAATATAACTAATATGACTACTTCTGTGTTATATAATATAACTAATATGACAACTTCTGTGTCATATAATATAACTAATATGACAACTGCTGTGTTATATAATATAGCTAATATGACAACTTCTGTGTCATATAATATAACTAATATGACAACTTCTGTGTTATATAATATAACTAATATGAAAACTTCTGTGTTATATAATATAACTAATATGACAACTTCTGTGTTATATAATATAACTAATATGACAACTTCTGTGTTATATAATATTACTAATATGACAACTTCTGTGTTATATAATATAACTAATATGACAACTTCTGTGTTATATAATATGACTAATATGACTACTTCTGTGTTATATAATATGACTAATATGACAATCTCTATGTTATATAATATTGCTAATATGACAACTTCTGTGTTATATAATATGACTAATATGACAACTTCTGTGTTATACAATATAACTAATATGACAACTTATGTGTTATACAATATAACTAATATGACAACTTCTGTGTTATATAATATGACTAATATGACAACTTCTGTGTTACATAAGATAGCTAATATGACAACTTCTGTGTTATATAATATAACTAATATGACAACTTCTGTGTTATATAATATAACTAATATGAAAACTTCTGTGTTATATAATATAACTTATATGACAACTTTTGTGTTATATAATATAACTAATATGACAACTTCTGTGTTATATAATATTACTAATATGAAAACTTCTGTGTTATATAATATAGCTAACATGACAACTTCTGTGTTATATAATATAGCTAATATGACAACTTCTCTGTTATATAATATAACTAATATGACAATTTCTGTGTTATATAATATATCTAATATGACAACTTCTGTGTTATATAATATAACTAATATGACAACTTCTGTGTTATATAATATAACTAATATGAAAACCTCTGTATTATATAATATGACTAATATGACAACTTCTGTGTAATATAATATAACTAATATGACAATGTCTGTGTTATGTAATATAACTAATATGACAACTTCTGTGTTATACAATATAACTAATATGACAACTTCTGTGTTATATAATATAAATAATATGACAACTTCTGTGTTATATAATATAGCTAATATGACAACTTCTGAGTCATATAATATAACTAATATGACTACTTCTGTGTTATATAATATAACTAATATGACAACTTCTGTGTCATATAATATAACTAATATGACAACTGCTGTGTTATATAATATAGCTAATATGACAACCTCTATGTTTTATAATATAACTAATATGACAACTTCTGTGTTATATAATATAACTAATATGACAACTTCTGTGTTATATAATATAACTAATATGACAATTTCTGTGTGATATAATATAACTAATATGACAACTTCTGTGTTATATAATATAACTAATATGACAACTTCTGTGTTGTATAATATGACAACTTCTGTGTTATATAATATAACTAATATGACAACTTCTGTGTTATATAATATAACTAATATGACAACTTCTGTGTTATATAATATAACTAATATGACAACTTCTGTGTTATATAATATAACTAATATGACAACTTCTGTTTTATATAATATAACTAATATGACAACTTCTGTGTTATACAATATAACTAATATGACAACATCTGTGTTATATAATATAACTAATATGACAACTTCTGTGTTATATAATATAGCTAATATGACAACTTCTGTGTTATATAATATAACTAATATGACAATTTCTGTGTTGTATAATATACCTAGTATGACAACTTCTGTGTTATATAATATGACTAATATTACAACTTCTGTATTATATAATTTCACTAATATGACAACTTCTGTGTTATATAATATTGCTAATATGACAACCTCTATGTTATATAATATAGCTAATATGACAACTTCTGTGTTATATAATATAACTAATATGACAACTTCTGTGTTATATAATATGACTAATATGACAACTTCTGTGTTATACAATATAACTAATATGACAACTTCTGTGTTATATAATATAACTAATATGACAACTTCTGTGTTATGTAATATAACTAATATGACAACTTCTGTGTTATATAATATAACTAATATGACAACTTCTGTGTAATATAATATAACTAATATGACAACTTCTGTGTTATATAATATAGCTAATATGACAACTTCTGAGTCATATAATATAACTAATATGACTACTTCTGTGTTATATAATATAACTAATATGACAACTTCTGTGTCATATAATATAACTAATATGACAACTGCTGTGTTATATAATATAGCTAATATGACAACTTCTGTGTCATATAATATAACTAATATGACAACTTCTGTGTTATATAATATAACTAATATGACAACTTCTGTGTCATATAATATAGCTAATATGACAACTTCTGTGTTATATTATATAGCTAATATGACAACTTCTGTGTTATATAATATAACTAATATGACAACCTCTATGTTTTATAATATAACTAATATGACAACTTCTGTGTTATATAATATAACTAATATGACAACTTCTGTGTTATATAATATAACTAATATGACAACTTCTGTGTGATATAATATAACTAATATGACAACATCTGTGTTATATAATATAACTAATATGACAACTTCTGTGTTGTATAATATGACAACTTCTGTGTTATATAATATAACTAATATGACAACATCTGTGTTATATAATATAACTAATATGACAACTTCTGTGTTGTATAATATGACAACTTCTGTGTTATATAATATAATTAATATGACAACTTCTGTTTTATATAATATAACTAATATGACAACTTCTGTGTTATACAATATAACTAATATGACAACATCTGTGTTATATAATATAACTAATATGACAACTTCTGTGTTATATAATATAGCTAATATGACAACTTCTGTGTTATATAATATAACTAATATGACAATTTCTGTGTAGTATAATATACCTAGTATGACAACTTCTGTGTTATATAATATGACTAATATTACAACTTCTGTATTATATAATTTTACTGATATGACAACTTCTGTGTTATATAATATTGCTAATATGACAACGTCTATGTTATATAATATAGCTAATATGACAACTTCTGTGTTATATAATATGACTAATATGACAACTTCTGTGTTATATAATATAGCTAATATGACAACTTCTGTGTTATATAATATAACTAATATGACAACTTCTGTGTTATATAATATAATTAATATGACAACTTCTGTGTTATATAATATGACTAATATGACAACTTCTGTGTTATATAATATAACTAATATCGCAACTTCTGTGTTATATAATATAACTAATATGGCAACTTCTGTGTTATACAATATAACTAATATGACAACTTCTGTGTTATATAATATAACTAATATGACAACTTCTGTGTTATATAATATGACTAATATGACAACTTCTGTGTTATATAATATTGCTAATATGACAACTTCTGTGTTATATAATATGACTAATATGACAATCTCTATGTTATATAATATTGCTAATATGACAACTTCTGTGTTATATAATATAACTAATATGACAACTTCTGTGTTATATAATATGACTAATATGACAACTTCTGTGTTATACAATATAACTAATATGACAACTTCTGTGTAATACAATATAACTAATATGACAACTTCTGTGTTATATAATATGACTAATATGACAACTTCTGTGTTACAAAATATAGCTAATATGACAACTTCTGTGTTATATAATATAACTAATATGACAACTTCTGTGTTATATAATATAACTAATATGACAAGTTCTGTGTTATATAATATAACTAATATGACAACTTCTGTGTTATATAATATGACTAATATGACAACTTCTGTGTAATATAATATAGCTAATATGACAACTTCTGTGTTATATAATATAACTAATATGACAACTTCTGTGTTATATAATATAACTAATATGACAATTTCTGTGTTATATAATAAATCTAATATGACAACTTATGTGTTATATAATATAATTAATATGACAACTTCTGTGTTATATAATATGACTAATATGACAACTTCTGTGTTACATAATATAGCTAATATGACAACTTCTGTGTTATATAATATAACTAATATGACAACTTCTGTGTTATATTATATAACTAATATGACAACTTCTGTGTTGTATAATATAACTAATATGACAACTTCTGTGTTATATAATATAACTAATATGACAACCTCTGTGTTATATAATATTACTAATATGACAACTTCTGAGTTATATAATATAGCTAACATGACAACTTCTGTGTTATATAATATAGCTAATATGACAACTTCTGTGTTATATAATATAACTAATATGACAATTTCTGTGTTATATAATATATCTAATATGACAACTTCTGTGTTATATAATATAACTAATATGACAACTTCTGTGTTATATAATATAACTAATATGATAACCTCTGTATTATATAATATGATTAATATGACAACTTCTCTGTTATATAATATAACTAATATGACAATGTCTGTGTTATGTAATATAACTAATATGACAACTTCTGTGTTATATAATATAACTAATATGACAACTTCTGTGTAATATAGTATAACTAATATGACAACTTCTGTGTTATATAATATAGCTAATATAACAACTTCTGAGTCATATAATATAACTAATATGACTACTTCTGTGTTATATAATATAACTAATATGACAACTTCTGTGTCATATAATATAACTAATATGACAACTGCTGTGTTATATAATATAGCTAATATGACAACTTCTGTGTCATATAATATAACTAATATGACAACTTCTGTGTTATATAATATAACTAATATGACAACTTCTGTGTCATATAATATAGCTAATATGACAACTTCTGTGTTATATTATATAGCTAATATGACAACTTCTGTGTTAAATAATATAACTAATATGACAACCTCTATGTTTTATAATATAACTAATATGACAACTTCTGTGTTATATAATATAACTAATATGACAACTTCTGTGTCATATAATATAACTAATATGACAACTTCTGTGTGATATAATATAACTAATATGACAACTTCTGTGTTATATAATATAACTAATATGACAACTTCTGTGTTGTATAATATGACAACTTCTGTGTTATATAATATAACTAATATGACAACTTCTGTGTTATATAATATAACTAATATGACACCTTCTGTGTTATATAATATAACTAACATGACAACTTCTGTTTTATATAATATAACTAATATGACAACTTCTGTGTTATACAATATAACTAATATGACAACATCTGTGTTATATAATATATCTAATATGACAACTTCTGTGTTATATAATATAGCTAATATGACAACTTCTGTGTTATATAATTTTACTAATATGACAACTTCTGTGTTATATAATATTGCTAATATGACAACCTCTATGTTATATAATATAGCTAATATGACAACTTCTGTGTTATATAATATGACTAATATGACAACTTCTGTGTTATATAATATAGCTAATATGACAACTTCTGTGTTATATAATATAGCTAATATGACAACTTCTGTGTTATATAATATAATTAATATGACAACTTCTGTGTTATATAATATGACTAATATGACAACTTCTGTGTTATATAATATAACTAATATCGCAACTTCTGTGTTATATAATATAACTAATATGGCAACTTCTGTGTTATACAATATAACTAATATGACAACTTCTGTGTTATATAATATAACTAATATGACAACTTCTGTGTTATATAATATGACTAATATGACAACTTCTGTGTTATATAATATTGCTAATATGACAACTTCTGTGTTATATAATATGACTAATATGACAATCTCTATGTTATATAATATTGCTAATATGACAACTTCTGTGTTATATAATATAATTAATATGACAACTTCTGTGTTATATAATATGACTAATATGACAACTTCTGTGTTACATAATATAGCTAATATGACAACTTCTGTGTTATATAATATAACTAATATGACAACTTCTGTGTTATATAATATAACTAATATGACAACTTCTGTGTTGTATAATATAACTAATATGACAACTTCTGTGTTATATAATATAACTAATATGACAACTTCTGTGTTATATAATATTACTAATATGACAACTTCTGAGTTATATAATATAGCTAACATGACAACTTCTGTGTTATATAATATAGCTAATATGACAACTTCTGTGTTATATAATATAACTAATATGACAATTTCTGTGTTATATAATATATCTAATATGACAACTTCTGTGTTATATAATATAACTAATATGACAACTTCTGTGTTATATAATATAACTAATATGATAACCTCTGTATTATATAATATGATTAATATGACAACTTCTCTGTTATATAATATAACTAATATGACAATGTCTGTGTTATGTAATATAACTAATATGACAACTTCTGTGTTATATAATATAACTAATATGACAACTTCTGTGTAATATAGTATAACTAATATGACAACTTCTGTGTTATATAATATAGCTAATATAACAACTTCTGAGTCATATAATATAACTAATATGACTACTTCTGTGTTATATAATATAACTAATATGACAACTTCTGTGTCATATAATATAACTAATATGACAACTGCTGTGTTATATAATATAGCTAATATGACAACTTCTGTGTCATATAATATAACTAATATGACAACTTCTGTGTTATATAATATAACTAATATGACAACTTCTGTGTCATATAATATAGCTAATATGACAACTTCTGTGTTATATTATATAGCTAATATGACAACTTCTGTGTTAAATAATATAACTAATATGACAACCTCTATGTTTTATAATATAACTAATATGACAACTTCTGTGTTATATAATATAACTAATATGACAACTTCTGTGTTATATAATATAACTAATATGACAACTTCTGTGTGATATAATATAACTAATATGACAACTTCTGTGTTATATAATATAACTAATATGACAACTTCTGTGTTGTATAATATGACAACTTCTGTGTTATATAATATAACTAATATGACAACTTCTGTGTTATATAATATAACTAATATGACACCTTCTGTGTTATATAATATAACTAACATGACAACTTCTGTTTTATATAATATAACTAATATGACAACTTCTGTGTTATACAATATAACTAATATGACAACATCTGTGTTATATAATATATCTAATATGACAACTTCTGTGTTATATAATATAGCTAATATGACAACTTCTGTGTTATATAATTTTACTAATATGACAACTTCTGTGTTATATAATATTGCTAATATGACAACCTCTATGTTATATAATATAGCTAATATGACAACTTCTGTGTTATATAATATGACTAATATGACAACTTCTGTGTTATATAATATAGCTAATATGACAACTTCTGTGTTATATAATATAGCTAATATGACAACTTCTGTGTTATATAATATAATTAATATGACAACTTCTGTGTTATATAATATGACTAATATGACAACTTCTGTGTTATATAATATAACTAATATCGCAACTTCTGTGTTATATAATATAACTAATATGGCAACTTCTGTGTTATACAATATAACTAATATGACAACTTCTGTGTTATATAATATAACTAATATGACAACTTCTGTGTTATATAATATGACTAATATGACAACTTCTGTGTTATATAATATTGCTAATATGACAACTTCTGTGTTATATAATATGACTAATATGACAATCTCTATGTTATATAATATTGCTAATATGACAACTTCTGTGTTATATAATATAATTAATATGACAACTTCTGTGTTATATAATATGACTAATATGACAACTTCTGTGTTACATAATATAGCTAATATGACAACTTCTGTGTTATATAATATAACTAATATGACAACTTCTGTGTTATATAATATAACTAATATGACAACTTCTGTGTTGTATAATATAACTAATATGACAACTTCTGTGTTATATAATATAACTAATATGACAACTTCTGTGTTATATAATATTACTAATATGACAACTTCTGAGTTATATAATATAGCTAACATGACAACTTCTGTGTTATATAATATAGCTAATATGACAACTTCTGTGTTATATAATATAACTAATATGACAATTTCTGTGTTATATAATATATCTAATATGACAACTTCTGTGTTATATAATATAACTAATATGACAACTTCTGTGTTATATAATATAACTAATATGATAACCTCTGTATTATATAATATGATTAATATGACAACTTCTCTGTTATATAATATAACTAATATGACAATGTCTGTGTTATGTAATATAACTAATATGACAACTTCTGTGTTATATAATATAACTAATATGACAACTTCTGTGTAATATAGTATAACTAATATGACAACTTCTGTGTTATATAATATAGCTAATATGACAACTTCTGAGTCATATAATATAACTAATATGACTACTTCTGTGTTATATAATATAACTAATATGACAACTTCTGTGTCATATAATATAACTAATATGACAACTGCTGTGTTATATAATATAGCTAATATGACAACTTCTGTGTCATATAATATAACTAATATGACAACTTCTGTGTTATATAATATAACTAATATGACAACTTCTGTGTCATATAATATAGCTAATATGACAACTTCTGTGTTATATTATATAGCTAATATGACAACTTCTGTGTTAAATAATATAACTAATATGACAACCTCTATGTTTTATAATATAACTAATATGACAACTTCTGTGTTATATAATATAACTAATATGACAACTTCTGTGTTATATAATATAACTAATATGACAACTTCTGTGTGATATAATATAACTAATATGACAACTTCTGTGTTATATAATATAACTAATATGACAACTTCTGTGTTGTATAATATGACAACTTCTGTGTTATATAATATAACTAATATGACAACTTCTGTGTTATATAATATAACTAATATGACACCTTCTGTGTTATATAATATAACTAACATGACAACTTCTGTTTTATATAATATAACTAATATGACAACTTCTGTGTTATACAATATAACTAATATGACAACATCTGTGTTATATAATATAACTAATATGACAACTTCTGTGTTATATAATATGACTAATATGACAACTTCTGTGTTATATAATATAGCTAATATGACAACTTCTGTGTTATATAATATAACTAATATGACAACTTCTGTGTTATATAATATAATTAATATGACAACTTCTGTGTTATATAATATGACTAATATGACAACTTCTGTGTTATATAATATAACTAATATCGCAACTTCTGTGTTATATAATATAACTAATATGGCAACTTCTGTGTTATACAATATAACTAATATGACAACTTCTGTGTTATATAATATAACTAATATGACAACTTCTGTGTTATATAATATGACTAATATGACAACTTCTGTGTTATATAATATTGCTAATATGACAACTTCTGTGTTATATAATATGACTAATATGACAATCTCTATGTTATATAATATTGCTAATATGACAACTTCTGTGTTATATAATATATCTAATATGACAACTTCTGTGTTATACAATATAACTAATATGACAACTTCTGTGTTATACAATATAACTAATATGACAACTTCTGTGTTATATAATATGACTAATATGACAACTTCTGTGTTACAAAATATAGCTAATATGACAACTTCTGTGTTATATAATATAACTAATATGACAACTTCCTTGTTATATAATATAACTAATATGACAACTTCTGTGTTATATAATATAACTAATATGACAAGTTCTGTGTTATATAATATAACTAATATGACAACTTCTGTGTTATATAATATGACTAATATGACAACTTCTGTGTTATATAATATAATTAATATGACAACTTCTGTGTTATATAATATGACTAATATGACAACTTCTGTGTTATATAATATAACTAATATCGCAACTTCTGTGTTATATAATATAACTAATATGGCAACTTCTGTGTAATATAATATAGCTAATATGACAACTTCTGTGTTATATAATATAACTAATATGACAATTTCTGTGTTATATAATATATCTAATATGAAAACTTCTGTGTTATATAATATAACTAATATGACAACTTCTGTGTTATATAAAATAACTAATATGATAACTTCTGTATTATATAATATGACTAATATGACAACTTCTGTGTTATATAATATAACTAATATGACAATGTCTGTGTTATATAATATAACTAATATGACAACTTCTGTGTTATATAATATAATTAATATGACAACTTCTGTGTTATATAATATAACTAATATGACAACTTCTGTGTTATATAATATAGCTAATATGACAACTTCTGTGTCATATAATATAACTAATATGACAACTTCTGTGTTATATGATATAATTAAATGACAACTTCTGTGTTATATAATATAACTAATATGACAACTTCTGTGTTATATAATATAACTAATATGACAACTTCTGTGTTATATAATATGACTAATATGACAACTTCTGTGTTATATAATATAGCTAATATGACAACTTCTGTGTCATATAATATAACTAATATAACAACTTCTGTGTCATATAATATAGCTAATATGACAACTTCTGTGTTATATTATATAGCTAATATGACAACTTCTGTGTTATATAATATAACTAATATGGCAACCTCTATGTTATATTATATAACTTATATGACAACTTCTGTGCTATATAATATAACTAATATGACAATTTCTGTGTTATATAATATAACTAATATGACAATTTCTGTGTCATATAATATAACTAATATGACAACTTCTGTGCTATATAATATAGCTAATATGACAACTTCTGTGTCATATAATATAACTAACATGACAACTTCTGTGTTATATAATATAACTAATATGACAACTTCTGTGTCATATAATATAGCTAATATGAAAACTTCTTTGTTATATTATATAGCTAGAATGACAACTTCTGTGCTATATAATATAACTAATATGACAATTTCTGTGTTATATAATATAACTAATATGACAATTTCTGTGTCATATAATATAACTAATATGACAACTTCTGTGTTATATAATATAGCTAATATGACAACTTCTGTGTTATATAATATAACTAATATGACAATTTCTGTGTTGTATAATATACCTAGTATGACAACTTCTGTGTTATATAATATGACTAATATTACAACTTCTGTATTATATAATTTTACTGATATGACAACTTCTGTGTTATATAATATTGCTAATATGACAACGTCTATGTTATATAATATAGCTAATATGACAACTTCTGTGTTATATAATATGACTAATATGACAACTTCTGTGTTATATAATATAGCTAATATGACAACTTCTGTGTTATATAATATAACTAATATGACAACTTCTGTGTTATATAATATAATTAATATGACAACTTCTGTGTTATATAATATGACTAATATGACAACTTCTGTGTTATATAATATAACTAATATCGCAACTTCTGTGTTATATAATATAACTAATATGGCAACTTCTGTGTTATACAATATAACTAATATGACAACTTCTGTGTTATATAATATAACTAATATGACAACTTCTGTGTTATATAATATGACTAATATGACAACTTCTGTGTTATATAATATTGCTAATATGACAACTTCTGTGTATAATATTGCTAATATGACAACTTCTGTGTTATATAATATAACTAATATGACAACTTCTGTGTTATATAATATGACTAATATGACAACTTCTGTGTTATACAATATAACTAATATGACAACTTCTGTGTAATACAATATAACTAATATGACAACTTCTGTGTTATATAATATGACTAATATGACAACTTCTGTGTTACAAAATATAGCTAATATGACAACTTCTGTGTTATATAATATAACTAATATGACAACTTCTGTGTTATATAATATAACTAATATGACAAGTTCTGTGTTATATAATATAACTAATATGACAACTTCTGTGTTATATAATATGACTAATATGACAACTTCTGTGTAATATAATATAGCTAATATGACAACTTCTGTGTTATATAATATAACTAATATGACAACTTCTGTGTTATATAATATAACTAATATGACAATTTCTGTGTTATATAATAAATCTAATATGACAACTTATGTGTTATATAATATAATTAATATGACAACTTCTGTGTTATATAATATGACTAATATGACAACTTCTGTGTTACATAATATAGCTAATATGACAACTTCTGTGTTATATAATATAACTAATATGACAACTTCTGTGTTATATAATATGACTAATATGACAACTTCTGTGTTATATAATATAATTAATATGACAACTTCTGTGTTATATAATATGACTAATATGACAACTTCTGTGTTATATAATATAACTAATATCGCAACTTCTGTGTTATATAATATAACTAATATGGCAACTTCTGTGTAATATAATATAGCTAATATGACAACTTCTGTGTTATATAATATAACTAATATGACAATTTCTGTGTTATATAATATATCTAATATGAAAACTTCTGTGTTATATAATATAACTAATATGACAACTTCTGTGTTATATAAAATAACTAATATGATAACTTCTGTATTATATAATATGACTAATATGACAACTTCTGTGTTATATAATATAACTAATATGACAATGTCTGTGTTATATAATATAACTAATATGACAACTTCTGTGTTATATAATATAATTAATATGACAACTTCTGTGTTATATAATATAACTAATATGACAACTTCTGTGTTATATAATATAGCTAATATGACAACTTCTGTGTCATATAATATAACTAATATGACAACTTCTGTGTTATATGATATAATTAAATGACAACTTCTGTGTTATATAATATAACTAATATGACAACTTCTGTGTTATATTATATAACTAATATGACAACTTCTGTGCTATATAATATAACTAATATCACAACTTCTGTGTTATATAATATAACTAATATGACAACTTCTGTGTCATATAATATAACTAATATGACAACTTCTGTGTTATATAATATAGCTAATATGACAACTTCTGTGTCATATAATATAACTAATATAACAACTTCTGTGTCATATAATATAGCTAATATGACAACTTCTGTGTTATATTATATAGCTAATATGACAACTTCTGTGTTATATAATATAACTAATATGGCAACCTCTATGTTATATTATATAACTTATATGACAACTTCTGTGCTATATAATATAACTAATATGACAATTTCTGTGTTATATAATATAACTAATATGACAATTTCTGTGTCATATAATATAACTAATATGACAACTTCTGTGCTATATAATATAGCTAATATGACAACTTCTGTGTCATATAATATAACTAACATGACAACTTCTGTGTTATATAATATAACTAATATGACAACTTCTGTGTCATATAATATAGCTAATATGAAAACTTCTTTGTTATATTATATAGCTAGAATGACAACTTCTGTGCTATATAATATAACTAATATGACAATTTCTGTGTTATATAATATAACTAATATGACAATTTCTGTGTCATATAATATAACTAATATGACAACTTCTGTGTTATATAATATAGCTAATATGACAACTTCTGTGTTATATAATATAACTAATATGACAATTTCTGTGTTGTATAATATACCTAGTATGACAACTTCTGTGTTATATAATATGACTAATATTACAACTTCTGTATTATATAATTTTACTGATATGACAACTTCTGTGTTATATAATATTGCTAATATGACAACGTCTATGTTATATAATATAGCTAATATGACAACTTCTGTGTTATATAATATGACTAATATGACAACTTCTGTGTTATATAATATAGCTAATATGACAACTTCTGTGTTATATAATATAACTAATATGACAACTTCTGTGTTATATAATATAATTAATATGACAACTTCTGTGTTATATAATATGACTAATATGACAACTTCTGTGTTATATAATATAACTAATATCGCAACTTCTGTGTTATATAATATAACTAATATGGCAACTTCTGTGTTATACAATATAACTAATATGACAACTTCTGTGTTATATAATATAACTAATATGACAACTTCTGTGTTATATAATATGACTAATATGACAACTTCTGTGTTATATAATATTGCTAATATGACAACTTCTGTGTATAATATTGCTAATATGACAACTTCTGTGTTATATAATATAACTAATATGACAACTTCTGTGTTATATAATATGACTAATATGACAACTTCTGTGTTATACAATATAACTAATATGACAACTTCTGTGTAATACAATATAACTAATATGACAACTTCTGTGTTATATAATATGACTAATATGACAACTTCTGTGTTACAAAATATAGCTAATATGACAACTTCTGTGTTATATAATATAACTAATATGACAACTTCTGTGTTATATAATATAACTAATATGACAAGTTCTGTGTTATATAATATAACTAATATGACAACTTCTGTGTTATATAATATGACTAATATGACAACTTCTGTGTAATATAATATAGCTAATATGACAACTTCTGTGTTATATAATATAACTAATATGACAACTTCTGTGTTATATAATATAACTAATATGACAATTTCTGTGTTATATAATAAATCTAATATGACAACTTATGTGTTATATAATATAATTAATATGACAACTTCTGTGTTATATAATATGACTAATATGACAACTTCTGTGTTACATAATATAGCTAATATGACAACTTCTGTGTTATATAATATAACTAATATGACAACTTCTGTGTTATATTATATAACTAATATGACAACTTCTGTGTTGTATAATATAACTAATATGACAACTTCTGTGTTATATAATATAACTAATATGACAACTTCTGTGTTATATAATATTACTAATATGACAACTTCTGAGTTATATAATATAGCTAACATGACAACTTCTGTGTTATATAATATAGCTAATATGACAACTTCTGTGTTATATAATATAACTAATATGACAATTTCTGTGTTATATAATATATCTAATATGACAACTTCTGTGTTATATAATATAACTAATATGACAACTTCTGTGTTATATAATATAACTAATATGATAACCTCTGTATTATATAATATGATTAATATGACAACTTCTCTGTTATATAATATAACTAATATGACAATGTCTGTGTTATGTAATATAACTAATATGACAACTTCTGTGTTATATAATATAACTAATATGACAACTTCTGTGTAATATAGTATAACTAATATGACAACTTCTGTGTTATATAATATAGCTAATATAACAACTTCTGAGTCATATAATATAACTAATATGACTACTTCTGTGTTATATAATATAACTAATATGACAACTTCTGTGTCATATAATATAACTAATATGACAACTGCTGTGTTATATAATATAGCTAATATGACAACTTCTGTGTCATATAATATAACTAATATGACAACTTCTGTGTTATATAATATAACTAATATGACAACTTCTGTGTCATATAATATAGCTAATATGACAACTTCTGTGTTATATTATATAGCTAATATGACAACTTCTGTGTTAAATAATATAACTAATATGACAACCTCTATGTTTTATAATATAACTAATATGACAACTTCTGTGTTATATAATATAACTAATATGACAACTTCTGTGTTATATAATATAACTAATATGACAACTTCTGTGTGATATAATATAACTAATATGACAACTTCTGTGTTATATAATATAACTAATATGACAACTTCTGTGTTGTATAATATGACAACTTCTGTGTTATATAATATAACTAATATGACAACTTCTGTGTTATATAATATAACTAATATGACACCTTCTGTGTTATATAATATAACTAACATGACAACTTCTGTTTTATATAATATAACTAATATGACAACATCTGTGTTATACAATATAACTAATATGACAACATCTGTGTTATATAATATATCTAATATGACAACTTCTGTGTTATATAATATAGCTAATATGACAACTTCTGTGTTATATAATTTTACTAATATGACAACTTCTGTGTTATATAATATTGCTAATATGACAACCTCTATGTTATATAATATAGCTAATATGACAACTTCTGTGTTATATAATATGACTAATATGACAACTTCTGTGTTATATAATATAGCTAATATGACAACTTCTGTGTTATATAATATAGCTAATATGACAACTTCTGTGTTATATAATATAATTAATATGACAACTTCTGTGTTATATAATATGACTAATATGACAACTTCTGTGTTATATAATATAACTAATATCGCAACTTCTGTGTTATATAATATAACTAATATGGCAACTTCTGTGTTATACAATATAACTAATATGACAACTTCTGTGTTATATAATATAACTAATATGACAACTTCTGTGTTATATAATATGACTAATATGACAACTTCTGTGTTATATAATATTGCTAATATGACAACTTCTGTGTTATATAATATGACTAATATGACAATCTCTATGTTATATAATATTGCTAATATGACAACTTCTGTGTTATATAATATAATTAATATGACAACTTCTGTGTTATATAATATGACTAATATGACAACTTCTGTGTTACATAATATAGCTAATATGACAACTTCTGTGTTATATAATATAACTAATATGACAACTTCTGTGTTATATAATATAACTAATATGACAACTTCTGTGTTGTATAATATAACTAATATGACAACTTCTGTGTTATATAATATAACTAATATGACAACTTCTGTGTTATATAATATTACTAATATGACAACTTCTGAGTTATATAATATAGCTAACATGACAACTTCTGTGTTATATAATATAGCTAATATGACAACTTCTGTGTTATATAATATAACTAATATGACAATTTCTGTGTTATATAATATAACTAATATGATAACCTCTGTATTATATAATATGATTAATATGACAACTTCTCTGTTATATAATATAACTAATATGACAATGTCTGTGTTATGTAATATAACTAATATGACAACTTATGTGTTATATAATATAACTAATATGACAACTTCTGTGTAATATAGTATAACTAATATGACAACTTCTGTGTTATATAATATAGCTAATATGACAACTTCTGAGTCATATAATATAACTAATATGACTACTTCTGTGTTATATAATATAACTAATATGACAACTTCTGTGTCATATAATATAACTAATATGACAACTGCTGTGTTATATAATATAGCTAATATGACAACTTCTGTGTCATATAATATAACTAATATGACAACTTCTGTGTTATATAATATAACTAATATGACAACTTCTGTGTCATATAATATAGCTAATATGACAACTTCTGTGTTATATTATATAGCTAATATGACAACTTCTGTGTTAAATAATATAACTAATATGACAACCTCTATGTTTTATAATATAACTAATATGACAACTTCTGTGTTATATAATATAACTAATATGACAACTTCTGTGTTATATAATATAACTAATATGACAACTTCTGTGTGATATAATATAACTAATATGACAACTTCTGTGTTATATAATATAACTAATATGACAACTTCTGTGTTGTATAATATGACAACTTCTGTGTTATATAATATAACTAATATGACAACTTCTGTGTTATATAATATAACTAATATGACACCTTCTGTGTTATATAATATAACTAACATGACAACTTCTGTTTTATATAATATAACTAATATGACAACTTCTGTGTTATACAATATAACTAATATGACAACATCTGTGTTATATAATATAACTAATATGACAACTTCTGTGTTATATAATATGACTAATATGACAACTTCTGTGTTATATAATATAGCTAATATGACAACTTCTGTGTTATATAATATAACTAATATGACAACTTCTGTGTTATATAATATAATTAATATGACAACTTCTGTGTTATATAATATGACTAATATGACAACTTCTGTGTTATATAATATAACTAATATCGCAACTTCTGTGTTATATAATATAACTAATATGGCAACTTCTGTGTTATACAATATAACTAATATGACAACTTCTGTGTTATATAATATAACTAATATGACAACTTCTGTGTTATATAATATGACTAATATGACAACTTCTGTGTTATATAATATTGCTAATATGACAACTTCTGTGTTATATAATATGACTAATATGACAATCTCTATGTTATATAATATTGCTAATATGACAACTTCTGTGTTATATAATATATCTAATATGACAACTTCTGTGTTATACAATATAACTAATATGACAACTTCTGTGTTATACAATATAACTAATATGACAACTTCTGTGTTATATAATATGACTAATATGACAACTTCTGTGTTACAAAATATAGCTAATATGACAACTTCTGTGTTATATAATATAACTAATATGACAACTTCCTTGTTATATAATATAACTAATATGACAACTTCTGTGTTATATAATATAACTAATATGACAAGTTCTGTGTTATATAATATAACTAATATGACAACTTCTGTGTTATATAATATGACTAATATGACAACTTCTGTGTTATATAATATAATTAATATGACAACTTCTGTGTTATATAATATGACTAATATGACAACTTCTGTGTTATATAATATAACTAATATCGCAACTTCTGTGTTATATAATATAACTAATATGGCAACTTCTGTGTAATATAATATAGCTAATATGACAACTTCTGTGTTATATAATATAACTAATATGACAATTTCTGTGTTATATAATATATCTAATATGAAAACTTCTGTGTTATATAATATAACTAATATGACAACTTCTGTGTTATATAAAATAACTAATATGATAACTTCTGTATTATATAATATGACTAATATGACAACTTCTGTGTTATATAATATAACTAATATGACAATGTCTGTGTTATATAATATAACTAATATGACAACTTCTGTGTTATATAATATAATTAATATGACAACTTCTGTGTTATATAATATAACTAATATGACAACTTCTGTGTTATATAATATAGCTAATATGACAACTTCTGTGTCATATAATATAACTAATATGACAACTTCTGTGTTATATGATATAATTAAATGACAACTTCTGTGTTATATAATATAACTAATATGACAACTTCTGTGTTATATTATATAACTAATATGACAACTTCTGTGCTATATAATATAACTAATATCACAACTTCTGTGTTATATAATATAACTAATATGACAACTTCTGTGTCATATAATATAACTAATATGACAACTTCTGTGTTATATAATATAGCTAATATGACAACTTCTGTGTCATATAATATAACTAATATAACAACTTCTGTGTCATATAATATAGCTAATATGACAACTTCTGTGTTATATTATATAGCTAATATGACAACTTCTGTGTTATATAATATAACTAATATGGCAACCTCTATGTTATATTATATAACTTATATGACAACTTCTGTGCTATATAATATAACTAATATGACAATTTCTGTGTTATATAATATAACTAATATGACAATTTCTGTGTCATATAATATAACTAATATGACAACTTCTGTGCTATATAATATAGCTAATATGACAACTTCTGTGTCATATAATATAACTAACATGACAACTTCTGTGTTATATAATATAACTAATATGACAACTTCTGTGTCATATAATATAGCTAATATGAAAACTTCTTTGTTATATTATATAGCTAGAATGACAACTTCTGTGCTATATAATATAACTAATATGACAACCTCTATGTTATATAATATAACTAATATGACAACTTCTGTGTCATATAATATAACTAACATGACAACTTCTGTGTTATATAATATAACTAATATGACAACTTCTGTGTCATATAATATAGCTAATATGAAAACTTCTTTGTTATATTATATAGCTAGAATGACAACTTCTGTGCTATATAATATAACTAATATGACAACCTCTATGTTATATAATATAACTAATATGACAACTTCTGTGTTATATAATATAGCTAATATGATAACTTCTGTGTTTTATAATATAACTAATATGACAACTTCTGTGTTATATAATATAACTAATATGACAACTTCTGTGTTATATAATATATCTAATATGACAACTTCTGTGCTGTATAATATTACTAATATGACAACTTCTGTGTTACATAATATAGCTAATATGACAACTTCTGTGTTATATAGTATAACTAATATGACAACTTCTGTGTTATATAATATAACTAATATGAAAACTTCTGTGGTATATAATATAACTAATATGACAACTTCTGTGTTATATAATATAGCTAATATGACAACTTCTATGCTATATAGTATTACTAATATGACAACTTCTGTGTTATATAATATAGCTAATATGACAACTTCTCTGTTATATAATATAACTAATATGTCAACTTCTATGTTATATAATATAACTAATATGACAACTTCTGTGTTATATAATATAACTAATATGGCAACTTCTGTGTTATACAATATAACTAATATGACAACTTCTGTGTTATATAATATAACTAATATGACAACTTCTGTATTATATAAAATGACTAATATGATAATTTCTGTGTTATATAATATAACTAATATGACAACTTCTGTGATATATAATATGACTAATATGACAACTTCTGTGTTATATAATATAGCTAATATGACAACTTCTGTGTTATATAATATAGCTAATATGACAACTTCTGTGTTATATAGTATAACTAATATGACAACTTCTGTGTTATATAATATAACTAATATGACAACTTCTGTGTTATATAATATAACTAATATGACAACTTCTGTGCTATACAATATAACTAATATGACAACTTGTGTTATATAATATGACTAATATGACAACTTCTGTGTTATATAATATAACTAATATGACAACTTCTGTGTTATATAATATGACTAATATGACAACTTCTGTATTATATAATATTGCTAATATGACTACTTCTGTGTTATATAATATGACTAATATGACAATCTCTATGTTATATAATATTGCTAATATGACAACTTCTGTGTTATATAATATAACTAATATGACAACTTCTGTGTTATATAATATGACTAATATGACAACTTCTGTGTTATACAATATAACTAATATGACAACTTATGTGTTATATAATATAACTAATATGACAACTTCTGTGTTATATAATATGACTAATATGACAACTTCTGTGTTACATAATATAGCTAATATGACAACTTCTGTGTTATATAATATAACTAATATGACAACTTCTGTGTTATATAATATAACTAATATGACAACTTCTGTGTTATATAATATAACTAATATGACAACATCTGTGTTATATAATATAACTAATATGACAACATCTGTGTTATATAATATAACTAATATGACAACTTCTGTGTTATATAATATTACTAATATGACAACTTCTGTGTTATATAATATAGCTAACATGACAACTTCTGTGTTATATAATATAGCTAATATGACAATTTCTGTGTTATATAATATATCTAATATGACAACTTCTGTGTTATATAATATAACTAATATGACAACTTCTGTGTTATATAATATAACTAATATGATAACCTCTGTATTATATAATATGACTAATATGACAACTTCTGTGTTATATAATATAATTAATATGACAATGTCTGTGTTATGTAATATAACTAATATGACAACTTCTGTGTTATATAATATAACTAATATGACAACTTCTGTGTTATATAATATAACTAATATGACAACTTCTGTGTTATATAATATAGCTAATATGACAACTTCTGAGTCATATAATATAACTAATATGACAACTTCTGTGTTATATAATATAACTAATATGACAACTTCTGTGTCATATAATATAACTAATATGACAACTGCTGTGTTATATAATATAGCTAATATGACAACTTCTGTGTCATATAATATAACTAATATGACAACTTCTGTGTTATATAATATAACTAATATGACAACTTCTGTGTCATATAATATAGCTAATATGACAACTTCTGTGTTATATAATATTGCTAATATGACTACTTCTGTGTTATATAATATGACTAATATGACAATCTCTATGTTATATAATATTGCTAATATGACAACTTCTTTGTTATATAATATAACTAATATGACAACTTCTGTGTTATATAATATGACTAATATGACAACTTATGTGTTATACAATATAACTAATATGACAACTTATGTGTTATATAATATAACTAATATGACAACTTCTGTGTTATATAATATGACTAATATGACAACTTCTGTGTTACATAATATAGCTAATATGACAACTTCTGTGTTATATAATATAACTAATATGACAACTTCTGTGTTATATAATATAACTAATATGACAACTTCTGTGTTATATAATATAACTAATATGACAACTTCTGTGTTATATAATATGACTAATATGACAACTTCTGTATTATATAATATTGCTAATATGACTACTTCTGTGTTATATAATATGACTAATATGACAATCTCTATGTTATATAATATTGCTAATATGACAACTTCTGTGTTATATAATATAACTAATATGACAACTTCTGTGTTATATAATATGACTAATATGACAACTTCTGTGTTATACAATATAACTAATATGACAACTTATGTGTTATATAATATAACTAATATGACAACTTCTGTGTTATATAATATGACTAATATGACAACTTCTGTGTTACATAATATAGCTAATATGACAACTTCTGTGTTATATAATATAACTAATATGACAACTTCTGTGTTATATAATATAACTAATATGACAACTTCTGTGTTATATAATATAACTAATATGACAACATCTGTGTTATATAATATAACTAATATGACAACTTCTGTGTTATATAATATTACTAATATGACAACTTCTGTGTTATATAATATAGCTAACATGACAACTTCTGTGTTATATAATATAGCTAATATGACAACTTCTGTGTTATATAATATAACTAATATGACAATTTCTGTGTTATATAATATATCTAATATGACAACTTCTGTGTTATATAATATAACTAATATGACAACTTCTGTGTTATATAATATAACTAATATGATAACCTCTGTATTATATAATATGACTAATATGACAACTTCTGTGTTATATAATATAATTAATATGACAATGTCTGTGTTATGTAATATAACTAATATGACAACTTCTGTGTTATATAATATAACTAATATGACAACTTCTGTGTTATATAATATAACTAATATGACAACTTCTGTGTTATATAATATAGCTAATATGACAACTTCTGAGTCATATAATATAACTAATATGACAACTTCTGTGTTATATAATATAACTAATATGACAACTTCTGTGTCATATAATATAACTAATATGACAACTGCTGTGTTATATAATATAGCTAATATGACAACTTCTGTGTCATATAATATAACTAATATGACAACTTCTGTGTTATATAATATAACTAATATGACAACTTCTGTGTCATATAATATAGCTAATATGACAACTTCTGTGTTATATAATATTGCTAATATGACTACTTCTGTGTTATATAATATGACTAATATGACAATCTCTATGTTATATAATATTGCTAATATGACAACTTCTTTGTTATATAATATAACTAATATGACAACTTCTGTGTTATATAATATGACTAATATGACAACTTATGTGTTATACAATATAACTAATATGACAACTTATGTGTTATATAATATAACTAATATGACAACTTCTGTGTTATATAATATGACTAATATGACAACTTCTGTGTTACATAATATAGCTAATATGACAACTTCTGTGTTATATAATATAACTAATATGACAACTTCTGTGTTATATAATATAACTAATATGACAACTTCTGTGTTATATAATATAACTAATATGACAACTTCTGTGTGATATAATATAACTAATATGACAACTTCTGTGTTATATAATATAACTAATATGACAACTTCTGTGTTGTATAATATGACAACTTCTGTGTTATATAATATAACTAATATGACAACTTCTGTGTTATATAATATAACTAATATGACACCTTCTGTGTTATATAATATAACTAACATGACAACTTCTGTTTTATATAATATAACTAATATGACAACTTCTGTGTTATACAATATAACTAATATGACAACATCTGTGTTATATAATATAACTAATATGACAACTTCTGTGTTATATAATATAGCTAATATGACAACTTCTGTGTTATATAATTTTACTAATATGACAACTTCTGTGTTATATAATATTGCTAATATGACAACCTCTATGTTATATAATATAGCTAATATGACAACTTCTGTGTTATATAATATGACTAATATGACAACTTCTGTGTTATATAATATAGCTAATATGACAACTTCTGTGTTATATAATATAACTAATATGACAACTTCTGTGTTATATAATATAACTAATATGACAACTTCTGTGTTATATAATATGACTAATATGACAACTTCTGTGTTATATAATATAACTAATATCGCAACTTCTGTGTTATATAATATAACTAATATGGCAACTTCTGTGTTATACAATATAACTAATATGACAACTTCTGTGTTATATAATATAACTAATATGACAACTTCTGTGTTATATAATATGACTAATATGACAACTTCTGTGTTATATAATATTGCTAATATGACAACTTCTGTGTTATATAATATGACTAATATGACAATCTCTATGTTATATAATATTGCTAATATGACAACTTCTGTGTTATATAATATAACTAATATGACAACTTCTGTGTTATACAATATAACTAATATGACAACTTCTGTGTTATACAATATAACTAATATGACAACTTCTGTGTTATATAATATGACTAATATGACAACTTCTGTGTTACAAAATATAGCTAATATGACAACTTCTGTGTTATATAATATAACTAATATGACAACTTCCTTGTTATATAATATAACTAATATGACAACTTCTGTGTTATATAATATAACTAATATGACAAGTTCTGTGTTATATAATATAACTAATATGACAACTTCTGTGTTATATAATATGACTAATATGACAACTTCTGTGTTATATAATATAATTAATATGACAACTTCTGTGTTATATAATATGACTAATATGACAACTTCTGTGTTATATAATATAACTAATATCGCAACTTCTGTGTTATATAATATAACTAATATGGCAACTTCTGTATAATATAATATAGCTAATATGACAACTTCTGTGTTATATAATATAACTAATATGACAATTTCTGTGTTATATAATATATCTAATATGACAACTTCTGTGTTATATAATATAACTAATATGACAACTTCTGTGTTATATAAAATAACTAATATGATAACTTCTGTATTATATAATATGACTAATATGACAACTTCTGTGTTATATAATATAACTAATATGACAATGTCTGTGTTATATAATATAACTAATATGACAACTTCTGTGTTATATAATATAATTAATATGACAACTTCTGTGTTATATAATATAACTAATATGACAACTTCTGTGTTATATAATATAGCTAATATGACAACTTCTGTGTCATATAATATAACTAATATGACAACTTCTGTGTTATATGATATAATTAAATGACAACTTCTGTGTTATATAATATAACTAATATGACAACTTCTGTGTTATATTATATAACTAATATGACAACTTCTGTGCTATATAATATAACTAATATCACAACTTCTGTGTTATATAATATAACTAATATGACAACTTCTGTGTCATATAATATAACTAATATGACAACTTCTGTGTTATATAATATAGCTAATATGACAACTTCTGTGTCATATAATATAACTAATATAACAACTTCTGTGTCATATAATATAGCTAATATGACAACTTCTGTGTTATATTATATAGCTAATATGACAACTTCTGTGTTATATAATATAACTAATATGGCAACCTCTATGTTATATTATATAACTTATATGACAACTTCTGTGCTATATAATATAACTAATATGACAATTTCTGTGTTATATAATATAACTAATATGACAATTTCTGTGTCATATAATATAACTAATATGACAACTTCTGTGCTATATAATATAGCTAATATGACAACTTCTGTGTCATATAATATAACTAACATGACAACTTCTGTGTTATATAATATAACTAATATGACAACTTCTGTGTCATATAATATAGCTAATATGAAAACTTCTTTGTTATATTATATAGCTAGAATGACAACTTCTGTGCTATATAATATAACTAATATGACAACCTCTATGTTATATAATATAACTAATATGACAACTTCTGTGTCATATAATATAACTAACATGACAACTTCTGTGTTATATAATATAACTAATATGACAACTTCTGTGTCATATAATATAGCTAATATGAAAACTTCTTTGTTATATTATATAGCTAGAATGACAACTTCTGTGCTATATAATATAACTAATATGACAACCTCTATGTTATATAATATAACTAATATGACAACTTCTGTGTTATATAATATAGCTAATATGATAACTTCTGTGTTTTATAATATAACTAATATGACAACTTCTGTGTTATATAATATAACTAATATGACAACTTCTGTGTTATATAATATATCTAATATGACAACTTCTGTGCTGTATAATATTACTAATATGACAACTTCTGTGTTACATAATATAGCTAATATGACAACTTCTGTGTTATATAGTATAACTAATATGACAACTTCTGTGTTATATAATATAACTAATATGAAAACTTCTGTGGTATATAATATAACTAATATGACAACTTCTGTGTTATATAATATAGCTAATATGACAACTTCTATGCTATATAGTATTACTAATATGACAACTTCTGTGTTATATAATATAGCTAATATGACAACTTCTCTGTTATATAATATAACTAATATGACAACTTCTATGTTATATAATATAACTAATATGACAACTTCTGTGTTATATAATATAACTAATATGGCAACTTCTGTGTTATACAATATAACTAATATGACAACTTCTGTGTTATATAATATAACTAATATGACAACTTCTGTATTATATAAAATGACTAATATGATAATTTCTGTGTTATATAATATAACTAATATGACAACTTCTGTGATATATAATATGACTAATATGACAACTTCTGTGTTATATAATATAGCTAATATGACAACTTCTGTGTTATATAATATAGCTAATATGACAACTTCTGTGTATTATAATATAGCTAATATGACAACTTCTGTGTTATATAGTATAACTAATATGACAACTTCTGTGTTATATAATATAACTAATATGACAACTTCTGTGTTATATAATATAACTAATATGACAACTTCTATGCTATACAATATAACTAATATGACAACTTGTGTTATATAATATGACTAATATGACAACTTCTGTGTTATATAATATAACTAATATGACAACTTCTGTGTTATATAATATGACTAATATGACAACTTCTGTATTATATAATATTGCTAATATGACTACTTCTGTGTTATATAATATGACTAATATGACAATCTCTATGTTATATAATATTGCTAATATGACAACTTCTGTGTTATATAATATAACTAATATGACAACTTCTGTGTTATATAATATGACTAATATGACAACTTCTGTGTTATACAATATAACTAATATGACAACTTATGTGTTATATAATATAACTAATATGACAACTTCTGTGTTATATAATATGACTAATATGACAACTTCTGTGTTACATAATATAGCTAATATGACAACTTCTGTGTTATATAATATAACTAATATGACAACTTCTGTGTTATATAATATAACTAATATGACAACTTCTGTGTTATATAATATAACTAATATGACAACATCTGTGTTATATAATATAACTAATATGACAACTTCTGTGTTATATAATATTACTAATATGACAACTTCTGTGTTATATAATATAGCTAACATGACAACTTCTGTGTTATATAATATAGCTAATATGACAACTTCTGTGTTATATAATATAACTAATATGACAATTTCTGTGTTATATAATATATCTAATATGACAACTTCTGTGTTATATAATATAATTAATATGACAACTTCTGTGTTATATAATATAACTAATATGATAACCTCTGTATTATATAATATGACTAATATGACAACTTCTGTGTTATATAATATAATTAATATGACAATGTCTGTGTTATGTAATATAACTAATATGACAACTTCTGTGTTATATAATATAACTAATATGACAACTTCTGTGTTATATAATATAACTAATATGACAACTTCTGTGTTATATAATATAGCTAATATGACAACTTCTGAGTCATATAATATAACTAATATGACAACTTCTGTGTTATATAATATAACTAATATGACAACTTCTGTGTCATATAATATAACTAATATGACAACTGCTGTGTTATATAATATAGCTAATATGACAACTTCTGTGTCATATAATATAACTAATATGACAACTTCTGTGTTATATAATATAACTAATATGACAACTTCTGTGTCATATAATATAGCTAATATGACAACTTCTGTGTTATATAATATTGCTAATATGACTACTTCTGTGTTATATAATATGACTAATATGACAATCTCTATGTTATATAATATTGCTAATATGACAACTTCTTTGTTATATAATATAACTAATATGACAACTTCTGTGTTATATAATATGACTAATATGACAACTTATGTGTTATACAATATAACTAATATGACAACTTATGTGTTATATAATATAACTAATATGACAACTTCTGTGTTATATAATATGACTAATATGACAACTTCTGTGTTACATAATATAACTAATATGACAACTTCTGTGTTATATAATATAACTAATATGACAACTTCTGTGTTATATAATATAACTAATATGACAACTTCTGTGTTATATAATATAACTAATATGACAACTTCTGTGTTATATAATATAACTAATATGACAACTTCTGTGTTATATAATATTACTAATATGACAACTTCTGTGTTATATAATATAGCTAACATGACAACTTCTGTGTTATATAATATAGCTAATATGACAATTTCTGTGTTATATAATATAACTAATATGACAATTTCTGTGTTATATAATATATCTAATATGACAACTTCTGTGTTATATAATATAACTAATATGACAACTTCTGTGTTATATAATATAACTAATATGATAACCTCTGTATTATATAATATGACTAATATGACAACTTCTGTGTTATATAATATAACTAATATGACAATGTCTGTGTTATGTAATATAACTAATATGACAACTTCTGTGTTATATAATATAACTAATATGACAACTTCTGTGTTATATAATATAACTAATATGACAACTTCTGTGTTATATAATATAGCTAATATGACAACTTCTGAGTCATATAATATAACTAATATGACAACTTCTGTGTTATATAATATAACTAATATGACAACTTCTGTGTCATATAATATAACTAATATGACAACTGCTGTGTTATATAATATAGCTAATATGACAACTTCTGTGTCATATAATATAACTAATATGACAACTTCTGTGTTATATAATATAACTAATATGACAACTTCTGTGTCATATAATATAGCTAATATGACAACTTCTGTGTTATATTATATAGCTAATATGACAACTTCTGTGTTATATAACATAACTAATATGACAACCTCTATATTTTATAATATAACTAATATGACAACTTCTGTGTTATATAATATAACTAATATGACAACTTCTGTGTTATATAATATAACTAATATGACAACTTCTGTGTTATACAATATAACTAATATGACAACATTTGTGTTATATAATATAACTAATATGACAACTTCTATGTTATATAATATAGCTAATATGACAACTTCTGTGTTATATAATATAACTAATATGACAACTTCTGTGTTATATAATATAACTAATATGACAACTTCTGTGTTATATAATATAACTAATATGACAACATCTGTGTTATATAATATAACTAATATGACAACTTCTGTGTTATATAATATTACTAATATGACAACTTCTGTGTTATATAATATAACTAATATGACAACTTCTGTGTTATATAATATAACTAATATGACAACTTCTGTGTTATATAATATAGCTAATATGACAACTTCTGAGTCATATAATATAACTAATATGACAACTTCTGTGTTATATAATATAACTAATATGACAACTTCTGTGTCATATAATATAACTAATATGACAACTGCTGTGTTATATAATATAGCTAATATGACAACTTCTGTGTCATATAATATAATTAATATGACAACTTCTGTGTTATATAATATAACTAATATGATAACCTCTGTATTATATAATATGACTAATATGACAACTTCTGTGTTATATAATATAATTAATATGACAATGTCTGTGTTATGTAATATAACTAATATGACAACTTCTGTGTTATATAATATAACTAATATGACAACTTCTGTGTTATATAATATAACTAATATGACAACTTCTGTGTTATATAATATAGCTAATATGACAACTTCTGAGTCATATAATATAACTAATATGACAACTTCTGTGTTATATAATATAACTAATATGACAACTTCTGTGTCATATAATATAACTAATATGACAACTGCTGTGTTATATAATATAGCTAATATGACAACTTCTGTGTTATATAATATAACTAATATGACAACTTCTGTGTTATATAATATAACTAATATGACAACTTCTGTGTCATATAATATAGCTAATATGACAACTTCTGTGTTATATAATATTGCTAATATGACTACTTCTGTGTTATATAATATGACTAATATGACAATCTCTATGTTATATAATATTGCTAATATGACAACTTCTTTGTTATATAATATAACTAATATGACAACTTCTGTGTTATATAATATGACTAATATGACAACTTATGTGTTATACAATATAACTAATATGACAACTTATGTGTTATATAATATAACTAATATGACAACTTCTGTGTTATATAATATGACTAATATGACAACTTCTGTGTTACATAATATAGCTAATATGACAACTTCTGTGTTATATAATATAACTAATATGACAACTTCTGTGTAATATAATATAACTAATATGACAACTTCTGTGTTATATAATATAACTAATATGACAACTTCTGTGTTATATAATATAACTAATATGACAACTTCTGTGTTATATAATATTACTAATATGACAACTTCTGTGTTATATAATATAGCTAACATGACAACTTCTGTGTTATATAATATAGCTAATATGACAATTTCTGTGTTATATAATATAACTAATATGACAATTTCTGTGTTATATAATATATCTAATATGACAACTTCTGTGTTATATAATATAACTAATATGACAACTTCTGTGTTATATAATATAACTAATATGATAACCTCTGTATTATATAATATGACTAATATGACAACTTCTGTGTTATATAATATAACTAATATGACAATGTCTGTGTTATGTAATATAACTAATATGACAACTTCTGTGTTATATAATATAACTAATATGACAACTTCTGTGTTATATAATATAACTAATATGACAACTTCTGTGTTATATAATATAGCTAATATGACAACTTCTGAGTCATATAATATAACTAATATGACAACTTCTGTGTTATATAATATAACTAATATGACAACTTCTGTGTCATATAATATAACTAATATGACAACTGCTGTGTTATATAATATAGCTAATATGACAACTTCTGTGTCATATAATATAACTAATATGACAACTTCTGTGTTATATAATATAACTAATATGACAACTTCTGTGTCATATAATATAGCTAATATGACAACTTCTGTGTTATATTATATAGCTAATATGACAACTTCTGTGTTATATAACATAACTAATATGACAACCTCTATATTTTATAATATAACTAATATGACAACTTCTGTGTTATATAATATAACTAATATGACAACTTCTGTGTTATATAATATAACTAATATGACAACTTCTGTGTTATACAATATAACTAATATGACAACATTTGTGCTATATAATATAACTAATATGACAACTTCTATGTTATATAATATAGCTAATATGACAACTTCTGTGTTATATAATATAACTAATATGACAACTTCTGTGTTATATAATATTGCTAATATGACAACCTCTATGTTATATAATATAGCTAATATGACAACTTCTGTGTTATATAATATGATTAATATGACAACTTCTGTGTTATATAATATAGCTAATATGACAACTTCTGTGTTATATAATATAACTAATATGACAACTTCTGTGTTATATAATATAATTAATATGACAACTTCTGTGTTATATAATATGACTAATATGACAACTTCTGTGTTATATAATATTACTAATATGGCAACTTCTGTGTTATACAATATAACTAATATGACAACTTCTGTGTTATATAATATAGCTAATTTGACAACTTCTATGCTATATAGTATAACTAATATGACAACTTCTGTGTTATATAATATAGCTAATATGACAACTTCTCTGTTATATAATATAACTAATATGACAACTTCTGTGTTATACAATATAACTAATATGACAACTTCTGTGTTATATAATATAACTAATATGACAACTTCTGTGTTATATAATATAACTAATATGGCAACTTCTGTGTTATACAATATAACTAATATGACAACTTCTGTGTTATATAATATAACTAATATGACAACTTCTGTATTATATAAAATGACTAATATGACAATTTCTGTGTTATATAATATAACTAATATGACAACTTCTGTGATATATAATATGACTAATATGACAACTTCTGTGTTATATAATATAGCTAATATGACAACTTCTGTGTTATATAATATAGCTAATATGACAACTTCTGTGTATTATAATATAGCTAATATGACAACTTCTGTGTTATATAGTATAACTAATATGACAACTTCTGTGTTATATAATATAACTAATATTACAACTTCTGTGTTATATAATATAGCTAATATGACAACTTCTGTGCTATACAATATAACTAATATGACAACTTGTGTTATATAATATGACTAATATGACAACTTCTGTGTTATATAATATAACTAATATGACAACTTCTGTGTTATATAATATGACTAATATGACAACTTCTTTGTTATATAATATTGCTAATATGACTACTTCTGTGTTATATAATATGACTAATATGACAATCTCTATGTTATATAATATTGCTAATATGACAACTTCTGTGTTATATAATATAACTAATATGACAACTTCTGTGTTATATAATATGACTAATATGACAACTTCTGTGTTATACAATATAATTAATATGACAACTAATGTGTTATATAATATAACTAATATGACAACTTCTGTGTTATATAATATAATTAATATGACAACTTCTGTGTTATATAATATAACTAATATGATAACCTCTGTATTATATAATATGACTAATATGACAACTTCTGTGTTATATAATATAATTAATATGACAATGTCTGTGTTATGTAATATAACTAATATGACAACTTCTGTGTTATATAATATAACTAATATGACAACTTCTGTGTTATATAATATAACTAATATGACAACTTCTGTGTTATATAATATAGCTAATATGACAACTTCTGAGTCATATAATATAACTAATATGACAACTTCTGTGTTATATAATATAACTAATATGACAACTTCTGTGTCATATAATATAACTAATATGACAACTGCTGTGTTATATAATATAGCTAATATGACAACTTCTGTGTCATATAATATAACTAATATGACAACTTCTGTGTTATATAATATAACTAATATGACAACTTCTGTGTCATATAATATAGCTAATATGACAACTTCTGTGTTATATAATATTGCTAATATGACTACTTCTGTGTTATATAATATGACTAATATGACAATCTCTATGTTATATAATATTGCTAATATGACAACTTCTTTGTTATATAATATAACTAATATGACAACTTCTGTGTTATATAATATGACTAATATGACAACTTATGTGTTATACAATATATCTAATATGACAACTTATGTGTTATATAATATAACTAATATGACAACTTCTGTGTTATATAATATGACTAATATGACAACTTCTGTGTTACATAATATAGCTAATATGACAACTTCTGTGTTATATAATATAACTAATATGACAACTTCTGTGTTATATAATATAACTAATATGACAACTTCTGTGTTATATAATATAACTAATATGACAACTTCTGTGTTATATAATATAACTAATATGACAACTTCTGTGTTATATAATATTACTAATATGACAACTTCTGTGTTATATAATATAGCTAACATGACAACTTCTGTGTTATATAATATAGCTAATATGACAATTTCTGTGTTATATAATATAACTAATATGACAATTTCTGTGTTATATAATATATCTAATATGACAACTTCTGTGTTATATAATATAACTAATATGACAACTTCTGTGTTATATAATATAACTAATATGATAACCTCTGTATTATATAATATGACTAATATGACAACTTCTGTGTTATATAATATAACTAATATGACAATGTCTGTGTTATGTAATATAACTAATATGACAACTTCTGTGTTATATAATATAACTAATATGACAACTTCTGTGTTATATAATATAACTAATATGACAACTTCTGTGTTATATAATATAGCTAATATGACAACTTCTGAGTCATATAATATAACTAATATGACAACTTCTGTGTTATATAATATAACTAATATGACAACTTCTGTGTCATATAATATAACTAATATGACAACTGCTGTGTTATATAATATAGCTAATATGACAACTTCTGTGTCATATAATATAACTAATATGACAACTTCTGTGTTATATAATATAACTAATATGACAACTTCTGTGTCATATAATATAGCTAATATGACAACTTCTGTGTTATATTATATAGCTAATATGACAACTTCTGTGTTATATAACATAACTAATATGACAACCTCTATATTTTATAATATAACTAATATGACAACTTCTGTGTTATATAATATAACTAATATGACAACTTCTGTGTTATATAATATAACTAATATGACAACTTCTGTGTTATACAATATAACTAATATGACAACATTTGTGTTATATAATATAACTAATATGACAACTTCTATGTTATATAATATAGCTAATATGACAACTTCTGTGTTATATAATATAACTAATATGACAACTTCTGTGTTATATAATATTGCTAATATGACAACCTCTATGTTATATAATATAGCTAATATGACAACTTCTGTGTTATATAATATGATTAATATGACAACTTCTGTGTTATATAATATAGCTAATATGACAACTTCTGTGTTATATAATATAACTAATATGACAACTTCTGTGTTATATAATATAATTAATATGACAACTTCTGTGTTATATAATATGACTAATATGACAACTTCTGTGTTATATAATATTACTAATATGGCAACTTCTGTGTTATACAATATAACTAATATGACAACTTCTGTGTTATATAATATAGCTAATTTGACAACTTCTATGCTATATAGTATAACTAATATGACAACTTCTGTGTTATATAATATAGCTAATATGACAACTTCTCTGTTATATAATATAACTAATATGACAACTTCTGTGTTATACAATATAACTAATATGACAACTTCTGTGTTATATAATATAACTAATATGACAACTTCTGTGTTATATAATATAACTAATATGGCAACTTCTGTGTTATACAATATAACTAATATGACAACTTCTGTGTTATATAATATAACTAATATGACAACTTCTGTATTATATAAAATGACTAATATGACAATTTCTGTGTTATATAATATAACTAATATGACAACTTCTGTGATATATAATATGACTAATATGACAACTTCTGTGTTATATAATATAGCTAATATGACAACTTCTGTGTTATATAATATAGCTAATATGACAACTTCTGTGTATTATAATATAGCTAATATGACAACTTCTGTGTTATATAGTATAACTAATATGACAACTTCTGTGTTATATAATATAACTAATATTACAACTTCTGTGTTATATAATATAGCTAATATGACAACTTCTGTGCTATACAATATAACTAATATGACAACTTGTGTTATATAATATGACTAATATGACAACTTCTGTGTTATATAATATAACTAATATGACAACTTCTGTGTTATATAATATGACTAATATGACAACTTCTTTGTTATATAATATTGCTAATATGACTACTTCTGTGTTATATAATATGACTAATATGACAATCTCTATGTTATATAATATTGCTAATATGACAACTTCTGTGTTATATAATATAACTAATATGACAACTTCTGTGTTATATAATATGACTAATATGACAACTTCTGTGTTATACAATATAATTAATATGACAACTAATGTGTTATATAATATAACTAATATGACAACTTCTGTGCTATATAATATGACTAATATGACAACTTCTGTGTTACATAATATAGCTAATATGACAACTTCTGTGTTATATAATATAACTAATATGACAACTTCTGTGTTATATAATATAACTAATATGACAACTTCTGTGTTATATAATATAACTAATATGACAACTTCTGTGTTATATAATATAACTAATATGACAACTTCTGTGTTATATAATATTACTAATATGACAACTTCTGTGTTATATAATATAGCAAACATGACAACTTCTGTGTTATATAATATAGCTAATATGACAATTTCTGTGTTATATAATATAACTAATATGACAATTTCTGTGTTATATAATATATCTAATATGACAACTTCTGTGTTATATAATATAACTAATATGACAACTTCTGTGTTATATAATATAACTAATATGATAACCTCTGTATTATATAATATGACTAATATGACAACTTCTGTGTTATATAATATAACTAATATGACAATGTCTGTGTTATGTAATATAACTAATATGACAACTTCTGTGTTATATAATATATCTAATATGACAACTTCTGTGTTATATAATATAACTAATATGACAACTTCTGTGTTATATAATATAGCTAATATGACAACTTCTGAGTCATATAATATAACTAATATGACAACTTCTGTGTTATATAATATAACTAATATGACAACTTCTGTGTCATATAATATAACTAATATGACAACTGCTGTGTTATATAATATAGCTAATATGACAACTTCTGTGTCATATAATATAACTAATATGACAACTTCTGTGTTATATAATATAACTAATATGACAACTTCTGTGTCATATAATATAGCTAATATGACAACTTCTGTGTTATATTATATAGCTAATATGACAACTTCTGTGTTATATAACATAACTAATATGACAACCTCTATATTTTATAATATAACTAATATGACAACTTCTGTGTTATATAATATAACTAATATGACAACTTCTGTGTTATATAATATAACTAATATGACAACTTCTGTGTTATACAATATAATTAATATGACAACATTTGTGTTATATAATATAACTAATATGACAACTTCTATGTTATATAATATAGCTAATATGACAACTTCTGTGTTATATAATATAACTAATATGACAACTTCTGTGTTATATAATATTGCTAATATGACAACCTCTATGTTATATAATATAGCTAATATGACAACTTCTGTGTTATATAATATGATTAATATGACAACTTCTGTGTTATATAATATAGCTAATATGACAACTTCTGTGTTATATAATATAACTAATATGACAACTTCTGTGTTATATAATATAATTAATATGACAACTTCTGTGCTATATAATATGACTAATATGACAACTTCTGTGTTATATAATATTACTAATATGGCAACTTCTGTGTTATATAATATAAATAATATGGCAACTTCTGTGTTATACAATATAACTAATATGACAACTTCTGTGTTATATAATATAGCTAATATGACAACTTCTATGCTATATAGTATAACTAATATGACAACTTCTGTGTTATATAATATAGCTAATATGACAACTTCTCTGTTATATAATATAACTAATATGACAACTTCTGTGTTATACAATATAACTAATATGACAACTTCTGTGTTATATAATATAACTAATATGACAACTTCTGTGTTATATAATATAACTAATATGGCAACTTCTGTATTATACAATATAACTAATATGACAACTTCTGTGTTATATAATATAACTAATATGACAACTTCTGTATTATATAAAATGACTAATATGACAATTTCTGTGTTATATAATATAACTAATATGACAACTTCTGTGATATATAATATGACTAATATGACAACTTCTGTGTTATATAATATAGCTAATATGACAACTTCTGTGTTATATAATATAGCTAATATGACAACTTCTGTGTATTATAATATAGCTAATATGACAACTTCTGTGTTATATAGTATAACTAATATGACAACTTCTGTGTTATATAATATAACTAATATTACAACTTCTGTGTTATATAATATAGCTAATATGACAACTTCTGTGCTATACAATATAACTAATATGACAACTTGTGTTATATAATATGACTAATATGACAACTTCTGTGTTATATAATATAACTAATATGACAACTTCTGTGTTATATAATATGACTAATATGACAACTTCTGTGTTATATAATATTGCTAATATGACTACTTCTGTGTTATATAATATGACTAATATGACAATCTCTATGTTATATAATATTGCTAATATGACAACTTCTGTGTTATATAATATAACTAATATGACAACTTCTGTGTTATATAATATGACTAATATGACAACTTCTGTGTTATACAATATAACTAATATGACAACTTATGTGTTATATAATATAACTAATATGACAACTTCTGTGCTATATAATATGACTAATATGACAACTTCTGTGTTACATAATATAGCTAATATGACAACTTCTGTGTTATATAATATAACTAATATGACAACTTCTGTGTTATATAATATAACTAATATGACAACTTCTGTGTTATATAATATAACTAATATGACAACTTCTGTGTTATATAATATAACTAATATGACAATGTCTGTGTTATGTAATATAACTAATATGACAACTTCTGTGTTATATAATATAACTAATATGACAACTTCTGTGTTATATAATATAGCTAATATGACAACTTCTGTGTTATATAATATAACTAATATGACAACTTCTGTGTTATATAATATTACTAATATGACAACTTCTGTGTTATATAATATAGCTAACATGACAACTTCTGTGTTATATAATATAGCTAATATGACAACTTCTGTGTTATATAATATAACTAATATGACAATTTCTGTGTTATATAATATATCTAATATGACAACTTCTGTGTTATATAATATAACTAATATGACAACTTCTGTGTTATATAATATAACTAATATGATAACTTCTGTGTTATATAATATAACTAATATGACAATGTCTGTGTTATGTAATATAACTAATATGACAACTTCTGTGTTATATAATATAACTAATATGACAACTTCTGTGTTATATAATATAACTAATATGACAACTTCTGTGTTATATAATATAGCTAATATGACAACTTCTGAGTCATATAATATAACTAATATGACAACTTCTGTGTTATATAATATAACTAATATGACAACTTCTGTGTCATATAATATAACTAATATGACAACTGCTGTGTTATATAATATAGCTAATATGACAACTTCTGTGTCATATAATATAACTAATATGACAACTTCTGTGTTATATAATATAACTAATATGACAACTTCTGTGTCATATAATATAGCTAATATGACAACTTCTGTGTTATATAATATTGCTAATATGACTACTTCTGTGTTATATAATATGACTAATATGACAATCTCTATGTTATATAATATTGCTAATATGACAACTTCTTTGTTATATAATATAACTAATATGACAACTTCTGTGTTATATAATATGACTAATATGACAACTACTGTGTTATACAATATAACTAATATGACACCTTATGTGTTATATAATATAACTAATATGACAACTTCTGTGTTATATAATATGACTAATATGACAACTTCTGTGTTACATAATATAGCTAATATGACAACTTCTGTGTTATATAATATAACTAATATGACAACTTCTGTGTTATATAATATAACTAATATGACAACTTCTGTGTTATATAATATAACTAATATGAAAACTTCTGTGTTATATAATATAACTAATATGACAACTTCTGTGTTATGTAATATTACTAATATGACAACTTCTGTGTTATATAATATAGCTAACATGACAACTTCTGTGTTATATAATATAGCTAATATGACAATTTCTGTGTTATATAATATAACTAATATGACAATTTCTGTGTTATATAATATATCTAATATGACAACTTCTGTGTTATATAATATAACTAATATGACAACTTCTGTGTCATATAATATAACTAATATGACAACTGCTGTGTTATATAATATAGCTAATATGACAACTTCTGTGTCATATAATATAACTAATATGACAACTTCTGTGTTATATAATATAACTAATATGACAACTTCTGTGTCATATAATATAGCTAATATGACAACTTCTGTGTTATATAATATTGCTAATATGACTACTTCTGTGTTATATAATATGACTAATATGACAATCTCTATGTTATATAATATTGCTAATATGACAACTTCTTTGTTATATAATATAACTAATATGACAACTTCTGTGTTATATAATATGACTAATATGACAACTACTGTGTTATACAATATAACTAATATGACACCTTATGTGTTATATAATATAACTAATATGACAACTTCTGTGTTATATAATATGACTAATATGACAACTTCTGTGTTACATAATATAGCTAATATGACAACTTCTGTGTTATATAATATAACTAATATGACAACTTCTGTGTTATATAATATAACTAATATGACAACTTCTGTGTTATATAATATAACTAATATGACAACTTCTGTGTTATATAATATAACTAATATGACAACTTCTGTGTTATGTAATATTACTAATATGACAACTTCTGTGTTATATAATATAGCTAACATGACAACTTCTGTGTTATATAATATAGCTAATATGACAATTTCTGTGTTATATAATATAACTAATATGACAATTTCTGTGTTATATAATATATCTAATATGACAACTTCTGTGTTATATAATATAACTAATATGACAACTTCTGTGTTATATAATATAACTAATATGATAACCTCTGTATTATATAATATGACTAATATGACAACTTCTGTGTTATATAATATAACTAATATGACAATGTCTGTGTTATGTAATATAACTAATATGACAACTTCTGTGTTATATAATATAACTAATATGACAACTTCTGTGTTATATAATATAACTAATATGACAACTTCTGTGTTATATAATATAGCTAATATGACAACTTCTGAGTCATATAATATAACTAATATGACAACTTCTGTGTTATATAATATAACTAATATGACAACTTCTGTGTCATATAATATAACTAATATGACAACTGCTGTGTTATATAATATAGCTAATATGACAACTTCTGTATCATATAATATAACTAATATGACAACTTCTGTGTTATATAATATAACTAATATGACAACTTCTGTGTCATATAATATAACTAATATGACAACTGCTGTGTTATATAATATAGCTAATATGACAACTTCTGTGTCATATAATATAACTAATATGACAACTTCTGTGTTATATAATATAACTAATATGACAACTTCTGTGTCATATAATATAGCTAATATGACAACTTCTGTGTTATATAATATTGCTAATATGACTACTTCTGTGTTATATAATATGACTAATATGACAATCTCTATGTTATATAATATTGCTAATATGACAACTTCTTTGTTTTATAATATAACTAATATGACAACTTCTGTGTTATATAATATGACTAATATGACAACTACTGTGTTATACAATATAACTAATATGACACCTTATGTGTTATATAATATAACTAATATGACAACTTCTGTGTTATATAATATGACTAATATGACAACTTCTGTGTTACATAATATAGCTAATATGACAACTTCTGTGTTATATAATATAACTAATATGACAACTTCTGTGTTATATAATATAACTAATATGACAACTTCTGTGTTATATAATATAACTAATATGACAACTTCTGTGTTATATAATATAACTAATATGACAACTTCTGTGTTATGTAATATTACTAATATGACAACTTCTGTGTTATATAATATAGCTAACATGACAACTTCTGTGTTATATAATATAGCTAATATGACAATTTCTGTGTTATATAATATAACTAATATGACAATTTCTGTGTTATATAATATATCTAATATGACAACTTCTGTGTTATATAATATAACTAATATGACAACTTCTGTGTTATATAATATAACTAATATGATAACCTCTGTATTATATAATATGACTAATATGACAACTTCTGTGTTATATAATATAACTAATATGACAATGTCTGTGTTATGTAATATAACTAATATGACAACTTCTGTGTTATATAATATAACTAATATGACAACTTCTGTGTTATATAATATAACTAATATGACAACTTCTGTGTTATATAATATAGCTAATATGACAACTTCTGAGTCATATAATATAACTAATATGACAACTTCTGTGTTATATAATATAACTAATATGACAACTTCTGTGTCATATAATATAACTAATATGACAACTGCTGTGTTATATAATATAGCTAATATGACAACTTCTGTGTCATATAATATAACTAATATGACAACTTCTGTGTTATATAATATAACTAATATGACAACTTCTGTGTCATATAATATAGCTAATATGACAACTTCTGTGTTATATTATATAGCTAATATGACAACTTCTGTGTTATATAATATAACTAATATGACAACCTCTATATTTTATAATATAACTAATATGACAACTTCTGTGTTATATAATATAACTAATATGACAACTTCTGTGTTATATAATATAACTAATATGACAACTTCTGTGTTATACAATATAACTAATATGACAACATTTGTGTTATATAATATAACTAATATGACAACTTCTATGTTATATAATATAGCTAATATGACAACTTCTGTGTTATATAATATAACTAATATGACAACTTCTGTGTTATATAATATAGCTAATATGACAACTTCTGTGTTATATAATATAACTAATATGACAACTTCTGTGTTATATAATATAATTAATATGACAACTTCTGTGTTATATAATATGACTAATATGACAACTTCTGTGTTATATAATATTACTAATATGGCAACTTCTGTGTTATATAATATAACTAATATGGCAACTTCTGTGTTATACAATATGACTAATATGACAACTTCTGTGTTATATAATATAACTAATATGACAACTTCTGTGTTATATAATATGACTAATATGACAACTTCTGTGTTATATAATATTACTGATATGACAACTTCTGTGTTATATAATATGACTAATATGACAACTTCTGTGTTATATAATATTGCTAATATGACTACTTCTGTGTTATATAATATGACTAATATGACAATCTCTATGTTATATAATATTGCTAATATGACAACTTCTGTGTTATATAATATAACTAATATGACAACTACTGTGCTATATAATATGACTAATATGACAACTTCTGTGTTATACAATATAACTAATATGACAACTTATGTGTTATATAATATAACTAATATGACAACTTCTGTGTTATATAATATGACTAATATGACAACTTCTGTGTTACATAATATAGCTAATATGACAACTTCTGTGTTATATAATATAACTAATATGTCAACTTCTGTGTTATATAATATAACTAATATGACAACTTCTGTGTTATATAATATATCTAATATGACAACTTCTGTGTTATATAATATAACTAATATGACAACTTTTATGTTATATAATATAGCTAATATGACAACTTCTGTGTTATATAATATAACTAATATGACAATTTCTGTGTTATATAATATATCTAATATGACAACTTCTGTGTTATATAATATAACTAATATGACAACTTCTGTGTTATATAATATAACTAATATGATAACCTCTGTATTATATAATATGACTAATATGACATCTTCTGTGTTATATAATATAACTAATATGACAATGTCTGTGTTATGTAATATAACTAATATGACAACTTCTGTGTTATATAATATAACTAATATGACAACTTCTGTGTTATATAATATAACTAATATGACAACTTCTGTGTTATATAATATAGCTAATATCACAACTTCTGAGTCATATAATATAACTAATATGACAACTTCTATGCTATATAATATGACTAATATGACAACTTTTGTGTTATATAATATAACTAATATGACAACTTCTGTGTTATATTATATAACTAATATGACAACTTCTGTGCTATATAATATAACTAATATGACAACTTCTGTGTTATATAATATAACTAATATGACAACTTCTGTGTCATATAATATAACTAATATGACAACTTCTGTGTTATATAATATTGCTAATATGACAACTTCTGTGTTATATAATATGACTAATATGACAACTTCTGTGTTATATAATATTGCTAATATGACTACTTCTGTGTTATATAATATGACTAATATGACAATCTCTATGTTATATAATATTGCTAATATGACAACTTCTGTGTTATATAATATAACTAATATGACAACTTCTGTGCTATATAATATGACTAATATGACAACTTCTGTGTTATCCAATATAACTAATATGACAACTTATGTGTTATATAATATAACTAATATGACAACTTCTGTGTTATATAATATGACTAATATGACAACTTCTGTGTTACATAATATAGCTAATATGACAACTTCTGTGTTATATAATATAACTAATATGTCAACTTCTGTGTTATATAATATAACTAATATGACAACTTCTGTGTTATATAATATAACTAATATGACAACTTCTGTGTTATATAATATAACTAATATGACAACTTTTATGTTATATAATATAGCTAATATGACAACTTCTGTGTTATATAATATAACTAATATGACAATTTCTGTGTTATATAATATATCTAATATGACAACTTCTGTGGTATATAATATAACTAATATGACAACTTCTGTGTTATATAATATAACTAATATGATAACCTCTGTATTATATAATATGACTAATATGACAACTTCTGTGTTATATAATATAACTAATATGACAATGTCTGTGTTATGTAATATAACTAATATGACAACTTCTGTGTTATATAATATAGCTAATATGACAACTTCTGAGTCATATAATATAACTAATATGACAACTTATGTGTTATATAATATAACTAATATGACAACTTCTGTGTTATATAATATGACTAATATGACAACTTCTGTGTTACATAATATAACTAATAAGACAACTGCTGTGTTATATAATATAACTAATATGACAATTTCTGTGCTATATAATATATCTAATATGACATCTTCTGTGCTATATAATATAACTAATATGACAATTTCTGTGTTATATAATATATCTAATATGACAACTTCTGTGTTATATAATATAACTAATATGACAACTTCTGTGTTATATAATATAACTAATATGATAACCTCTGTATTATATAATATGACTAATATGACAACTTCTGTGTTATATAATATAACTAATATGACAATGTCTGTGTTATGTAATATAACTAATATGACAACTTCTGTGTTATATAATATAACTAATATGATAACTTCTGTGTTATATAATATAACTAATATGACAACTTCTGTGTTATATAATATAGCTAATATGACAACTTCTGAGTCATATAATATAACTAATATGACAACTTCTATAATATATAATATGACTAATATGACAACTTCTGTGTTATATAATATAACTAATATGACAACTTCTGTGTTATATTATATAACTAATATGACAACTTCTGTGCTATATAATATAACTAATATGACAACTTCTGTGTTATATAATATAACTAATATGACAACTTCTGTGTCATATAATATAACTAATATGACAACTTCTGTGTTATATAATATAGCTAATATGACAACTTCTGTATCATATAATATAACTAATATGACAACTTCTGTGTTATATAATATAACTAATATGACAACTTCTGTGTCATATAATATAGCTAATATGACAACTTCTGTGTTATATTATATAGCTAATATGACAACTTCTGTGTTATATAATATAACTAATATGACAACCTCTATGTTTTATAATATAACTAATATGACAACTTCTGTGTTATATAATATAGCTAATATGACAACTTCTGTGTTATATAATATAACTAATATGACAACTTCTGTGTTATATAATATAACTAATATGACAACTTCTGTGTTATATAATATAGCTAATATGATAACTTCTGTGCTATATAATATAACTAATATGACAACTTCTGTGTTACATAATATAGCTAATATGACAACTTCTGTGTTATATAGTATAACTAATATGACAACTTCTGTGTTATATAATATAACTAATATGACAACTTCTGTGTTATATAATATAACTAATATGACAACTTCTGTGTTATATAATATAACTAATATGACAACTTCTGTGTTATACAATATAGCTAATATGACAACTTCTGTGTTATCTAATATAACTAATATGACAACTTCTGTGTTATATAATATAACTAATATGACAACTTCTGTGTTATATAATATAACTAATATGACAACTTCTGTGCTATATAGTATAACTAATATGACACCTTCTGTGTTATATACTATAGCTAATATGACAGCTTCTGTGTTGTATAATATAACTAATATGACAACTTCTGTGTTATACAATATAACTAATATGACAACTTCTGTGTTATATAATATAACCAATATGACAACATCTGTGTTATATAATATAACTAATATGACAACTTCTGTGTTATACAATATAACTAATATGACAACTTCTTTGTTATATAATATAACTAATATGACAACTTCTGTGTTATATAATATGACTAATATGACAACTTCTGTGTTATATAATATAATTAATATGACAACTTCTCTGTTATATAATATAACTAATATGACAACTTCTAAGTTATATAATATAACTAATATGACAACTTTTGTGCTATATAATATAACTAATATGACAACTTCTGTGTTATATAATATGACTAATATGACAACTTCTGTGTTATATAATATAACTAATATGACAACTTCTGTGTTATATAATATGACTAATATGACAACTTCTGTGTTATATAATATGACTAATATGACAACTTCTGTGTTATACAATATAACTAATATGACAACTTCTGTGTTATATAATATAACTAATATGACAACTTCTGTGTTATATAATATGACTAATATGACAACTTCTGTGTTATATAATATAATTAATATGACAATTTCTGTGTTATATAATATAACTAATATGACAACTTCTGTGTTATATAATATAACTAATATGACAACTTCTGTGTTATATAATATAACTAATATGACAACTTCTGTGTTATATAATATAACTAATATGACAACTTCTGTGTTATATAGTATAGCTAATATGACAACTTCTGTGTTATATAATATGACTAATATGACAACTTCTTTGTTATATGATATAACTAATATGACAACTTCTGTGTTATATAATATAACTAATATGACAACTTCTGTGTTATATAATATAGCTAATATGACAACTTCTGTGTTATATAATATAACTAATATGACAACTTCTGTGCTATATAGTATAACTAATATGACACCTTCTGTGTTATATACTATAGCTAATATGACAGCTTCTGTGTTGTATAATATAACTAATATGACAACTTCTGTGTTATACAATATAACTAATATGACAACTTCTGTGTTATATAATATAACCAATATGACAACATCTGTGTTATATAATATAACTAATATGACAACTTCTGTGTTATACAATATAACTAATATGACAACTTCTTTGTTATATAATATAACTAATATGACAACTTCTGTGTTATATAATATGACTAATATGACAACTTCTGTGTTATATAATATAATTAATATGACAACTTCTGTGTTATATAATATAACTAATATGACAACTTCTAAGTTATATAATATAACTAATATGACAACTTTTGTGCTATATAATATAACTAATATGACAACTTCTGTGTTATATAATATGACTAATATGACAACTTCTGTGTTATATAATATAACTAATATGACAACTTCTGTGTTATATAATATGACTAATATGACAACTTCTGTGTTATATAATATGACTAATATGACAACTTCTGTGTTATACAATATAACTAATATGACAACTTCTGTGTTATATAATATAACTAATATGACAACTTCTGTGTTATATAATATGACTAATATGACAACTTCTGTGTTATATAATATAATTAATATGACAACTTCTGTGTTATACAATATAACTAATATGACAACTTCTGCGTTATATAATATAACTAATATGACAACTTCTGTGTTATATAATATAGCTAATATGACAACTTCTGTGTTATATAATATTACTAATATGACAACTTCTGTGTTATATAATATAACTAATATGACAACTTCTGTGCTATATAATATAACTAATATGACAACTTCTATGTTATATAATATGACTAATATGACAACTTCTGTGTTATATAATATAGTTAACATGACAACTTCTGTGTTATATAATATAGCTAATATGACAACTTCTGTGTTATATAATATAACTAATATGACAACTTCTGTGTTATATAATTTAACTAATATGACAACTTCTGTGCTATATAATATAACTAATATGACAACTTCTGTATTATATAATATAATTAATATGACAACTTCTGTGTTATATAATATAACTAATATGACAACTTCTGTGTTATATAATATAACTAATATGACAACTTCTGTGTTATATAGTATAGCTAATATGACAACTTCTGTGTTATATAATATAACTAATATGACAACTTCTGTGTTATATAATATGACTAATATGACAACTTCTGTGTCATATAATATTGCTAATATGACTACTTCTGTGTTATATAATATGACTAATATGACAATCTCTATGTTATATAATATTGCTAATATGACAACTTCTGTGCTATATAATATAACTAATATGAAAACTTCTGTGTTATATAATATGACTAATATGACAACTTCTGTGTTATACAATATAACTAATATGACAACTTATGTGTTATATAATATAACTAATATGACAACTTCTGTGTTATATAATATGACTAATATGACAACTTCTGTGTTACATAATATAGCTAATATGACAACTTCTGTGTTATATAATATATCTAATATGACAACTTCTGTGTTATATAATATAACTAATATGACAATTTCTGTGTTATATAATATATCTAATATGACAACTTCTGTGTTATATAATATAACTAATATGACAACTTCTGTGTTATATAATATAACTAATATGATAACCTCTGTATTATATAATATGACTAATATGACAACTTCTGTGTTATATAATATAACTAATATGACAATGTCTGTGTTATGTAATATAACTAATATGACAACTTCTGTGTTATATAATATAACTAATATGATAACTTCTGTGTTATATAATATAACTAATATGACAACTTCTGTGTTATATAATATAGCTAATATGACAACTTCTGAGTCATATAATATAACTAATATGACAACTTCTATAATATATAATATGACTAATATGACACCTTCTGTGTTATATAATATAACTAATATGACAACTTCTGTGTTATATTATATAACTAATATGACAACTTCTGTGCTATATAATATAACTAATATGACAACTTCTGTGTTATATAATATAACTAATATGACAACTTCTGTGTCATATAATATAACTAATATGACAACTTCTGTGTTATATAATATAGCTAATATGACAACTTCTGTGTCATATAATATAACTAATATGACAACTTCTGTGTTATATAATATAACTAATATGACAACTTCTGTGTCATATAATATAGCTAATATGACAACTTCTGTGTTATATTATATAGCTAATATGACAACTTCTGTGTTATATAATATAACTAATATGACAACCTCTATGTTTTATAATATAACTAATATGACAACTTCTGTGTTATATAATATAGCTAATATGACAACTTCTGTGTTATATAATATAACTAATATGACAACTTCTGTGTTATATAATATAACTAATATGACAACTTCTGTGTTATATAATATAGCTAATATGATAACTTCTGTGCTATATAATATAACTAATATGACAACTTCTGTGTTACATAATATAGCTAATATGACAACTTCTGTGTTATATAGTATAACTAATATGACAACTTCTGTGTTATATAATATAACTAATATGACAACTTCTGTGTTATATAATATAACTAATATGACAACTTCTGTGTTATATAATATAACTAATATGACAACTTCTGTGCTATACAATATAGCTAATATGACAACTTCTGTGTTATCTAATATAACTAATATGACAACTTCTGTGTTATATAATATAACTAATATGACAACTTCTGTGTTATATAATATAACTAATATGACAACTTCTGTGCTATATAGTATAACTAATATGACACCTTCTGTGTTATATACTATAGCTAATATGACAGCTTCTGTGTTGTATAATATAACTAATATGACAACTTCTGTGTTATATAATATAACTAATATGACAACTTCTGTGTTATATAATATAACCAATATGACAACATCTGTGTTATATAATATAACTAATATGACAACTTCTGTGTTATACAATATAACTAATATGACAACTTCTTTGTTATATAATATAACTAATATGACAACTTCTGTGTTATATAATATGACTAATATGACAACTTCTGTGTTATATAATATAATTAATATGACAACTTCTCTGTTATATAATATAACTAATATGACAACTTCTAAGTTATATAATATAACTAATATGACAACTTTTGTGCTATATAATATAACTAATATGACAACTTCTGTGTTATATAATATGACTAATATGACAACTTCTGTGTTATATAATATAACTAATATGACAACTTCTGTGTTATATAATATGACTAATATGACAACTTCTGTGTTATATAATATGACTAATATGACAACTTCTGTGTTATACAATATAACTAATATGACAACTTCTGTGTTATATAATATAACTAATATGACAACTTCTGTGTTATATAATATGACTAATATGACAACTTCTGTGTTATATAATATAATTAATATGACAACTTCTGTGTTATATAATATAACTAATATGACAACTTCTGTGTTATATAATATAACTAATATGACAACTTCTGTGTTATATAATATAACTAATATGACAACTTCTGTGTTATATAGTATAGCTAATATGACAACTTCTGTGTTATATAATATGACTAATATGACAACTTCTTTGTTATATGATATAACTAATATGACAACTTCTGTGTTATATAATATAACTAATATGACAACTTCTGTGTTATATAATATAGCTAATATGACAACTTCTGTGTTATATAATATAACTAATATGACAACTTCTGTGTTATATAATATAACTAATATGACAACTTCTGTGCTATATAGTATAACTAATATGACACCTTCTGTGCTATATACTATAGCTAATATGACAGCTTCTGTGTTGTATAATATAACTAATATGACAACTTCTGTGTTATACAATATAACTAATATGACAACTTCTGTGTTATATAATATAACCAATATGACAACATCTGTGTTATATAATATAACTAATATGACAACTTCTGTGTTATACAATATAACTAATATGACAACTTCTTTGTTATATAATATAACTAATATGACAACTTCTGTGTTATATAATATGACTAATATGACAACTTCTGTGTTATATAATATAATTAATATGACAACTTCTGTGTTATATAATATAACTAATATGACAACTTCTAAGTTATATAATATAACTAATATGACAACTTTTGTGCTATATAATATAACTAATATGACAACTTCTGTGTTATATAATATGACTAATATGACAACTTCTGTGTTATATAATATAACTAATATGACAACTTCTGTGTTATATAATATGACTAATATGACAACTTCTGTGTTATATAATATGACTAATATGACAACTTCTGTGTTATACAATATAACTAATATGACAACTTCTGTGTTATATAATATAACTAATATGACAACTTCTGTGTTATATAATATGACTAATATGACAACTTCTGTGTTATATAATATAATTAATATGACAATTTCTGTGTTATATAATATAACTAATATGACAACTTCTGTGTTATATAATATAACTAATATGACAACTTCTGTGTTATATAATATAACTAATATGACAACTTCTGTGTTATATAATATAACTAATATGACAACTTCTGTGTTATATAGTATAGCTAATATGACAACTTCTGTGTTATATAATATGACTAATATGACAACTTCTTTGTTATATGATATTACTAATATGACAACTTCTGCGTTATATAATATAACTAATATGACAACTTCTGTGTTATATAATATAGCTAATATGACAACTTCTGTGTTATATAATATTACTAATATGACAACTTCTGTGTTATATAATATAACTAATATGACAACTTCTGTGCTATATAATATAACTAATATGACAACTTCTATGTTATATAATATGACTAATATGACAACTTCTGTGTTATATAATATAGTTAACATGACAACTTCTGTGTTATATAATATAGCTAATATGACAACTTCTGTGTTATATAATATAACTAATATGACAACTTCTGTGTTATATAATATAACTAATATGACAACTTCTGTGTTATATAATATAACTAATATGACAACTTCTGTGCTATATAATATAACTAATATGACAACTTCTGTGTTATATAATATGACTAATATGATAACTTCTGTGTTATATAATATAACTAATATGACAACTTCTGTGTTATATAATATGACTAATATGACAACTTCTGTGTTATATAATATGACTAATATGACAACTTCTGTGTTATACAATATAACTAATATGACAACTTCTGTGTTATATAATATAACTAATATGAAAACTTCTGTGTTATATAATATGCCTAATATGACAACTTCTGTATTATATAATATAATTAATATGACAACTTCTGTGTTATATAATATAACTAATATGAAAACTTCTGTGTTATATAATATAACTAATATGACAACTTCTGTGTTATATAATATAACTAATATGACAACTTCTGTGTTATATAATATAACTAATATGACAACTTCTGTGTTATATAGTATAGCTAATATGACAACTTCTGTGTTATATAATATGACTAATATGACAACTTCTGTGTTATATAATATGACTAATATGACAACTTCTGTGTCATATAATATTGCTAATATGACTACTTCTGTGTTATATAATATGACTAATATGACAATCTCTATGCTATATAATATTGCTAATATGACAACTTCTGTGCTATATAATATAACTAATATGAAAACTTCTGTGTTATATAATATGACTAATATGACAACTTCTGTGTTATACAATATAACTAATATGACAACTTATGTGTTATATAATATAACTAATATGACAACTTCTGTGTTATATAATATGACTAATATGACAACTTCTGTGTTACATAATATAGCTAATATGACAACTTCTGTGTTATATAATATAACTAATATGACAACTTCTGTATTATATAATATAACTAATATGACAACTTCTGTGTTATATAATATAACTAATATGACAACTTATGTGTTATATAATATAACTAATATGACAACTTCTGTGTTATATAATATTACTAATATGACAACTTCTGTGTTATATAATATCGCTAACATGACAACTTCTGTGTTATATAATATAGCTAATATGACAACTTCTGTGTTATATAATATAACTAATATGACAATTTCTGTGTTATATAATATATCTAATATGACAACTTCTGTGTTATATAATATAACTAATATGACAACTTCTGTGTTATATAATATAACTAATATGATAACCTCTGTATTACATAATATGACTAATATGACAATTTCTGTGTTATATAATATAACTAATATGACAATGTCTGTGTTATGTAATATAACTAATATGACAACTTCTGTGTTATATAATATAACTAATATGACAACTTCTGTGTTATATAATATAACTAATATGACAACTTCTGTGTTATATAATATAGCTAATATCACAACTTCTGAGTCATATAATATAACTAATATGACAACTTCTGTGTTATATAATATGACTAATATGACAACTTCTGTGTTATATAATATAACTAATATGACAACTTCTGTGTTATATTATATAACTAATATGACAACTTCTGTGCTATGTAATATAACTAATATGACAACTTCTGTGTTATATAATATAACTAATATGACAACTTCTGTGTCATATAATATAACTAATATGACAACTTCTGTGTTATATAATATAACTAATATGACAACTTCTGTGTCATATAATATAGCTAATATGACAACTTCTGTGTTATATTATATAGCTAATATGACAACTTCTGTGTTATATAATATAACTAATATGACAACCTCTATGTTTTATAATATTACTAATATGACAACTTCTGTGTTATATAATATAGCTAATATGACAACTTCTGTGTTATATAATATAACTAATATGACAACTTCTGTGTTATATAATATAACAAAAATGACAACTTCTGTGTTATATAATATAGCTAATATGATAACTTCTGTGCTATATAATATAACTAATATGAAAACTTCTGTGTTACATAATATAGCTAATATGACAACTTCTGTGTTATATAGTATAACTAATATGACAACTTCTGTGTTATATAATATAACTAATATGACAACTTCTGTGTTATATAATATGACTAATATGACAACTTCTTTGTTATATGATATAACTAATATGACAACTTCTGTGTTATATAATATAACTAATATGACAACTTCTGTGTTATATAATATAGCTAATATGACAACTTCTGTGTTATATAATATAACTAATATGACAACTTCTGTGCTATATAGTATAACTAATATGACACCTTCTGTGTTATATACTATAGCTAATATGACAGCTTCTGTGTTGTATAATATAACTAATATGACAACTTCTGTGTTATACAATATAACTAATATGACAACTTCTGTGTTATATAATATAACCAATATGACAACATCTGTGTTATATAATATAACTAATATGACAACTTCTGTGTTATACAATATAACTAATATGACAACTTCTTTGTTATATAATATAACTAATATGACAACTTCTGTGTTATATAATATGACTAATATGACAACTTCTGTGTTATATAATATAATTAATATGACAACTTCTGTGTTATATAATATAACTAATATGACAACTTCTAAGTTATATAATATAACTAATATGACAACTTTTGTGCTATATAATATAACTAATATGACAACTTCTGTGTTATATAATATGACTAATATGACAACTTCTGTGTTATATAATATAACTAATATGACAACTTCTGTGTTATATAATATGACTAATATGACAACTTCTGTGTTATATAATATGACTAATATGACAACTTCTGTGTTATACAATATAACTAATATGACAACTTCTGTGTTATATAATATAACTAATATGACAACTTCTGTGTTATATAATATGACTAATATGACAACTTCTGTGTTATATAATATAATTAATATGACAACTTCTGTGTTATACAATATAACTAATATGACAACTTCTGCGTTATATAATATAACTAATATGACAACTTCTGTGTTATATAATATAGCTAATATGACAACTTCTGTGTTATATAATATTACTAATATGACAACTTCTGTGTTATATAATATAACTAATATGACAACTTCTGTGCTATATAATATAACTAATATGACAACTTCTATGTTATATAATATGACTAATATGACAACTTCTGTGTTATATAATATAGTTAACATGACAACTTCTGTGTTATATAATATAGCTAATATGACAACTTCTGTGTTATATAATATAACTAATATGACAACTTCTGTGTTATATAATTTAACTAATATGACAACTTCTGTGCTATATAATATAACTAATATGACAACTTCTGTATTATATAATATAATTAATATGACAACTTCTGTGTTATATAATATAACTAATATGACAACTTCTGTGTTATATTATATAACTAATATGACAACTTCTGTGCTATGTAATATAACTAATATGACAACTTCTGTGTTATATAATATAACTAATATGACAACTTCTGTGTCATATAATATAACTAATATGACAACTTCTGTGTTATATAATATAACTAATATGACAACTTCTGTGTCATATAATATAGCTAATATGACAACTTCTGTGTTATATTATATAGCTAATATGACAACTTCTGTGTTATATAATATAACTAATATGACAACCTCTATGTTTTATAATATTACTAATATGACAACTTCTGTGTTATATAATATAGCTAATATGACAACTTCTGTGTTATATAATATAACTAATATGACAACTTCTGTGTTATATAATATAACAAAAATGACAACTTCTGTGTTATATAATATAGCTAATATGATAACTTCTGTGCTATATAATATAACTAATATGAAAACTTCTGTGTTACATAATATAGCTAATATGACAACTTCTGTGTTATATAGTATAACTAATATGACAACTTCTGTGTTATATAATATAACTAATATGACAACTTCTGTGTTATATAATATGACTAATATGACAACTTCTTTGTTATATGATATAACTAATATGACAACTTCTGTGTTATATAATATAACTAATATGACAACTTCTGTGTTATATAATATAGCTAATATGACAACTTCTGTGTTATATAATATAACTAATATGACAACTTCTGTGCTATATAGTATAACTAATATGACACCTTCTGTGTTATATACTATAGCTAATATGACAGCTTCTGTGTTGTATAATATAACTAATATGACAACTTCTGTGTTATACAATATAACTAATATGACAACTTCTGTGTTATATAATATAACCAATATGACAACATCTGTGTTATATAATATAACTAATATGACAACTTCTGTGTTATACAATATAACTAATATGACAACTTCTTTGTTATATAATATAACTAATATGACAACTTCTGTGTTATATAATATGACTAATATGACAACTTCTGTGTTATATAATATAATTAATATGACAACTTCTGTGTTATATAATATAACTAATATGACAACTTCTAAGTTATATAATATAACTAATATGACAACTTTTGTGCTATATAATATAACTAATATGACAACTTCTGTGTTATATAATATGACTAATATGACAACTTCTGTGTTATATAATATAACTAATATGACAACTTCTGTGTTATATAATATGACTAATATGACAACTTCTGTGTTATATAATATGACTAATATGACAACTTCTGTGTTATACAATATAACTAATATGACAACTTCTGTGTTATATAATATAACTAATATGACAACTTCTGTGTTATATAATATGACTAATATGACAACTTCTGTGTTATATAATATAATTAATATGACAACTTCTGTGTTATACAATATAACTAATATGACAACTTCTGCGTTATATAATATAACTAATATGACAACTTCTGTGTTATATAATATAGCTAATATGACAACTTCTGTGTTATATAATATTACTAATATGACAACTTCTGTGTTATATAATATAACTAATATGACAACTTCTGTGCTATATAATATAACTAATATGACAACTTCTATGTTATATAATATGACTAATATGACAACTTCTGTGTTATATAATATAGTTAACATGACAACTTCTGTGTTATATAATATAGCTAATATGACAACTTCTGTGTTATATAATATAACTAATATGACAACTTCTGTGTTATATAATTTAACTAATATGACAACTTCTGTGCTATATAATATAACTAATATGACAACTTCTGTATTATATAATATAATTAATATGACAACTTCTGTGTTATATAATATAACTAATATGACAACTTCTGTGTTATATAATATAACTAATATGACAACTTCTGTGTTATATAGTATAGCTAATATGACAACTTCTGTGTTATATAATATAACTAATATGACAACTTCTGTGTTATATAATATGACTAATATGACAACTTCTGTGTCATATAATATTGCTAATATGACTACTTCTGTGTTATATAATATGACTAATATGACAATCTCTATGTTATATAATATTGCTAATATGACAACTTCTGTGCTATATAATATAACTAATATGAAAACTTCTGTGTTATATAATATGACTAATATGACAACTTCTGTGTTATACAATATAACTAATATGACAACTTATGTGTTATATAATATAACTAATATGACAACTTCTGTGTTATATAATATGACTAATATGACAACTTCTGTGTTACATAATATAGCTAATATGACAACTTCTGTGTTATATAATATATCTAATATGACAACTTCTGTGTTATATAATATAACTAATATGACAATTTCTGTGTTATATAATATATCTAATATGACAACTTCTGTGTTATATAATATAACTAATATGACAACTTCTGTGTTATATAATATAACTAATATGATAACCTCTGTATTATATAATATGACTAATATGACAACTTCTGTGTTATATAATATAACTAATATGACAATGTCTGTGTTATGTAATATAACTAATATGACAACTTCTGTGTTATATAATATAACTAATATGATAACTTCTGTGTTATATAATATAACTAATATGACAACTTCTGTGTTATATAATATAGCTAATATGACAACTTCTGAGTCATATAATATAACTAATATGACAACTTCTATAATATATAATATGACTAATATGACACCTTCTGTGTTATATAATATAACTAATATGACAACTTCTGTGTTATATTATATAACTAATATGACAACTTCTGTGCTATATAATATAACTAATATGACAACTTCTGTGTTATATAATATAACTAATATGACAACTTCTGTGTCATATAATATAACTAATATGACAACTTCTGTGTTATATAATATAGCTAATATGACAACTTCTGTGTCATATAATATAACTAATATGACAACTTCTGTGTTATATAATATAACTAATATGACAACTTCTGTGTCATATAATATAGCTAATATGACAACTTCTGTGTTATATTATATAGCTAATATGACAACTTCTGTGTTATATAATATAACTAATATGACAACCTCTATGTTTTATAATATAACTAATATGACAACTTCTGTGTTATATAATATAGCTAATATGACAACTTCTGTGTTATATAATATAACTAATATGACAACTTCTGTGTTATATAATATAACTAATATGACAACTTCTCTGTTATATAATATAGCTAATATGATAACTTCTGTGCTATATAATATAACTAATATGACAACTTCTGTGTTACATAATATAGCTAATATGACAACTTCTGTGTTATATAGTATAACTAATATGACAACTTCTGTGTTATATAATATAACTAATATGACAACTTCTGTGTTATATAATATAACTAATATGACAACTTCTGTGTTATATAATATAACTAATATGACAACTTCTGTGCTATACAATATAGCTAATATGACAACTTCTGTGTTATCTAATATAACTAATATGACAACTTCTGTGTTATATAATATAACTAATATGACAACTTCTGTGTTATATAATATAACTAATATGACAACTTCTGTGCTATATAGTATAACTAATATGACACCTTCTGTGTTATATACTATAGCTAATATGACAGCTTCTGTGTTGTATAATATAACTAATATGACAACTTCTGTGTTATACAATATAACTAATATGACAACTTCTGTGTTATATAATATAACCAATATGACAACATCTGTGTTATATAATATAACTAATATGACAACTTCTGTGTTATACAATATAACTAATATGACAACTTCTTTGTTATATAATATAACTAATATGACAACTTCTGTGTTATATAATATGACTAATATGACAACTTCTGTGTTATATAATATAATTAATATGACAACTTCTCTGTTATATAATATAACTAATATGACAACTTCTAAGTTATATAATATAACTAATATGACAACTTTTGTGCTATATAATATAACTAATATGACAACTTCTGTGTTATATAATATGACTAATATGACAACTTCTGTGTTATATAATATAACTAATATGACAACTTCTGTGTTATATAATATGACTAATATGACAACTTCTGTGTTATATAATATGACTAATATGACAACTTCTGTGTTATACAATATAACTAATATGACAACTTCTGTGTTATATAATATAACTAATATGACAACTTCTGTGTTATATAATATGACTAATATGACAACTTCTGTGTTATATAATATAATTAATATGACAACTTCTGTGTTATATAATATAACTAATATGACAACTTCTGTGTTATATAATATAACTAATATGACAACTTCTGTGTTATATAATATAACTAATATGACAACTTCTGTGTTATATAGTATAGCTAATATGACAACTTCTGTGTTATATAATATGACTAATATGACAACTTCTTTGTTATATGATATAACTAATATGACAACTTCTGTGTTATATAATATAACTAATATGACAACTTCTGTGTTATATAATATAGCTAATATGACAACTTCTGTGTTATATAATATAACTAATATGACAACTTCTGTGTTATATAATATAACTAATATGACAACTTCTGTGCTATATAGTATAACTAATATGACACCTTCTGTGCTATATACTATAGCTAATATGACAGCTTCTGTGTTGTATAATATAACTAATATGACAACTTCTGTGTTATACAATATAACTAATATGACAACTTCTGTGTTATATAATATAACCAATATGACAACATCTGTGTTATATAATATAACTAATATGACAACTTCTGTGTTATACAATATAACTAATATGACAACTTCTTTGTTATATAATATAACTAATATGACAACTTCTGTGTTATATAATATGACTAATATGACAACTTCTGTGTTATATAATATAATTAATATGACAACTTCTGTGTTATATAATATAACTAATATGACAACTTCTAAGTTATATAATATAACTAATATGACAACTTTTGTGCTATATAATATAACTAATATGACAACTTCTGTGTTATATAATATGACTAATATGACAACTTCTGTGTTATATAATATAACTAATATGACAACTTCTGTGTTATATAATATGACTAATATGACAACTTCTGTGTTATATAATATGACTAATATGACAACTTCTGTGTTATACAATATAACTAATATGACAACTTCTGTGTTATATAATATAATTAATATGACAACTTCTGTGTTATATAATATGACTAATATGACAACTTCTGTGTTATATAATATAATTAATATGACAATTTCTGTGTTATATAATATAACTAATATGACAACTTCTGTGTTATATAATATAACTAATATGACAACTTCTGTGTTATATAATATAACTAATATGACAACTTCTGTGTTATATAATATAACTAATATGACAACTTCTGTGTTATATAGTATAGCTAATATGACAACTTCTGTGTTATATAATATGACTAATATGACAACTTCTTTGTTATATGATATTACTAATATGACAACTTCTGCGTTATATAATATAACTAATATGACAACTTCTGTGTTATATAATATAGCTAATATGACAACTTCTGTGTTATATAATATTACTAATATGACAACTTCTGTGTTATATAATATAACTAATATGACAACTTCTGTGCTATATAATATAACTAATATGACAACTTCTATGTTATATAATATGATAATATGACAACTTCTGTGTTATATAATATAGTTAACATGACAACTTCTGTGTTATATAATATAGCTAATATGACAACTTCTGTGTTATATAATATAACTAATATGACAACTTCTGTGTTATATAATATAACTAATATGACAACTTCTGTGTTATATAATATAACTAATATGACAACTTCTGTGCTATATAATATAACTAATATGACAACTTCTGTGTTATATAATATGACTAATATGATAACTTCTGTGTTATATAATATAACTAATATGACAACTTCTGTGTTATATAATATGACTAATATGACAACTTCTGTGTTATATAATATGACTAATATGACAACTTCTGTGTTATACAATATAACTAATATGACAACTTCTGTGTTATATAATATAACTAATATGAAAACTTCTGTGTTATATAATATGCCTAATATGACAACTTCTGTATTATATAATATAATTAATATGACAACTTCTGTGTTATATAATATAACTAATATGAAAACTTTCTGTGTTATATAATATAACTAATATGACAACTTCTGTGTTATATAATATAACTAATATGACAACTTCTGTGTTATATAATATAACTAATATGACAACTTCTGTGTTATATAGTATAGCTAATATGACAACTTCTGTGTTATATAATATGACTAATATGACAACTTCTGTGTTATATAATATGACTAATATGACAACTTCTGTGTCATATAATATTGCTAATATGACTACTTCTGTGTTATATAATATGACTAATATGACAATCTCTATGCTATATAATATTGCTAATATGACAACTTCTGTGCTATATAATATAACTAATATGAAAACTTCTGTGTTATATAATATGACTAATATGACAACTTCTGTGTTATACAATATAACTAATATGACAACTTATGTGTTATATAATATAACTAATATGACAACTTCTGTGTTATATAATATGACTAATATGACAACTTCTGTGTTACATAATATAGCTAATATGACAACTTCTGTGTTATATAATATAACTAATATGACAACTTCTGTATTATATAATATAACTAATATGACAACTTCTGTGTTATATAATATAACTAATATGACAACTTATGTGTTATATAATATAACTAATATGACAACTTCTGTGTTATATAATATTACTAATATGACAACTTCTGTGTTATATAATATCGCTAACATGACAACTTCTGTGTTATATAATATAGCTAATATGACAACTTCTGTGTTATATAATATAACTAATATGACAATTTCTGTGTTATATAATATATCTAATATGACAACTTCTGTGTTATATAATATAACTAATATGACAACTTCTGTGTTATATAATATAACTAATATGATAACCTCTGTATTACATAATATGACTAATATGACAATTTCTGTGTTATATAATATAACTAATATGACAATGTCTGTGTTATGTAATATAACTAATATGACAACTTCTGTGTTATATAATATAACTAATATGACAACTTCTGTGTTATATAATATAACTAATATGACAACTTCTGTGTTATATAATATAGCTAATATCACAACTTCTGAGTCATATAATATAACTAATATGACAACTTCTGTGTTATATAATATGACTAATATGACAACTTCTGTGTTATATAATATAACTAATATGACAACTTCTGTGTTATATTATATAACTAATATGACAACTTCTGTGCTATGTAATATAACTAATATGACAACTTCTGTGTTATATAATATAACTAATATGACAACTTCTGTGTCATATAATATAACTAATATGACAACTTCTGTGTTATATAATATAACTAATATGACAACTTCTGTGTCATATAATATAGCTAATATGACAACTTCTGTGTTATATTATATAGCTAATATGACAACTTCTGTGTTATATAATATAACTAATATGACAACCTCTATGTTTTATAATATTACTAATATGACAACTTCTGTGTTATATAATATAGCTAATATGACAACTTCTGTGTTATATAATATAACTAATATGACAACTTCTGTGTTATATAATATAACAAAAATGACAACTTCTGTGTTATATAATATAGCTAATATGATAACTTCTGTGCTATATAATATAACTAATATGAAAACTTCTGTGTTACATAATATAGCTAATATGACAACTTCTGTGTTATATAGTATAACTAATATGACAACTTCTGTGTTATATAATATAACTAATATGACAACTTCTGTGTTATATAATATAACTAATATGACAACTTCTGTGTTATATAATATAACTAATATGACAACTTCTGTGTTATATAATATAACTAATATGACAACTTCTGTGTTATATAATATAACTAATATGACAACTTCTGTGTCATATAATATAACTAATATGACAACTTCTGTGTTATACAATATAACTAATATGACAACTTCTTTGTTATATAATATAACTAATATGAAAACTTCTGTGTTATATAATATGACTAATATGACAACTTCTGTGTTATATAATATAATTAATATGACAACTTCTGTGTGTTATATATTATAACTAATATGACAACTTCTAAGTTATATAATATAACTAATATGACAACTTCTGTGCTATATAATATAACTAATATGACAACTTCTGTGTTATATAATATGACTAATATGACAACTTCTGTGTTATATAATATGACTAATATGACAACTTCTGTGTTATATAATATGACTAATATGACAACTTCTGTGTTATACAATATAACTAATATGACAACTTCTGTGTTATATAATATAACTAATATGACAACTTCTGTGTTATATAATATGACTAATATGACAACTTCTGTGTTATATAATATAATTAATATGACAACTTCTGTGTTATATAATATAACTAATATGACAACTTCTGTGTTATATAATATAACTAATATGACAACTTCTGTGTTATATAATATAACTAATATGACAACTTCTGTGTTATATAGTATCGCTAATATGACAACTTCTGTGTTATATAATATATCTAATATGACAACCACTGTGTTATATAATATGACTAATATGACAACTTCTCTGTTATATAATATGACTAATATGACAACTTCTTTGTTATATGATATAACTAATATGACAACTTCTGTGTTATATAATATAACTAATATGACAACTTCTGTGTTATATAATATAGCTAATATGACAACTTCTGTGTTATATAATATAACTAATATGACAACTTCTGTGTTATATAATATAACTAATATGACAACTTCTGTGTTATATAATATAACTAATATGACAACTTCTCTGTTATATAATATGACTAATATGACAACTTCTGTGTTATATAATATAGCTAACATGACAACTTCTGTGTTATATAATATAGCTAATATGACAACTTCGGTGTTATATAATATAACTAATATGACAACTTCTGTGTTATATAATATAACTAATATGACAACTTCTGTGTTATATAATATAACTAATATGACAACTTCTGTGTTATATAATATAACTAATATGACAACTTCTGTGTTATATAATATGACTAATATGACAACTTCTGTGTTATATAATATAACTAATATGACAACTTCTGTGTTATATAATATGACTAATATGACAACTTCTGTGTTATACAATATAATTAATATGACAACTTCTGTGTTATATAAAATAACTAATATGACAACTTCTGTGTTATATAATATAACTAATATGACAACTTCTGTGTTATATAGTATAGCTAATATGACAACTTCTGTGTTATATAATATATCTAATATGACAACCCCTGTGTTATATAATATGACTAATATGACAACTTCTCTGTTATATAATATGACTAATATGACAACTTCTTTGTTATATGATATAACTAATATGACAACTTCTGTGTTATATAATATAACTAATATGACAACTTCTGTGTTATATAATATAGCTAATATGACAACTTCTGTGTTATATAATATAACTAATATGACAACTTCTGTGTTATATAATATAGCTAATATGACAACTTCGGTGTTATATAATATAACTAATATGACAACTTCTGTGTTATATAATATAACTAATATGACAACTTCTGTGCTATATAATATAACTAATATGACAACTTCTGTGTGATATAATATAACTAATATGACAACTTCTGTGTTATATAATATAGCTAATATGACAACTTCTGTGTTATATAATATAACTAATATGACAACTTCTGTGTTATATAATATAACTAATATGACAACTTCTGTGCTATATAGTATAACTAATATGACACCTTCTGTGTTATATACTATAGCTAATATGACAGCTTCTGTGTTGTATAATATAACTAATATGACAACTTCTGTGTTATACAATATAACTAATATGACAACTTCTGTGTTATATAATATAACCAATATGACAACATCTGTGTTATATAATATAACTAATATGACAACTTCTGTGTTATACAATATAACTAATATGACAACTTCTTTGTTATATAATATAACTAATATGACAACTTCTGTGTTATATAATATGACTAATATGACAACTTCTGTGTTATATAATATAATTAATATGACAACTTCTCTGTTATATAATATAACTAATATGACAACTTCTAAGTTATATAATATAACTAATATGACAACTTTTGTGCTATATAATATAACTAATATGACAACTTCTGTGTTATATAATATGACTAATATGACAACTTCTGTGTTATATAATATAACTAATATGACAACTTCTGTGTTATATAATATGACTAATATGACAACTTCTGTGTTATATAATATGACTAATATGACAACTTCTGTGTTATACAATATAACTAATATGACAACTTCTGTGTTATATAATATAACTAATATGACAACTTCTGTGTTATATAATATAACTAATATGACAACTTCTGTGTTATATAATATAACTAATATGACAACTTCTGTGTTATATAATATAACTAATATGACAACTTCTGTGTTATATAGTATAGCTAATATGACAACTTCTGTGTTATATAATATGACTAATATGACAACTTCTTTGTTATATGATATAACTAATATGACAACTTCTGTGTTATATAATATAACTAATATGACAACTTCTGTGTTATATAATATAGCTAATATGACAACTTCTGTGTTATATAATATAACTAATATGACAACTTCTGTGTTATATAATATAACTAATATGACAACTTCTGTGCTATATAGTATAACTAATATGACACCTTCTGTGTTATATACTATAGCTAATATGACAGCTTCTGTGTTGTATAATATAACTAATATGACAACTTCTGTGTTATACAATATAACTAATATGACAACTTCTGTGTTATATAATATAACCAATATGACAACATCTGTGTTATATAATATAACTAATATGACAACTTCTGTGTTATACAATATAACTAATATTACAACTTCTTTGTTATATAATATAACTAATATGACAACTTCTGTGTTATATAATATGACTAATATGACAACTTCTGTGTTATATAATATAATTAATATGACAACTTCTGTGTTATATAATATAACTAATATGACAACTTCTAAGTTATATAATATAACTAATATGACAACTTTTGTGCTATATAATATAACTAATATGACAACTTCTGTGTTATATAATATGACTAATATGACAACTTCTGTGTTATATAATATAACTAATATGACAACTTCTGTGTTATATAATATGACTAATATGACAACTTCTGTGTTATATAATATGACTAATATGACAACTTCTGTGTTATACAATATAACTAATATGACAACTTCTGTGTTATATAATATAACTAATATGACAACTTCTGTGTTATATAATATGACTAATATGACAACTTCTGTGTTATATAATATAATTAATATGACAATTTCTGTGTTATATAATATAACTAATATGACAACTTCTGTGTTATATAATATAACTAATATGACAACTTCTGTGTTATATAATATAACTAATATGACAACTTCTGTGTTATATAATATAACTAATATGACAACTTCTGTGTTATATAGTATAGCTAATATGACAACTTCTGTGTTATATAATATGACTAATATGACAACTTCTTTGTTATATGATATTACTAATATGACAACTTCTGCGTTATATAATATAACTAATATGACAACTTCTGTGTTATATAATATAGCTAATATGACAACTTCTGTGTTATATAATATTACTAATATGACAACTTCTGTGTTATATAATATAACTAATATGACAACTTCTGTGCTATATAATATAACTAATATGACAACTTCTATGTTATATAATATGACTAATATGACAACTTCTGTGTTATATAATATAGTTAACATGACAACTTCTTTGTTATATAATATAGCTAATATGACAACTTCTGTGTTATATAATATAACTAATATGACAACTTCTGTGTTATATAATATAACTAATATGACAACTTCTGTGTTATATAATATAACTAATATGACAACTTCTGTGCTATATAATATAACTAATATGACAACTTCTGTGTTATATAATATGACTAATATGATAACTTCTGTGTTATATAATATAACTAATATGACAACTTCTGTGTTATATAATATGACTAATATGACAACTTCTGTGTTATATAATATGACTAATATGACAACTTCTGTGTTATACAATATAACTAATATGACAACTTCTGTGTTATATAATATAACTAATATGAAAACTTCTGTGTTATATAATATGCCTAATATGACAACTTCTGTATTATATAATATAATTAATATGACAACTTCTGTGTTATATAATATAACTAATATGACAACTTCTGTGTTATATAATATAACTAATATGACAACTTCTGTGTTATATAATATAACTAATATGACAACTTCTGTGTTATATAATATAACTAATATGACAACTTCTGTGTTATATAGTATAGCTAATATGACAACTTCTGTGTTATATAATATAACTAATATGACAACTTCTGTGTTATATAATATGACTAATATGACAACTTCTGTGTCATATAATATTGCTAATATGACTACTTCTGTGTTATATAATATGACTAATATGACAATCTCTATGCTATATAATATTGCTAATATGACAACTTCTGTGCTATATAATATAACTAATATGAAAACTTCTGTGTTATATAATATGACTAATATGACAACTTCTGTGTTATACAATATAACTAATATGACAACTTATGTGTTATATAATATAACTAATATGACAACTTCTGTGTTATATAATATGACTAATATGACAACTTCTGTGTTACATAATATAGCTAATATGACAACTTCTGTGTTATATAATATAACTAATATGACAACTTCTGTATTATATAATATAACTAATATGACAACTTCTGTGTTATATAATATAACTAATATGACAACTTATGTGTTATATAATATAACTAATATGACAACTTCTGTGTTATATAATATTACTAATATGACAACTTCTGTGTTATATAATATCGCTAACATGACAACTTCTGTGTTATATAATATAGCTAATATGACAACTTCTGTGTTATATAATATAACTAATATGACAATTTCTGTGTTATATAATATATCTAATATGACAACTTCTGTGTTATATAATATAACTAATATGACAACTTCTGTGTTATATAATATAACTAATATGATAACCTCTGTATTATATAATATGACTAATATGACAATTTCTGTGTTATATAATATAACTAATATGACAATGTCTGTGTTATGTAATATAGCTAATATGACAACTTCTGTGTTATATAATATAACTAATATGACAACTTCTGTGTTATATAATATAACTAATATGACAACTTCTGTGTTATATAATATAGCTAATATCACAACTTCTGAGTCATATAATATAACTAATATGACAACTTCTGTGTTATATAATATGACTAATATGACAACTTCTGTGTTATATAATATAACTAATATGACAACTTCTGTGTTATATTATATAACTAATATGACAACTTCTGTGCTATGTAATATAACTAATATGACAACTTCTGTGTTATATAATATAACTAATATGACAACTTCTGTGTCATATAATATAACTAATATGACAACTTCTGTGTTATATAATATAACTAATATGACAACTTCTGTGTCATATAATATAGCTAATATGACAACTTCTGTGTTATATTATATAGCTAATATGACAACTTCTGTGTTATATAATATAACTAATATGACAACCTCTATGTTTTATAATATTACTAATATGACAACTTCTGTGTTATATAATATAGCTAATATGACAACTTCTGTGTTATATAATATAACTAATATGACAACTTCTGTGTTATATAATATAACTAATATGACAACTTCTGTGTCATATAATATAACTAATATGACAACTTCTGTGTTATACAATATAACTAATATGACAACTTCTTTGTTATATAATATAACTAATATGAAAACTTCTGTGTTATATAATATGACTAATATGACAACTTCTGTGTTATATAATATAATTAATATGACAACTTCTGTGTGTTATATATTATAACTAATATGACAACTTCTAAGTTATATAATATAACTAATATGACAACTTCTGTGCTATATAATATAACTAATATGACAACTTCTGTGTTATATAATATGACTAATATGACAACTTCTGTGTTATATAATATAACTAATATGACAACTTCTGTGTTATATAATATGACTAATATGACAACTTCTGTGTTATATAATATGACTAATATGACAACTTCTGTTTTATACAATATAACTAATATGACAACTTCTGTGTTATATAATATAACTAATATGACAACTTCTGTGTTATATAATATGACTAATATGACAACTTCTGTGTTATATAATATAATTAATATGACAACTTCTGTGTTATATAATATAACTAATATGACAACTTCTGTGTTATATAATATAACTAATATGACAACTTCTGTGTTATATAATATAACTAATATGACAACTTCTGTGTTATATAGTATCGCTAATATGACAACTTCTGTGTTATATAATATATCTAATATGACAACCCCTGTGTTATATAATATGACTAATATGACAACTTCTCTGTTATATAATATGACTAATATGACAACTTCTTTGTTATATGATATAACTAATATGACAACTTCTGTGTTATATAATATAACTAATATGACAACTTCTGTGTTATATAATATAGCTAATATGACAACTTCTGTGTTATATAATATAACTAATATGACAACTTCTGTGTTATATAATATAACTAATATGACAACTTCTGTGTTATATAATATAACTAATATGACAACTTCTCTGTTATATAATATGACTAATATGACAACTTCTGTGTTATATAATATAGCTAACATGACAACTTCTGTGTTATATAATATAGCTAATATGACAACTTCGGTGTTATATAATATAACTAATATGACAACTTCTGTGTTATATAATATAACTAATATGACAACTTCTGTGTTATATAATATAACTAATATGACAACTTCTGTGTTATATAATATAACTAATATGACAACTTCTGTGTTATATAATATGACTAATATGACAACTTCTGTGTTATATAATATAACTAATATGACAACTTCTGTGTTATATAATATGACTAATATGACAACTTCTGTGTTATACAATATAATTAATATGACAACTTCTGTGTTATATAAAATAACTAATATGACAACTTCTGTGTTATATAATATAACTAATATGACAACTTCTGTGTTATATAGTATAGCTAATATGACAACTTCTGTGTTATATAATATATCTAATATGACAACCCCTGTGTTATATAATATGACTAATATGACAACTTCTCTGTTATATAATATGACTAATATGACAACTTCTTTGTTATATGATATAACTAATATGACAACTTCTGTGTTATATAATATAACTAATATGACAACTTCTGTGTTATATAATATAGCTAATATGACAACTTCTGTGTTATATAATATAACTAATATGACAACTTCTGTGTTATATAATATAGCTAATATGACAACTTCGGTGTTATATAATATAACTAATATGACAACTTCTGTGTTATATAATATAACTAATATGACAACTTCTGTGCTATATAATATAACTAATATGACAACTTCTGTGTGATATAATATAACTAATATGACAACTTCTGTGTTATATAATATAGCTAATATGACAACTTCTGTGTTATATAATATAACTAATATGACAACTTCTGTGTTATATAATATAACTAATATGACAACTTCTGTGCTATATAGTATAACTAATATGACACCTTCTGTGTTATATACTATAGCTAATATGACAGCTTCTGTGTTGTATAATATAACTAATATGACAACTTCTGTGTTATACAATATAACTAATATGACAACTTCTGTGTTATATAATATAACCAATATGACAACATCTGTGTTATATAATATAACTAATATGACAACTTCTGTGTTATACAATATAACTAATATGACAACTTCTTTGTTATATAATATAACTAATATGACAACTTCTGTGTTATATAATATGACTAATATGACAACTTCTGTGTTATATAATATAATTAATATGACAACTTCTCTGTTATATAATATAACTAATATGACAACTTCTAAGTTATATAATATAACTAATATGACAACTTTTGTGCTATATAATATAACTAATATGACAACTTCTGTGTTATATAATATGACTAATATGACAACTTCTGTGTTATATAATATAACTAATATGACAACTTCTGTGTTATATAATATGACTAATATGACAACTTCTGTGTTATATAATATGACTAATATGACAACTTCTGTGTTATACAATATAACTAATATGACAACTTCTGTGTTATATAATATAACTAATATGACAACTTCTGTGTTATATAATATGACTAATATGACAACTTCTGTGTTATATAATATAATTAATATGACAACTTCTGTGTTATATAATATAACTAATATGACAACTTCTGTGTTATATAATATAACTAATATGACAACTTCTGTGTTATATAATATAACTAATATGACAACTTCTGTGTTATATAGTATAGCTAATATGACAACTTCTGTGTTATATAATATGACTAATATGACAACTTCTTTGTTATATGATATAACTAATATGACAACTTCTGTGTTATATAATATAACTAATATGACAACTTCTGTGTTATATAATATAGCTAATATGACAACTTCTGTGTTATATAATATAACTAATATGACAACTTCTGTGTTATATAATATAACTAATATGACAACTTCTGTGCTATATAGTATAACTAATATGACACCTTCTGTGTTATATACTATAGCTAATATGACAGCTTCTGTGTTGTATAATATTACTAATATGACAACTTCTGTGTTATACAATATAACTAATATGACAACTTCTGTGTTATATAATATAACCAATATGACAACATCTGTGTTATATAATATAACTAATATGACAACTTCTGTGTTATACAATATAACTAATATGACAACTTCTTTGTTATATAATATAACTAATATGACAACTTCTGTGTTATATAATATGACTAATATGACAACTTCTGTGTTATATAATATAATTAATATGACAACTTCTGTGTTATATAATATAACTAATATGACAACTTCTAAGTTATATAATATAACTAATATGACAACTTTTGTGCTATATAATATAACTAATATGACAACTTCTGTGTTATATAATATGACTAATATGACAACTTCTGTGTTATATAATATAACTAATATGACAACTTCTGTGTTATATAATATGACTAATATGACAACTTCTGTGTTATATAATATGACTAATATGACAACTTCTGTGTTATACAATATAACTAATATGACAACTTCTGTGTTATATAATATAACTAATATGACAACTTCTGTGTTATATAATATGACTAATATGACAACTTCTGTGTTATATAATATAATTAATATGACAATTTCTGTGTTATATAATATAACTAATATGACAACTTCTGTGTTATATAATATAACTAATATGACAACTTCTGTGTTATATAATATAACTAATATGACAACTTCTGTGTTATATAATATAACTAATATGACAACTTCTGTGTTATATAGTATAGCTAATATGACAACTTCTGTGTTATATAATATGACTAATATGACAACTTCTTTGTTATATGATATTACTAATATGACAACTTCTGCGTTATATAATATAACTAATATGACAACTTCTGTGTTATATAATATAGCTAATATGACAACTTCTGTGTTATATAATATTACTAATATGACAACTTCTGTGTTATATAATATAACTAATATGACAACTTCTGTGCTATATAATATAACTAATATGACAACTTCTATGTTATATAATATGACTAATATGACAACTTCTGTGTTATATAATATAGTTAACATGACAACTTCTGTGTTATATAATATAGCTAATATGACAACTTCTGTGTTATATAATATAACTAATATGACAACTTCTGTGTTATATAATATAACTAATATGACAACTTCTGTGTTATATAATATAACTAATATGACAACTTCTGTGCTATATAATATAACTAATATGACAACTTCTGTGTTATATAATATGACTAATATGATAACTTCTGTGTTATATAATATAACTAATATGACAACTTCTGTGTTATATAATATGACTAATATGACAACTTCTGTGTTATATAATATGACTAATATGACAACTTCTGTGTTATACAATATAACTAATATGACAACTTCTGTGTTATATAATATAACTAATATGAAAACTTCTGTGTTATATAATATGCCTAATATGACAACTTCTGTATTATATAATATAATTAATATGACAACTTCTGTGTTATATAATATAACTAATATGACAACTTCTGTGTTATATAATATAACTAATATGACAACTTCTGTGTTATATAATATAACTAATATGACAACTTCTGTGTTATATAATATAACTAATATGACAACTTCTGTGTTATATAGTATAGCTAATATGACAACTTCTGTGTTATATAATATAACTAATATGACAACTTCTGTGTTATATAATATGACTAATATGACAACTTCTGTGTCATATAATATTGCTAATATGACTACTTCTGTGTTATATAATATGACTAATATGACAATCTCTATGCTATATAATATTGCTAATATGACAACTTCTGTGCTATATAATATAACTAATATGAAAACTTCTGTGTTATATAATATGACTAATATGACAACTTCTGTGTTATACAATATAACTAATATGACAACTTATGTGTTATATAATATAACTAATATGACAACTTCTGTGTTATATAATATGACTAATATGACAACTTCTGTGTTACATAATATAGCTAATATGACAACTTCTGTGTTATATAATATAACTAATATGACAACTTCTGTATTATATAATATAACTAATATGACAACTTCTGTGTTATATAATATAACTAATATGACAACTTATGTGTTATATAATATAACTAATATGACAACTTCTGTGTTATATAATATTACTAATATGACAACTTCTGTGTTATATAATATCGCTAACATGACAACTTCTGTGTTATATAATATAGCTAATATGACAACTTCTGTGTTATATAATATAACTAATATGACAATTTCTGTGTTATATAATATATCTAATATGACAACTTCTGTGTTATATAATATAACTAATATGACAACTTCTGTGTTATATAATATAACTAATATGATAACCTCTGTATTATATAATATGACTAATATGACAATTTCTGTGTTATATAATATAACTAATATGACAATGTCTGTGTTATGTAATATAACTAATATGACAACTTCTGTGTTATATAATATAACTAATATGACAACTTCTGTGTTATATAATATAACTAATATGACAACTTCTGTGTTATATAATATAGCTAATATCACAACTTCTGAGTCATATAATATAACTAATATGACAACTTCTGTGTTATATAATATGACTAATATGACAACTTCTGTGTTATATAATATAACTAATATGACAACTTCTGTGTTATATTATATAACTAATATGACAACTTCTGTGCTATGTAATATAACTAATATGACAACTTCTGTGTTATATAATATAACTAATATGACAACTTCTGTGTCATATAATATAACTAATATGACAACTTCTGTGTTATATAATATAACTAATATGACAACTTCTGTGTCATATAATATAGCTAATATGACAACTTCTGTGTTATATTATATAGCTAATATGACAACTTCTGTGTTATATAATATAACTAATATGACAACCTCTATGTTTTATAATATTACTAATATGACAACTTCTGTGTTATATAATATAGCTAATATGACAACTTCTGTGTTATATAATATAACTAATATGACAACTTCTGTGTTATATAATAAAACAAAAATGACAACTTCTGTGTTATATAATATAGCTAATATGATAACTTCTGTGCTATATAATATAACTAATATGAAAACTTCTGTGTTACATAATATAGCTAATATGACAACTTCTGTGTTATATAGTATAACTAATATGACAACTTCTGTGTTATATAATATAACTAATATGACAACTTCTGTGTTATATAATATAACTAATATGACAACTTCTGTGTTATATAATATAACTAATATGACAACTTCTGTGTTATATAATATAACTAATATGACAACTTCTGTGTTATATAATATAACTAATATGACAACTTCTGTGTCATATAATATAACTAATATGACAACTTCTGTGTTATACAATATAACTAATATGACAACTTCTTTGTTATATAATATAACTAATATGAAAACTTCTGTGTTATATAATATAACTAATATGACAACTTCTGTGTTATATAATATAATTAATATGACAACTTCTGTGTGTTATATATTATAACTAATATGACAACTTCTAAGTTATATAATATAACTAATATGACAACTTCTGTGCTATATAATATAACTAATATGACAACTTCTGTGTTATATAATATGACTAATATGACAACTTCTGTGTTATATAATATAACTAATATGACAACTTCTGTGTTATATAATATGACTAATATGACAACTTCTGTGTTATATAATATGACTAATATGACAACTTCTGTGTTATACAATATAACTAATATGACAACTTCTGTGTTATATAATATAACTAATATGACAACTTCTGTGTTATATAATATGACTAATATGACAACTTCTGTGTTATATAATATAATTAATATGACAACTTCTGTGTTATATAATATAACTAATATGACAACTTCTGTGTTATATAATATAACTAATATGACAACTTCTGTGTTATATAATATAACTAATATGACAACTTCTGTGTTATATAGTATCGCTAATATGACAACTTCTGTGTTATATAATATATCTAATATGACAACCCCTGTGTTATATAATATGACTAATATGACAACTTCTCTGTTATATAATATGACTAATATGACAACTTCTTTGTTATATGATATAACTAATATGACAACTTCTGTGTTATATAATATAACTAATATGACAACTTCTGTGTTATATAATATAGCTAATATGACAACTTCTGTGTTATATAATATAACTAATATGACAACTTCTGTGTTATATAATATAACTAATATGACAACTTCTGTGTTATATAATATAACTAATATGACAACTTCTCTGTTATATAATATGACTAATATGACAACTTCTGTGTTATATAATATAGCTAACATGACAACTTCTGTGTTATATAATATAGCTAATATGACAACTTCGGTGTTATATAATATAACTAATATGACAACTTCTGTGTTATATAATATAACTAATATGACAACTTCTGTGTTATATAATATAACTAATATGACAACTTCTGTGTTATATAATATAACTAATATGACAACTTCTGTGTTATATAATATGACTAATATGACAACTTCTGTGTTATATAATATAACTAATATGACAACTTCTGTGTTATATAATATGACTAATATGACAACTTCTGTGTTATACAATATAATTAATATGACAACTTCTGTGTTATATAATATAACTAATATGACAACTTCTGTGTTATATAATATAACTAATATGACAACTTCTGTGTTATATAGTATAGCTAATATGACAACTTCTGTGTTATATAATATATCTAATATGACAACCCCTGTGTTATATAATATGACTAATATGACAACTTCTCTGTTATATAATATGACTAATATGACAACTTCTTTGTTATATGATATAACTAATATGACAACTTCTGTGTTATATAATATAACTAATATGACAACTTCTGTGTTATATAATATAGCTAATATGACAACTTCTGTGTTATATAATATAACTAATATGACAACTTCTGTGTTATATAATATAGCTAATATGACAACTTCGGTGTTATATAATATAACTAATATGACAACTTCTGTGTTATATAATATAACTAATATGACAACTTCTGTGTTATATAATATAACTAATATGACAACTTCTGTGTGATATAATATAACTAATATGACAACTTCTGTGTTATATAATATAGCTAATATGACAACTTCTGTGTTATATAATATAACTAATATGACAACTTCTGTGTTATATAATATGACTAATATGACAACTTCTGTGTTATACAATATAACTAATATGACAACTTCTGTGTTATATAATATAACTAATATGACAACTTCTGTGTTATATAATATATCTAATATGACAACCTCTGTGTTATATAATATGACTAATATGACAACTTCTCTGTTATATAATATGACTAATATGACAACTTCTTTGTTATATGATATAACTAATATGACAACTTCTGTGTTATATAATATAACTAATATGACAACTTCTGTGTTATATAATATGACTAATATGACAACTTCTGTGTTATATAATATAGCTAACATGACAACTTCTGTGTTATATAATATAGCTAATATGACAACTTCGGTGTTATATAATATAACTAATATGACAACTTCTGTGTTATATAATATAACTAATATGACAACTTCTGTGTTATATAATATAACTAATATGACAACTTCTGTGTGATAAAATATAACTAATATGACAACTTCTGTGTTATATAATATGACTAATATGACAACTTCTGTGTTATATAATATAACTAATATGACAACTTCTGTGTTATATAATATGACTAATATGACAACTTCTGTGTTATACAATATAACTAATATGACAACTTCTGTGTTATATAATATAACTAATATGACAACTTCTGTGTTATATAAAATATCTAATATGACAACCTCTGTGTTATATAATATGACTAATATGACAACTTCTCTGTTATATAATATGACTAATATGACAACTTCTTTGTTATATGATATAACTAATATGACAACTTCTGTGTTATATAATATAACTAATATGACAACTTCTGTGTTATATAATATAGCTAATATGACAACTTCTGTGTTATATAATATAGCTAATATGACAACTTCTGTGTTATATAATATAACTAATATGACAACTTCTGTGTTATATAATATAACTAATATGACAACTTCTGTGTTATATAATATGACTAATATGACAACTTCTGTGTTATATAATATAGCTAACATGACAACTTCTGTGTTATATAATATAGCTAATATGACAACTTCTGTGTTATATAATATAACTAATATGACAACTTCTGTGTTATATAATATAACTAATATGACAACTTCTGTGGTATATAATATAACTAATATGACAACTTCTGTGTTATATAATATAACTAATATGACAACTTCTGTGTTATATAATATGACTAATATGACAACTTCTGTGTTATATAATATAACTAATATGACAACTTCTGTGTTATATAATATGACTAATATGACAACTTCTGTGTTATACAATATAACTAATATGACAACTTCTGTGTTATATAATATAACTAATATGACAACTTCTGTGTTATATAATATAACTAATATGACAACTTCTGTGTTATATAATATAACTAATATGACAACTTCTGTGTTATATAATATAACTAATATGACAACTTCTGTGTTATATAAGATAGCTAATATGACAACTTCTGTGTTATATAATATAACTAATATGACAACTTCTGTGTTATATAATATAACTAATATGACAACTTCTGTGTTATATAATATAGCTAATATGACAACTTCTGTGTTATATAATATGACTAATATGACAACTTCTGTGTTATATAATATAACTAATATGACAACTTCTGTGTTATATAATATGACTAATATGACAACTTCTGTGTTATACAATATAACTAATATGACAACTTCTGTGTTATATAATATAACTAATATGACAACTTCTGTGTTATATAATATGACTAATATGACAACTTCTGTGTTATATAATATAATTAATATGACAACTTCTGTGTTATATAATATAACAAATATGACAACTTCTGTGTTATATAATATAACTAATATGACAACTTCTGTGTTATATAATATAACTAATATGACAACTTCTGTGTTATATAATATAACTAATATGACAACTTCTGTGTTATATAGTATAGCTAATATGACAACTTCTGTGTTATATAATATAGCTAATATGACAACTTCTGTGTTATATAATATGACTAATATGACAACTTCTGTGTTATATAATATGACTAATATGACAACTTCTTTGTTATATAATATAACTAATATTACAACTTCTGTGTTATATAATATAACTAATATGACAACTTTTGTGTTATATAATATAGCTAATATGACAACTTCTGTGTTATATAATATAACTAATATGACAACTTCTGTGTTATATAATATAACTAATATGACAACTTCTGTGTTATATAATATAACTAATATGACAACTTCTGTGCTATATAATATAGCTAATATGACAACTTCTGTGTTATATAATATAACTAATATGACAACTTCTGTGTTATATAATATAACTAATATGACAACTTCTGTGTTATATAATATAGCTAATATGACAACTTCTGTGTTATATAATATGACTAATATGACAACTTCTGTGTTATATAATATGATTAATATGACAACTTCTGTGCTATACAATATAGCTAATATGACAACTTCTGTGTTATATAATATAACTAATATGACAACTTCTGTGTTATATAATATGACTAATATGACAACTTATGTGTTATATAATATAATTAATATGACAACTTCTGTGTTATATAATATAACTAATATGACAACTTCTGTGTTATATAATAGAACTAATATGACAACTTCTGTGTTATATAATATAACTAATATGACAACTTCTGTGTTATATAATATAACTAATATGACAACTTCTGTGTTATATAATATATCTAATATGACAACCTCTGTGTTATATAATATGACTAATATGACAACTTCTGTGTTATATAATATGACTAATATGACAACTTCTTAGTTATATGATATAACTAATATGACAACTTCTGTGTTATATAATATAACTAATATGACAACTTCTGTGTTATATAATATAGCTAATATGACAACTTCTGTGTTATATAATATAACTAATATGACATCTTCTGTGTTATATAATATAACTAATATGACATCTTCTGTGTTATATAATATAACTAATATGACAACTTCTGTGTTATATAATATAACTAATATGACAACTTCTGTGTTATATAATATGACTAATATGACAACTTCTGTGTTATATAATATAGCTAACATGACAATTTCTGTGTTATATAATATAGCTAATATGACAACTTCTGTGTTATATAATATAACTAATATGACAACTTCTGTGTTATATAATATAACTAATATGAAAACTTCTGTGTTATATAATATAACTAATATGACAACTTCTGTGTTATATAATATGACTAATATGACAACTTCTGTGTTATATAATATAACTAATATGACAACTTTTGTGTTATATAATATAACTAATATGACAACTTCTGTGTTATATAATAGAACTAATATGACAACTTCTGTGTTATATAATATAACTGATATGAGAACTTCTGTGTTATATAATATAACTAATATGACAATTTCTGTGTTATATAGTATAGCTAATATGACAACTTCTGTGTTATATAATATAGCTAATATGACAACTTCTGTGTTATATAATATGACTAATATGACAACTTCTGTGTTATATAATATAACTAAAATGACAACTTCTTTGTTATATAATATAACTAATATGACAACTTCTGTATTATATAATATAACTAATATGACAACTTCTCTGTTATATAATATAGCTAATATGACAACTTCTGTGTTATATAATATAACTAATATGACAACTTCTGTGTTATATAATATAACTAATATGACAACTTCTGTGTTATATAATATAGCTAATATGACAACTTCTGTGTTATATAATATGACTAATATGACAACTTCTGTGTTATATAATATGATTAATATGACAACTTCTGTGCTATACAATATAGCTAATATGACAACTTCTGTGTTATATAATATAACTAATATGACAACTTCTGTGTTATATAATATGACTAATATGACAACTTATGTGTTATATAATATAATTAATATGACAACTTCTGTGTTATATAATATAACTAATATGACAACTTCTGTGTTATATAATAGAACTAATATGACAACTTCTGTGTTATATAATATAACTAATATGACAACTTCTGTGTTATATAATATAACTAATATGACAACTTCTGTGTTATATAATATATTTAATATGACAACCTCTGTGTTATATAATATGACTAATATGACAACTTCTGTGTTATATAATATGACTAATATGACAACTTCTTAGTTATATGATATAACTAATATGACAACTTCTGTGTTATATAATATAACTAATATGACAACTTCTGTGTTATATAATATAGCTAATATGACAACTTCTGTGTTATATAATATAACTAATATGACATCTTCTGTGTTATATAATATAACTAATATGACATCTTCTGTGTTATATAATATAACTAATATGACAACTTCTGTGTTATATAATATAACTAATATGACAACTTCTGTGTTATATAATATGACTAATATGACAACTTCTGTGTTATATAATATAGCTAACATGACAATTTCTGTGTTATATAATATAGCTAATATGACAACTTCTGTGTTATATAATATAACTAATATGACAACTTCTGTGTTATATAATATAACTAATATGAAAACTTCTGTGTTATATAATATAACTAATATGACAACTTCTGTGTTATATAATATGACTAATATGACAACTTCTGTGTTATATAATATGACTAATATGACAACTTCTGTGTTATACAATATAACTAATATGACAACTTCTGTGTTATATAATATAACTAATATGACAACTTCTGTGTTATATAATATGACTAATATGACAACTTCTGTGTTATATAATATAATTAATATGACAACTTCTGTGTTATATAATATGACTAATATGACAACTTCTGTGTTATATAATATAACTAATATGACAACTTTTGTGTTATATAATATAACTAATATGACAACTTCTGTGTTATATAATAGAACTAATATGACAACTTCTGTGTTATATAATATAACTGATATGAGAACTTCTGTGTTATATAATATAACTAATATGACAATTTCTGTGTTATATAGTTTAGCTAATATGACAACTTCTGTGTTATATAATATAGCTAATATGACAACTTCTGTGTTATATAATATGACTAATATGACAACTTCTGTGTTATATAATATAACTAAAATGACAACTTCTTTGTTATATAATATAACTAATATGACAACTTCTGTATTATATAATATAACTAATATGACAACTTCTCTGTTATATAATATAGCTAATATGACAACTTCTGTGTTATATAATATAACTAATATGACAACTTCTGTGTTATATAATATAACTAATATGACAACATCTGTGTTATATAATATAACTAATATGACAACTTCTGTGTTATATAATATAGCTAATATGACAACTTCTGTGTTATATAATATAACTAATATGACAACTTCTGTGTTAAAAAATATAACTAATATGACAACTTCTGTGTTATATAATATAGCTAATATGACAACTTCTGTGTTATATAATATAACTAATATGACAACTTTTGTGTTATATAATGTAGCTAATATGACAACTTCTGTGTTATATAATATAACTAATATGACAACCTCTATGTAATATAATATAGCTAATATGACAACTTCTGTGTTATATAATATAGCTAAAATGACAACTTCTGTGTTATATAATATAGCTAATATGACAACTTCTGTGTTATATAATATAACTAATATGACAACTTTTGTGTTATATAATATAGCTAAAATGACAACTTCTGTGTTATATGGTGTTTTACTCGCATGTCGAGAAAACTTACATTGGGACATCATTTTATTAAGAGGGAACGTTGAGGCCTTTAAAACTAATTTAACCACACCATATTTATTGAACTGCCATTACCAAGCCGGGAAAGTGAGCGGTCATGTATATATGTGTGCTAGGAATATCGATTTTGCCTCTTTCTACAGTTTTTCAATTGTATATTGTAATTGTTCCGACAGTGTGGTATTTTGTAACTGTTCCGACAGTGTGGTATTTTAGACCTGTTCCGAAAGTGTGGTATTTTGTAACTGTTCTGACAGTGTGGTATTTTAGAACTGCTCCGACAGTGTGGTATTTTGTAACTGTTCCGACAGTGTGGTATTTTGTAACTGTTCCGACAGTGTGGTATTTTAGACCTGTTCCGACAGTGTGGTATTTTGTAACTGTTCTGACAGTGTGGTATTTTGTAACTGTTCTGACAGTGTGGTATTTTAGAACTGCTCCGACAGTGTGGTAATTTAATATCAAATCCAAACTGTATATGTGGATACCAAAATGAAAATGCGGATCATTATTTGCTATTTTGTAATCGTTATATTGTATATAGAAATAAAATGTTATCGTCATTGGCAATACTGAATATGAACGGGGTAGAAATACATGTTGATACTTTGTTATTTGGAAATGATTTTCTATCAGATGAAACAAATTGTGAAATATTTTTAATTATTCAAAGATATATTAAAGATACTGGTCGTTTTTCAGTATAATTGTAACAAAACAACCAGGTGAATTCCCTTACAGGTATACCATTTTGACACAAATGTTAACGTGTTATTCGAATGATCATAATTGAAAATAAAACCTCTGGATGATCTTTGAAGACTATTTGATCTTACAAAATAAATAGAAATATATTTACTTACCATGACTATTTTCAGCAACTAAATCCCAATAGATGAATGAAAGTTAATATGTCCATTGCCACGTAGTACGCATTTGGGTCTGTTCGATATGTATCAATAGGTTATCTATATGTTGATCATATAGTCAATGAGGCTCCATGAGGGTTTTAATTGTTTTACTGTTTATATTTTTCTTCATGCCTTCATTTACTATAAACGTTTACTATAAATTTGTGTAATTAAATATTATTATGTTCAATTGTGTATTTTGTAATATATGTAATGGGAGAAGACTGTCTAAGTTGTTTAACTTGTGTCTTATCCTTTTGTCTTTTTGAACAATAATATATGTTTAAAGTAAAAGTGTGGTATTTTAGAACTGCTCCGACAGTGTGGTATTTTGTAACTGTTCCGACAGTGTGGTATTTTGTAACTGTTCCGACAGTGTGGTATTTTATAAATGTTCCGACAGTGTGGTATTTTATAACTGTTCTGACAGTGTGGTATTTTTTGCTTTTCATTTTATTCGGTTACAAGTACACAACTCGTCATTGATCTTGAATTTGTTTCAGGTACAACAACTGACAACACTTCCGAACGGACGAGCACCGATGTCATGTCAGCTACAACAACTGACGTCACTTCCGAACAGACAAGCACAGACGGCATGTCAGCTACAACTGACATCACTTCCGAACAGACAAGCACAGATGTCATGTCAGCTACAACAACTGACATTACTTCCGAACAGAGAAGCACAGATGCCATGTCAGCTACAACAACTGACATCACTTCCGACCAGAAAAACACAGATGTCATGTCAGCTACAACAACTGACATCACTTCCGAACAGACAAGCACAGATGTCATGTCAGCTACAACAACTGACGTCACTTCCGAACAGACAAACACAGACGGCATGTCAGCTACAATTGACATCACTTCCGAACAGACAAGCACAGATGTCATGTCAGCTACAACAACTGACATTACTTCCGAACAGAGAAGCACAGATGCCATGTCAGCTACAACAACTGACATCACTTCCGAACAGAAAAACACAGATGTCATGTCAGCTACAACAACTGACATCACTTCCGAACAGACAAGCACAGATGTCATGTCAGCTACAACAACTGACGTCACTTCCGAACAGACAAGCACAGACGGCATGTCAGCTACAATTGACATCACTTCCGAACAGACAAGCACAGATGTCATGTCAGCTACAACAACTGACATTACTTCCGAACAGAGAAGCACAGATGTCATGTTAGCTACAACAACTGACATCACTTCCGAACAGAAAAACACAGATGTCATGTCAGCTACAACAACTGACATCACTTCCGAACAGAAAAACACAGATGTCATGTCAGCTACAACAACTGACATCACTTCCGAACAGACAAGCACAGACGGCATGTCAGCTACAACTGACATCACTTCCGAACAGACAAGCACAGATGTCACGTCAGCTACAACAACTGACATTACTTCCGAACAGAGAAGCACAGATGCCATGTCAGCTACAACAACTGACTTCACTTCCAAACAGACAAGCACAGACGGCATGTCAGCTACAATTGACATCACTTCCGAACAGACAAGCACAGATGTCATGTCAGCTACAACAACTGACATTACTTCCGAACAGAGAAGCACAGATGCCATGTCAGCTACAACAACTGACATTACTTCCGAACAGAAAAACACAGATGTCATGTCAGCTACAACAACTGACATCACTTCCGAACAGACAAGCACAGATGTCATGTCAGCTACAACAACTGACGTCACTTCCGAACAGACAAGCACAGACGGCATGTCAGCTACAATTGACATCACTTCCGAACAGACAAGCACAGATGTCATGTCAGCTACAACAACTGACATTACTTCCGAACAGAAAAACACAGATGTCATGTCAGCTACAACAACTGACATCACTTCCGAACAGAAAAACACAGATGTCATGTCAGCTACAACAACTGACATTACTTCCGAACAGACAAGCACAGACGGCATGTCAGCTACAACTGACATCACTTCCGAACAGACAAGCACAGATGTCACGTCAGCTACAACAACTGACATTACTTCCGAACAGAGAAGCACAGATGCCATGTCAGCTACAACAACTGACTTCACTTCCGAACAGACAAGCACAGACGGCATGTCAGCTACAATTGACATCACTTCCGAACAGACAAGCACAGATGTCATGTCAGCTACAACAACTGACATTACTTCCGAACAGAGAAGCACAGATGCCATGTCAGCTACAACAACTGACATCACTTCCGAACAGAAAAACACAGATGTCATGTCAGCTACAACAACTGACATCACTTCCGAACAGACAAGCACAGATGTCATGTCAGCTACAACAACTGACGTCACTTCCGAACAGACAAGCACAGACGGCATGTCAGCTACAATTGACATCACTTCCGAACAGACAAGCACAGATGTCATGTCAGCTACAACAACTGACATTACTTCCGAACAGAGAAGCACAGATGTCATGTCAGCTACAACAACTGACATCACTTCCGAACAGAAAAACACAGATGTCATGTCAGCTACAACAACTGACATCACTTCCGAACAGAAAAACACAGATGTCATGTCAGCTACAACAACTGACATCACTTCCGAACAGAAAAACACAGATGTCATGTCAGCTACAACAACTGACATCACTTCCGAACAGACAAGCACAGACGGCATGTCAGCTACAACTGACATCACTTCCGAACAGACAAGCACAGATGTCACGTCAGCTACAACAACTGACATTACTTCCGAACAGAGAAGCACAGATGCCATGTCAGCTACAACAACTGACTTCACTTCCAAACAGACAAGCACAGACGGCATGTCAGCTACAATTGACATCACTTCCGAACAGACAAGCACATATGTCATGTCAGCTACAACAACTGACATTACTTCCGAACAGAGAAGCACAGATGCCATGTCAGCTACAACAACTGACATCACTTCCGAACAGAAAAACACAGATGTCATGTCAGCTACAACAACTGACATCACTTCCGAACAGACAAGCACAGATGTCATGTCAGCTACAACAACTGACGTCACTTCCGAACAGACAAGCACAGACGGCATGTCAGCTACAATTGACATCACTTCCGAACAGACAAGCACAGATGTCATGTCAGCTACAACAACTGACATTACTTCCGAACAGAAAAACACAGATGTCATGTCAGATACAACAACTGACATCACTTCCGAACAGAAAATCACAGATGTCATGTCAGCTACAACAACTGACATTACTTCCGAACAGAGAAGCACAGATGCCATGTCAGCTACAACAACTGACATCACTTCCGAACAGACAAGCACAGACGGCATGTCAGCTACAATTGACATCACTTCCGAACAGACAAGCACAGATGTCATGTCAGCTACAACAACTGACATTACTTCCGAACAGAAAAACACAGATGTCATGTCAGCTACAACAACTGACATCACTTCCGAACAGAAAAACACAGATGTCATGTCAGCTACAACAACTGACATTACTTCCGAACAGACAAGCACAGACGGCATGTCAGCTACAACTGACATCACTTCCGAACAGACAAGCACAGATGTCATGTCAGATACAACAACTGACATCACTTCCGAACAGAAAAACACAGATGTCATGTCAGATACAACAACTGACATCACTTCCGAACAGAAAAACACAGATGTCATGTCAGATACAACAACTGACATTACTTCCGAACAGAAAATCACAGATGTCATGTCAGCTACAACAACTGACATTACTTCCGAACAGAGAAGCACAGATGCCATGTCAGCTACAACAACTGACTTCACTTCCGAACAGACAAGCACAGACGGCATGTCAGCTACAATTGACATCACTTCCGAACAGACAAGCACACATGTCATGTCAGCTACAACAACTGACATTACTTCCGAACAGAGAAGCACAGATGCCATGTCAGCTACAACAACTGACATCACTTCCGAACAGAAAAACACAGATGTCATGTCAGCTACAACAACTGACATCACTTCCGAACAGACAAGCACAGATGTCATGTCAGCTACAACAACTGACGTCACTTCCGAACAGACAAGCACAGACGGCATGTCAGCTACAATTGACATCACTTCCGAACAGACAAGCACAGATGTCATGTCAGCTACAACAACTGACATTACTTCCGAACAGAGAAGCACAGATGTCATGTCAGCTACAACAACTGACATCACTTCCGAACAGAAAAACACAGATGTCATGTCAGCTACAACAACTGACATCACTTCCGAACAGAAAAACACAGATGTCATGTCAGCTACAACAACTGACATCACTTCCGAACAGAAAAACACAGATGTCATGTCAGCTACAACAACTGACATCACTTCCGAACAGACAAGCACAGACGGCATGTCAGCTACAACTGACATCACTTCCGAACAGACAAGCACAGATGTCACGTCAGCTACAACAACTGACATTACTTCCGAACAGAGAAGCACAGATGCCATGTCAGCTACAACAACTGACATCACTTCCGAACAGAAAAACACAGATGTCATGTCAGCTACAACAACTGACATCACTTCCGAACAGACAAGCACAGATGTCATGTCAGCTACAACAACTGACGTCACTTCCGAACAGACAAGCACAGACGGCATGTCAGCTACAATTGACATCACTTCCGAACAGACAAGCACAGATGTCATGTCAGCTACAACAACTGACATTACTTCCGAACAGAAAAACACAGATGTCATGTCAGATACAACAACTGACATCACTTCCGAACAGAAAATCACAGATGTCATGTCAGCTACAACAACTGACATTACTTCCGAACAGAGAAGCACAGATGCCATGTCAGCTACAACAACTGACATCACTTCCGAACAGAAAAACACAGATGTCATGTCAGATACAACAACTGACATTACTTCCGAACAGAAAATCACAGATGTCATGTCAGCTACAACAACTGACATTACTTCCGAACAGAGAAGCACAGATGCCATGTCAGCTACAACAACTGACTTCACTTCCGAACAGACAAGCACAGACGGCATGTCAGCTACAATTGACATCACTTCCGAACAGACAAGCACACATGTCATGTCAGCTACAACAACTGACATTACTTCCGAACAGAGAAGCACAGATGCCATGTCAGCTACAACAACTGACATCACTTCCGAACAGAAAAACACAGATGTCATGTCAGCTACAACAACTGACATCACTTCCGAACAGACAAGCACAGATGTCATGTCAGCTACAACAACTGACGTCACTTCCGAACAGACAAGCACAGACGGCATGTCAGCTACAATTGACATCACTTCCGAACAGACAAGCACAGATGTCATGTCAGCTACAACAACTGACATTACTTCCGAACAGAGAAGCACAGATGTCATGTCAGCTACAACAACTGACATCACTTCCGAACAGAAAAACACAGATGTCATGTCAGCTACAACAACTGACATCACTTCCGAACAGAAAAACACAGATGTCATGTCAGCTACAACAACTGACATCACTTCCGAACAGAAAAACACAGATGTCATGTCAGCTACAACAACTGACATCACTTCCGAACAGACAAGCACAGACGGCATGTCAGCTACAACTGACATCACTTCCGAACAGACAAGCACAGATGTCACGTCAGCTACAACAACTGACATTACTTCCGAACAGAGAAGCACAGATGCCATGTCAGCTACAACAACTGACATCACTTCCGAACAGAAAAACACAGATGTCATGTCAGCTACAACAACTGACATCACTTCCGAACAGACAAGCACAGATGTCATGTCAGCTACAACAACTGACGTCACTTCCGAACAGACAAGCACAGACGGCATGTCAGCTACAATTGACATCACTTCCGAACAGACAAGCACAGATGTCATGTCAGCTACAACAACTGACATTACTTCCGAACAGAAAAACACAGATGTCATGTCAGATACAACAACTGACATCACTTCCGAACAGAAAATCACAGATGTCATGTCAGCTACAACAACTGACATTACTTCCGAACAGAGAAGCACAGATGCCATGTCAGCTACAACAACTGACATCACTTCCGAACAGAAAAACACAGATGTCATGTCAGCTACAACAACTGACATCACTTCCGAACAGAAAAACACAGATGTCATGTCAGCTACAACAACTGACATCACTTCCGAACAGACAAGCACAGACGGCATGTCAGCTACAACTGACATCACTTCCGAACAGACAAGCACAGATGTCACGTCAGCTACAACAACTGACATTACTTCCGAACAGAGAAGCACAGATGCCATGTCAGCTACAACAACTGACTTCACTTCCAAACAGACAAGCACAGACGGCATGTCAGCTACAATTGACATCACTTCCGAACAGACAAGCACAGATGTCATGTCAGCTACAACAACTGACATTACTTCCGAACAGAGAAGCACAGATGCCATGTCAGCTACAACAACTGACATTACTTCCGAACAGAAAAACACAGATGTCATGTCAGCTACAACAACTGACATCACTTCCGAACAGACAAGCACAGATGTCATGTCAGCTACAACAACTGACGTCACTTCCGAACAGACAAGCACAGACGGCATGTCAGCTACAATTGACATCACTTCCGAACAGACAAGCACAGATGTCATGTCAGCTACAACAACTGACATTACTTCCGAACAGAAAAACACAGATGTCATGTCAGCTACAACAACTGACATCACTTCCGAACAGAAAAACACAGATGTCATGTCAGCTACAACAACTGACATTACTTCCGAACAGACAAGCACAGACGGCATGTCAGCTACAACTGACATCACTTCCGAACAGACAAGCACAGATGTCACGTCAGCTACAACAACTGACATTACTTCCGAACAGAGAAGCACAGATGCCATGTCAGCTACAACAACTGACTTCACTTCCGAACAGACAAGCACAGACGGCATGTCAGCTACAATTGACATCACTTCCGAACAGACAAGCACAGATGTCATGTCAGCTACAACAACTGACATTACTTCCGAACAGAGAAGCACAGATGCCATGTCAGCTACAACAACTGACATCACTTCCGAACAGAAAAACACAGATGTCATGTCAGCTACAACAACTGACATCACTTCCGAACAGACAAGCACAGATGTCATGTCAGCTACAACAACTGACGTCACTTCCGAACAGACAAGCACAGACGGCATGTCAGCTACAATTGACATCACTTCCGAACAGACAAGCACAGATGTCATGTCAGCTACAACAACTGACATTACTTCCGAACAGAGAAGCACAGATGTCATGTCAGCTACAACAACTGACATCACTTCCGAACAGAAAAACACAGATGTCATGTCAGCTACAACAACTGACATCACTTCCGAACAGAAAAACACAGATGTCATGTCAGCTACAACAACTGACATCACTTCCGAACAGAAAAACACAGATGTCATGTCAGCTACAACAACTGACATCACTTCCGAACAGACAAGCACAGACGGCATGTCAGCTACAACTGACATCACTTCCGAACAGACAAGCACAGATGTCACGTCAGCTACAACAACTGACATTACTTCCGAACAGAGAAGCACAGATGCCATGTCAGCTACAACAACTGACTTCACTTCCAAACAGACAAGCACAGACGGCATGTCAGCTACAATTGACATCACTTCCGAACAGACAAGCACATATGTCATGTCAGCTACAACAACTGACATTACTTCCGAACAGAGAAGCACAGATGCCATGTCAGCTACAACAACTGACATCACTTCCGAACAGAAAAACACAGATGTCATGTCAGCTACAACAACTGACATCACTTCCGAACAGACAAGCACAGATGTCATGTCAGCTACAACAACTGACGTCACTTCCGAACAGACAAGCACAGACGGCATGTCAGCTACAATTGACATCACTTCCGAACAGACAAGCACAGATGTCATGTCAGCTACAACAACTGACATTACTTCCGAACAGAAAAACACAGATGTCATGTCAGATACAACAACTGACATCACTTCCGAACAGAAAATCACAGATGTCATGTCAGCTACAACAACTGACATTACTTCCGAACAGAGAAGCACAGATGCCATGTCAGCTACAACAACTGACATCACTTCCGAACAGACAAGCACAGACGGCATGTCAGCTACAATTGACATCACTTCCGAACAGACAAGCACAGATGTCATGTCAGCTACAACAACTGACATTACTTCCGAACAGAAAAACACAGATGTCATGTCAGCTACAACAACTGACATCACTTCCGAACAGAAAAACACAGATGTCATGTCAGCTACAACAACTGACATTACTTCCGAACAGACAAGCACAGACGGCATGTCAGCTACAACTGACATCACTTCCGAACAGACAAGCACAGATGTCATGTCAGATACAACAACTGACATCACTTCCGAACAGAAAAACACAGATGTCATGTCAGATACAACAACTGACATCACTTCCGAACAGAAAAACACAGATGTCATGTCAGATACAACAACTGACATTACTTCCGAACAGAAAATCACAGATGTCATGTCAGCTACAACAACTGACATTACTTCCGAACAGAGAAGCACAGATGCCATGTCAGCTACAACAACTGACTTCACTTCCGAACAGACAAGCACAGACGGCATGTCAGCTACAATTGACATCACTTCCGAACAGACAAGCACACATGTCATGTCAGCTACAACAACTGACATTACTTCCGAACAGAGAAGCACAGATGCCATGTCAGCTACAACAACTGACATCACTTCCGAACAGAAAAACACAGATGTCATGTCAGCTACAACAACTGACATCACTTCCGAACAGACAAGCACAGATGTCATGTCAGCTACAACAACTGACGTCACTTCCGAACAGACAAGCACAGACGGCATGTCAGCTACAATTGACATCACTTCCGAACAGACAAGCACAGATGTCATGTCAGCTACAACAACTGACATTACTTCCGAACAGAGAAGCACAGATGTCATGTCAGCTACAACAACTGACATCACTTCCGAACAGAAAAACACAGATGTCATGTCAGCTACAACAACTGACATCACTTCCGAACAGAAAAACACAGATGTCATGTCAGCTACAACAACTGACATCACTTCCGAACAGAAAAACACAGATGTCATGTCAGCTACAACAACTGACATCACTTCCGAACAGACAAGCACAGACGGCATGTCAGCTACAACTGACATCACTTCCGAACAGACAAGCACAGATGTCACGTCAGCTACAACAACTGACATTACTTCCGAACAGAGAAGCACAGATGCCATGTCAGCTACAACAACTGACATCACTTCCGAACAGAAAAACACAGATGTCATGTCAGCTACAACAACTGACATCACTTCCGAACAGACAAGCACAGATGTCATGTCAGCTACAACAACTGACGTCACTTCCGAACAGACAAGCACAGACGGCATGTCAGCTACAATTGACATCACTTCCGAACAGACAAGCACAGATGTCATGTCAGCTACAACAACTGACATTACTTCCGAACAGAAAAACACAGATGTCATGTCAGATACAACAACTGACATCACTTCCGAACAGAAAATCACAGATGTCATGTCAGCTACAACAACTGACATTACTTCCGAACAGAGAAGCACAGATGCCATGTCAGCTACAACAACTGACTTCACTTCCGAACAGACAAGCACAGACGGCATGTCAGCTACAATTGACATCACTTCCGAACAGACAAGCACAGATGTCATGTCAGCTACAACAACTGACATTACTTCCGAACAGAGAAGCACAGATGCCATGTCAGCTACAACAACTGACATCACTTCCGAACAGAAAAACACAGATGTCATGTCAGCTACAACAACTGACATCACTTCCGAACAGACAAGCACAGATGTCATGTCAGCTACAACAACTGACGTCACTTCCGAACAGACAAGCACAGACGGCATGTCAGCTACAATTGACATCACTTCCGAACAGACAAGCACAGATGTCATGTCAGCTACAACAACTGACATCACTTCCGAACAGACAAGCACAGACGGCATGTCAGCTACAACTGACATCACTTCCGAACAGACAAGCACAGATGTCACGTCAGCTACAACAACTGACATTACTTCCGAACAGAGAAGCACAGATGCCATGTCAGCTACAACAACTGACATCACTTCCGAACAGAAAAACACAGATGTCATGTCAGCTACAACAACTGACATCACTTCCGAACAGACAAGCACAGATGTCATGTCAGCTACAACAACTGACGTCACTTCCGAACAGACAAGCACAGACGGCATGTCAGCTACAATTGACATCACTTCCGAACAGACAAGCACAGATGTCATGTCAGCTACAACAACTGACATTACTTCCGAACAGAAAAACACAGATGTCATGTCAGATACAACAACTGACATCACTTCCGAACAGAAAATCACAGATGTCATGTCAGCTACAACAACTGACATTACTTCCGAACAGAGAAGCACAGATGCCATGTCAGCTACAACAACTGACTTCACTTCCGAACAGACAAGCACAGACGGCATGTCAGCTACAATTGACATCACTTCCGAACAGACAAGCACAGATGTCATGTCAGCTACAACAACTGACATTACTTCCGAACAGAGAAGCACAGATGCCATGTCAGCTACAACAACTGACATCACTTCCGAACAGAAAAACACAGATGTCATGTCAGCTACAACAACTGACATCACTTCCGAACAGACAAGCACAGATGTCATGTCAGCTACAACAACTGACGTCACTTCCGAACAGACAAGCACAGACGGCATGTCAGCTACAATTGACATCACTTCCGAACAGACAAGCACAGATGTCATGTCAGCTACAACAACTGACATTACTTCCGAACAGAGAAGCACAGATGTCATGTCAGCTACAACAACTGACATCACTTCCGAACAGAAAAACACAGATGTCATGTCAGCTACAACAACTGACATCACTTCCGAACAGACAAGCACAGATGTCACGTCAGCTACAACAACTGACATCACTTCCGAACAGAAAAACACAGATGTCATGTCTACTATGCATGATGCAGAAAGAGACACGACACAGTACATCGCTCTACCATGCCAATGTCCCTGCTCAAAGACAGGAAAAGATGTGTGGGGTTTTTTGCGAGGCAAGAATTATTCAATGGAAAAGATTCAGAAAATATTACAACCTCATTTAGATTTACTTGTTAGAGATATAAGAGTTAACCTAAAGAATACTAGTAAGTTTGTACATACAAAGATTTCAGCATTAGACACTCGTATATCTACTGAGTCAATGGGCTATGTAGCATCTATTGTACTATGTCTCGCTATTGCCATTGTTATTGTTTTTGATTTATTGAAATATTTTGCTTGAAAATGCTTAATTAATATAAAAAAAAACATCCATTTTATTCCAGAAGACGTCCGCGTGTAATAACATAGAATAATCCTATTATCATATTCCTAATAGTTTTATATCTCATCTGGTAATCGACATCATGTGACATGTTTACTTCCGGTTGTCATGGTTCTACAGGTTGTGATCCTGGTGTATATAAATATTATCTAGTTTATTTTGCTCTGTCTTTCCTTGCTTTCGTAAAGTAAGTTGTTTGTGCTTGATTTTGTCTCGTCCATTTTAGCTGTTATTGCTTGTTTTATTTTGACACTATTGTGGACATAACATTATATTATTGTAACATAAATGACCTTTTTCCCCTTTATAATTTTCATGAATTACCAGGTAATCTGTGTTAGTAGACAACCATGGTCTATTATCTGGAATTCATATTGCATCATACTCAAAACAACTCATATCAAAACTGCTAAGAATTCCAAAAGAAAAGGGACGATGGAAAAATATCCCCAGATAAAACCGTTCATGTCATTTATGTAATGAAGAAATTGGGAATGAATTTCCTATTTATTTGTAATTTTCCATATCAAATTTAAGAAAAAAAACTTATCCCAAATTACTACACAACATACCCAAGTGACTTGAAACTGAAAGGATTTTTATTTATCTTTTTTGTAATACTAATCTATTTATCAAAATATCATGTTTTATAAGGAAACTTGCATCTTATAATATTGTATTTATTTAATCATTTATTTCAATCAAAATAACCATGTATTATATGTTGACCTCATGTAACACATATATTGTGTCTGAGCGCTATCTAATAGAATCTTGATATCTTGAAATATCAATTTAACAGCCATTAAAAAACTTTGTCGAATCCAAATGCCAATGGGCATGGCTTATACCATGGTACAACATACAGGTCTGTATATTGTACCATAGCTTAAGCTCCGTATCACATGACAATCTTCTTATTTCTGTTACAAAGCTTATATACCACATGTCTTACTCATGAATTTATCTAAGCAAGTTCATCCTTCGTTAATTCGTAAGACTTGTGGTATTTATATTACTCAGACGTTATCAGATACAGATTGCTACCATGACGTTATCAGATACAGATTGATACCATGTCGTTAATAGATACAGGCTGTTACCATGTCGTTATCAGATACAGATTGATACCATGTCATTAATAGATACAGATTGATACCATGTTGTTAATAGATACAGATTGATACCATGTCGTTAATAGAAACAGATTGATACCATGTCGTTAATAGAAACAGATTGATACCATGTCATTAATAGAAACAGATTGTTACCATAACGTTATCAGATACAGATTGTTACCATGTCGTTAATAGATACAGATTGATACCATGTCGTTAATAGATACAGATTGATACCATGTCGTTAATAGATACAGATTGTTACCATGACGTTATCAGATACAGATTGATACCATGTCGTTAATAGATACAGATTGATACCATGACGTTAATAGATACAGATTGTTACCATAACGTTATCAGATACAGATTATTACCATGTCGTTAATAGATACAGATTGATACCATGTCGTTAATAGATACAGATTGATACCATGTCGTTAATAGATACAGATTGTTATCATGACGTTATCAGATACAGATTGATACCATGTCGTTAATAGATACAGATTGTTACCATGTCGTTAATAGATACAGATTGTTACCATGTCGTTAATAGATACAGATTGTTACCATGACGTTAATTGATACAGATTGATACCATGTCGTTAATAGATACAGATTGTTACCATGTCGTTAATAGATACAGATTGATACCATGTCGTTAATAGATACAGATTGATACCATGTCGTTAATAGATACAGATTGATACCATGTTGTTAATAGATACAGATTGATACCATGTCGTAAATAGATACAGATTGTTAAAGGGTAAGACCTTCGTCGAATTTTTAGACCTTTTTAAAGTTTTTGACAATTTGGCGGGATGGTTTATTTGACCTACTACTATTATGGAAAAATGGTATTCAGGGAAAATGTTGAAAACTTTTAAGATTTCTTTATAGTAACGTCAGTCACGAAGGTCTCTTTAGAGATCTTGAATCCGACTGGTTTGACCAAAAAGTTGGGTAAAACAGAGATGTGCCCTGTCCCATGTCCTTTTCTCTGTTCGAATGAACGATTTAGTCAGTATGCTACCAGAACAGAATTTAGGGATTAAATTAGCCTCTGATATTATAAACTGTCTCCTCTTTGCAGACGATATTGTCTTAATAGGCAAGTCGAAGCAGGAATTGCACACTCTTCTAAATATTACAGCTAAGTTGTTTGCAAGTAAATAGAACCGAAAATTTAATTCCAGAATGTCAAAGGTAATGGTAATAGGCACGAAGATTGATAAACATACACGATGGGATCTTGGAAATGATCAAATAGAAGAAACAAATGTTTATAAGTATCTTGGGGTGTACTTTTCATGTTCCCTAAAATTTACTTGTCATATAGAAACGCTTATAAAGGATAATGTCCAGAAAAAAACTAAATTACATGACACGAATTTCAAGCGAACACGGAAACTTTAACCGAATTTCGTTTGGAGACTCATTATGAACCAGGCTCTGTTATACGTCCTTCTATTGCGCATGGTTGCGCCGTATGGTTCCCTTCCGCAATTTCAAGTGCTCAAATCATTGAAAGATTGCGGTACTAAACAGGAAAAAATATTTTTAAAACGAAAATGAGCTTTCCAAAAACTACCCTTCTATCATAATTTTTTGGGGAACCAACTAATGAATTTCTTGACCGACAGCATGTTAATTATTTTGCAAGGTTTGATGAACTTCCGAGTCACATGTTATGCAAAATTGTATTCATGGAGCTAACAAATTCCGAATGTGTGGAGTAGAAGTATTTGAATTTCATGGCAAATATTTTACAGTCAATAGGATTAAAACCATTACTTCTATGGAAATTTTAATACAAACATATTTAAACATTTTTTCGGTAAAGCAGTTCAAGATAAGGAATCTAGGAGACTGGAAATGAGCAGTCTATCAAACTATAACACATTTAATATTTCACCAAGGAAACAAGAATACTTATTCATGAAATAGAAACAGTAATAAGATCGTTTTATCCAGATCTAGCGTTTTTAGAGCTACTGCCCTTTCAAAAACTGCAGTTCTTGATCTGACAGGGACTTGTGTTTTAGTTTCAATGCTGAGTTGGGTTTCTTGTTTGACAAGTTCAGTAGGATACTGTGATGTAAACTGATACAAGAGCGAGCTATTTGTATTTAGACATGTGTCGACGATCAGCAACTGGCTTAATATTTTATTTCTCTTGTTTTATATGTCATTATTATATTTTACTTATATTTAAGTGCAATAAAAATAATGTGATACATTGTATATAATTTTGTTTATAATGAAGAATGCCACACTTATTTCTGTGATAGTATGTTTTACCAATGAAACTATGACTTTTATCATAATGACTTTGATATGTTTCGTTAGATATATGTAATGAGAATGTCTTTTATTTAATGTTCGGGCATGTTTTATGCTCATTTTTAATTTTATAAAGTTGTTTATGATTGTAAGACGCATTGGTACCCCGCTGAGGTTTGTCCCATTGGTAAAGGGGTAGTTTCTTAATAAAATTATTTAAATATATATATAAATATTTTATTATTGCTTACAATTTGCGTTAAATAGATATAATTTTAATTTCATTGTGTGCATGCTTTGTTTATTGCTTGTACATGTAATACGACTCTCTGGTTGTTTGTGTCGCTTGGTAGAGTCTGAGATTTGTTGGGGTTTGCTGGGAACTAGCTATAGTGAGTGTAGCTGATGGTGTTGCATGGCAGGTTTTCCATTCCATGTTTAACCTGACAACGGAAATGTGATTTGATGCCCCTTATAATTTACGAAATAGTAAAAAGTATGTTTTACCTAATTGTCGATTAGAAATTACCAAAAAGTCCTTCTTCCGCTCTACTACCTGGGACTGGAACAATCTAAGTCCGGAAATTAGAAATTCTGGTAATATTAACATATTTAAAAGAAAAATTAAAATATTGCTTGAAAAAGTGCCTTTTTATTTCGGTTGGGGTGATAGAAAACTAAATATTATTCATAGCAGACTTAGAAATATGTGCAGTTCGCTAAATGCAGATTTGCACCTTGTCAATTTAAAGCCTAGTCCTGCATGCATCTGTGGTCATGGTTTTGAAGAATGTATACACTTTTTCCTTGAATGTCCCTTTTACAATAAAAATAGGGCAATCTTGTTTAATATAAATTAAAGAATGACGTATTTACAATTGAATTAATATTAGCTGGTGATGAAAATTTGACTCCTAACCAAAACATTGAAATCTTCTCTGCTGTTTATTCTTTTATTAGAAGCACCCAGCGCTTTAACTAATATATTAGCTTACTCACTCCAGTCCATGTTGTTTTTTGTTGTTTTTGTTTGTTTGAAACCTTTCTTCTTCTTCCTATCCTTCTTTCTATCCCTATGTTTTGAACATTCTATTTCACATTATTTTTCTGTACATTTACTTTATTATTAACGTCTAAATATATCATGTTGTCAAATTTATTTGCATAATTATCGCCATTATGTACAATTATTTGTTGTTTATATCTTTGTAAAAGGGAAAGGACTTCACTAATGTTGTCATAACTTGTGTCCAATCCCATTAACAACTTTTATGAAAATAAAATATGCTTAAACTAACGGAAATGACAGATGTTTATAAGTTTTAATTCTTTTTTTGTCTGGATCCGCACTTAGAAGTCAAACAATAAGTATATACAATATGTAATACAAACAATAAGTATATACAATATGTAATACAAACAATAAGTATATACAATATGGAATACAAACAATAAGCATATACAATATGTAATACAAACAATAAGTATATACAATATGGAATACAAACAATAAGTATATACAATATGTAATACAAACAATAAGTATATACAATATGGAATACAAACAATAAGTATATACAATATGTAATACAAACAATAAGTATATACAATATGTAATACAAACAATAAGTATATACAATATGTAATACAAACAATAAATATATACAATATGTAATACAAATCAACTATCAAAGTTCAATAACTACAATAATACATAATATAACAACAATTCGTTTGTAATTTAATATGTTATATTTCAATAACTGCTCCCTGAGAAATGCTTAATGAATGGTCCCTAACTAGAATATCCAACATGATGTATTGTTTAGTCTGGTAAGCTCTTAATGGCTTGGTGTATAAAATATTTCAAACCAATTTTCCACTTGAGTAATAATGTCTCATCCATAAAATATTAATATGCGTTACATTGCAACATATATAATCAATTGTTTATTTCTGTAAACTGATTTATATATGAAGTGTTGAATATTAAATTTCAATTTAAATAATAATGTCTCCTACATCATAACTTGTCCCATAAAAAGAAAAATAGAGTGTCATTTTACTGTCGTAACTCAATATTAGTTTGTATGAAGAATTTGAAGATACAAAAGGGGTAATCAGAATCCGTATCTCGAAGAAGAACAGAAAATTCAATGGGTAACAGAAAAAGTACAAAAGGACAAACAACGATCTACAAAACATACACATACAACTAAAGATCGAGTAATACGAACCCCACTATAAACCGGAGGGGGAGGGGGCGCAGGTGCTCCGGAAAGGTAAGATGTTCCTGCTCCACTAGTGGCACCCGTCGTGTTAATCTAGTTAAAAATCCGGTGGTAAGTCGTGAATGAGGAAAGGTCCGGGAAGTGATTACGACAAGTGGTACATATCCGTGGTCATTTGTGATTACATAGCGCTCAACCAAGTCATGGTGGCGACCGTAAATGTTTCGAAGTGATGACTTCAACTTTACCAAGAGAAGCCCTTGGTTCAGTAACTTTAGCTACCCTCTATCACCGAGTTTATAACTAGATTAATACGACTGGTGCCACTAGTTGAGCAGGAACTGCTTACCCTCCCGAAGGACCTGAGTTCACCCCAGGTTTTTCGTGGGGTTCGTGTTACTCTATCTTTTGTGTTATGCGTATGTTTTGTAGATCTTTTATTCGGGTTGTGTTATTCAGCAAAGCTATGTATTATTTGACATACAATTGTATATACAAATATAAAAACAATACACGTTGAAGGAACCTGAAGGAGCAATGATGAATGGACAATCCAGAGACACAGGCAACATTGTACACACAAGATAAAGTACAAAGACAAACACCGCAACACAGAAATATAGAAAGATGCACGGACCCCACTAAAAGACAAAGGTTGGGTGAACCAAAGTTCACACGAAGGGAAAGCAGTACCTGCTTATTATAAGACACCCGTCGTGTAACTCTTACAGTCTAGACGAGTTTTAAAGGTAGCAATGCTAGTTTTACTAATACTATCTACATAGTATTAATGGGGTGGAAAACATTAAAAGTTAACTCGGCATTGATGTGGAAGTCGCTTCTTAATACAATATGGTATCCATGGTAAAATTGCCGCAGAGACATCATTGAATCGTGTTAGCGTAGCACATAAATATGGCGGGGTTAAACCGGTGCATAGATAAACATAGACTGATGATACCTATTGTGTACCTCTTAACAGATGAATCTTCACGTGAATGTAGGGTGTGGCTAAATTTAACTCTTTTGGTAACTTCGAACATTTTTTTAGATAGATATGTGGCTCGTTTTTTGCAAATTTCATTACATTGTATCGATTTCTGTGATTCTACAAAAAAGTTCTCTGAAACTGATATTTTCATAATTCTCTTTTTTTTTATTGCCAACTTATTTGTGGACATGTTTTTTTTTTTCATTAGACACTCGACATTCCTATGGGTACCAACTGTGTTCCTCTTCTCGTCGACTTATTCGTACGATGCAGACTTCATATATGTCAAAAACAATATTATACACTTTTTGTGTACACCTTATTTATGCAATACATAAACATTCCACAGTCAAACCATGTTATCTAGAACACTTATAAGTGCTATATAAAAACTAAAAGCCAAATAATGGTCCGTTCGTAGTAGAATTTCGCTGATGACTCGAATACTTGTATATTACCAAGTTAAGACATCGGTCTACTCGACTCCAACAATTGTATCTAATATACATTTATCACACGTGCAGGTATATCTATCCAGCACACGATTATATCTTTGTACACATGTGTGTGTGTGTATTACATAGTTAAACATCTGCCATACACACGGTTCCTTTGCCTCGGGAAGATGGTAATATTTCTGTCGATTATTTGAAATCTGTTAATTTAAAGTAATTAACCAACATTTTAGTTTGGCAAAATCAGTAATTCCTAAGGGTCTAATGTCGTTGAAATGGATTTCTTGATCGTATCACCCTATAATGAAATAATTGGCTGTTCATATAGAGAGGGTCGTCTGATGTCGATAGATCGTATTAACATATCAACACATAGGATTGAACAAAGGTTATAAGCCAACTAAAAAGGTATATTATTAATAATTATTATAGGTTTTTCAACAAATAAATAAATAAATAAATAAATAAATAAATAAATAAATAAATAAATAAATAAATAAATAAATAAATAAATAAATAAATAAATAAATAAATAAATAAATAAATAAATATAAAGAAAGAAAGAGTCATTATTAAATTGGCGTATGCATTTTCTAATCAGTGAATATCTTGTCTTTGTTGGTATATATGTTACAGTCAATGTGACAAACCAGTCATTTGGCCAAATGACTGAAATTTTCAGTCATTTGGTCAAATGCCTCTGACCGCTAGTCATTTGGCCAAATGCCTAAAATTTCCAGTCATTTTTGTTTTGTACTAATCAGCCTGTGTCCTTTTAAAGCAACACTAAGATTACACTTTGTGAACAGTTCTTACAACTGTTTATTTTACATTTTCTTTGAACTTTTTTGTCTTTGTTTTGTACTAATCAGCCTGTGTCCTTAAAGCTACACTAAGATTGCACTTCTTTGAACATCCAAATCCCTTGGCCTATAAATATTTGGGCCATTATGGTTCAGGTATCAGTTGTCAGTATGGAGTTTTCAGTAGAAGATACGTTCAAAAATGAGTTATATAAGAAATATGAATCTCTGAAAAGGGTACTTATACCAAAACCAGAGTACTTTTTGTTGATAAATGAACTGCAGCATTTAATTGAACAATCATCAGCTAAGTCACACCAAGGTTATTATCTTCTGTCCAAGTATGAGATTCTTCAGTGTGGTGATGTTGAGAAGTTGATAAGACGTCGCAAGTCCAACGATGACCCGATACAGTATTACGTGCACATCGAAGAGACATTTGATGTTATCAAACGTGCCCACATTGCCACTGGCCACGGTGGTCCCGATCGAATGGTAAAGGAGTTAGGCAAGAAGTATGCCAATGTTACCAGGGATTATATTGAACTGTTTAAGTCAATGTGCATTGACTGTCAGCGTAAACGCGTTCGACCGATGACAAAGGGTGTGGTTGTCCGACCGATCTTGTCTGAAGAGTTCTCCGCTCGTGGCCAAGTAGATCTCATCGATATGCAATCGTTACCGCATGGTTCTTTCAAGTGGATTATGGTGTATCAGGATCATCTTACAAAGTTCGTTGTTATCCGCCCACTGACATCAAAGCGAGCTGCTGATGTTGCATACCAACTAATGGACATATTTCTGCTATTCGGTGCGCCACATATATTACAGAGCGACAACGGTTCCGAATTTACAGCTCAAATCATTTCCGATTTGAAGGAGTTGTGGTCAGAGCTAGTTATAGTGCATGGTAAACCACGCCACCCACAGAGTCGAGGTTGTTGACTGATTTTGTCTGTTTATATACTTATGAGTTTTGACTTTCCCTTTGCAAGATTGTTCGGAGTTCGGTAATTTTGTTATTACCCTTATTCGTTAAGCCAACAAAAAGGAGTCTCAACACGGTGGTCAGGGTTTCGTCCAGTACAATTATAATGAACCTAAGAGATGTCGGAGTAAGCGATGTGCTTGTTTCAAAATTAATGTTTTGTGTAATAGCAGATGTCACAACAGTGTAAATTAATTGTTTAAATAAATGAAGTATGTGTTATGTGTCACCAATGCACTATACTGGTAAATTTGTTGGTACATGTATTTGATTATTCATTTTTGTTATAATAAACATAAATACAGATGAAACCTAGTTTAGTTATTAGAAAACACCAAATAAATACCCTTTAGTCATTTGGCCAAATGACTGGAGATCATTTTCAGTCATTTGGCCAAATGACTGGAAATGTTAGGCATTTGGCCAAATGACTGGCGGTCAGAGGCATTTGACCAAATGACTGAACATTTCAGTCATTTGGCCAAATGACTGGTTTGACACATTGACTGTAACATATATATATATATATATTTAAATTATGATATATATCCCTTTACAACGGGGGTAAGCACCACTGAGGTAATAGTGGCTACATCCATTCTATACCGAGTTATATTTATAAACGACACAGTATAAAAGCAAAATATGTAGAATAAAATGTTCATGGTATGAAATCAGTATTTCAATATATCAGATAGTCCCCATACAATAATCAGACAATACACACGATAGAAAGGCATCATATACATAAAACTACAAAAATATACATAATGTATACAGACAATAGTTAAATACAAACATACATGATAAATAATACAAGCGTTATTTATAAAAAAAACAGTAAAAAAAGAAACACCGGTCAAGTCATAAAACACTTGATTGTGCTAAAATAATGTTTCTCTCATGGTATAACTTCTTTAATAGATTCCTTCCAATTACATCTAAATGCATGCCTTCAATTTCATTTATATAAAAACCACAATCTCCAATCAACAATTTAATTTTTATATAATTAGGCAGGTCCACAAAATCAAGTTCCACAGTGTTAAGCGAGATATCATTTAAAAAAGACATTCTTATTTTTTTCTAATGCAGGACATAACAAGAGGAAATGGCATTAATCTTCTACTTCATTACAGTCACATAGAGAGCATTTGTGACTGGTTTTTTTAGCAAATAATTTAAACACAGCGAATTGGTTCAACAGAGAAGTTTAAGTCTAGATCCCTCAAACTCTCTCATATCTTCGAGATAAGATTGTTTCCCTTTGTGTCTATAGAGGGTAATATAGTTACTCATGATTTCTTTTCTTTTCTTAGTAGGGCCCGGGTGGCTCAATGATTTAGGTAGTTGGATTACCTAACAACTCATACAAGCCTATCATCAATACGGCGTGGGTTCGCGCCCGGCTTTGTAAATTACAAAAAAGGGTGCATTCGACTCGCAGCCGCAAGTGATAAAGTTTACCAGTTGCTTGCCCATGGTCGGTGGTTCTCTCCAGGTACTCCGGCTTCTTCCACCACTAAAACTGGTCGCCATGATATAGCTGAAATATTGCTGAAAGCGGCGTTAAACACCAAAAATAAAAAATCATCATCTTTTCTTAGTTTTGTGGAGGAGAACTGACCCATAAAAATACTAAGCATCTCTTTGTTAAAGTCGTTTACATGGTACAAATAGTCTAACCCTACTGATTCAAGTACGGTTTTCAAAGCAGATAAGTAGTCTCGTGCATGAGCGGAAAGAGTGTGCATCTCGTCAAAAACTATTCTGCAGAGTCTGTTATTTGGTATGTTATGTATATAAAAACAAGTACGAGGCTCTCTGTCGATTCAAAAAGTCGTTTGATAGGTTCTCGCCCAAGCTCGATAAGAAGAGCCGTTTAGACATATTCACCTTTGTTTTCATTATGATCTTCGACGTTCGAAAATGTATGCTACTCTTCGCTAACTTTAGAGGATGTAAGCCAAGCTCCACAACAATGTGAAATTGAAGGTCATAGAACTGAATTCCATAACGCGTCTCCGAACTCAACAGATTAAAATTGTCGGGTTCAGCGAGGATACGGGACATGAGGTTAGAGTTAGGATTAGTGAGTAGACTCACGTAAGATAGACTCCGTCGTGAAATTTTAATATTGCTGTGAATAACCCTGACTGTGGTTTGAAATTGTATGACATTGTGTACAATTGTTGGAATGTACATTGAATAACACAAACAATGACATTTGTAGGGGTTTTCACAAAAATAAAAAGAGTAAAGGACGTACACATACTCCACCTAATATGACGTCACCTATCCGTCATGTAAGCAAATCGGGATCGTCCATTTTTTCACATCTGCAAACGGGTCAATACATGGTCATGAGCTTAGAAACATGAATTTCAACACTGCACACCTATGAATTTACAACAACCTCAACAGATGTCTTTACCACCTATGTGTATGACCCATACAGGTCCATGTGTAAACCCTCCTAGTATGAACTCACATACAGGTCCAAGTGTAAACCCTCCTAGTATGAACTCACATACAGGTCCAAGTGTAAACCCTCCTAGTATGAACTCACATACAGGTCCAAGTGTAAACCCTCCTAGTATGAACTCACATACAGGTCCAAGTGTAAACCCTCCTAGTATGAACTCACATACAGGTCCAAGTGTAAACCCTCCTAGTATGAACTCACATACAGGTCCAAGTGTAAACCCTCCTAGTATGAACTCACATACAGGTCCAAGTGTAAACCCTCCTAGTATGAACTCAAATACAGGTCCAAGTGTAAACCCTCCTAGTATGAACTCACATACAGGTCCAAGTGTAAACCCTCCTAGTATGAACTCACATACAGGTCCAAGTGTAAACCCTCCTAGTATGAACTCACATACAGGTCCAAGTGTAAACCCTCCTAGTATGAACTCACATACAGGTCCAAGTGTAAACCCTCCTAGTATGAACTCACATACAGGTCCAAGTGTAAACCCTCCTAGTATGAACTGACATACAGGTCCAAGTGTAAACCCTCCTAGTATGAACTGACATACAGGTCCAAGTGTAAACCCTCCTAGTATGAACTGACATACAGGTCCAAGTGTAAACCCTCCTAGTATGAACTGACATACAGGTCCAAGTGTAAACCCTCCTAGTATGAACTCACATACAGGTCCAAGTGTAAACCCTCCTAGTATGAACTCGCATACAGATCCAAGTGTAAACCCTCCTAGTATGAACTGACATACAGGTCCAAGTGTAAACCCTCCTAGTATGAACTGACATACAGGTCCAAGTGTAAACCCTCCTAGTATGAACTGACATACAGGTCCAAGTGTAAACCCTCCTAGTATGAACTCACATACAGGTCCAAGTGTAAACCCTCCTAGTATGAACTCACATACAGGTCCAAGTGTAAACCCTCCTAGTATGAACTCACATACAGGTCCAAGTGTAAACCCTCCTAGTATGAACTCGCATACAGATCCAAGTGTAAACCCTCCTAGTATGAACTCACATACAGGTCCAAGTGTAAACCCTCCTAGTATGAACTCACATACAGGTCCAAGTGTAAACCCTCCTAGTATGAACTGACATACAGGTCCAAGTGTAAACCCTCCTAGTATGAACTCACATACAGGTCCAAGTGTAAACCCTCCTAGTATGAACTCACATACAGGTCCAAGTGTAAACCCTCCTAGTATAAACTCAAATACCTTTACATTGCCAGCACAGAATTCTACCTCTCATGTTCAGACTAACAATTCTACATTACAAATGCTGTTTAATACTATAAACCAAATGAACCAAAGACTTAATAAACTTGATATGTTAGATGATTTGTGTGCTACATTGTCTAATATGGGGAAATATGTCAGTAAACTTTATAATGATATTCTTGACATAAGAGATGATTTACGACAGCAATCACAAAGAAGTTTTGGGCGAGGAGTTTCATTACAATATTGTGGAAACTAGGGTGTCTGTCATAGAATCTGACAATGACAAGATACAGTGGAACAATTTTACTTAGAAGTTAGAGAACAACTTCTTGAAATGTAGGCACACTCAATGAAATACAATCCAATTATTAATGGGATATCTGAGAGTGAGGATAGGCAGGTTGACAATTTTGAAACAACGATGAAAAATTGCATTAATAAAAATCTTGGGGTAGAGGGCGATCGTGAATGTCATAATGTTCATAGGTTGAAACTAAGGGTAGACAGGAAACCGCCAAATATTATAGCCAAATTTACAAAATATTCTGATAGTGAAAAGGTTCGTACATCATCATTTGAAATTCAGCAATATTCCGCCGAAATCAGTGCACGTCGGAAGGAGATTATACCACAGATGCAGGCTCTAAAACGTGAAGGACGGCAAGGCGTACGTCTAGTGATGCATTCCATCGAATCAGCAACGACCCCAGGATGGAGCGACCGGTCCGCATCTCACACATGCCTCTATGGGGCCTCCGCAAGCTCATCATATAATGTGCCCAACTGCACCGTCCTTTGTACCGACGGGACAACAATTCGTGCCACCGTATCCTCAGGGAAGATAGGGAGTCGGAAACAGTAAGCATTTTTTCAATACCAGTAACTGTATTTTGGAAACTGACGACATTGACGTACTGTCTCTGAATGTATGTGATTTGAAATGTAAATTTTTGTATTCAGATTTTCGTTACTTAATAGCATCTAAAGCTTTGTGATATTTCTATCATCTAAGTCTGATGAGATGTTTTTGATGTATCAAGTGGTTATTTTTACTATGCTAGGCCAATTTTTTCCACAAACATCTAGAGGGATTGTAACATCTAGAGGGATTGTAATTGTTTCTCCACAAACATCTAGAGGGATTGTAATTGTTTCTCCACAAACATCTAGAGGGATTGTAACATCTAGAGGGATTGTAACATCTAGAGGGATTGTAACATCTAGAGGGATTGTAACAGCTAGAGGGATTGTAACATCTAGAGGGATTGCAACATCTAGAGGGATTGTAACATCTAGAGGGATTGTAACATCTAGAGGGATTGTAATTGTTTCTCCACAAACATCTAGAGGGATTGTAACATCTAGAAGGATTGTAACATCTAGAGGGATTGTAACATCTAGAGGGATTGTAACATCTAGAGGGATTGTAACATCTAGAGGGATTGTAACATCTAGAGGGATTGTAAAATCTAGAGGGATTGTAATTGTTTATAAAAAATCACTTAGTACTAAAACTTGTACCAATAAAGTTGTTGACAAAATCTACGACATCTTAAAATGTACTGCCAAAGACAGACATGCACAAGGTAAAGAATCTGATAAACCTTGGTTCAACAAATCGTGTCTAGAAAAGCGTAAAAACAATTCACACAGCAAAAAATAGATAAAGTTTTGTGAAATCTAAAGAAAATCGTGATGCCATGAAATAAACATATAAAGAATTTGAGCAGGAAATGAACAAAAGCTATACAAATCATCAACAAAAATTAGAAAATGATCTACGGAAAGAGTTTTTGAATGAAAATTGTATGTATCTTAAACTGTTTCTTTTGCTTTATGCTGATGAAACAGTTATTTTTGCTGAATCAACTGAAGAATTACAGACTATCCTTAATTTTTTTTTAAAGTACTGCTCAGAATGGAAACTCTCTATTAATGTTTCAAAAACCAAAATAGTCGTCTTTTCAAAAAGAAAGCATAATAATAAAAAGGAATTTCTGTTAAATAACGAGGAAGTAGAAGGACTCTCGCACGTATCTATTCAATTATAATGACAATTTTTGTCAGGGTCGTAAGAGATTGGCAGACCAAGCTAAGCAAATCTATATATGCCTGTATCATTTAGCCTCTCCAGTAGATCTTCAATTGAAGCTTTTTGATTCTTTAGTTACCCCTATCCTTATAAATTCTTCAGTAATATGGGCTTTGAATGTATACAAATGCTGATTTAGCTGTTCTATTGAAAATAGTATTTACAACACCACAGCCCCGGTGCTAGATGTGTGGGACGAATCCAGGACAAACCTCGTCATATGGACGGTATGCAAATGTGTGCTGACAATGTCATGCTCCTTACATGTAAAAACACAAACTTGTGCATGTATTACATACAAATTCTAATAAGCACCAGTTTGCTAAGCAATGATCGTTGATAGCCCATTGCAAGGCGAAATTTACCTGTTATCTCCAATATGTATTCTGTATTATTGAGGAAGAAATATAGCCTCTGTTTCGGAGATTAAGTAGCTTAGTTAGAGGGTGCGAAGGGGAAGACCGCCCCGGGCGACACTTTTATGGGAAGGCAGGTTTGGGTCTGTTGTATAAGCCTGAAATAAAAGTTTTAATGTCGGGACACTACTCAGAGATAAAGGATCTTTTTCGATTTCGAGTAACTTGAAAAAAGTTTGAAGATATCAAAGGAGTTATCAGAAGCCGTCAATTGAAGAAGGACAGACATCATAAGAAAAGGGACAAACAGTAATCTACATAACGTAGAAAAGAGACAAACAGTAATCTACATAACATAGAAAAGGGACAAACAGTAATCTACATCACGTAGAAAAGAGACAAACAGTAATCTACATAACGTAGAAAAGAGAAAAACAGTAATCTACATCACATAGAAAAGGGACAAACAGTAATCTACATAACGTAGAAAATGGACAAACAGTAATCTACATAACGTGGAAAATGGACAAACAGTGATCTACATAACGTAGAAAAGGGACAAACAGTAATCTACATAACGTAGAAAAGAGACAAACAGTAATCTACATAACATATAAATGGGACAAACAGTAATCTACATAACGTAGAAAATGGACAAACAATGATCTACATAACGTAGAAAAGAGACAAACAGTTATCTACATAACGTAGAAAAGAGACAAACAGTAATCTACATAACATAGAAAAGGGACAAACAGTAATCTACATAACGTAGAAAATGGACAAACAGTGATCTACATAACGTAGAAAAGAGACAAACAGTGATCTACATAACGTAGAAAAGGGACAAACAGTAATCTACATAGCGTAGAAAAGGGACAAACAGTGATCTACATAACGTAGAAAAGCGACAAACAGTAATCTACATAACGTAGAAAAGAGAAAAACAGTGATCTACATAACGTAGAAAAGAGACAAACCGTGATCTACATAACGTAGAAAAGAGACAAACCGTGATCTACATAACGTAGAAAAGGGACAAACAGTGATCTACATAACATAGAAAAGAGACAAACAGTGATCTGCATAACATAGAAAAGAGACAAACAGTAATCTACATAACGTAGAAAAGAGACAAACAGTGATCTATATAACGTAGAAAAGAGACAAACGGTGATCTACATAACGTAGAAAAGGAACAAACAGTGATCTACATAACGTAGAAAAGAGACAAACAGTGATCTACATAACGTAGAAAAGAGACAAACAGTGATCTACATAACGTAGAAAAGGGACAAACAGTGATCTACATAACGTAGAAAAGAGACAAACAGTAATCTACATAACGTAGAAAAGGAACAAACAGTAATCTACATAACGTAGAAAAGGGACAAACAGTAATCTACATAACGTAGAAAAGAGACAAACAGTGATCTACAAAACGTAGAAAAGGGACAAACAGTGATCTACATAACATAGAAAAGAGACAAACAGTGATCTACATAACATAGAAAAGAGACAAACAGTAATCTACATAACGTAGAAAAGAGACAAACAGTGATCTACATAACGTAGAAAAGAGACAAACAGTGATCTATATAACGTAGAAAAGAGACAAACAGTGATCTACATAACGTAGAAAAGGGACAAACAGTGATCTACATAACGTAGAAAAGAGACAAACAGTGATCTACATAACGTAGAAAAGAGACAAACTGTAATCTACATAACGTAGAAAAGGGACAAACAGTAATCTACATAACGTAGAAAAGAGACAAACAGTGATCTATATAACGTAGAAAAGGGACAAACAGTGATCTACATAACGTAGAAAAGAGACAAACAGTAATCTACATAGCGTAGAAAAGGGACAAACAGTGATCTACATAACGTAGAAAAGGGACAAACAGTGATCTACATAACGTAGAAAAGAGACAAACAGTAATCTACATAGCGTAGAAAAGGGACAAACAGTAATCTACATAGCGTAGAAAAGGGACAAACAGTAATCTACATGACGTAGAAAAGGAACAAACAGTAATCTACATAACGTAGAAAAGGGACAAACAGTGATCTACATAACGTAAAAAAGAGACAAACAGTGATCTACATAACGTAGAAAAGAGACAAACAGTGATCTACAAAACGTAGAAAATGGACAAACAATAATCTACATAACGTAGAAAAGGAACAAACAGTAATCTACATAACGTAGAAAAGGGACAAACAGTAATCTACATAGCGTAGAAAAGGGACAAACAGTGATCTACATAGCGTAGAAAAGGGACAAACAGTAATCTACATAGCGTAGAAAAGAGACAAACAGTGATCTACATAACGTAGAAAAGAGACAAACAGTGATCTACATAACGTAGAAAAGAGACAAACAGTAATCTACATAACGTAGAAAAGAGACAAACAGTGATCTACATAACGTAGAAAAGGTACAAACAGTGATCTACATAACGTGGAAAAGAGACAAACAGTGATCTACATAACGTAGAAAAGAGACAAACAGTAATCTACATAGCGTAGAAAAGGGACAAACAGTGATCTACATAACGTTGAAAAGCGACAAACAGTGATCTACATAACGTAGAAAAGAGACAAAAAGTAATCTACATAACGTAGAAAAGGGACAAACAGTAATTTACATAACGTAGAAAAGGGACAAACAGTAATCTACATAACGTAGAAAAGGGACAAACAGTAATCTAAATAACGTAGAAAAGGAACAAACAGTAATCTACATAACGTAGAAAAGGGACAAACAGTGATCTACATAACGTAGAAAAGAGAAAAACAGTGATCCACATAACGTAGAAAAGAGACAAACAGTGATCTATATAACGTAGAAAAGAGACAAAAGTGATCTACATAACGTAGAAAATGGACAAACAGTGATCTACATAACGTAGAAAAGAGACAAACAGTGATCTACATAACGTAGAAAAGAGACAAACAGTGATCTACATAGCGTGGAAAAGAGACAAACAGTAATCTACATAACGTAGAAAAGGGACAAACAGTAATCTACATAACGTATAAAAGAGACAAACAGTGATCTATATAACGTAGAAAAGGGACAAACAGTGATCTACATAACGTAGAAAAGAGACAAACAGTAATCTACATAGCGTAGAAAAGGGAAAAACAGTGATCTACATAACGTAGAAAAGGGACAAACAGTGATCTACATAACGTAGAAAAGAGACAAACAGTAATCTACATAGCGTAGAAAAGGGACAAACAGTAATCTACATAACGTAGAAAAGGGACAAACAGTAATTTACATAACGTAGAAAAGGAACAAACTGTAATCTACATAGGGTAGAAAAGGGACAAACAGTGATCTACATAACGTAGAAAAGAGACAAACAGTGATCTACATAACGTAGAAAATGGACAAACAATAATCTACATAGCGTAGAAAAGGGACAAACAGTGATCTACATAGCGTAGAAAAGAACAAACAGTAATCTACATAGCGTAGAAAAGAGACAAACAGTGATCTACATAACGTAGAAAAGAGACAAACAGTAATCTACATAACGTAGAAAAGAGACAAACAGTGATCTACATAACGTAGAAAAGGGACAAACAGTGATCTACATAACGTGGAAAAGAGACAAACAGTGATCTACATAACGTAGAAAAGAGACAAACAGTAATCTACATCACATAGAAAAGGGACAAACAGTAATCTACATAACGTAGAAAATGGACAAACAGTAATCTACATAACGTGGAAAATGGACAAACAGTGATCTACATAACGTAGAAAAGGGACAAACAGTAATCTACATAACGTAGAAAAGAGACAAACAGTAATCTACATAACATATAAATGGGACAAACAGTAATCTACATAACGTAGAAAATGGACAAACAATGATCTACATAACGTAGAAAAGAGACAAACAGTTATCTACATAACGTAGAAAAGAGACAAACAGTAATCTACACAACATAGAAAAGGGAAAACAGTAATCTACATAACGTAGAAAATGGACAAACAGTGATCTACATAACGTAGAAAAGAGACAAACAGTGATCTACATAACGTAGAAAAGGGACAAACAGTAATCTACATAGCGTAGAAAAGGGACAAACAGTGATCTACATAACGTAGAAAAGCGACAAACAGTAATCTACATAACGTAGAAAAGAGAAAAACAGTGATCTACATAACGTAGAAAAGAGACAAACCGTGATCTACATAACGTAGAAAAGAGACAAACCGTGATCTACATAACGTAGAAAAGGGACAAACAGTGATCTACATAACATAGAAAAGAGACAAACAGTGATCTGCATAACATAGAAAAGAGACAAACAGTAATCTACATAACGTAGAAAAGAGACAAACAGTGATCTATATAACGTAGAAAAGAGACAAACGGTGATCTACATAACGTAGAAAAGGAACAAACAGTGATCTACATAACGTAGAAAAGAGACAAACAGTGATCTACATAACGTAGAAAAGAGACAAACAGTGATCTACATAACGTAGAAAAGGGACAAACAGTGATCTACATAACGTAGAAAAGAGACAAACAGTAATCTACATAACGTAGAAAAGGGACAAACATTAATCTACATAACGTAGAAAAGAGACAAACAGTAATCTACATAACGTAGAAAAGGAACAAACAGTAATCTACATAACGTAGAAAAGGGACAAACAGTAATCTACATAACGTAGAAAAGAGACAAACAGTGATCTACAAAACGTAGAAAAGGGACAAACAGTGATCTACATAACATAGAAAAGAGACAAACAGTGATCTACATAACATAGAAAAGAGACAAACAGTAATCTACATAACGTAGAAAAGAGACAAACAGTGATCTACATAACGTAGAAAAGAGACAAACAGTGATCTATATAACGTAGAAAAGAGACAAACAGTGATCTACATAACGTAGAAAAGGGACAAACAGTGATCTACATAACGTAGAAAAGAGACAAACAGTGATCTACATAACGTAGAAAAGAGACAAACTGTAATCTACATAACGTAGAAAAGGGACAAACAGTAATCTACATAACGTAGAAAAGAGACAAACAGTGATCTATATAACGTAGAAAAGGGACAAACAGTGATCTACATAACGTAGAAAAGAGACAAACAGTAATCTACATAGCGTAGAAAAGGGACAAACAGTGATCTACATAACGTAGAAAAGGGACAAACAGTGATCTACATAACGTAGAAAAGAGACAAACAGTAATCTACATAGCGTAGAAAAGGGACAAACAGTAATCTACATAACGTAGAAAAGGGACAAACAGTAATCTACATGACGTAGAAAAGGAACAAACAGTAATCTACATAACGTAGAAAAGGGACAAACAGTGATCTACATAGCGTAAAAAAGAGACAAACAGTGATCTACATAACGTAGAAAAGAGACAAACAGTGATCTACAAAACGTAGAAAATGGACAAACAATAATCTACATAACGTAGAAAAGGAACAAACAGTAATCTACATAACGTAGAAAAGGGACAAACAGTAATCTACATAGCGTAGAAAAGGGACAAACAGTGATCTACATAGCGTAGAAAAGGGACAAACAGTAATCTACATAGCGTAGAAAAGAGACAAACAGTGATCTACATAACGTAGAAAAGAGACAAACAGTGATCTACATAACGTAGAAAAGAGACAAACAGTAATCTACATAACGTAGAAAAGAGACAAACAGTGATCTACATAACGTAGAAAAGGTACAAACAGTGATCTACATAACGTGGAAAAGAGACAAACAGTGATCTACATAACGTGGAAAAGAGACAAACAGTAATCTACATAGCGTAGAAAAGGGACAAACAGTGATCTACATAACGTTGAAAAGCGACAAACAGTGATCTACATAACGTAGAAAAGAGACAAAAAGTAATCTACATAACGTAGAAAAGGGACAAACAGTAATTTACATAACGTAGAAAAGGGACAAACAGTAATCTACATAACGTAGAAAAGGGACAAACAGTAATCTAAATAACGTAGAAAAGGAACAAACAGTAATCTACATAACGTAGAAAAGGGACAAACAGTGATCTACATAACGTAGAAAAGAGAAAAACAGTGATCCACATAACGTAGAAAAGAGACAAACAGTGATCTATATAACGTAGAAAAGAGACAAAAGTGATCTACATAACGTAGAAAATGGACAAACAGTGATCTACATAACGTAGAAAAGAGACAAACAGTGATCTACATAACGTAGAAAAGAGACAAACAGTGATCTACATAGCGTGGAAAAGAGACAAACAGTAATCTACATAACGTAGAAAAGGGACAAACAGTAATCTACATAACGTATAAAAGAGACAAACAGTGATCTATATAACGTAGAAAAGGGACAAACAGTGATCTACATAACGTAGAAAAGAGACAAACAGTAATCTACATAGCGTAGAAAAGGGAAAAACAGTGATCTACATAACGTAGAAAAGGGACAAACAGTGATCTACATAACGTAGAAAAGAGACAAACAGTAATCTACATAGCGTAGAAAAGGGACAAACAGTAATCTACATAACGTAGAAAAGGGACAAACAGTAATTTACATAACGTAGAAAAGGAACAAACTGTAATCTACATAGGGTAGAAAAGGGACAAACAGTGATCTACATAACGTAGAAAAGAGACAAACAGTGATCTACATAACGTAGAAAATGGACAAACAATAATCTACATAGCGTAGAAAAGGGACAAACAGTGATCTACATAGCGTAGAAAAGAACAAACAGTAATCTACATAGCGTAGAAAAGAGACAAACAGTGATCTACATAACGTAGAAAAGAGACAAACAGTAATCTACATAACGTAGAAAAGAGACAAACAGTGATCTACATAACGTAGAAAAGGGACAAACAGTGATCTACATAACGTGGAAAAGAGACAAACAGTGATCTACATAACGTAGAAAAGAGACAAACAGTAATCTACATAGCGTAGAAAAGGGACAAACAGTGATCTACATAACGTTGAAAAGCGACAAACAGTGATCTACATAACGTAGAAAAGAGACAAAGAGTAATCTACATAACGTAGAAAAGGGACAAACAGTAATTTACATAACGTAGAAAAGGGACAAACAGTAATCTACATAACGTAGAAAAGGGACAAACAGTAATCTAAATAACGTAGAAAAGGAACAAACAGTAATCTACATAACGTAGAAAAGGGACAAACAGTGATCTACATAACGTAGAAAAGAGAAAAACAGTGATCCACATAACGTAGAAAAGAGACAAACAGTGATCTATATAACGTAGAAAAGAGACAAAAGTGATCTACATAACGTAGAAAAGGGAAAAACAGTGATCTACATAACGTAGAAAAGAGACAAACAGTGATCTACATAACGTAGAAAAGAGACAAACAGTAATCTACATAGCGTAGAAAAGGGACAAACAGTGATCTACATAACGTAGAAAAGGGACAAACAGTGATCTACATAACGTAGAAAAGAGACAAACAGTAATCTACATAACGTAGAAAAGGGACAAACAGTAATCTACATAACGTAGAAAAGGGACAAACAGTGATCTACATAACGTAGAAAAGAGACAAACAGTGATCTACATAACGTAGAAAAGGGACAAACACTAATTTACATAACGTAGAAAAGGAACAAACAGTAATCTACATAACGTAGAAAAGGGACAAACAGTGATCTACATAACGTAGAAAAGAGACAAACAGTGATCTACATAACGTAGAAAAGGGACAAACAGTAATCTACATAACGTAGAAAAGGGACAAACAGTAATCTACATAACGTAGAAAAAGGGACAAACAGTAATCTACATAACGTAGAAAAAAGAAAAACAGTAATCTACATAACGTAGAAAAAAGACAAACCGTGATCTACATAACGTAGAAAAGGGACAAACAGTGATCTACATAACGTAAAAAAGGAACAAACAGTAATCTACATAACGTAGAAAAGGGACAAACAGTAATCTACATAGTGTAGAAAAGGAACAAACAGTAATCTACATAACGTAGAAAAGAGACAAACAATAATCTACATAACGTAGAAAAGGAACAAACAGTAATCTACATAACGTAGAAAAGGTACAAACAGTAATCTACATAGCGTAGAAAAGGGACAAACAGTGATCTACATAGCGTAGAAAAGGGACAAACAGTGATCTACATAGCGTAGAAAAGAGACAAACAGTGATCTACATAACGTAGAAAGGAGACAAACAGTAATCTACATAACGTAGAAAAGGGACAAACAGTAATCTACATAACGTAGAAAAGGGACAAACAGTAATCTACATAACGTAGAAAAGGAACAAACAGTAATCTACATAACGTAGAAAAGGGACAAACAGTGATCTACATAACGTAGAATAGAGACAAACAGTGATCTACATAACGTAGAAAAGAGACAAACAGTGATCTAAACAACGTAGAAAAGGGACAAACAGTAATCTACATAACGTAGAAAAGGGACAAACAGTGATCTACATAACGTAGAAAAGAGACAAACAGTGATCTGCATAACGTAGAAAAGAGACAAACAGTGATCTACATAACGTAGAAAAGGCACAAACAGTAATCTACATAACGTAGAAAAGGGACAAACAGTGATCTACATAACGTAGAAAAGAGAAAAACAGTGATCTACATAACGTAGAAATGGGACAAACTGTGATCTACATAACGTAGAAAAGAGACAAACAGTGATCTACATAACGTAGAAAGGAGACAAACAGTAATCTACATAACGTAGAAAAGGGACAAACAGTGATCTACATAACGTAGAAAAGGGACAAACAGTAATCTACATGACGTAGAAAAGGGACAAACAGTGATCTACATAGCGTAGAAAAGAGACAAACAGTGATCTACATAACGTAGAAAGGAGACAAACAGTAATCTACATAACGTAGAAAAAGGACAAACAGTAATCTACATAACGTAGAAAAGGGACAAACAGTGATCTACATAGCGTAGAAAAGGGACAAACAGTAATCTACATAGCGTAGAAAAGAGACAAACAGTGATCTACATAACGTAGAAAAGAGACAAACAGTGATCTACATAACGTAGAAAAGAGACAAACAGTAATCTACATAACGTAGAAAAGAGACAAACAGTGATCTACATAACGTAGAAAAGGTACAAACAGTGATCTACATAACGTGGAAAAGAGACAAACAGTGATCTACATAACGTAGAAAAGAGACAAACAGTAATCTACATAGCGTAGAAAAGGGACAAACAGTGATCTACATAACGTTGAAAAGCGACAAACAGTGATCTACATAACGTAGAAAAGAGACAAAAAGTAATCTACATAACGTAGAAAAGGGACAAACAGTAATTTACATAACGTAGAAAAGGGACAAACAGTAATCTACATAACGTAGAAAAGGGACAAACAGTAATCTAAATAACGTAGAAAAGGAACAAACAGTAATCTACATAACGTAGAAAAGGGACAAACAGTGATCTACATAACGTAGAAAAGAGAAAAACAGTGATCCACATAACGTAGAAAAGAGACAAACAGTGATCTATATAACGTAGAAAAGAGACAAAAGTGATCTACATAACGTAGAAAATGGACAAACAGTGATCTACATAACGTAGAAAAGAGACAAACAGTGATCTACATAACGTAGAAAAGAGACAAACAGTGATCTACATAGCGTGGAAAAGAGACAAACAGTAATCTACATAACGTAGAAAAGGGACAAACAGTAATCTACATAACGTATAAAAGAGACAAACAGTGATCTATATAACGTAGAAAAGGGACAAACAGTGATCTACATAACGTAGAAAAGAGACAAACAGTAATCTACATAGCGTAGAAAAGGGAAAAACAGTGATCTACATAACGTAGAAAAGGGACAAACAGTGATCTACATAACGTAGAAAAGAGACAAACAGTAATCTACATAGCGTAGAAAAGGGACAAACAGTAATCTACATAACGTAGAAAAGGGACAAACAGTAATTTACATAACGTAGAAAAGGAACAAACTGTAATCTACATAGGGTAGAAAAGGGACAAACAGTGATCTACATAACGTAGAAAAGAGACAAACAGTGATCTACATAACGTAGAAAATGGACAAACAATAATCTACATAGCGTAGAAAAGGGACAAACAGTGATCTACATAGCGTAGAAAAGAACAAACAGTAATCTACATAGCGTAGAAAAGAGACAAACAGTGATCTACATAACGTAGAAAAGAGACAAACAGTAATCTACATAACGTAGAAAAGAGACAAACAATGATCTACATAACGTAGAAAAGGGACAAACAGTGATCTACATAACGTGGAAAAGAGACAAACAGTGATCTACATAACGTAGAAAAGAGACAAACAGTAATCTACATAGCGTAGAAAAGGGACAAACAGTGATCTACATAACGTTGAAAAGCGACAAACAGTGATCTACATAACGTAGAAAAGAGACAAAGAGTAATCTACATAACGTAGAAAAGGGACAAACAGTAATTTACATAACGTAGAAAAGGGACAAACAGTAATCTACATAACGTAGAAAAGGGACAAACAGTAATCTAAATAACGTAGAAAAGGAACAAACAGTAATCTACATAACGTAGAAAAGGGACAAACAGTGATCTACATAACGTAGAAAAGAGAAAAACAGTGATCCACATAACGTAGAAAAGAGACAAACAGTGATCTATATAACGTAGAAAAGAGACAAAAGTGATCTACATAACGTAGAAAAGGGACAAACAGTGATCTACATAACGTAGAAAAGAGACAAACAGTGATCTACATAACGTAGAAAAGAGACAAACAGTAATCTACATAGCGTAGAAAAGGGACAAACAGTGATCTACATAACGTAGAAAAGGGACAAACAGTGATCTACATAACGTAGAAAAGAGACAAACAGTAATCTACATAACGTAGAAAAGGGACAAACAGTAATCTACATAACGTAGAAAAGGGACAAACAGTGATCTACATAACGTAGAAAAGAGACAAACAGTGATTTACATAACGTAGAAAAGGGACAAACACTAATTTACATAACGTAGAAAAGGAACAAACAGTAATCTACATAACGTAGAAAAGGGACAAACAGTGATCTACATAACGTAGAAAAGAGACAAACAGTGATCTACATAACGTAGAAAAGGGACAAACAGTAATCTACATAACGTAAAAAAGGGACAAACAGTAATCTACATAACGTAGAAAAAGGGACAAACAGTAATCTACATAACGTAGAAAAAAGACAAACAGTAATCTACATAACGTAGAAAAAAGACAAACCGTGATCTACATAACGTAGAAAAGGGACAAACAGTGATCTACATAACGTAAAAAAGGAACAAACAGTAATCTACATAACGTAGAAAAGGGACAAACAGTAATCTACATAGTGTAGAAAAGGAACAAACAGTAATCTACATAACGTAGAAAAGAGACAAACAATAATCTACATAACGTAAAAAAGGAACAAACAGTAATCTACATAACGTAGAAAAGGGACAAACAGTAATCTACATAGCGTAGAAAAGGGACAAACAGTGATCTACATAGCGTAGAAAAGGGACAAACAGTGATCTACATAGCGTAGAAAAGAGACAAACAGTGATCTACATAACGTAGAAAGGAGACAAACAGTAATCTACATAACGTAGAAAAGGGACAAACAGTAATCTACATAACGTAGAAAAGGGACAAACAGTAATCTACATAACGTAGAAAAGGAACAAACAGTAATCTACATAACGTAGAAAAGGGACAAACAGTGATCTACATAACGTAGAATAGAGACAAACAGTGATCTACATAACGTAGAAAAGAGACAAACAGTGATCTAAACAACGTAGAAAAGGGACAAACAGTAATCTACATAACGTAGAAAAGGGACAAACAGTGATCTACATAACGTAGAAAAGAGACAAACAGTGATCTGCATAACGTAGAAAAGAGACAAACAGTGATCTACATAACGTAGAAAAGGCACAAACAGTAATCTACATAACGTAGAAAAGGGACAAACAGTGATCTACATAACGTAGAAAAGAGAAAAACAGTGATCTACATAACGTAGAAATGGGACAAACTGTGATCTACATAACGTAGAAAAGAGACAAACAGTGATCTACATAACGTAGAAAGGAGACAAACAGTAATCTACATAACGTAGAAAAGGGACAAACAGTGATCTACATAACGTAGAAAAGGGACAAACAGTAATCTACATGACGTAGAAAAGGGACAAACAGTGATCTACATAGCGTAGAAAAGAGACAAACAGTGATCTACATAACGTAGAAAGGAGACAAACAGTAATCTACATAACGTAGAAAAAGGACAAACAGTAATCTACATAACGTAGAAAAGGGACAAACAGTAATCTACATAACGTAGAAAAGGAACAAACAGTAATCTACATAACGTAGAAAAGGGACAAACAGTGATCTACATAACGTAGAAAAGAGACAAACAGTGATCTACATAACGTAGAAAATGGACAAACAATAATCTACATAGCGTAGAAAAGGGACAAACAGTGATCTACATAGCTTAGAAAAGAACAAACAGTAATCTACATAGCGTAGAAAAGAGACAAACAGTGATCTACATAACGTAGAAAAGAGACAAACAGTAATCTACATAACGTAGAAAAGAGACAAACAGTGATCTACATAACGTAGAAAAGGGACAAAAGGTGATCTACATAACGTGGAAAAGAGACAAACAGTGATCTACATAACGTAGAAAAGAGACAAACAGTAATCTACATAGCGTAGAAAAGGGACAAACAGTGATCTACATAACGTTGAAAAGCGACAAACAGTGATCTACATAACGTAGAAAAGAGACAAAGAGTAATCTACATAACGTAGAAAAGGGACAAACAGTAATTTACATAACGTAGAAAAGGGACAAACAGTAATCTACATAACGTAGAAAAGGGACAAACAGTAATCTAAATAACGTAGAAAAGGAACAAACAGTAATCTACATAACGTAGAAAAGGGACAAACAGTGATCTACATAACGTAGAAAAGAGAAAAACAGTGATCCACATAACGTAGAAAAGAGACAAACAGTGATCTATATAACGTAGAAAAGAGACAAAAGTGATCTACATAACGTAGAAAAGGGACAAACAGTGATCTACATAACGTAGAAAAGAGACAAACAGTGATCTACATAACGTAGAAAAGAGACAAACAGTAATCTACATAGCGTAGAAAAGGGACAAACAGTGATCTACATTACGTAGAAAAGGGACAAACAGTGATCTACATAACGTAGAAAAGAGACAAACAGTAATCTACATAACGTAGAAAAGGGACAAACAGTAATCTACATAACGTAGAAAAGGGACAAACAGTGATCTACATAACGTAGAAAAGAGACAAACAGTGATCTACATAACGTAGAAAAGGGACAAACACTAATTTACATAACGTAGAAAAGGAACAAACAGTAATCTACATAACGTAGAAAAGGGACAAACAGTAATCTACATAACGTAGAAAAGGGACAAACAGTAATCTACATAACGTAGAAAAGGAACAAACAGTAATCTACATAACGTAGAAAAGGGACAAACAGTGATCTACATAACGTAGAATAGAGACAAACAGTGATCTACATAACGTAGAAAAGAGACAAACAGTGATCTAAACAACGTAGAAAAGGGACAAACAGTAATCTACATAACGTAGAAAAGGGACAAACAGTGATCTACATAACGTAGAAAAGAGACAAACAGTGATCTGCATAACGTAGAAAAGAGACAAACAGTGATCTACATAACGTAGAAAAGGCACAAACAGTAATCTACATAACGTAGAAAAGGGACAAACAGTGATCTACATAACGTAGAAAAGAGAAAAACAGTGATCTACATAACGTAGAAAAGGGACAAACTGTGATCTACATAACGTAGAAAAGAGACAAACAGTGATCTACATAACGTAGAAAGGAGACAAACAGTAATCTACATAACGTAGAAAAGGGACAAACAGTGATCTACATAACGTAGAAAAGGGACAAACAGTAATCTACATGACGTAGAAAAGGGACAAACAGTGATCTACATAGCGTAGAAAAGAGACAAACAGTGATCTACATAACGTAGAAAGGAGACAAACAGTAATCTACATAACGTAGAAAAAGGACAAACAGTAATCTACATAACGTAGAAAAGGGACAAACAGTAATCTACATAACGTAGAAAAGGAACAAACAGTAATCTACATAACGTAGAAAAGGGACAAACAGTGATCTACATAACGTAGAAAAGAGACAAACAGTGATCTACATAACGTAGAAAAGAGACAAACAGTGATCTAAACAACGTAGAAAAGGGACAAACAGTAATCTACATAACGTAGAAAAGGGACAAACAGTGATCTACATAACGTAGAAAAGAGACAAACAGTGATCTACATAACGTAGAAAAGGGACAAACAGTAATCTACATAACGTAGAAAAGGAACAAACAGTAATCTACATAACGTAGAAAAGGGACAAACAGTGATCTACATAACGTAGAAAAGAGACAAACAGTGATCTAAATAACGTAGAAAAGGGACAAACAGTAAACTACATAGCGTAGAAAAGGGACAAACAGTGATCTACATAACGTAGAAAAGAGACAAACAGTGATCTACATAACGTAGAAAAGGCACAAACAGTAATCTACATAACGTAGAAAAGGAACAAACAGTAATCTACATAACGTAGAAAAGGGACAAACAGTAATCTACATGACGTAGAAAAGGAACAAACAGTAATCTACATAACGTAGAAAAGGAACAAACAGTAATCTACATAACGTAGAAAAGGGACAAACAGTAATCTACATGACGTAGAAAAGGAACAAACAGTAATCTACATAACGTAGAAAATGGACAAACAGTGATATACATAACGTAGAAAAGAGACAAACAGTGATCTACATAACGTAGAAAAGGGACAAACAGTGATCTACATAACGTAGAAAAGGAACAAACAGTAATCTACATAACGTAGAAAAGGGACAAACAGTAATCTACATAGCGTAGAAAAGGGACAAACAGTAATCTACATAGCGTAGAAAAGAGACAAACAGTGATCTACATAACGTAGAAAAGAGACAAACAGTGATCTACATAACGTAGAAAAGAGACAAACAGTAATCTACATAACGTAGAAAAGAGACAAACAGTGATCTACATAACGTAGAAAAGGGACAAACAGTGATCTACATAACGTAGAAAAGAGACAAACAGTGATCTACATAACGTAGAAAAGAGAAAAACAGTAATCTACATAGCGTAGAAAAGGGACAAACAGTGATCTACATAACGTAGAAAAGCGACAAACAGTAATCTACATAACGTAGAAAAGTGACAAACAGTAATTTACATAACGTAGAAAAGGGACAAACATTAATCTACATAACGTAGAAAAGGAACAAACAGTAATCTACATAACGTAGAAAAGGGACAAACAGTGATCTACATAACGTAGAAAAGAGACAAACAGTGATCCACGTAACGTAGAAAAGAGACAAACAGTGATCTATATAACGTAGAAAAGAGACAAAAGTGATCTACATAACGTAGAAAATGGACAAACAGTGATCTACATAACGTAGAAAAGAGACAAACAATGATCAACATAACGTAGAAAAGAGACAAACAGTGATCTACATAGCGTGGAAAAGAGACAAACAGTAATCTACATAACGTAGAAAAGGGACAAACAGTAATCTACATAACGTATAAAAGAGACAAACAGTGATCTATATAACGTAGAAAAGGGACAAACAGTGATCTACATAACGTAGAAAAAAGACAAACAGTATCCTACATAGCGTAGAAAAGGGAAAAACAGTGATCTACATAACGTAGAAAAGGGACAAACAGTGATCTACATAACGTAGAAAAGGGACAAACAGTAATCTACATAACGTAGAAAAGGGACAAACAGTAATCTACATAACGTAGAAAAGGGACAAACAGTAATCTACATGACGTAGAAAAGGAACAAACAGTAATCTACATAACGTAGAAAAGGGACAAATAGTGATATACATAACGTAGAAAAGAGACAAACAGTGATCTACATAACGTAGAAAAGAGACAAACAGTGATCTACATAACGTAGAAAATGGACAAACAATAATCTACATAACTTAGAAAAGGAACAAACAGTAATCTACATAACGTAGAAAAGGGACAAACAGTAATCTACATAGCGTAGAAAAGAGACAAACAGTGATCTACATAACGTAGAAAAGAGACAAACAGTGATCTACATAACGTAGAAAAGAGACAAACAGTGATCTACATAACGTAGAAAGGAGACAAACAGTAATCTACATAACGTAGAAAAGGGACAAACAGTAATCTACATAACGTAGAAAAGGGACAAACAGTAATCTACATAACGTAGAAAAGGAACAAACAGTAATCTACATAACGTAGAAAAGGGACAAACAGTGATCTACATAACGTAGAATAGAGACAAACAGTGATCTACATAACGTAGAAAAGAGACAAACAGTGATCTAAACAACGTAGAAAAGGGACAAACAGTAATCTACATAACGTAGAAAAGGGACAAACAGTGATCTACATAACGTAGAAAAGAGACAAACAGTGATCTGCATAACGTAGAAAAGAGACAAACAGTGATCTACATAACGTAGAAAAGGCACAAACAGTAATCTACATAACGTAGAAAAGGGACAAACAGTGATCTACATAACGTAGAAAAGAGAAAAACAGTGATCTACATAACGTAGAAAAGGGACAAACTGTGATCTACATAACGTAGAAAAGAGACAAACAGTGATCTACATAACGTAGAAAGGAGACAAACAGTAATCTACATAACGTAGAAAAGGGACAAACAGTGATCTACATAACGTAGAAAAGGGACAAACAGTAATCTACATGACGTAGAAAAGGGACAAACAGTGATCTACATAGCGTAGAAAAGAGACAAACAGTGATCTACATAACGTAGAAAGGAGACAAACAGTAATCTACATAACGTAGAAAAAGGACAAACAGTAATCTACATAACGTAGAAAAGGGACAAACAGTAATCTACATAACGTAGAAAAGGAACAAACAGTAATCTACATAACGTAGAAAAGGGATAAACAGTGATCTACATAACGTAGAAAAGAGACAAACAGTGATCTACATAACGTAGAAAAGAGACAAACAGTGATCTAAACAACGTAGAAAAGGGACAAACAGTAATCTACATAACGTAGAAAAGGGACAAACAGTGATCTACATAACGTAGAAAAGAGACAAACAGTGATCTACATAACGTAGAAAAGGGACAAACAGTGATCTACATAACGTAGAAAAGGAACAAACAGTAATCTACATAACGTAGAAAAGGGACAAACAGTGATCTACATAACGTAGAAAAGAGACAAACAGTGATCTAAATAACGTAGAAAAGGGACAAACAGTAAACTACATAGCGTAGAAAAGGGACAAACAGTGATCTACATAACGTAGAAAAGAGACAAACAGTGATCTACATAACGTAGAAAAGGCACAAACAGTAATCTACATAACGTTGAAAAGGAACAAACAGTAATCTACATAACGTAGAAAAGGGACAAACAGTAATCTACATGACGTAGAAAAGGAACAAACAGTAATCTACATAACGTAGAAAAGGAACAAACAGTAATCTACATAACGTAGAAAAGGGACAAACAGTAATCTACATGACGTAGAAAAGGAACAAACAGTAATCTACATAACGTAGAAAATGGACAAACAGTGATATACATAACGTAGAAAAGAGACAAACAGTGATCTACATAACGTAGAAAAGGGACAAACAGTGATCTACATAACGTAGAAAATGGACAAACAATAATCTACATAACGTAGAAAAGGAACAAACAGTAATCTACATAACGTAGAAAAGGGACAAACAGTAATCTACATAGCGTAGAAAAGGGACAAACTGTGATCTACATAGCGTAGAAAAGGGACAAACAGTAATCTACATAGCGTAGAAAAGAGACAAACAGTGATCTACATAACGTAGAAAAGAGACAAACAGTGATCTACATAACGTAGAAAAGAGACAAACAGTAATCTACATAACGTAGAAAAGAGACAAACAGTGATCTACATAACGTAGAAAAGGGACAAACAGTGATCTACATAACGTAGAAAAGAGACAAACAGTGATCTACATAACGTAGAAAAGAGACAAACAGTAATCTACATAGCGTAGAAAAGGGACAAACAGTGATCTACATAACGTAGAAAAGCGACAAACAGTAATCTACATAACGTAGAAAAGTGACAAACAGTAATTTACATAACGTAGAAAAGGGACAAACATTAATCTACATAACGTAGAAAAGGAACAAACAGTAATCTACATAACGTAGAAAAGGGACAAACAGTGATCTACATAACGTAGAAAAGAGACAAACAGTGATCCACGTAACGTAGAAAAGAGACAAACAGTGATCTATATAACGTAGAAAAGAGACAAAAGTGATCTACATAACGTAGAAAATGGACAAACAGTGATCTACATAACGTAGAAAAGAGACAAACAATGATCAACATAACGTAGAAAAGAGACAAACAGTGATCTACATAGCGTGGAAAAGAGACAAACAGTAATCTACATAACGTAGAAAAGGGACAAACAGTAATCTACATAACGTATAAAAGAGACAAACAGTGATCTATATAACGTAGAAAAGGGACAAACGGTGATCTACATAACGTAGAAAAGAGACAAACAGTATCCTACATAGCGTAGAAAAGGGAAAAACAGTGATCTACATAACGTAGAAAAGGGACAAACAGTGATCTACATAACGTAGAAAAGGGACAAACAGTAATCTACATAACGTAGAAAAGGGACAAACAGTAATCTACATAACGTAGAAAAGGGACAAACAGTAATCTACATGACGTAGAAAAGGAACAAACAGTAATCTACATAACGTAGAAAAGGGACAAATAGTGATATACATAACGTAGAAAAGAGACAAACAGTGATCTACATAACGTAGAAAAGAGACAAACAGTGATCTACATAACGTAGAAAATGGACAAACAATAATCTACATAACTTAGAAAAGGAACAAACAGTAATCTACATAACGTAGAAAAGCGACAAACAGTAATCTACATAGCGTAGAAAAGGGACAAACAGTGATCTACATAGCGTAGAAAAGGGACAAACAGTAATCTACATAGCGTAGAAAAGAGACAAACAGTGATCTACATAACGTAGAAAAGAGACAAACAGTGATCTACATAACGTAGAAAAGAGACAAACAGTAATCTACATAACGTAGAAAAGAGACAAACAGTGATCTACATAACGTAGAAAAGGGACAAACAGTGATCTACATAACGTAGAAAAGAGACAAAAAGTGATCTACATAACGTAGAAAAGAGACAAACAGTAATCTACATAGCGTAGAAAAGGGACAAACAGTGATCTACATAACGTAGAAAAGCGACAAACAGTAATCTACATAACGTAGAAAAGGGACAAACAGTAATTTACATAACGTAGAAAAGGGACAAACAGTAATCTACATAACGTAGAAAAGGGACAAACAGTGATCTACATAACGTAGAAAAGAGACAAACAGTGATCCACATAACGTAGAAAAGAGACAAACAGTGATCTATATAACGTAGAAAAGAGACAAAAGTGATCTACATAACGTAGAAAATGGACAAACAGTGATCTACATAACGTAGAAAAGAGAAAAACAATGATCTACATAACGTAGAAAAGAGACAAACAGTGATCTACATAGCGTGGAAAAGAGACAAACAGTAATCTACATAACGTAGAAAAGGGACAAACAGTAATCTACATAACGTATAAAAGAGACAAACAGTGATCTATATAACGTAGAAAAGGGACAAACAGTGATCTACATAACGTAGAAAAGAGACAAACAGTATCCTACATAGCGTAGAAAAGGGAAAAACAGTGATCTACATAACGTAGAAAAGGGACAAACAGTGATCTACATAACGTAGAAACGAGACAAACAGTAATCTACATAGCCTAGAAAAGGGACAAACAGTAATCTACATAACGTAGAAAAGGGACAAACAGTAATCTACTTAACGTAGAAAAGGAACAAACTGTAATCTACATAACGTAGAAAAGGGACAAACAGTGATCTACATAACGTAGAAAAGAGACAAACAGTGATCTACATAACGTAGAAAAGGGACAAACAGTAATCTACATAACGTAGAAAAGGGACAAACAGTGATCTACATAACGTAGAAAAGAGACAAACAGTGATCTACATAACGTAGAAAAGAGACAAACAGTGATCTACATAACGTAGAAAAGAGACAAACAGTAATCTACATAACGTAGAAAAGGGACAAACAGTAATCTACATAACGTAGAAAAGGGACAAACAGTAATCTACATAACGTAGAAAAGGAACAAACAGTAATCTACATAACGTAAAAAAGGGACAAACAGTGATCTACATAACGTAGAAAAGGGACAAACAGTAATCTACATAACGTAGAAAAGGAACAAACAGTAATCTACATAGCGTAGAAAAGGGACAAACAGTAATCTACATAACGTAGAAAAGAGACAAACAGTAATCTACATAACGTAGAAAAGAGACAAACAGTGATCTACATAACGTAGAAAAGGGACAAACAATGATCTACATAACGTAGAAAAGAGACAAACAGTGATCTACATAACGTAGAGAAGGGACAAACAGTAATCTACATAGCGTAGAAAAGGGACAAACATTGATCTACATAACGTAGAAAAGGGACAAACAGTGATCTACATAACGTAGAAAAGAGACAAACAGTAATCTACATAACGTAGAAAAGGGACAAACAGTAATCTACATAACGTAGAAAAGGGACAAACAGTAATCTACATAACGTAGAAAAGGAACAAACAGTAATCTACATAACGTAGAAAAGGGACAAACAGTGATCTACATAACGTAGAAAAGAGACAAACAGTGATCTACATAACGTAGAAAAGGGACAAACAGTAATCTACATAACGTAGAAAAGAGACAAACAGTGATCTACATAACGTAGAAAAGAGACAAACATTGATCTACATAACGTAGAAAAGGGACAAACAGTAATCTACATAACGTAGAAAAGGGACAAACAGTGATCTACATAACGTAGAAAAGAGACAAACAGTGATCTACATAACGTAGAAAAGAGACAAACAGTGATCTACATAACGTAGAAAAGAGACAAACAGTGATCTACATAACGTAGAAAAGGGACAAACAGTGATCTACATAACGTAGAAAAGAGACAAACAGTAATCTACATAACGTAGAAAAGGGACAAACAGTAATCTACATAACGTAGAAAAGGGACAAACAGTAATCTACATAAGGTAGAAAAGGAACAAACAGTAATCTACATAACGTAGAAAAGGGACAAACAGTGATCTACATAGCGTAGAAAAGGGACAAACAGTGATCTACATAGCGTAGAAAAGAGACAAACAGTGATCTACATAACGTAGAAAGGAGACAAACAGTAATCTACATAACGTAGAAAAGGGACAAACAGTAATCTACATAACGTAGAAAAGGGACAAACAGTAATCTACATAACGTAGAAAAGGAACAAACAGTAATCTACATAACGTAGAAAAGGGACAAACAGTGATCTACATAACGTAGAATAGAGACAAACAGTGATCTACATAACGTAGAAAAGAGACAAACAGTGATCTAAACAACGTAGAAAAGGGACAAACAGTAATCTACATAACGTAGAAAAGGGACAAACAGTAATCTACATAACGTAGAAAAGGAACAAACAGTAATCTACATAACGTAGAAAAGAGACAAACAGTGATCTGCATAACGTAGAAAAGAGACAAACAGTGATCTACATAACGTAGAAAAGGCACAAACAGTAATCTACATAACGTAGAAAAGGGACAAACAGTGATCTACATAACGTAGAAAAGAGAAAAACAGTGATCTACATAACGTAGAAAAGGGACAAACTGTGATCTACATAACGTAGAAAAGAGACAAACAGTGATCTACATAACGTAGAAAGGAGACAAACAGTAATCTACATAACGTAGAAAAAGGACAAACAGTGATCTACATAACGTAGAAAAGGGACAAACAGTAATCTACATGACGTAGAAAAGGGACAAACAGTGATCTACATAGCGTAGAAAAGAGACAAACAGTGATCTACATAACGTAGAAAGGAGACAAACAGTAATCTACATAACGTAGAAAAAGGACAAACAGTAATCTACATAACGTAGAAAAGGGACAAACAGTAATCTACATAACGTAGAAAAGGAACAAACAGTAATCTACATAACGTAGAAAAGGGACAAACAGTGATCTACATAACGTAGAAAAGAGACAAACAGTGATCTACATAACGTAGAAAAGAGACAAACAGTGATCTAAACAACGTAGAAAAGGGACAAACAGTAATCTACATAACGTAGAAAAGGGACAAACAGTGATCTACATAACGTAGAAAAGAGACAAACAGTGATCTACATAACGTAGAAAAGGGACAAACAGTAATCTACATAACGTAGAAAAGGAACAAACAGTAATCTACATAACGTAGAAAAGGGACAAACAGTGATCTACATAACGTAGAAAAGAGACAAACAGTGATCTAAATAACGTAGAAAAGGGACAAACAGTAAACTACATAGCGTAGAAAAGGGACAAACAGTGATCTACATAACGTAGAAAAGAGACAAACAGTGATCTACATAACGTAGAAAAGGCACAAACAGTAATCTACATAACGTAGAAAAGGAACAAACAGTAATCTACATAACGTAGAAAAGGGACAAACAGTAATCTACATGACGTAGAAAAGGAACAAACAGTAATCTACATAACGTAGAAAAGGAACAAACAGTAATCTACATAACGTAGAAAAGAGACAAACAGTAATCTACATGACGTAGAAAAGGAACAAACAGTAATCTACATAACGTAGAAAAGGGACAAACAGTGATATACATAACGTAGAAAAGAGACAAACAGTGATCTACATAACGTAGAAAAGGGACAAACAGTGATCTACATAACGTAGAAAATGGACAAACAATAATCTACATAACGTAGAAAAGGAACAAACAGTAATCTACATAACGTAGAAAAGGGACAAACAGTAATCTACATAGCGTAGAAAAGGGACAAACAGTGATCTACATAGCGTAGAAAAGGGAAAAACAGTAATCTACATAGCGTAGAAAGGAGACAAACAGTGATCTACATAACGTAGAAAAGAGACAAACAGTGATCTACATAACGTAGAAAAGAGACAAACAGTAATCTACATAACGTAGAAAAGAGACAAACAGTGATCTACATAACGTAGAAAAGGGACAAACAGTGATCTACATAACGTAGAAAAGAGACAAACAGTGATCTACATAACGTAGAAAAGAGACAAACAGTAATCTACATAGCGTAGAAAAGGGACAAACAGTGATCTACATAACGTAGAAAAGCGACAAACAGTAATCTACATAACGTAGAAAAGGGACAAACAGTAATTTACATAACGTAGAAAAGGGACAAACATTAATCTACATAACGTAGAAAAGGAACAAACAGTAATCTACATAACGTAGAAAAGGGACAAACAGTGATCTACATAACGTAGAAAAGAGACAAACAGTGATCCACGTAACGTAGAAAAGAGACAAACAGTGATCTATATAACGTAGAAAAGAGACAAAAATGATCTACATAACGTAGAAAATGGACAAACAGTGATCTACATAACGTAGAAAAGAGACAAACAATGATCTACATAACGTAGAAAAGAGACAAACAGTGATCTACATAGCGTGGAAAAGAGACAAACAGTAATCTACATAACGTAGAAAAGGGACAAACAGTAATCTACATAACGTATAAAAGAGACAAACAGTGATCTATATAACGTAGAAAAGGGACAAACAGTGATCTACATAACGTAGAAAAGAGACAAACAGTATCCTACATAGCGTAGAAAAGGGAAAAACAGTGATCTACATAACGTAGAAAAGGGACAAACAGTGATCTACATAACGTAGAAAAGGGACAAACAGTAATCTACATAACGTAGAAAAGGGACAAAAAGTAATCTACATAACGTAGAAAAGGGACAAACAGTAATCTACATGACGTAGAAAAGGAACAAACAGTAATCTACATAACGTAGAAAAGGGACAAACAGTGATATACATAACGTAGAAAAGAGACAAACAGTGATCTACATAACGTAGAAAAGAGACAAACAGTGATCTACATAACGTAGAAAATGGACAAACAATAATCTACATAACTTAGAAAAGGAACAAACAGTAATCTACATAACGTAGAAAAGGGACAAACAGTAATCTACATAGCGTAGAAAAGGGACAAACAGTGATCTACATAGCGTAGAAAAGGGACAAACAGTAATCTACATAGCGTAGAAAAGAGACAAACAGTGATCTACATAACGTAGAAAAGAGACAAACAGTGATCTACATAACGTAGAAAAGAGACAAACAGTAATCTACATAACGTAGAAAAGAGACAAACAGTGATCTACATAACGTAGAAAAGGGACAAACAGTGATCTACATAACGTAGAAAAGAGACAAAAAGTGATCTACATAACGTAGAAAAGAGACAAACAGTAATCTACATAGCGTAGAAAAGGGACAAACAGTGATCTACATAACGTAGAAAAGCGACAAACAGTAATCTATATAACGTAGAAAAGGGACAAACAGTAATTTACATAACGTAGAAAAGGGACAAACAGTAATCTACATAACGTAGAAAAGGGACAAACAGTGATCTACATAACGTAGAAAAGAGACAAACAGTGATCCACATAACGTAGAAAAGAGACAAACAGTGATCTATATAACGTAGAAAAGAGACAAAAGTGATCTACATAACGTAGAAAATGGACAAACAGTGATCTACATAACGTAGAAAAGAGAAAAACAATGATCTACATAACGTAGAAAAGAGACAAACAGTGATCTACATAGCGTTGAAAAGAGACAAACAGTAATCTACATAACATAGAAAAGGGACAAACAGTAATCTACATAACGTATAAAAGAGACAAACAGTGATCTATATAACGTAGAAAAGGGACAAACAGTGATCTACATAACGTAGAAAAGAGACAAACAGTATCCTACATAGCGTAGAAAAGGGAAAAACAGTGATCTACATAACGTAGAAAAGAGACAAACAGTGATCTACATAACGTAGAAAAGAGACAAACAGTGATCTAAACAACGTAGAAAAGGGACAAACAGTAATCTACATAACGTAGAAAAGGGACAAACAGTGATCTACATAACGTAGAAAAGAGACAAACAGTGATCTACATAACGTAGAAAAGGGACAAACAGTAATCTACATAACGTAGAAAAGGAACAAACAGTAATCTACATAACGTAGAAAAGGGACAAACAGTGATCTACATAACGTAGAAAAGAGACAAACAGTGATCTAAATAACGTAGAAAAGGGACAAACAGTAAACTACATAGCGTAGAAAAGGGACAAACAGTGATCTACATAACGTAGAAAAGAGACAAACAGTGATCTACATAACGTAGAAAAGGCACAAACAGTAATCTACATAACGTAGAAAAGGAACAAACAGTAATCTACATAACGTAGAAAAGGGACAAACAGTAATCTACATGACGTAGAAAAGGAACAAACAGTAATCTACATAACGTAGAAAAGGAACAAACAGTAATCTACATAACGTAGAAAAGAGACAAACAGTAATCTACATGACGTAGAAAAGGAACAAACAGTAATCTACATAACGTAGAAAAGGGACAAACAGTGATATACATAACGTAGAAAAGAGACAAACAGTGATCTACATAACGTAGAAAAGGGACAAACAGTGATCTACATAACGTAGAAAATGGACAAACAATAATCTACATAACGTAGAAAAGGAACAAACAGTAATCTACATAACGTAGAAAAGGGACAAACAGTAATCTACATAGCGTAGAAAAGGGACAAACAGTGATCTACATAGCGTAGAAAAGGGACAAACAGTAATCTACATAGCGTAGAAAAGAGACAAACAGTGATCTACATAACGTAGAAAAGAGACAAACAGTGATCTACATAACGTAGAAAAGAGACAAACAGTAATCTACATAACGTAGAAAAGAGACAAACAGTGATCTACATAACGTAGAAAAGGGACAAACAGTGATCTACATAACGTAGAAAAGAGACAAACAGTGATCTACATAACGTAGAAAAGAGACAAACAGTAATCTACATAGCGTAGAAAAGGGACAAACAGTGATCTACATAACGTAGAAAAGCGACAAACAGTAATCTACATAACGTAGAAAAGGGACAAACAGTAATTTACATAACGTAGAAAAGGGACAAACATTAATCTACATAACGTAGAAAAGGAACAAACAGTAATCTACATAACGTAGAAAAGGGACAAACAGTGATCTACATAACGTAGAAAAGAGACAAACAGTGATCCACGTAACGTAGAAAAGAGACAAACAGTGATCTATATAACGTAGAAAAGAGACAAAAATGATCTACATAACGTAGAAAATGGACAAACAGTGATCTACATAACGTAGAAAAGAGACAAACAATGATCTACATAACGTAGAAAAGAGACAAACAGTGATCTACATAGCGTGGAAAAGAGACAAACAGTAATCTACATAACGTAGAAAAGGGACAAACAGTAATCTACATAACGTATAAAAGAGACAAACAGTGATCTATATAACGTAGAAAAGGGACAAACAGTGATCTACATAACGTAGAAAAGAGACAAACAGTATCCTACATAGCGTAGAAAAGAGAAAAACAGTGATCTACATAACGTAGAAAAGGGACAAACAGTGATCTACATAACGTAGAAAAGGGACAAACAGTAATCTACATAACGTAGAAAAGGGACAAAAAGTAATCTACATAACGTAGAAAAGGGACAAACAGTAATCTACATGACGTAGAAAAGGAACAAACAGTAATCTACATAACGTAGAAAAGGGACAAACAGTGATATACATAACGTAGAAAAGAGACAAACAGTGATCTACATAACGTAGAAAAGAGACAAACAGTGATCTACATAACGTAGAAAATGGACAAACAATAATCTACATAACTTAGAAAAGGAACAAACAGTAATCTACATAACGTAGAAAAGGGACAAACAGTAATCTACATAGCGTAGAAAAGGGACAAACAGTGATCTACATAGCGTAGAAAAGGGACAAACAGTAATCTACATAGCGTAGAAAAGAGACAAACAGTGATCTACATAACGTAGAAAAGAGACAAACAGTAATCTACATAACGTAGAAAAGAGACAAACAGTGATCTACATAACGTAGAAAAGGGACAAACAGTGATCTACATAACGTAGAAAAGAGACAAAAAGTGATCTACATAACGTAGAAAAGAGACAAACAGTAATCTACATAGCGTAGAAAAGGGACAAACAGTGATCTACATAACGTAGAAAAGCGACAAACAGTAATCTATATAACGTAGAAAAGGGACAAACAGTAATTTACATAACGTAGAAAAGGGACAAACAGTAATCTACATAACGTAGAAAAGGGACAAACAGTGATCTACATAACGTAGAAAAGAGACAAACAGTGATCCACATAACGTAGAAAAGAGACAAACAGTGATCTATATAACGTAGAAAAGAGACAAAAGTGATCTACATAACGTAGAAAAGGGACAAACAGTGATCTACATAACGTAGAAAAGAGAAAAACAATGATCTACATAACGTAGAAAAGAGACAAACAGTGATCTACATAGCGTTGAAAAGAGACAAACAGTAATCTACATAACATAGAAAAGGGACAAACAGTAATCTACATAACGTATAAAAGAGACAAACAGTGATCTATATAACGTAGAAAAGGGACAAACAGTGATCTACATAACGTAGAAAAGAGACAAACAGTATCCTACATAGCGTAGAAAAGGGAAAAACAGTGATCTACATAACGTAGAAAAGGGACAAACAGTGATCTACATAACGTAGAAAAGAGACAAACAGTAATCTACATAGCGTAGAAAAGGGACAAACAGTAATCTACATAACGTAGAAAAGGGACAAACAGTAATCTACTTAACGTAGAAAAGGAACAAACTGTAATCTACATAACGTAGAAAAGGGACAAACAGTGATCTACATAACGTAGAAAAGAGACAAACAGTGATCTACATAACGTAGAAAAGGGACAAACAGTAATCTACATAACGTAGAAAAGGGACAAACAGTGATCTACATAACGTAGAAAAGAGACAAACAGTGATCTACATAACGTAGAAAAGAGACAAACAGTGATCTACATAACGTAGAAAAGAGACAAACAGTAATCTACATAACGTAGAAAAGGGACAAACAGTAATCTACATAACGTAGAAAAGGGACAAACAGTAATCTACATAACGTAGAAAAGGAACAAACAGTAATCTACATAACGTAAAAAAGGGACAAACAGTGATCTACATAACGTAGAAAAGGGACAAACAGTGATCTACATAACGTAGAAAAGGGACAAACAGTAATCTACATAACGTAGAAAAGGGACAAACAGTAATCTACATAACGTAGAAAAGGGACAAACAGTAATCTACATGACGTAGAAAAGGAACAAACAGTAATCTACATAACGTAGAAAAGGGACAAACAGTGATATACATAACGTAGAAAAGAGACAAACAGTGATCTACATAACGTAGAAAAGAGACAAACAGTGATCTACATAACGTAGAAAATGGACAAACAATAATCTACATAACTTAGAAAAGGAACAAACAGTAATCTACATAACGTAGAAAAGGGACAAACAGTAATCTACATAGCGTAGAAAAGGGACAAACAGTGATCTACATAGCGTAGAAAAGGGACAAACAGTAATCTACATAGCGTAGAAAAGAGACAAACAGTGATCTACATAACGTAGAAAAGAGACAAACAGTGATCTACATAACGTAGAAAAGAGACAAACAGTAATCTACATAACGTAGAAAAGAGACAAACAGTGATCTACATAACGTAGAAAAGGGACAAACAGTGATCTACATAACGTAGAAAAGAGACAAAAAGTGATCTACATAACGTAGAAAAGAGACAAACAGTAATCTACATAGCGTAGAAAAGGGACAAACAGTGATCTACATAACGTAGAAAAGCGACAAACAGTAATCTACATAACGTAGAAAAGGGACAAACAGTAATTTACATAACGTAGAAAAGGGACAAACAGTAATCTACATAACGTAGAAAAGGGACAAACAGTGATCTACATAACGTAGAAAAGAGACAAACAGTGATCCACATAACGTAGAAAAGAGACAAACAGTGATCTATATAACGTAGAAAAGAGACAAAAGTGATCTACATAACGTAGAAAATGGACAAACAGTGATCTACATAACGTAGAAAAGAGAAAAACAATGATCTACATAACGTAGAAAAGAGACAAACAGTGATCTACATAGCGTGGAAAAGAGACAAACAGTAATCTACATAACATAGAAAAGGGACAAACAGTAATCTACATAACGTATAAAAGAGACAAACAGTGATCTATATAACGTAGAAAAGGGACAAACAGTGATCTACATAACGTAGAAAAGAGACAAACAGTATCCTACATAGCGTAGAAAAGGGAAAAACAGTGATCTACATAACGTAGAAAAGGGACAAACAGTGATCTACATAACGTAGAAAAGAGACAAACAGTAATCTACATAGCGTAGAAAAGGGACAAACAGTAATCTACATAACGTAGAAAAGGGACAAACAGTAATCTACTTAACGTAGAAAAGGAACAAACTGTAATCTACATAACGTAGAAAAGGGACAAACAGTGATCTACATAACGTAGAAAAGAGACAAACAGTGATCTACATAACGTAGAAAAGGGACAAACAGTAATCTACATAACGTAGAAAAGGGACAAACAGTGATCTACATAACGTAGAAAATGGACAAACAATAATCTACATAACTTAGAAAAGGAACAAACAGTAATCTACATAACGTAGAAAAGGGACAAACAGTAATCTACATAGCGTAGAAAAGGGACAAACAGTGATCTACATAGCGTAGAAAAGGGACAAACAGTAATCTACATAGCGTAGAAAAGAGACAAACAGTGATCTACATAACGTAGAAAAGAGACAAACAGTGATCTACATAACGTAGAAAAGAGACAAACAGTAATCTACATAACGTAGAAAAGAGACAAACAGTGATCTACATAACGTAGAAAAGGGACAAACAGTGATCTACATAACGTAGAAAAGAGACAAAAAGTGATCTACATAACGTAGAAAAGAGACAAACAGTAATCTACATAGCGTAGAAAAGGGACAAACAGTGATCTACATAACGTAGAAAAGCGACAAACAGTAATCTACATAACGTAGAAAAGGGACAAACAGTAATTTACATAACGTAGAAAAGGGACAAACAGTAATCTACATAACGTAGAAAAGGGACAAACAGTGATCTACATAACGTAGAAAAGAGACAAACAGTGATCCACATAACGTAGAAAAGAGACAAACAGTGATCTATATAACGTAGAAAAGAGACAAAAGTGATCTACATAACGTAGAAAATGGACAAACAGTGATCTACATAACGTAGAAAAGAGAAAAACAATGATCTACATAACGTAGAAAAGAGACAAACAGTGATCTACATAGCGTGGAAAAGAGACAAACAGTAATCTACATAACATAGAAAAGGGACAAACAGTAATCTACATAACGTATAAAAGAGACAAACAGTGATCTATATAACGTAGAAAAGGGACAAACAGTGATCTACATAACGTAGAAAAGAGACAAACAGTATCCTACATAGCGTAGAAAAGGGAAAAACAGTGATCTACATAACGTAGAAAAGGGACAAACAGTGATCTACATAACGTAGAAAAGAGACAAACAGTAATCTACATAGCGTAGAAAAGGGACAAACAGTAATCTACATAACGTAGAAAAGGGACAAACAGTAATCTACTTAACGTAGAAAAGGAACAAACTGTAATCTACATAACGTAGAAAAGGGACAAACAGTGATCTACATAACGTAGAAAAGAGACAAACAGTGATCTACATAACGTAGAAAAGGGACAAACAGTAATCTACATAACGTAGAAAAGGGACAAACAGTGATCTACATAACGTAGAAAAGAGACAAACAGTGATCTACATAACGTAGAAAAGAGACAAACAGTGATCTACATAACGTAGAAAAGAGACAAACAGTAATCTACATAACGTAGAAAAGGGACAAACAGTAATCTACATAACGTAGAAAAGGGACAAACAGTAATCTACATAACGTAGAAAAGGAACAAACAGTAATCTACATAACGTAAAAAAGGGACAAACAGTGATCTACATAACGTAGAAAAGGGACAAACAGTAATCTACATAACGTAGAAAAGGAACAAACAGTAATCTACATAGCGTAGAAAAGGGACAAACAGTAATCTACATAACGTAGAAAAGAGACAAACAGTAATCTACATAACGTAGAAAAGAGACAAACAGTGATCTACATAACGTAGAAAAGGGACAAACAGTGATCTACATAACGTAGAAAAGAGACAAACAGTGATCTACATAACGTAGAGAAGGGACAAACAGTAATCTACATAGCGTAGAAAAGGGACAAACAGTGATCTACATAGCGTAGAAAAGAGACAAACAGTAATCTACATAACGTAGAAAAGGGACAAACAGTAATCTACATAACGTAGAAAAGGGACAAACAGTAATCTACATAACGTAGAAAAGGAACAAACAGTAATCTACATAACGTAGAAAAGGGACAAACAGTGATCTACATAACGTAGAAAAGAGACAAACAGTGATCTACATAACGTAGAAAAGGGACAAACAGTAATCTACATAACGTAGAAAAGAGACAAACAGTGATCTACATAACGTAGAAAAGAGACAAACATTGAATTACATAACGTAGAAAAGGGACAAACAGTAATCTACATAACGTAGAAAAGGGACAAACAGTGATCTACATAACGTAGAAAAGAGACAAACAGTGATCTACATAACGTAGAAAAGAGACAAACAGTGATCTACATAACGTAGAAAAGAGACAAACAGTAATCTACATAACGTAGAAAAGAGACAAACAGTGATCTACATAACGTAGAAAAGAGACAAACAGTGATCTACATAACGTAGAAAAGGGACAAACAGTAATCTACATAACGTAGAAAAGAGACAAACAGTGATCTACATAACGTAGAAAAGAGACAAACAGTGATCTACATAACGTAGAAAAGGGACAAACTGTAATCTACATAACGTAGAAAAGGGACAAACAGTAATCTACATAACGTACAAAAGGGACAAACAGTAATCTACATAACGTAGAAAAGGGACAAACAGTAATCTACATAACGTAGAAAAGAGACAAACAATAATCTACATAACGTAGAAAAGGAACAAACAGTAATCTACATAACGTAGAAAAGGGACAAACAGTAATCTACATAGCGTAGAAAAGGGACAAACAGTGATCAACATAACGTAGAAAGGAGACAAACAGTAATCTACATAACGTAGAAAAGGGACAAACAGTAATCTACATAACGTAGAAAAGGAACAAACAGTAATCTACATAACGTAGAAAAGGAACAAACAGTAATCTACATAACATAGAAAAGGGACAAACAGTGATCTACATAACGTAGAAAAGAGACAAACAGTGATCTACATAGCGTAGAAAAGAGACAAACAGTGATCTACATAACGTAGAAAAGGGACAAACAGTAATCTACATAACGTAGAAAAGGGACAAACAGTGATATACATAGCGTAGAAAAGAGACAAACAGTGATCTACATAACGTAGAAAAGGGACAAACAGTAATCTACATAACGTAGAAAAGGAACAAACAGTGATCTACATAACGTAGAAAAGAGACAAACAGTGATCTAAATAACGTAGAAAAGGGACAAACAGTAATCTACATAACGTAGAAGAGAGACAAACCGTGATCTACATAACGTAGAAAAGAGACAAACAGTGATCTACATAACGTAGAAAAGGCACAAACAGTAATCTACATAACGTAGAAAAGGGACAAACAGTGATCTACATAACGTAGAAAAGAGACAAACAGTGATCTACATAACGTAGAAAAGGGACAAACAGTAATCTACATAACGTAGAAAAGGGACAAACAGTAATCTACATAACGTAGAAAAGGGACAAACAGTAATCTACATAACGTAGAAAATGAACACACAGTAATCTACATAACGTAGAAAAGAGACAAGCAGTGATCTACATAACGTAGAAAAGAGACAAACAGTAATCTACATAACGTAGAAAAGAGACAAACAGTGATCTACATAATGTAGAAAAGGGACAAACAGTAATCTACATAACGTAGAAAAGAGACAAACAGTGATCTACATAACGTAGAAAAGGGACAAACAATAATCTACATAACGTAGAAAAGAGAAAAACAGTTATCTACATAACGTAGAAAAGGAATAAACAGTAACTACATAACGTAGAAAAGAGACAAACAGTGATCTACATAACGTAGAAAAGGAACAAACAGTAATCTACATAACGTAGAAAAGAGACAAACAGTGTTCTACATAGCGTAGAAAAGGAACAAATAGTAATCTACATAACGTAGAAAAGGGACAAACAGTGATCTACATAACGTAGAAAAGAGACAAACAGTGATCTACATAACGTAGAAAAGGGACAAACAGTAATCTACATAACGTAGAAAAGGGACAAACAGTAATCTACATAACGTAGAAAAGGGACAAACAGTGATCTACATAACGTAGAAAAGAGACAAACAGTGATCTACATAGCGTAGAAAAGGGACAAACAGTGATCTACATAACGTAGAAAAGGGACAAACAGTGATCCACATAACGTAGAAAAGAGACAAACATTAATCTACATAGCGTAGAAAAGGAACAAACAGTAATCTACATAACGTAGAAAAGGGACAAACAGTGATCTACATAACGTAGAAAAGAGACAAACAGTGATCTACATAGCGTAGAAAAAGGACAAACAGTGATCTACATAACGTAGAAAAGAGACAAACAGTGATCTACATAACGTAGAAAAGAGACAAACAGTAATCTACATAACGTAGAAAAGAGACAAACAGTGATCTACATAACGTAGAAAAGGGACAAACAGTAATCTACATAACGTAGAAAAGGGACAAACAGTGATCTACATAAAGTAGAAAAGAGACAAACAGTGATCTACATAACGTAGAAAAAAGACAAACAGTGATCTACATAACGTAGAAAAGGGACAAACAGTAATCTACATAAAGTAGAAAAGGGACAAACAGTGATCTACATAACGTAGAAAAGAGACAAACAGTGATCTACATAACGTAGAAAAGGGACAAACAGTAATCTACATAACGTAGAAAAGAGACAAACCGTGATCTACATAACGTAGAAAAGAGACAAACAGTAATCTACATAACGTAGAAAAGGGACAAACAGTGATCTACATAACGTAGAAAAGGGACAAACAGTAATCTACATAACGTAGAAAAGGAACAAACAGTAATCTACATAACGTAGAAAAGAAACAAACAGTGATCTACATAACGTAGAAAAGGAACAAACAGTAATCTACATAACGTAGAAAAGAGACAAACAGTGATCTACATAACGTAGAAAAAAGACAAACAGTGATCTACATAACGTAGAAAAGGGACAAACAGTAATCTACATAACGTAGAAAAGGGACAAACAGTGATCTACATAACGTAGAAAAGAGACAAACAGTGATCTACATAACGTAGAAAAGGGACAAACAGTAATCTACATAACGTAGAAAAGAGACAAACCGTGATCTACATAACGTAGAAAAGAGACAAACAGTAATCTACATAACGTAGAAAAGGGACAAACAGTGATCTACATAACGTAGAAAAGGGACAAACAGTAATCTACATAACGTAGAAAAGGAACAAACAGTAATCTACATAACGTAGAAAAGAGACAAACAGTGATCTACATAACGTAGAAAAGGAACAAACAGTAATCTACATAACGTAGAAAAGAGACAAACAGTGATCTACATAACGTAGAAAAGGAACAAACAGTAATCTACATAACGTAGAAAAGGGACAAACAGTGATCTACATAACGTAGAAAAGGGACAAACAGTAATCTACATAACGTAGAAAGGAACAAACAGTAATCTACATAACGTAGAAAAGAGACAAACAGTGATCTACATAACGTAGAAAAGGGACAAACAGTAATCTACATAACGTAGAAAAGAGACAAACAGTGATCTACATAACGTAGAAAAGGGACAAACAGTGATCTATATAACGTAGAAAAGGGACAAACAGTGATCTACATAACGTAGAACACAAAAGATCAATCAACACGGACCCAACTATAAACCAGGGGTGAACACAGGGGCTCCGGGAGGGTAGGTAGTTCTTACGGACCCAACTATAAACCAGGGGTGAACACAGGGGCTCGGGAGGGTAGGCAGTTCTTACACCACACACCCGTCATATTACTCTTGTTACAAACCCAGTGTTAAGTAATAAATGAGGAAAGGGCCGGAATATTATAATGACAGACGAAGGATATCAGTGGTCGTTTGCTACACTGATATTCCGTAACGGTTAACCAGGTCATTTTGCATGGATGTATCATTTCAGTAAGAAGGGAGATCTGAGCATGGCTGTATCATTTCAGTAAGAAGGGAGATCTGAACATGGCTGTATCATTTCAGTAAGAAGGGAGATCTGAGCATGGCTGTATCATTTCAGTAAGAAGGGAGATCTGAGCATGGCTGTGTCATTTCAGTAAGAAGGGAGATCTGAGCATGGCTGTATCATTTCCGTAAGAAGGGAGATCTGAGCATGGATGTATCATTTCAGTAAGAAGGGAGATCTGAGCATGGCTGTATCATTTCAGTAAGAAGGGAGATCTGAGCATGGCTGTATCATTTCAGTAAGAAGGGAGATCTGAGCATGGCTGTATCATTTCAGTAAGAAGGAAGATCTGAGTCCATAAAATTAGCTTAACACCGCCACTTTTTTATTGAAGTATGTGTGCCAAGCCAGGAAAGTGAACGGTCGTGTATTTTTCTGGTAGAGGTATCGAATTTGCCTCTTTCTACAATTTTGATATATGATTTTGGAGCTGAACCGAGAGTATGATATTTTTTTTTGCTTTTATTCACAATAACATATCAGGAAATCTTGGTTAATCTCTGGCCAGACTATTTATCTTAATGCTAAATAATGCAACACAAAGGAAATACCTTGTTCGAAGCGGTAAGAAAAGTTTGTGTTTTCTTTTAATTAAAATTTTCTGTCTTTTAAAAAATAGTAATAAAATTGGACAGTCTACTTTTCAGCCAAACATAAAAAAAGATCTTGAAAATTCTCATACATGTATTTACAGGGATAACTTTTATTTATTATTTTTTTACCAAAGGATTTTGTAAAATGTTACGTAAAGCAAAACAGGGTCTATAGTACTCTTATCTTGTTTTAATACACACTGTGTAGTATAGGAACATTACCGCCCATAAATTTATCCGTCTGCCACCTGTTCAATACTCATAACACACATGACTGCTCAATATCTATACTCCTAACACACATGATTGCTCAATATATATACTACTAACACACATGATTGCTCAATATCTATACTACTAACACATATTCATGACTGCTCAATATATATACTCCTATCACACATAACTGTCCAATACTCATAACACACATGGCTGCTCAATATCTATACTCCTAACACACATGATTGCTCAATATCTATACTACTAACACATATACATGACTGCTCAATATATATACTGCTAACACACATAACTGCTCAATACTCCTATTACACATGACTGCTCAATATATATACTCCTAACACACATAACTGCTCAATACTCCTAACACACATGATTGCTCAATATCTATACTCCTAACACACATGACTGTTCAATAGTCCTAACACGCATGACTGCTCAACCTATCACGCATGACTGCTCAATATATATACTCCTAACACACATGATTGCTCAATATATATACTCCTAACACACATGACTGTTCAATAGTCCTAACACGCATGACTGCTCAATATCTATACTCTAACACACATGACTACTCAATATATATACTCCTAACACACATGACTACTCAATGTCAATACTCCTAACACACATGACTGCTCAATATATATACTCCTAGCACACATATACATGACTGCTCAATATCTATACCCCTAACACACATATACATGACTGCTCAATATCTATACTCCTAACACACACATACATGGCTGCTCAATATATATATATTCCTAACACACATGACTGCTCAATATCTATACTCCTAACACATATGCATGACTGCTCAATATATATACTCCTAATACACATAGCTGCGCAATACTCCTAACACACATGACTGCTCAATGTCTATACTCCTAACACACATGACTGCTTAATATATATACTCCTAACACACATGACTGCTCAATATCTATTATCCTAACACACATGATTGCTCAATATCTATACTCCTAACACACATGACTGCTCAATATCTATACTCCTAACACACATGACTGCTCAATATCTATACTCTTAACACACATGACTGCTCAATATCTATACTCCTAACACACAAATACATGACTGCTCAATATATATACTCCTCACATACATGACTGCTTAATATCTATACTCCTAACACATATACATCACTGCTCAATATATATACTCCTAACACACATGACTGCTCAATATCTATACTCCTAACACACATGACTGCTCAATATCTATATTCCTAACACACATGACTGTTCAATACTCCTAACACACATGACTACTCAATATCTATACTCCTAACACACATGATTGCTCAATATATATACTCCTAACACACATGACTGCTCAATATATATACTCCTAACACACATGACTGCTCAATATATATACTCCTAACACACATGACTGCTCAATATCTATACTCTTAACACACATGACTGCTCAATATCTATACTCCTAACACAAAATACATGACTGCTCAATATCTATACTCCTAACACACATATACATGACTGCTCAATATATATACTCCTAACATACATGACTGCTTAATATCAATACTCCTAACACATATACATCACTGCTCAATATATATACTCCTAACACACATGACTGCTCAATATCTATACTCCTAACACACATGACTGCTCAATATCTATACTCCTAACACACATGACTGTTCAATACTCCTAACACACATGACTACTCAATATCTATACTCCTAACACACATGATTGCTCAATATATATACTCCTAACACACATGACTGCTCAATATATATACTCCTAACACACATGACTGCTCAATATGTATTCTCCTAACACACATGACTGCTCAATATCTATACTCCTAACAAACATGACTGCTCAATATCTATACTCCTAACAAACATGACTGTTCAATAGTCCTAACACGCATGACTGCTCAATATCTATACTCCTAACACACATGACTACTCAATATATATACTCCTAGCACACATGACTGCTCAATGTCTATACTCCTAACACACATCACTGCTCAATATATATACTCCCAGCACACATATACATGACTGCTCAATATCTATACTCCTAACACACATATACATGACTGCTCAATATCTATACTCCTAACACACATGACTGCTCAATATCTATACTCCTAACACACATGACTGCTCAATATATATATTCCTAACTCATATACATGACTGCTCAATATATATACTCCTAACACACATAACTGCTCAATACTCCTAACACACATGACTGCTCAATGTCTATACTCCTAACACACATGACTGCTCAATATCTATACTCCTAACACACATAACTGCTCAATACTCCTAACACACATGACTGCTCAATGTCTATACTCCTAACACACATGACTGCTCAATTGCTATACTCCTAACACACATGACTGCTCAATATCTATTCTCCTAACACACATGATTCCTCAATATATATACTCCTAACACACATGACTGCTCAATATCTATACTCCTAACACATATATACATGACTGCTCAATATCTATACTCCTAACACACATATACATGACTGCTCAATATATATATCTCTAACACATATGACTGCTCAATATCTATATTCCTAACACATATACATGACTGCTCAATATCTATACTACTAACACACATGACTGCTCAATTCTCCTAACACACATGACTGCTCAATATCTATACTCCTAACACACATGACTGCTCTATATCTATACTCCTAACATACACATGACTGCTCAATATCTATATTCCTAACACACATGACTCCTCAATATCTATACTCCTAACACACATGACTGTTCAATATATATACTCCTAACACACATGAATGCTCAATATATATACTCTTAACACACACATGACTACTGAATATCTATACTCCTAACACATGACTGCTCAATATATATATACTCCTATCACACATGACTGCTCAATATCTATATTCCTAACACATATGACTGCTCAATATCTATACTCCTAACACACATGATTGCTCAATACTCCTAACACACAAGACTGTTCGGTATCTATACTCCTAACACACATGACAGCTCAATATCTATACTCCTAACACACATGACTGTTCAATATCTATACTCCTAACACACATGCCTGCTCAATATATATACTGCTAACACACATAGCTGCTCAATTCTCCTAACACACATGACTGCTCAATGTCTATACTCATAACACACATGACTGCTCAATATCTATACTCCTAACACACATAACTGCTCAATACTCCTAACACACATGACTGCTCAATGTCTATACTCCTAACACACATGACTGCTCAATATCTATACTCCTAACACACATGACTGCTCAATATCTATTCTCCTAACTCACATGATTGCTCAATATATATACTCCTAACACACATGACTGCTCAATATCTATACTCCTAACACATATATACATGACTGCTCAATATCTATACTCCTAACACACATATACATGACTGCTCAATATATATACTTCTAACACATATGACTGCTCAATATCTATACTCCTAACACATATACATGACTGCTCAATATCTATACTACTAACACACGTGACTGCTCAATTCTCCTAACACACATGACTGCTCAATATCTATACTCCTAACACACATGACTGCTCTATATCTATACTCCTAACATACACATGACTGCTCAATATCTATATTCCTAACACACATGACTCCTCAATATCTATACTCCTAACACACATGACTGTTCAATATATATACTCCTAACACACATGAATGCTCAATATATATACTCCTAACACACACATGACTACTGAATATCTATACTCCTAACACATGACTGCTCAATATATATATACTCCTATCACACATGACTGCTCAATATCTATACTCCTAACACATATGACTGCTCAATATCTATACTCCTAACACACATGATTGCTCAATACTCCTAACACACAAGACTGTTCGGTATCTATACTCCTAACACACATGACAGCTCAATATATATACTCCTAACACACATGACTGTTCAATATCTATACTCCTAACACACATGCCTGCTCAATATATATACTGCTAACACACATGACTACTCAATATCTATACTCCTAACAAACATTACTGCTCAATATATATACTCCTAACACACATGACTGCTCAATATATATACTTCTAACACACATGACTGCTCAATATATATACTCGTAACACACATGACTGCTCAATATCTATACTCGTAACACATATAAATGACTGCTCAATATATATACTCCTAACACACATGACTGTTTAATATCTATACTCCTAACACACATAACTGATCAATACTCCTAGCACACATGACTGCTCAATATCTATACTCCAATCATACATGACTGCTCTATATCTATACTCCTAACACACACATGACTGCTCAATATCTATATTCCTAACATACATGACTGCTCAATATCTATAATCCTAACACACATGACTGCTCAATACTCCTAACACACATGACTGCTCAATATCTATACTCATAACATACATGACTGCTCAATATATATATTCCTAATACTCATGACTGCTCAATATATATACTCCTAACACACATGACTGCTCAATATATATACTTCTAACACTTGACTGCTCAATATCTATACTCCTAACACACATTTAGATGACTACTCAATATATATACTCCTAACACACATGACTGCTCAATATATATACCCCTAACACACATGACTGCTCAATATCTATACTCCTAACACACATGACAGCTCAATATATATACTCCTAACACACATGACTGTTCAATATCTATACTCCTAACACACATGCCTGCTCAATATATATACTGCTAACACACATGACTACTCAATATCTATACTCCTAACAAACATTACTGCTCAATATATATACTCCTAACACACATGACTGCTCAATATATATACTTCTAACACACATGACTGCTCAATATATATACTCGTAACACACATGACTGCTCAATATCTATACTCGTAACACATATAAATGACTGCTCAATATATATACTCCTAACACACATGACTGTTTAATATCTATACTCCTAACACACATAACTGATCAATACTCCTAGCACACATGACTTCTCAATATCTATACTCCCATCATACATGACTGCTCTATATCTATACTCCTAACACACACATGACTGCTCAATATCTATATTCCTAACATACATGACTGCTCAATATCTATAATCCTAACACACATGACTGCTCAATACTCCTAACACACATGACTGCTCAATATCTATACTCCTAACATACATGACTGCTCAATATATATATTCCTAATACTCATGACTGCTCAATATATATACTCCTAACACACATGACTGCTCAATATCTATACTCCTAAAACACATGACTGCTCAATATATATACTTCTAACACTTGACTGCTCAATATCTATACTCCTAACACACATTTAGATGACTACTCAATATATATACTCCTAACACACATGACTGCTCAATATATATACCCCTAACACACATGACTGCTCAATATCTATACTCCAAACACACATGACTGCTCAATATATATACTCCTAACACCTATACATGACTGCTCAATATCTATACTCCTAACACATATGACTGCTCAATACTCATAACACACATGACTGCTCAATATCTATACTCCTAACACATATGACTGCTCAATATCTATACTCCTAACACACATGACTGTTCAATATCTATAATCCTAACACACATAACTGTTCAATACTCCTAACACACATGACTGTTCAATACTCCTAACGCACATGACTGCTCAATGTCTATACTGCAAACACACATGACTGCTCAATATCTATACTGCAAACACACATGACTACTCAATATCTATACTCCTAACACATGACTGCTCAATATATATATACTCCTATCACACATGACTGCTCAATATCTATACTCCTAACACATATGACTGCTCAATATCTATACTCCTAACACACATGATTGCTCAATACTCCTAACACACAAGACTGTTCGGTATCTATACTCCTAACACACATGACAGCTCAATATATATACTCCTAACACACATGACTGTTCAATATCTATACTCCTAACACACATGCCTGCTCAATATATATACTGCTAACACACATGACTACTCAATATCTATACTCCTAACAAACATTACTGCTCAATATATATACTCCTAACACACATGACTGCTCAATATATATACTCCTAACACACATGACTGCTCAATATATATACTCGTAACACACATGACTGCTCAATATCTATACTCGTAACACATATACATGACTGCTCAATATCTATACTCCTAACACACATGACTGTTCAATATCTATACTCCTAACACACATAACTGATCAATACTCCTAGTACACATGACTGCTCAATATCTATACTCCCAACATACATGACTGCTCTATATCTATACTCCTAACACACACATGACTGCTCAATATCTATATTCCTAACATACATGACTGCTCAATATCTATAATCCTAACGCACATGACTGCTCAATACACCTAACACACATGACTGCTCAATATCTATACTCCTAACATACATGACTGCTCAATATATATATTCCTAATACTCATGACTGCTCAATATATATACTCCTAACACACATGACTGCTCAATATCTATACTCCTAAAACACATGACTGCTCAATATATATACTTCTAACACTTGACTGCTCAATATCTATACTCCTAACACACATTTAGATGACTACTCAATATATATACTCCTAACACACATGACTGCGCAATATATATACTCCTAACACACACATGACTGCTAAATATCTATACTCCTAACACACATGACTGCTCAATACTCCTAACACACATGACAGCTCAATACACTCAACACACATGACTGTTCAATACTCCTAGCACACATGACAGCTCAATATCTATACTCCAAACACACATGACTGCTCAATATCTATACTCCTAACACATATGACTGCTCAATACTCCTCACACACATGACTGCTCAATATCTATACTCCTAACACACATGACTGCTCAATATCTATTCCCCTAACACACATGACTGCTCAATATCTATACTCCAAACACACATGACTGCTCAATATATATACTCCAAACACCTATACATGACTGCTCAATATCTATACTCCTAACACATATGACTGCTCAATACTCATAACACACATGACTGCTCAATATCTATACTCCTAACACATATGACTGCCCAAAATCTATACTCCTAACACACATGACTGTTCAATATCTATATTCCTAACACACATAACTGTTCAATACTCCTAACACACATGACTGTTCAATACTCCTAACGCACATGACTGCTCAATATCTATACTGCAAACACACATGACTGCTCAATATCTATACTGCAAACACACATGACTGCTCAATATCTATACGCCTAACACACATGACTGCTCAATATATATACTCCTAAAACACATGACTGCTCAATATATGTACTCCTAACACACATGACTGTTCAATATCAATAGTCCTAACACATATACATGACTGCTCAATATCTATACTCCTAACATACATGACTGCTCAATATATATATTCCTAATACTCATGACTGCTCAATATATATACTCCTAACACACATGACTGCTCAATATCTATACTCCTAAAACACATGACTGCTCAATATATATACTTCTAACACTTGACTGCTCAATATCTATACTCCTAACACACATTTAGATGACTACTCAATATATATACTCCTAACACACATGACTGCTCAATATATATACCCCTAACACACATGACTGCTCAATATCTATACTCCAAACACACATGACTGCTCAATATATATACTCCTAACACCTATACATGACTGCTCAATATCTATACTCCTAACACATATGACTGCTCAATACTCATAACACACATGACTGCTCAATATCTATACTCCTAACACATATGACTGCTAAATATCTATACTCCTAACACACATGACTGTTCAATATCTATAATCCTAACACACATAACTGTTCAATACTCCTAACGCACATGACTGCTCAATATCTATACTGCAAACACACATGACTGCTCAATATCTATACTGCAAACACACATGACTACTCAATATCTATACTCCTAACACATGACTGCTCAATATATATATACTCCTATCACACATGACTGCTCAATATCTATACTCCTAACACATATGACTGCTCAATATCTATACCCCTAACACACATGATTGCTCAATACTCCTAACACACAAGACTGTTCGGTATTTATACTCCTAACACACATGACAGCTCAATATATATACTCCTAACACACATGACTGTTCAATATCTATACTCCTAACACACATGCCTGCTCAATATATATACTGCTAACACACATGACTACTCAATATATATACTCCTAACAAACATTACTGCTCAATATATATACTCCTAATACACATGACTGCTCAATATATATACTCCTAACACACATGACTGCTCAATATATATACTCGTAACACACATGACTGCTCAATATCTATACTCGTAACACATATACATGACTGCTCAATATCTATACTCCTAACACACATGACTGTTCAATATCTATACTCCTAACACACATAACTGTTCAATACTCCTAGCACACATGACTGCTCAATATCTATACTCCCAACATACATGACTGCTCTATATCTATACTCCTAACACACACATGACTGCTCAATATCTATATTCCTAACATACATGACTGCTCAATATCTATAATCCTAACACACATGACTGCTCAATACTCCTAACACACATGACTGCTCAATATCTATACTCCTAACATACATGACTGCTCAATATATATATTCCTAATACTCATGACTGCTCAATATATATACTCCTAACACACATGACTGCTCAATATCTATACTCCTAAAACACATGACTGCTCAATATATATACTTCTAACACTTGACTGCTCAATATCTATACTCCTAACACACATTTAGATGACTACTCAATATATATACTCCTAACACACATGACTGCTCAATATATATACCCCTAACACACATGACTGCTCAATATCTATACTCCAAACACACATGACTGCTCAATATATATACTCCTAACACCTATACATGACTGCTCAATATCTATACTCCTAACACATATGACTGCTCAATACTCATAACACACATGACTGCTCAATATCTATACTCCTAACACATATGACTGCTCAATATCTATACTCCTAACACACATGACTGTTCAATATCTATAATCCTAACACACATAACTGTTCAATACTCCTAACACACATGACTGTTCAATACTCCTAACGCACATGACTGCTCAATGTCTATACTGCAAACACACATGACTGCTCAATATCTATACTGCAAACACACATGACTACTCAATATCTATACTCCTAACACATGACTGCTCAATATATATATACTCCTATCACACATGACTGCTCAATATCTATACTCCTAACACATATGACTGCTCAATATCAATACTCCTAACACACATGATTGCTCAATACTCCTAACACACAAGACTGTTCGGTATCTATACTCCTAACACACATGACAGCTCAATATATATACTCCTAACACACATGACTGTTCAATATCTATACTCCTAACACACATGCCTGCTCAATATATATACTGCTAACACACATGACTACTCAATATCTATACTCCTAACAAACATTACTGCTCAATATATATACTCCTAACACACATGACTGCTCAATATATATACTCCTAACACACATGACTGCTCAATATATATACTCGTAACACACATGACTGCTCAATATCTATACTCGTAACACATATACATGACTGCTCAATATCTATACTCCTAACACACATGACTGTTCAATATCTATACTCCTAACACACATAACTGATCAATACTCCTAGTACACATGACTGCTCAATATCTATACTCCCAACATACATGACTGCTCTATATCTATACTCCTAACACACACATGACTGCTCAATATCTATATTCCTAACATACATGACTGCTCAATATCTATAATCCTAACGCACATGACTGCTCAATACACCTAACACACATGACTGCTCAATATCTATACTCCTAACATACATGACTGCTCAATATATATATTCCTAATACTCATGACTGCTCAATATATATACTCCTAACACACATGACTGCTCAATATCTATACTCCTAAAACACATGACTGCTCAATATATATACTTCTAACACTTGACTGCTCAATATCTATACTCCTAACACACATTTAGATGACTACTCAATATATATACTCCTAACACACATGACTGCGCAATATATATACTCCTAACACACACATGACTGCTAAATATCTATACTCCTAACACACATGACTGCTCAATACTCCTAACACACATGACAGCTCAATACACTCAACACACATGACTGTTCAATACTCCTAGCACACATGACAGCTCAATATCTATACTCCAAACACACATGACTGCTCAATATCTATACTCCTAACACATATGACTGCTCAATACTCCTCACACACATGACTGCTCAATATCTATACTCCTAACACACATGACTGCTCAATATCTATTCCCCTAACACACATGACTGCTCAATATCTATACTCCAAACACACATGACTGCTCAATATATATACTCCAAACACCTATACATGACTGCTCAATATCTATACTCCTAACACATATGACTGCTCAATACTCATAACACACATGACTGCTCAATATCTATACTCCTAACACATATGACTGCCCAAAATCTATACTCCTAACACACATGACTGTTCAATATCTATATTCCTAACACACATAACTGTTCAATACTCCTAACACACATGACTGTTCAATACTCCTAACGCACATGACTGCTCAATATCTATACTGCAAACACACATGACTGCTCAATATCTATACTGCAAACACACATGACTGCTCAATATCTATACGCCTAACACACATGACTGCTCAATATATATACTCCTAAAACACATGACTGCTCAATATATGTACTCCTAACACACATGACTGTTCAATATCAATAGTCCTAACACATATACATGACTGCTCAATATCTATACTCCTAACATACATGACTGCTCAATATATATATTCCTAATACTCATGACTGCTCAATATATATACTCCTAACACACATGACTGCTCAATATCTATACTCCTAAAACACATGACTGCTCAATATATATACTTCTAACACTTGACTGCTCAATATCTATACTCCTAACACACATTTAGATGACTACTCAATATATATACTCCTAACACACATGACTGCTCAATATATATACCCCTAACACACATGACTGCTCAATATCTATACTCCAAACACACATGACTGCTCAATATATATACTCCTAACACCTATACATGACTGCTCAATATCTATACTCCTAACACATATGACTGCTCAATACTCATAACACACATGACTGCTCAATATCTATACTCCTAACACATATGACTGCTAAATATCTATACTCCTAACACACATGACTGTTCAATATCTATAATCCTAACACACATAACTGTTCAATACTCCTAACACACATGACTGTTCAATACTCCTAACGCACATGACTGCTCAATATCTATACTGCAAACACACATGACTGCTCAATATCTATACTGCAAACACACATGACTACTCAATATCTATACTCCTAACACATGACTGCTCAATATATATATACTCCTATCACACATGACTGCTCAATATCTATACTCCTAACACATATGACTGCTCAATATCTATACCCCTAACACACATGATTGCTCAATACTCCTAACACACAAGACTGTTCGGTATTTATACTCCTAACACACATGACAGCTCAATATATATACTCCTAACACACATGACTGTTCAATATCTATACTCCTAACACACATGCCTGCTCAATATATATACTGCTAACACACATGACTACTCAATATATATACTCCTAACAAACATTACTGCTCAATATATATACTCCTAATACACATGACTGCTCAATATATATACTCCTAACACACATGACTGCTCAATATATATACTCGTAACACACATGACTGCTCAATATCTATACTCGTAACACATATACATGACTGCTCAATATCTATACTCCTAACACACATGACTGTTCAATATCTATACTCCTAACACACATAACTGTTCAATACTCCTAGCACACATGACTGCTCAATATCTATACTCCCAACATACATGACTGCTCTATATCTATACTCCTAACACACACATGACTGCTCAATATCTATATTCCTAACATACATGACTGCTCAATATCTATAATCCTAACGCACATGACTGCTCAATACTCCTAACACACATGACTGCTCAATATCTATACTCCTAACATACATGACTGCTCAATATATATATTCCTAATACTCATGACTGCTCAATATATATACTCCTAACACACATGACTGCTCAATATCTATACTCCTAAAACACATGACTGCTCAATATATATACTTCTAACACTTGACTGCTCAATATCTATACTCCTAACACACATTTAGATGACTACTCAATATATATACTCCTAACACACATGACTGCGCAATATTTATACTCCTAACACACACATGACTGCTAAATATCTATACTCCTAACACACATGACTGCTCAATACTCCTAACACACATGACAGCTCAATACACTCAACACACATGACTGTTCAATACTCCTAGCACACATGACAGCTCAATATCTATACTCCAAACACACATGACTGCTCAATATCTATACTCCTAACACATATGACTGCTCAATACTCCTCACACACATGACTGCTCAATATCTATACTCCTAACACACATGACTGCTCAATATCTATACCCTAACACACATGACTGCTCAATATCTATACTCCAAACACACATGACTGCTCAATATATATACTCCTAACACCTATACATGACTGCTCAATATCTATACTCCTAACACATATGACTGCTCAATACTCATAACACACATGACTGCTCAATATCTATACTCCTAACACATATGACTGCTCAAAATCTATACTCCTAACACACATGACTGTTCAATATCTATATTCCTAACACACATAACTGTTCAATACTCCTATCACACATGACTGTTCAATACTCCTAACGCACATGACTGCTCAATATCTATACTGCAAACACACATGACTGCTCAATATCTATACTGCAAACACACATGACTGCTCAATATCTATACGCCTAACACACATGACTGCTCAATATATATACTCCTAAAACACATGACTGCTCAATATATGTACTCCTAACACACATGACTGTTCAATATCTATAGTCCTAACACATATACATGACTGCTCAATATCTATACTCCTAACACACATGACTGCTCAATATCTATACTCCTAACATACATGACTGCTCAATATTTATATTCCTAATACTCATGACTGCTCAATATATATACTCCTAACACACATGACTGCTCAATATCTATACTCCTAAAACACATGACTGCTCAATATATATACTTCTAACACTTGACTGCTCAATATCTATACTCCTAACACACATTTAGATGACTACTCAATATATATACTCCTAACACACATGACTGCGCAATATATATACTCCTAACACACACATGACTGCTAAATATCTATACTCCTAACACACATGACTGCTCAATACTCCTAACACACATGACAGCTCAATACACTCAACACACATGACTGTTCAATACTCCTAGCACACATGACAGCTCAATATCTATACTCCAAACACACATGACTGCTCAATATCTATACTCCTAACACATATGACTGCTCAATACTCCTCACACACATGACTGCTCAATATATATACTCCTAACACACATGACTGCTCAATATCTATACCCCTAACACACATGACTGCTCAATATCTATACTCCAAACACACATGACTGCTCAATATATATACTCCTAACACCTATACATGACTGCTCAATATCTATACCCCTAACACATATGACTGCTCAATACTCATAACACACATGACTGCTCAATATCTATACTCCTAACACATATGACTGCTCAAAATCTATACTCCTAACACACATGACTGTTCAATATCTATATTCCTAACACACATAACTGTTCAATACTCCTAACACACATGACTGTTCAATACTCCTAACGCACATGACTGCTCAATATCTATACTGCAAACACACATGACTGCTCAATATCTATACTGCAAACACACATGACTGCTCAATATCTATACGCCTAACACACATGACTGCTCAATATATATACTCCTAAAACACATGACTGCTCAATATATGTACTCCTAACACACATGACTGTTCAATATCTATAGTCCTAACACATATACATGACTGCTCAATATCTATACTCCTAACACACATGACTGCTCAATATCTATACTCCTAACATACATGACTGCTCAATATTTATATTCCTAATACTCATGACTGCTCAATATATATACTCCTAACACACATGACTGCTCAATATCTATACTCCTAAAACACATGACTGCTCAATATATATACTTCTAACACTTGACTGCTCAATATCTATACTCCTAACACACATTTAGATGACTACTCAATATATATACTCCTAACACACATGACTGCGCAATATATATACTCCTAACACACACATGACTGCTAAATATCTATACTCCTAACACACATGACTGCTCAATACTCCTAACACACATGACAGCTCAATACACTCAACACACATGACTGTTCAATACTCCTAGCACACATGACAGCTCAATATCTATACTCCAAACACACATGACTGCTCAATATCTATACTCCTAACACATATGACTGCTCAATACTCCTCACACACATGACTGCTCAATATATATACTCCTAACACACATGACTGCTCAATATCTATACCCCTAACACACATGACTGCTCAATATCTATACTCCAAACACACATGACTGCTCAATATATATACTCCTAACACCTATACATGACTGCTCAATATCTATACCCCTAACACATATGACTGCTCAATACTCATAACACACATGACTGCTCAATATCTATACTCCTAACACATATGACTGCTCAAAATCTATACTCCTAACACACATGACTGTTCAATATCTATATTCCTAACACACATAACTGTTCAATACTCCTAACACACATGACTGTTCAATACTCCTAACGCACATGACTGCTCAATATCTATACTGCAAACACACATGACTGCTCAATATCTATACTGCAAACACACATGACTGCTCAATATCTATACGCCTAACACACATGACTGCTCAATATATATACTCCTAAAACACATGACTGCTCAATATATGTACTCCTAACACACATGACTGTTCAATATCTATAGTCCTAACACATATACATGACTGCTCAATATATATACTCCTAACACACATGACTGCTCAATATATGTACTCCTAGCGCACATGACTGCTCAATATCTATACTCCTAACACACATGACTGTTCAATACTCCTAACACGCATGACTGCTCAATATCTATACTCCTAACACACATGACTGCTCAATATATGTACTCCTAACGCACATGACTGCTCAATATCTATACTCCTAACACACATGACTGTTCAATATCTATACTCCTAACACACATGACTGCTCAATATATATACTCCTAATACACATGACTGCTCAATATCTATACTCCTAACACACATGACTGCTCAATATATATACTCATAACACACATGACTGCTCAATATATATACTCCTAACACACATGACTGCTCAATATATATACTCCTAACACACATGACTGCTCAATACATATACTCCTAACACACATGACTGCTCAATATATATACTCATAGCACACATGACTGCTCAATATATATACTCCTAACACACATGACTGCTCAATATATATACTCCTAACACATATGACTGCTCAATATATATACTCCTAACACACATGACTGCTCAATATCTATACTCCAAACACACATGACTGCTCAATATCTATACTCCTAGCACACATGACTGCTCAATACTCCTACACACATATACATGACTGCTCAATATATATACTCATAACACACATATACATGACTGCTCAATATCTATATACTCATAACACACATATACATGACTGCTCAATATCTATATACTCCTATCACACATATGCATGACTGCTTATTATCTATACTCCTAACACACACATATATATATATATGGTGTGGGCTCAAATCCCGTCGAGGGAAGAACAAATATTTGACAGCTCTAAAATCGAATTCTAACACTGTTTGGTTTAATTTTCAGACGTATATAATATTTAGTATTAACCTAGTATCCTTAGTATTTTTGAGATCCAGTGGAACAGATATATTAACCTAGTATCCTTAGTAACTTTGAGATCCAGTGGGACAGATATATTATATGGTTGTCACTTGCTTCTAAACGTTTGTAGAATATACTTTATTTCCTGTGACTGTATAATGAATTCTTCATTATCCTATCCAATATATTAAAAAATTGCATCTACACACGCTTATACACATGTCTTACGCCTATCCCTAGATTTGCCTTACGAGAAAAGGTAACACTACGATTATTGAAGCTCCTTTTATAGGGAGTGGATGTGATCGAGTGGTCTAGGGCGCTGGGCGTAAGGCTAAGCGAATGGAGCTGCAGTGTATCAATGGTGTGGGTTCAAATCCCGTCGAGGGAAGAACAAAATTTGACAGCTCAAAAATCTAATTCTAACACTGTTTGGTTTAATTTTCAGACGTATTGGTTTAATTTTCTTATATATATATACGTCTGAAAATTACACCAAACAGTATTAGAATTAGATTTTAGAGCTGTCAAATTAATTATCGCCACGATATAACTGAAATATTGTTGAAACTGGCGTTAAACACCATAACCCCCATATATATGACTGCTCAATACTCCTAACACACATAACATGACTGCTCAATACTCTTAACTCCCATATACATGACTACTCAATATCTATACTCCTAACACACATAACATGACTGCTCAATACTCCTAACACACATAACATGACTGCTCAATATCTATACTCTTAACACACATATACATGACTACTCAATATCTATACTCCTAACACACATAACATGACTGCTCAATACTCCTAACACACATAACATGACTGCTCAATATCTATACTCTTAACACACATATACATGACTGCTCAATACTCCTAACACACATAACATGACTGCTCAATACTCTTAACCCCCATATACATGACTACTCAATATCTATACTCCTAACACACATAACATGACTGCTCAATACTCCTAACACACATAACATGACTGCTCAATATCTATACTCTTAACACACATATACATGACTGCTCAATACTCCTAACACACATAACATGACTGCTCAATATCTATACTCTTAACACATATATACATGACTACTCAATATCTATATACTCCTAACACACATGTACATGACTGCTCAATACTCCTAACACACATATACATGACTGCTCAATACTCCTAACACACATAACATGACTGCTCAATATCTATACTCTTAACACATATATACATGACTACTCAATATCTATATACTCCTAACACACATGTACATGACTGCTCAATACTCCTAACACACATATACATGACTGCTCAATACTCCTAACACACATAACATGACTGCTCAATATCTATACTCTTAACACACATATACATGACTACTCAATATCTATATACTCCTAACACACATGTACATGACTGCTCAATACTCCTAACACACATATACATGACTGCTCAATACTCCTAACACACATAACATGACTGCTCAATATCTATACTCTTAACACACATATACATGACTACTCAATATCTATATACTCCTAACACACATGTACATGACTGCTCAATACTCCTAACACACATATACATGACTGTTCAATATCTATATACTCCTAACACACATATACATGACTGTTCAATATCTATATACTCCTAACACACATATACATGACTTCTCAATATATATACTCCTAGCACACATATACATGACTGCTCAATACTCCTAACACACATATACATGACTGTTCAATACTCCTAACACACATATACATGACTGCTCAATATCCTGGCGTGGTACAGGCACTTTAAAGTGCTGAGGTTAAACTAGCTTTATGAACCCTGTTAGTGAAATGACTTTGACATGCAAGTGTTTTGAGTAAAGATGAAATATTGCACATTTCACGTTAATCAACAATCTATCAATCATTCCATGATTTTTATAGAGCTATAACTTTCTATGACATTACAATATGACACAGTATTTGTCGACATAGAAAGCACACGTTGTCTAATGAAAGGTATTGCCTGATTATGTAAGATATATTAATTTTTCTGAGAATATTCCCAATGTTATCTTAAATTTAGCTTTGTTGTTTTTGGAAAATTATGCCCCCTAACGACCCATTAATTAACGTGCATAGTCATAATGAAGTAACAACTAGTTAAATTAAACCGGTGACAAATGATCAGCGACAGCTATAAACAGAACTGGATAGTTGATTATTCTAACATCTGACATGTGGGGCAGTTCAAGATAAAACAAATTCTAGATCAGAATATACAAGAGTATTTTTCTGTGATATTATTATACATGGCGTAAGCCAGTAAATAGAGACAGCCTACCAACGTGCTAACAGCTGCAGTCGATTGGATATCTATGTAGCCAATGGCCTTTTTAAGAACATGTTGTTTTGTACACGTTTGATTTTATCTGTTTACATATACGTGTAATGATATATGATACTCTGTAGATATATATGTCAGATTGTAATTATTAGTACTTATCAAGTTACCATGGTAATTAACCATCCTCGTAAATAAATGTTCTGTTAATAATGTATCAATAAAACAAACCAACAACAAGCCTATGTTTCTGACTAGTCTAGATATAACTTACTTACTTATCCTCTTCATCCCCTATAAGGCATCTAGTATAGATATAATGAGTTTTATTTCGGGGGAATGGTCTCCACTACGTTTTCGACAATCATCATGTTGTACTTGTATGGCAGAAGAAGTTAAGATTTTCCAAAATGTCACCAATAAGTTTTGTTTCAGCCGCTACACATGTAATTCGTTATTATTAAAATAGTACAGTGATATCTTGACGTAAATAACTAACTGTAATTTAATTTATCAGGCTGATCCGTGAACAATAATACGTTGACAGTATATTTTTATAGGATTATGAATCTCAATATATTTAATTAAAATCTTTAAAAGTATAAATATTATGTATTGATAGAGAAGATTTGTTCGGTTAACCATAAAAACATGTTAATGGTACAACTATAATACAGATAGGACTAAGTGAAACGTTATCATGAAATATACATGTCCAGGATACTTCGGAGGTTAATATTTTGTCTTACCTAATTTATCATGTGTATGTGAAAAAAGTCATTTTTCAACTTTGATCTGACAAGGACGGTAGAGTTTGAATGTTTGTTTGTTTAGCATCATATGAGCAGATGTATCTTAGTATATTCATGACCGAGACAACTTTACATTCAATAGATTAAAATAGGTAAAGTGGGCGTGGCTAATGATGATTTGATTGCCACATGTACAAAAGGTAAGATAGTGGGTAATATTTGATTATGATAAGATTATAACGTGCCACCCACAACCACTCATAACAAACGGTTGCTGCAGATTTAATTTGTCTTTTACTGACAAGGACTTGGTAGTTTTTTAATACGATACACTCCCGTCTGTAGATCGTGTAGTGTATTTGGTTAGCCCGACACAAATGATCACCACAAAGATTGACAAATAGTCTTACAAGTTATCTTAGACGTATAAACAGGTGACAAGTTATCTTAAACGTATAAATAGGTGACAAGTTATCTTAAACGTATAAATAGGTGACAAGTTATCTTAAACGTATAAATAGGTGACAAGTTATCTTAAACGTATAAATAGGTGACAAGTTATCTTAAACGTATAAATAGGTGACAAGTTATCTTAAACGTATAAATAGGTGACAAGTTATCTTAAACGTATAAATAGGTGACAAGTTATCTTAAACGTATAAATAGGTGACAAGTTATCATAAACGTATAAATAGGTGACAAGTTATCTTAAACGTATAAATAGGTGACAAGTTATCTTAAACGTATAAATAGGTGACAAGTTATCTTCAACGTATAAATATGTGACAAGTTATCTTAAACGTATAAATAGGTGACAAGTTATCTTAAGCGTATAATAGGTGACAAGTTATCTAAAACGTATAAATAGGTGACAAGTTATCTTAAACGTATAAATAGGTGACAAGTTATCCTAGAGGTACAAATAGCGTTACAAGTTATCTAAAACGTATAAATAGGTGACAAGTTATCTTAGACGTATAAATAGGTGACAAGTTATCTTAAACGTATGAATAGGTGACAAGTTATCTTAAACGTATAAATAGGTGACAAGTTATCTTCAACGTATAAATAGGTGACAAGTTATCTTAAACGTATAAATAGGTGACAAGTTATCTTAAACATATAAATAGGTGACAAGTTATCTAAAACGTATAAATAGGTGACAAGTTATCTTCAACGTATAAATAGGTGACAAGTTATCTTAGACGTACAAATAGCGTTACAAGTTATCTAAAACGTATAAATAGGTGAAGTTATCTTAAGCCTATAAATAGATGACAACTTATCTTAGACGTATAAATAGGTGACAAGTTATCTTAAACGTATAAATAGGTGACAAGTTATCTTAAACGTATAAATAGGTGAAAAGTTATCTTAAACATATACATAGGTGACAAGTTATCTTAAACGTATAAATAGGTGACAAGTTATCTTAAACGTATAAATATGTGACAAGTTATCTTAAACGTATAAATAGGTGACAAGTTATCTTAGACGTACAAATAGCGTTACAAGTTATGTAAAACGTATAAATAGGTGACAAGTTATCTTAAACGTATAAATAGGTGACAAGTTATCTAAAACGTATAAATAGGTGACAAGTTATCTTAAGCCTATAAATAGATGACAACTTATCTTAGACGTATAAATAGGTGACAAGTTATCCTAAACGTATAAATAGGTGACAAGTTATCTTAAACGTATAAATAGGTGACAAGTTATCTTAAACGTATAAATAGGTGACAAGTTATCTTAAACGTATAAATAGGTGACAAGTTATCATAAACGTATAAATAGGTGACAAGTTATCTTAAACGTATAAATAGGTGACAAGTTATCTTAAACGTATAAATAGGTGACAAGTTATCTTAAACGTATAAATAGGTGACAAGTTATCTTAAACGTATAAATAGGTGACAAGTTATCTTAAACGTATAAATAGGTGACAAGTTATCTTAAACGTATAAATAGGTGACAAGTTATCTTAAACGTATAAATAGGTGACAAGTTATCTTAAACGTATAAATAGGTGACAAGTTATCTTAAGCGTATAATAGGTGACAAGTTATCTAAAACGTATAAATAGGTGACAAGTTATCTTAAACGTATAAATAGGTGACAAGTTATCTTAGACGTACAAATAGCGTTACAAGTTATCTAAAACGTATAAATAGGTGACAAGTTATCTTAGACGTATAAATAGGTGACCAGTTATCCTAAACGTATGAATAGGTGACAAGTTATCTTAAACGTATAAATAGGTGACAAGTTATCTTCAACGTATAAATAGGTGACAAGTTATCTTAACAGTATAAATAGGTGACAAGTTATCTTAAACGTATAAATAGGTGACAAGTTATCTAAAACGTATAAATAGGTGACAAGTTATCTTAAACGTATAAATAGGTGACAAGTTATCTTAGACGTACAAATAGCGTTACAAGTTATCTAAAACGTATAAATAGGTGACAAGTTATCTTAAACGTATAAATAGGTGACAAGTTATCTTCAACGTATAAATAGGTGACAAGTTATCTTAAACGTATAAATAGGTGACAAGTTATCTAAAACGTATAAATAGGTGACAAGTTATCTTAAACGTATAAATAGGTGACAAGTTATCTTAGACGTACAAATAGCGTTACAAGTTATCTAAAACGTATAAATAGGTGACAAGTTAACTTAAACCTATAAATAGGTGACAACTTATCTTAGACGTATAAATAGGTGACAAGTTATCTTAAACGTATAAATAGGTGACAAGTTATCTTAAACGTATAAATAGGTGAAAAGTTATCTTAAACATAAACATAGGTGACAAGTTATCTTAAACGTATAAATAGGTGACAAGTTATCTTAAACGTATAAATAGGTGACAAATTATCTTAGACGTACAAATAGCGTTACAAGTTATGTAAAACGTATAAATAGGTGACAAGTTATCTTAAACGTATAAATAGGTGACAAGTTATCTTAAACGTACAAATAGCGTTACAATTTATCTAAAACGTATAAAGAGCACTACAAGTTATCTTAAACGTATACATAGGTGACAAGTTATCTTAGACGTATAAATAGGTGACAAGTTATCTTAGACGTATAAATAGGTGACAAGTTATCTTAAACTATAAATAGGTGACAAGTTATCTTAAACGTACAAATAGGTGACAAGTTATCTTAGACGTACAAATAGTGTTACAAGTTATCTTAAACGTATAAATAGGTGACAAGTTATCTTAGACGTACAAATAGCGTTACAAGTTATCTTAAACGTACAAAGAGCGCTACAAGTTATCTTAAGCGTACACAAGGCGCTACAAGTTATCTTAAGCGTGCAAAGAGCGTTACTATTTATCCTAAACGTACACAAAGCGCTACAAGTTATCTTACACGTACAAAGAGCGGTACAAGTTATCTTAAACGTGCAAAGAGCGCTATAAGTTATCTTAGGCGTACAAAGAGCGTTACAAGTTCTCTTAAACGTATAAATAGCGTGACAAGTTATCTTAAACGTACAAAGAGCGCTACAAGTTATCTTACACGTACAAAGAGCGTAACAGGTTATCTTAAAGGTACGCATAGCGCTACAAGTTATCTTAAACGTTCACAAAGGCTTACAAGTTTTCTTAGACGTACACAAAGCGCTACAAGTTATCTTACACGTACACAGAGCGTAACAAGTTATCTTGAACGTACAAATAGTGTTACAAGTTATATTAAGCGTACAAATAGTGCTACAAGTTATCTTAAGCGTAGAAATAGTGTCACAAGTTATCTTAAACGTACAAAGAGCGTTACAGGCTATCTTAAGCGTACAAAAAACGTTACAAGTTATCTAGAACGTACAAAGAGCGCTGCAACTTATTTTAAACGTACACAGAGCGCTACAAGTTATCTTAAGCTTACAAAGAGCGTTACAAGTTATCTTAAGCGTACAAATAGTGTTACAAGTAATCTTAAGCGTATACAGAGCGCTACAAGGTATCGTAAGCGTACAAATAGTGTTGCAAGTTATCTTAAGCATACAAATAGTGTTACAAGTTATCTTAGCCGTACAAATAGTGTTACAAGTTATCTTAAACGTACACAGAGCGCTACAAGTTATTTTAAGTGTACAAAGAGCGCTACAGGTTATCTTAAGCGTAGAAATAGTGCTACAAGTTATCTTAAGCGTACAAATAGTGTTACTAGTTATATTAAGCGAACAAAGAGCGATACAAGTGATCTTAAACGTACACAGAGCGCTACAAGTTATCTTAAGCTTACAAAGAGCGTGACAAGTTATCTTAAGCGTACAAATAGTGCTACAAGTAATCTTAAGCGTATACAGAGCGCTACAAGGTATCGTAAGCGTAGAAATAGTGTTACAAGTTATCTTAGCCGTACAAATAGTGTTGCAAGTTATCTTAAACGTACACAGAGCGATACAAGTTATCTTAATTGTGCAAAGAGCGCTACATGTTATCTTAAGCGTAGAAATAGTGCTACAAATTATCTTAAGCGTACAAATAGTGCTACAAGTTATCTTAAGCGTACAAATAGTATTACTAGTTATATTAAGCGAAAAAAGAGCGATACAAGTGATCTTAGACGTACACAGAGCGCTACAAGTTATCTTAAGCGTACAAAGAGCGTTACAAGTTATCTTAAGCGTACAAATAGTGCTACAAGTTATCTTAAGCGTACAAATAGTGTTACAAGTTATCTAAAGCGTACAAATAGTGCTACAAGTTATCTTAAGCGTGCAAAGAGCGCTACAAGTTGTCTTAAGCGTACAAATAGTGTTACAAGTTATCTTAAGCGTACAAAGAGCGCTACAAGTTATCTTAAACGTACAAAGAGCGCTACAAGTTTTCTTAAGAGTACAAAGAGCGTTACAAGTTATTGTAAACGTACAAAGAGCGCTACAGGTTATTTTAAATGTACAACGTTACAAGCTATATTAAATGTACAAAGATCGTTACATTCACAATTCACTCCTTATGTCCCGTGTTATGTATTTGACAAGTTCGCTCCTCATAAGTGGAGCTTGTCCCTTTCAGATGGGTAACACTCCTCAGGGGAGACACTAAGTCATATTTCTATACCTAGGAGTTACCTTAAATTGGGTGAATATTGAAAAAAACCTGTAATAGAAACGTTGATATTTTGTTTAGCACACGGTTGTAAATTGGAGAGTAGTACCACTTTGGTGGGAGGTTTTTTTAAAACTCGCAATAGATAAAACAACACACCTGTTACTTTGTGCTTGGCACACATGAAATGCGACGAAAAACGTCAATATGTTTATAGTTTAATTCATTATGATTGTCAGGTGTAATTATTTCTAAGCAAGATATATATGTATGTACGGAACCCATTTATTAAACGTCTACACGATTCTAACTACTGATAAACTACACTACACAGTAATATCAGAACTAGTTTGTTGGTGTGGAGGATTCAGTGCAGACACCTTTACCGTAAGCTTTCACGTCTATTTAGTAATAACAAGAGGTTAGAAAAAGATATGATTTAAATGATCCATGTTTATTATTATAAGCTAGTCCAACAATTAGCTTTATGCACTAATATATGACCGCATCTTTTCACTAACAGGGGAGGGTTGGGCCTATACATCTTTTCACTAACAGGGGAGGGTTGGGCCTATACATCTTTTCACTAACAGGGGAGGGTTGGGCCTATACATCTTTTAACTAACAGGGGATGGTTGGGCCAATGCATCTTTTCACTAAGAGGGGAGGGTTGGGCCTATGCATCTTTTCACTAAGAGGGGGAGGGGGTTGGGCCTATACATCTTTTCACAAAGAGGGGAGGGTTGGGCCTATGGGTCTATAAATCTAGTTTAATCCAGTCACTTTTTATTTAAATGCCTGTTTTAAGCCAGGAAAGTAAGACGTTATTTATTTGTGTGTTAGAGAAATCTATTGTGCCCCTTACTACGATTTTGATATTTGATCTATAAATTGGTCCAACAGTGTAGTATTTTGATATTTGATCTTTAAATTGGTCCAACAGTGTAGTATTTTGATATTTGATCTTTAAATTGGTCCAACAGTGTAGTATTTTGATATTTGATCTTTAAATTGGTCCAACAGTGTAGTATTTTGATATTTGATCTTTAAATTGGTCCAACAGTGTAGTATTTTGATATTTGATCTATAAATTGGTCCAACAGTGTAGTATTTTGATATTTGATCTTTAAATTGGTCCAACAGTGTAGTATTTTGATATTTGATCTTTAAATTGGTCCAACAGTGTAGTATTTTGATATTTGATCTATAAATTGGTCCAACAGTGTAGTATTTTGATATTTGATCTTTAAATTGGTCCAACAGTGTAGTATTTTGATATTTGATCTATAAATTGGTCCAACAGTGTAGTATTTTGATATTTGATCTATAAATTGGTCCAACAGTGTAGTATTTTGATATTTGATCTATAAATTGGTCCAACAGTGTAGTATTTTGATATTTGATCTATAAATTGGTCCAACAGTGTAGTATTTTGATATTTGATCTATAAATTGGTCCAACAGTGTAGTATTTTGATATTTGATCTATAAATTGGTCCAAAAGTGTAGTATTTTGATATTTGATCTATAAATTGGTCCAACAGTGTAGTATTTTGATATTTGATCTTTAAATTGGTCCAACAGTGTAGTATTTTGATATTTGATCTATAAATTGGCCCAACAGTGTAGTATTTTGATATTTGATCTTTAAATTGGTCCAACAGTGTAGTATTTTGATATTTGATCTTTAAATTGGTCCAACAGTGTAGTATTTTGATATTTGATCTTTAAATTGGTCCAACAGTGTAGTATTTTGATATTTGATCTTTAAATTGGTCCAACAGTGTAGTATTTTGATATTTGATCTTTAAATTGGTCCAACAGTGTAGTATTTTGATATTTGATCTTTAAATTGGTCCAACAGTGTAGTATTTTGATATTTGATCTATAAATTGGTCCAACAGTGTAGTATTTTGATATTTGATCTTTAAATTGGTCCAACAGTGTAGTATTTTGATATTTGATCTTTAAATTGGTCCAACAGTGTAGTATTTTGATATTTGATCTTTAAATTGGTCCAACAGTGTAGTATTTTGATATTTGATCTTTAAATTGGTCCAACAGTGTAGTATTTTGATATTTGATCTATAAATTGGTCCAACAGTGTAGTATTTTGATATTTGATCTTTAAATTGGTCCAACAGTGTAGTATTTTGATATTTGATCTTTAAATTGGTCCAACAGTGTAGTATTTTGATATTTGATCTATAAATTGGTCCAACAGTGTAGTATTTTGATATTTGATCTTTAAATTGGTCCAACAGTGTAGTATTTTGATATTTGATCTATAAATTGGTCCAACAGTGTAGTATTTTGATATTTGATCTATAAATTGGTCCAACAGTGTAGTATTTTGATATTTGATCTATAAATTGGTCCAACAGTGTAGTATTTTGATATTTGATCTATAAATTGGTCCAACAGTGTAGTATTTTGATATTTGATCTATAAATTGGTCCAACAGTGTAGTATTTTGATATTTGATCTATAAATTGGTCCAACAGTGTAGTATTTTGATATTTGATCTATAAATTGGTCCAACAGTGTAGTATTTTGATATTTGATCTTTAAATTGGTCCAACAATGTAGTATTTTGATATTTGATCTATAAATTGGCCCAACAGTGTAGTATTTTGATATTTGATCTTTAAATTGGTCCAACAGTGTAGTATTTTGATATTTGATCTTTAAATTGGTCCAACAGTGTAGTATTTTGATATTTGATCTTTAAATTGGTCCAACAGTGTAGTATTTTGATATTTGATCTTTAAATTGGTCCAACAGTGTAGTATTTTGATATTTGATCTTTAAATTGGTCCAACAGTGTAGTATTTTGATATTTGATCTATAAATTGGTCCAACAGTGTAGTATTTTGATATTTGATCTTTAAATTGGTCCAACAGTGTAGTATTTTGATATTTGATCTTTAAATTGGTCCAACAGTGTAGTATTTTGATATTTGATCTATAAATTGGTCCAACAGTGTAGTATTTTGATATTTGATCTTTAAATTGGTCCAACAGTGTAGTATTTTGATATTTGATCTATAAATTGGTCCAACAGTGTAGTATTTTGATATTTGATCTATAAATTGGTCCAACAGTGTAGTATTTTGATATTTGATCTATAAATTGGTCCAACAGTGTAGTATTTTGATATTTGATCTATAAATTGGTCCAACAGTGTAGTATTTTGATATTTGATCTATAAATTGGTCCAACAGTGTAGTATTTTGATATTTGATCTATAAATTGGTCCAACAGTGTAGTATTTTGATATTTGATCTATAAATTGGTCCAACAGTGTAGTATTTTGATATTTGATCTTTAAATTGGTCCAACAGTGTAGTATTTTGATATTTGATCTATAAATTGGCCCAACAGTGTAGTATTTTGATATTTGATCTTTAAATTGGTCCAACAGTGTAGTATTTTGATATTTGATCTATAAATTGGTCCAACAGTGTAGTATTTTGATATTTGATCTTTAAATTGGTCCAACAGTGTAGTATTTTGATGTTTGATCTTTAAATTGGTCCAATAGTGTTCTATTTTGATATTTGATCTTTAAATTGGTCCTACAGTGTAGTATTTTGATATTTGATCTTTAAATTGGTCCAACAGTGTAGTATTTTGATATTTGATCTATAAATTGGTCCAACAGTGTTGTATTTTGATATTTGATCTATAAATTGCTCCAACAGTGTAGTATTGTTGGTTATTGGTCCAACAGTGTAGCATAGTTGGTTTTTGGTCCAACAGTGTAGTATTGTTGGTTTTTGGTCCAACAGTGTAGTATTGTTGGTTTTTGGACCAACAGTGTAGAATTGTTGGTTTTTGGTCCAACAGTGTAGTATTGTTGGTTATTGGTCCAACAGTGTAATATTGTTGGTCTTTGGTTCAACAGTGTAGTATTGTTGGTTTTTGGACCAACAGTGTAGTATTGTTGGTTTTTGAACCAACAGTGTAGTATTGTTGGTTTTTGGTCCAACAGTGTAGTATTGTTGGTATTTGGTCCAACAGTGTAGTATTGTTGTTTTTTCTTTAAGTTGGTCCAACAGGATAGTATTGTTAGTTTCGGTCCAACAGTGTAGTATTGTTAGTTTTTAGACCAACAGTGTAGTATTGTTGGTTTTTAGACCAACAGTGTAGTATTGTTAGTTTTTAGACCAACAGTGTAGTATTGTTAGTTTTTAGACCAACAGTGTAGTATTGTTAGTTTTTAGACCAACAGTGTAGTATTGTTGGTTTTTAGACCAACAGTGTAGTATTGTTGGTTTTTAGACCAACAGTGTAGTATTGTTGGTTTTTAGACCAACAGTGTAGTATTGTTGGTTTTTAGACCAACAGTGTAGTATTGTTAGTTTTTGGTCCAACAGTGTAGTATTGTTGGTTTTTAGACCAACAGTGTAGTATTGTTAGTTTTTAGACCAACAGTGTAGTATTGTTAGTTTTTAGACCAACAGTGTAGTATTGTTAGTTTTTAGACCAACAGTGTAGTATTGTTGGTTTTTAGACCAACAGTGTAGTATTGTTAGTTTTTGGTCCAACAGTGTAGTATTGTTAGTTTTTGGTCCAACAGTGTAGTATTGTTGGTTTTTAGACCAACAGTGTAGTATTGTTGGTTTTTAGACCAACAGTGTAGTATTGTTAGTTTTTAGACCAACAGTGTAGTATTGTTAGTTTTTAGACCAACAGTGTAGTATTGTTAGTTTTTAGACCAACAGTGTAGTATTGTTAGTTTTTAGACCAACAGTGTAGTATTGTTAGTTTTTAGACCAACAGTGTAGTATTGTTAGTTTTTGGTCCAACAGTGTAGTATTGTTAGTTTTTGGTCCAACAGTGTAGTATTGTTAGTTTTTGGTCCAACAGTGTAGTATTGTTGGTTTTTAGACCAACAGTGTAGTATTGTTAGTTTTTGGTCCAACAGTGTAGTATTGTTAGTTTTTGGTCCAACAGTGTAGTATTGTTAGTTTTTGGTCCAACAGTGTAGTATTGTTGGTTTTAGACCAACAGTGTAGTATTGTTAGTTTTTGGTCCAACAGTGTAGTATTGTTAGTTTTTGGTCCAACAGTGTATTATTGTTAGTTTTTGGTCCAACAGTGTAGTATTGTTAGTTTTTGGTCCAACAGTGTAGTATTGTTAGTTTTTGGTCCAACAGTGTAGTATTGTTACTTTTTGGTCCAACAGTGTAGTATTGTTAGTTTTTAGACCAACAGTGTAGTATTGTTAGTTTTTGGTCCAACAGTGTAGTATTGTTGGTTTTTAGACCAACAGTGTAGTATTGTTAGTTTTTGGTCCAACAGTGTAGTATTGTTAGTTTTTGGTCCAACAGTGTAGTATTGTTAGTTTTTGGTCCAACAGTGTAGTATTGTTAGTTTTTGGTCCAACAGTGTAGTATTGTTAGTTTTTGGTCCAACAGTGTAGTATTGTTAGTTTTTGGTCCAACAGTGTAGTATTGTTGGTTTTTAGACCAACAGTGTAGTATTGTTAGTTTTTGGTCCAACAGTGTAGTATTGTTAGTTTTTGGTCCAACAGTGTAGTATTGTTAGTTTTTGGTCCAACAGTGTAGTATTGTTAGTTTTTGGTCCAACAGTGTAGTATTGTTAGTTTTTGGTCCAACAGTGTAGTATTGTTAGTTTTTGGTCCAACAGTGTAGTATTGTTAGTTTTTGGTCCAACAGTGTAGTATTGTTAGTTTTTCGTCCAACAGTGTAGTATTGTTAGTTTTTGGTCCAACAGTGTAGTATTGTTAGTTTTTGGTCCAACAGTGTAGTATTGTTAGTTTTTGGTCCAACAGTGTAGTATTGTTAGTTTTTGGTCCAACAGTGTAGTATTGTTAGTTTTTGGTCCAACAGTGTAGTATTGTTAGTTTTTGGTCCAACAGTGTAGTATTGTTAGTTTTTGGTCCAACAGTGTAGTATTGTTAGTTTTTGGTCCAACAGTGTAGTATTGTTAGTTTTTGGTCCAACAGTGTAGTATTGTTAGTTTTTGGTCCAACAGTGTAGTATTGTTAGTTTTTGGTCCAACAGTGTAGTATTGTTAGTTTTTGGTCCAACAGTGTAGTATTGTTAGTTTTTGGTCCAACAGTGTAGTATTGTTAGTTTTTGGTCCAACAGTGTAGTATTGTTAGTTTTTGGTCCAACAGTGTAGTATTGTTAGTTTTTGGTCCAACAGTGTAGTATTGTTAGTTTTTGGTCCAACAGTGTAGTATTGTTAGTTTTTGGTCCAACAGTGTAGTATTGTTAGTTTTTGGTCCAACAGTGTAGTATTGTTAGTTTTTGGTCCAACAGTGTAGTATTGTTAGTTTTTGGTCCAACAGTGTAGTATTGTTAGTTTTTGGTCCAACAGTGTAGTATTGTTAGTTTTTGGTCCAACAGTGTAGTATTGTTAGTTTTTGGTCCAACAGTGTAGTATTGTTAGTTTTTGGTCCAACAGTGTAGTATTGTTAGTTTTTGGTCCAACAGTGTAGTATTGTTAGTTTTTGGTCCAACAGTGTAGTATTGTTAGTTTTTGGTCCAACAGTGTAGTATTGTTAGTTTTTGGTCCAACAGTGTAGTATTGTTAGTTTTTAGACCAACAGTGTAGTATTGTTAGTTTTTGGTCCAACAGTGTAGTATTGTTGGTTTTTAGACCAACAGTGTAGTATTGTTAGTTTTTGGTCCAACAGTGTAGTATTGTTAGTTTTTGGTCCAACAGTGTAGTATTGTTAGTTTTTGGTCCAACAGTGTAGTATTGTTAGTTTTTGGTCCAACAGTGTAGTATTGTTAGTTTTTGGTCCAACAGTGTAGTATTGTTAGTTTTTGGTCCAACAGTGTAGTATTGTTGGTTTTTAGACCAACAGTGTAGTATTGTTAGTTTTTGGTCCAACAGTGTAGTATTGTTAGTTTTTGGTCCAACAGTGTAGTATTGTTAGTTTTTGGTCCAACAGTGTAGTATTGTTAGTTTTTGGTCCAACAGTGTAGTATTGTTAGTTTTTGGTCCAACAGTGTAGTATTGTTAGTTTTTGGTCCAACAGTGTAGTATTGTTAGTTTTTGGTCCAACAGTGTAGTATTGTTAGTTTTTGGTCCAACAGTGTAGTATTGTTAGTTTTTGGTCCAACAGTGTAGTATTGTTAGTTTTTGGTCCAACAGTGTAGTATTGTTAGTTTTTGGTCCAACAGTGTAGTATTGTTAGTTTTTGGTCCAACAGTGTAGTATTGTTAGTTTTTGGTCCAACAGTGTAGTATTGTTAGTTTTTGGTCCAACAGTGTAGTATTGTTAGTTTTTGGTCCAACAGTGTAGTATTGTTAGTTTTTGGTCCAACAGTGTAGTATTGTTAGTTTTTGGTCCAACAGTGTAGTATTGTTAGTTTTTGGTCCAACAGTGTAGTATTGTTAGTTTTTGGTCCAACAGTGTAGTATTGTTAGTTTTTGGTCCAACAGTGTAGTATTGTTAGTTTTTGGTCCAACAGTGTAGTATTGTTAGTTTTTGGTCCAACAGTGTAGTATTGTTAGTTTTTGGTCCAACAGTGTAGTATTGTTAGTTTTTGGTCCAACAGTGTAGTATTGTTAGTTTTTGGTCCAACAGTGTAGTATTGTTAGTTTTTGGTCCAACAGTGTAGTATTGTTAGTTTTTGGTCCAACAGTGTAGTATTGTTAGTTTTTGGTCCAACAGTGTAGTATTGTTAGTTTTTGGTCCAACAGTGTAGTATTGTTAGTTTTTGGTCCAACAGTGTAGTATTGTTAGTTTTTGGTCCAACAGTGTAGTATTGTTAGTTTTTGGTCCAACAGTGTAGTATTGTTAGTTTTTGGTCCAACAGTGTAGTATTGTTAGTTTTTGGTCCAACAGTGTAGTATTGTTAGTTTTTGGTCCAACAGTGTAGTATTGTTAGTTTTTGGTCCAACAGTGTAGTATTGTTAGTTTTTGGTCCAACAGTGTAGTATTGTTAGTTTTTGGTCCAACAGTGTAGTATTGTTAGTTTTTGGTCCAACAGTGTAGTATTGTTAGTTTTTGGTCCAACAGTGTAGTATTGTTAGTTTTTGGTCCAACAGTGTAGTATTGTTAGTTTTTGGTCCAACAGTGTAGTATTGTTAGTTTTTGGTCCAACAGTGTAGTATTGTTAGTTTTTGGTCCAACAGTGTAGTATTGTTAGTTTTTGGTCCAACAGTGTAGTATTGTTAGTTTTTGGTCCAACAGTGTAGTATTGTTAGTTTTTGGTCCAACAGTGTAGTATTGTTAGTTTTTGGTCCAACAGTGTAGTATTGTTAGTTTTTGGTCCAACAGTGTAGTATTGTTAGTTTTTGGTCCAACAGTGTAGTATTGTTAGTTTTTCATTTTATTTTATCAAATAGTAAATTTACACAGAACGGATTTTGAATAAATATAAATCATATTCACTGCAAAAAATTGGGAGCATGTTTATTATTTTTTGTTGAAGGTGTAATTTCTCCGATATGTCGTCCAAGCTACATGTAATCGCAGTAATTATTTAATTCTTCATAAAATAAATAAACGAGTTTGATCCCTGCAAAATTGATGACGGAGCTGAGCGCATTTAATCGTCCGTTTTTTTTAAATGAAGCAATTACTTTTGAAAAACGGATCACCTCTTCAAAGTTTAATAAACCCAATTAAATGTGCTAAGCTCCGTCATACATTTACCTTATCAAAAGAAATTAATGTAATTATGTTTATAGAGCAAACAAACAAATTTAGACTTTCATCTTACAATGAATGAGACAGTAATCACAACTCAGGTGTTCAATGTTTGAGACAGTAATCACAACTCAGGTGTTCAATGTTTGGAGACCATCTCTCTGATGTTATCTAATAAGCCAGCCATGCTCATATGTGTGACATACAAGCTAAGGCGAAATACATCAAATGTAAAACATGAAGGACCATTTACCTGGCTTAATTACATGATTAAATAGGTAAATAAAAAACATGTCCTGCTTATAAAATTATGCAGCGATAAATACGTCCGTTTTTTTTAATATCTAGGTATGGCTCTTGGCTTTCAGTTTAAATTACAACGATTTAAAACATTATTATTTATTGTGACCAGGGCTACTCATTTTTCATTGATAATATAAACCTATCATAAATATTAAACGATAATGAATGACCAATTATTTTAAAATTTATACACAATATATCCAACAGATTGTGTACCTGTATTGGTTAGTAAAGACAATTCACTACAAATAAACGTGTCGGGTAAGGATTATTTGCCTTTATATAAATCTGATGTAAAGTTAAATGTCTGAAGACTTTCACTGGACTTGACTATATATATGAGTAATACCGTGGGTGCCTTATAAGAAGCAAAAGCTACTTACCCTTCGCGAGCACCTGGGTTGACGACATGTTTCTGGTTGTGTTGCTCATCACTTTGGCTTTCTGTGTTGTGTATTGTTTTTGTTTGAATGTTTGTCTTCGTCCTGAGTCATTTGAACCCAGTGTTACCAGTGTCTACCATTGGTCATTTGAACTCAATGTTACCAGTGTCTCCCATTGATCATTTGAACTCAATGTTACCAGTGTCTCCCATTGGTCATTTGAACTCAATGTTACCAGTGTCTCCCATTGATCATTTGAACTCAATGTTACCAGTGTCTCCCATTGATCATTTGAACTCAATGTTACCAGTGTCTCCCATTGATCATTTGAACTCAATGTTACCAGTGTCTCCCATTGATCATTTGAACTCAATGTTACCAGTGTCTCCCATTGGTCATTTGAACCCAGTGTTACCAGTGTCTCCCATTGATCATTTGAACCCAGTGTTACCAGTGTCTCCCATTGGTCATTTGAACTCAATGTTACCAGTGTCTCCCATTGGTCATTTGAACCCAATGTTACCAGTGTCTCCCATTGGTCATTTGAACCCAGTGTTACCAGTGTCTCCCATTGGTCATTTGAACCCAATGTTACCAGTGTCTCCCATTGGTCATTTGAACTCAATGTTACCAGTGTCTCCCATTGGTCATTTGAACCCAATGTTACCAGTGTCTCCCATTGGTCATTTGAACCCAGTGTTACCAGTGTCTCCCATTGGTCATTTGAACCCAATGTTACCAGTGTCTCCCATTGGTCATTTGAACCCAGTGTTACCAGTGTCTCCCATTGGTCATTTGAACTCAATGTTACCAGTGTCTCCCATTGGTCATTTGAACCCAATGTTACCAGTGTCTCCCATTGGTCATTTGAACCCAGTGTTACCAGTGTCTCCCATTGGTCATTTGAACTCAATGTTACCAGTGTCTCCCATTGGTCATTTGAACCCAATGTTACCAGTGTCTCCCATTGGTCATTTGAACCCAGTGTTACCAGTGTCTCCCATTGGTCATTTGAACCCAATGTTACCAGTGTCTCCCATTGGTCATTTGAACCCAGTGTTACCAGTGTCTCCCATTGGTCATTTGAACTCAATGTTACCAGTGTCTCCCATTGGTCATTTGAACCCAATGTTACCAGTGTCTCCCATTGGTCATTTGAACCCAGTGTTACCAGTGTCTCACATTGGTCATTTGAACTCAATGTTACCAGTGTCTCCCATTGGTCATTTGAACTCAATGTTACCAGTGTCCCCCATTGAACATTTGAACCCAATGTTACCAGTGTCTCCCATTGGTCATTTGAACCCAGTGTTACCAGTGTCTCCCATTGGTCATTTGAACTCAATGTTACCAGTGTCTCCCATTGGTCATTTGAACTCAATGTTACCAGTGTCTCCCATTGAACATTTGAACCCAATGTTACCAGTGTCTCCCATTGGTCATTTGAACTCAATGATACCAGTGTCTCCCATTGGTCATTTGAACCCAATGTTACCAGTGTCTCCCATTGGTCATTTGAACTCAATGTTACCAGTGTCTCCCATTGGTCATTTGAACTCAATGCTACCAGTGTCTCCCATTGGTCATTTGAACCCAATGTTACCAGTGTCTCCCATTGGTCATTTGAACCCAATGTTACCAGTGTCTCCCATTGGTCATTTGAACTCAATATTACCAGTGTCTCCCATTGATCATTTGAACCCAATGTTACCAGTGTCTCCCATTGGTCATTTGAACTCAATGTTACCATTTGAACCCAATGTTACCAGTGTTTCCCATTGGTCATTTGAACCCAATGTTACCAGTGTCTCCGATTGGCCCATTAGGTTTTCTCAAACGTTTTATTTACGTGTAATGTAGATGGACTATCTGCCATTACCAGTAATATTTAATTATGTTGTAATGTAGATGGACCTCTGCCATTACCAGTAATATTTAATTACGTTGTAATGTAGATGGACCATCTTCCATTACCAGTAATATTTAATTATGTTGTAATGTAGATGGACCATCTGCCATTTCCATTAATATTTAATTATGTTGTGATGTAGATGGACCATCTTCCATTACCAGTAATATTTAATTATGTTGTAATGTAGATGGACCATCTGTCATTACCAGTAATATATAATGATGTTGTAATGTAGATGGACCATCTGTCATTACCAGTAATATATAATTATGTTGTAATGTAGATGGATCATCTTCCATTACCAGTAATATTTAATTATGTTGTAATGTAGATGGACCATCTTCCATTACCAGTAATATTTAATTATGTTGTAATGTAGATGGACCATCTGTCATTACCAGTAATATATAATTATGTTGTAATGTAGATGGACCATCTTCCATTACCAGTAATATTTGATTATGTTGTAATGTAGATGGATCATCTTCCATTACCAGTAATATTTAATTATGTTGTAATGTAGATGGATCATCTGCCATTACCTGTAATATTTAATTATGTTGTAATGTAGATGGACTATCTGCCATTACCCAGTAATATTTAATTATGTTGTAATGTAGATGGACTATCTTCCATTACCAGTAATATTTAATTATGTTGTAATGTAGATGGACCATCTGTCATTACCAGTAATATTTAATTATGTTGTAATGTAGATGGCCCATCTGTCATTACCAGTAATATTTAATTATGTTGTAATGTAGATGGCCCATCTGCCACCAGTTCTGTTCCCTGTGACATAATCCCACAAAATTATGATGAAACCAGAATGTAATATACAGCGTTAAAGTTGAGATTCCAAATACCATCACTTAGTTTGCATACATTCCATGTTTATTTCAGTTGTATTTTTATATATTTCCAGGACGGTGAAGGAACAGATATAATTGACAGTATTATGATGGAAAGTTGTCGTAAGGATGTAATATTAGTCAACATAATCTTCTTCCTGTATAAATCTGGAGAGTCCATGTTAGATACATCAACTCGTCAATATATACTTAAAGCTGTGTGTATTAGAAATTATCCCTTAAATATATCATGCTGCCTTAACATTGAACAGTTTCCAGATGTAGAAGATTATATTCAGAAACAATCCGGAATTTACTTAATCTTTTACAGGATTATTATCAATGCGCCAGCAGTAGTACTCGGACTATTTTGTGGTGCATTTAGTGACAGATATGGGAGAAAAATACCGATGATTCTGCCTAGTATTGGTAGTATTTTAGGAGTTTGTTTTTACATTGCCAGCTTATTTTACCTAAAACTACAGTTACCTCTCATCATGGTAGGAGCATCACTACAGGGAATCAGTGGGAAAAGCACTATAATCACAATGGCTGTCAATAGTTATATTTCTGATATCACAGAAAAAGATGAACGGATACAGAAACTAGGAAGTTTATTAGCAACAACATTTTTTGGAATGTTTGTAGGTAGTTTTCTATCAGGAGTTATACAAGATGTAGCAAATCTTTTAGTTACTTACTGCACTGTGATGTTTTTGCATGCGAGTTTCATTTTACTTACGACAACATGTTTAAGAGAGAGCCTTAAATCCAAAGAGAAAACACAAATGGGAATATCGACACTCTCGTTGTTATTTAAACCAACGAACGTGAAAGAATCGATAGGAGTATTAACTAAGAAACGACAACAGGGAAGAAGATTAATTGTGTTAATTATGTTTTTAATAACACTAGTTAATCAAGTTTGTAAAGTAGGAGAACAAGACGTTACTATTTTATTTGTAACAAGATCGCCATTGAGCTGGCCAAAATCATGGTATGGATATCTACTGTCTCTTGATTATGCAGTTATGGGAATATGTTTGCTCTGTATTCTTCCTTATTTGTCAATATATTTGAATATGAGTGATGCAGCCATTTTGATTTTAGGTCTGTCTTGCCGGATAATTCGCTTAACATGGGCTGCGTTTGCTACAACGAGCTGGATGGTGTTTACTTCTGTTATTATTGGTGCCTTTTCTGGCATGATGACCTCAGCTGTTAGGTCATTAGTGAGTAAATCAGTTAGTGAAAACGAGGCCGGTAAGCTATTTTCCCTTCTTGCTTGTACTGAGACAGCATCAAAGATATTCGGGGTGGTAACTTTTGTGAATATATACAGTATGACTGCTGAATATTTTGCCGGAGTATCTTACCTTTGTGAAGCACTGCTATTCGTAGGAATGCTGATTCTTGTTATATGTATATACAAAAGTTTAGAAACTATTGGAATTTATGAAATCGTACACGACACCGAAGAAGATTGTATTGATGTTAAAACATCGTGTAGCATCGAATCTTTATCTTCCTCTGAGTCACTCGATGACTTTGAGGAATAACTGGCATGTTTAATATATGACAAATTATATTACTTTAGCTTACGTCACATTGGTACGGTAAACTCAGTATTATTCGTGTCATGCCAATCGTCGTAGATGGTAGCAAAGCATACAATCAAGAATATTTGTCACCATATGAATATGTATCTATTATAGTAAGGCATCCACGTAAATTCAATGTTTGATAAGACCACGAAAATTGGCATCCTAGAATTGAAAAACATTCACAGTATGTGATAGTACATCCAAGACCAGGTTGAATGCATTCACAGTATATGATAGTACATCCAAGACCAGGTTGAATACATTCACAGTATATGATAGTACATCCAAGACCAGGTTGAATACATTCACAGTATATGATAGTACATCCAAGACCAGGTTGAATGTCCAAAAGGATTATTGCAGAGGACGATATTTATTTTATTTATCCTTGTAATCAGAAGTCCCAGTGCAATAGCTATGTATGTATATGTTATCTGGATGATTGATACCGAAAATATCAGCCTGCCGAGCCAGAATATGAAGTTTGGTGGCGAGTGAGCGAAGCGAACGAGTCACAAAATTCATATTCTGTCGAGCAGGCTGATATTTTTCAGTATCAATCATATTCACATTCAGATGACATGTTTATCATCCTTAAATCAAACATAAACACGGATATATCTATATTTGTATTTTCGCGGGAAAAATCACATGATTCAAAATATTCAAAATACGCCTCCCCAAAACATAGTTCATAAGTAGTTTGCAAATATACCATTCATTTTAACAGGTATATATCAATGTTAAGATTGTTGATTTTTTCCTTTAATGGTGATATTCGTTGTTTTTGGTTTTTTTCATTACAAACATCAAAGTTGGCAATTCACCGGTTTTGTTTACCAATGCCGTTCCGTTCATGATCTCGCTTATAACTTAAAAATTATGACCTCTCAGCAGAGGTTATCAAGAATTGTGACAAGTACATTTTTGTAGGACGATGTCTGTTGATATTGCTGACACGACAGTTCCTAATTTGATATATGTTCAAAAAATAAAATGTTAACTAGCTAATGTTGTTGCTGAATTATATTTACTTTTGTCATCTTCACAGGAATTATCGTTTAAATGTTGGGAGAATTTGGTGATAACTCCTGCTCACTGTTGATAAGTCCAGCTCAGCTCGCGCGAACGTTGATACAAGTTTTGCTTATGGAGTCAGCAGGTAGATATAGCGGGAAGGAAGGGTGATAAGAATTGTATCTTATGCTATGATATGTCTTGTGTGAAAAAAACTGATGACAAAAAATATCAACCGGGCAATCAGAAATGTAGTTAACAAAAACAACTCACTCATCATATACAATGAATAACAAGTTGACGGAAGCATATCATATACAAAGGGCCGTCTTGACCTTGATCGTATGGTAGTTGGATTTAGAACTACCTATGCAATCAGTCACTATCACCACTGATGGTGTGAGTTCGAATCTTGATCAGGTCGAGGTGCACAACACTATGTGATAAAGGTTGTCAGTGATTTGCGACAGATCGATGGTTTTCTCCGGGTCCTCCGGTTTCCTCCACCAATAAAACTGACCGCCACGATACGTCCTATGTCTCACATCCGGTTCTTTCCCGCGGGTGTTCCTGTCGACTTTGCAATAAACTTTAATCTTAACTTTATTTTTAAATATGATGAAAATATTGTACATTAAGCATAATAACTACCGGTTCTAAATTGTAGGTGAAAGTTCTGTTCAATGTAATATTGACAGAACTTTATCATATGAAAACATACACAACCAACATATAAATGATTAGGTTATGAGTCGTCTGAAATCATTTTAATGTATTATAACATCCTTGATAAATAACTAATGGTACACACTCTATCAAAATAAACACATGTTATGGGTAACAGCTCTGATATATATATATATATATATATATACAACGTCTGAAAAACCAGTCAACGATCAATCTTACGGGGTGTTGGATCGTTACGGTATAACGATACTATACAAGTAAAACAATTATAAACGTCTATATATATATATACATTTGTTGAATTCAGGAAGTCTACAATCAACCTAGCATCATGTAAATTGATTGATTGATTGATTGTGCCATAACGTCAAGTGACAAAAGATACATTATCAAGATTATGTAGGTAAACAGAGTGTGGCACCAGTGGCCATGGTCAATATACTATTATTAGAAGCTAACAACACTGCTGTGTCTTACATACAAGGAGTGTTTGTCTTCTCCATACATAATAATACTCCTTTACTGTGTTTTAGATTCGTTCAGTATAACTAGTGGACTTACCCTCCCCATCGGAGAAACTAGATCCTATTTCTATGATCAAGGGTTTCCTCTGAATGGGGCGAATGCATTAGGATAAGGTCCTAATTAAACACCGTCATGGCTTAAACAAAGTTTGAAGTTACATATGGTAATCAGAAGTCTTAAATTGAAGGGCAGACAAAACGATGGCCAAAAGTTAAGGAAATATAGAAAAATCGAGAGAAAACAACATCGGTCCACAACAAATTACTCATAAAAAATAAAGATTGAGTAAGATTTGTATACTCCGGTGTTCCCTAGGAAATTTTAGCATTAAAGTGTATGACTGAATTGTGTAATTCAGTATTGTAATATTTATATATGTTGTCTCCCAGACAGAGTGGTAATATGTAAACATTTGACTGAAATAACCCAGACACGGTTTTGGTGAGAGTTTCATTAATATAATCCTGATTAATTCAATGTGTAAAGACCATAAGTAACATTTCCGTCAGGATTTCAGATGAGTGATTGGAGAGAAACCCACGGATTGTCAGTACTAACAAAGTAAATCATCAACTGTAGGTTTATCTCATGGCGAAAATGTATCGGCTGCCAATCAAATTCCAAAAACGCTTGGTTAATGTCAATTTATGGGGAAAATAAATATGTTTTGTGCAAGTATTGTTGTAAATACTGTTATAGTGACAGCCGGAAACTTTGAGCCGTAATGAAAGGTGGAGGTTTGGCGCTTTAAAATTTTATTCAACCCACCATTTCTTTAGAAATGCCTGTATCAAGTCAGGGTCATTACGGTTTTCACAGTTTTCCGGTTGTTGACTGATTTTGTCTGTTTATATACTTATGAGTTTTGACTTTCCCTTTGTTAGATTGTTCGGAATTGGGTAATTTTGTTATTACCCTTATGTTATACAAAGCATACATTTAGCCTGACATAATGCGTATTATAAAAGACATAATTAATTAATTAATTAATATAATACATTACAGAAAAGGAAATATACATGTATATATTTATATCACATTTGTGAGATTTTAAGCCAAATGGTAAAAAATCATCAAAAATCCTCTCTTTTAGTTTACTATGCCTTTCACCCTAATACGTTTACAACTTTATCACTTTGTGAATTAATTCGTGTTGCAGCTTTAAATTAAAATTGTACTTTTAATCATGTGTTTATATTTTTTTCCGATAATAAATTATCTTTGTACTTTGAGAGAACTTTGTGTAGGAAGTAGAACTAACTTTCTGTTCTTTTTATTATATAACACAAAAAAATAAGAACAAGCTGTTTTGTATCCTTATCACGTCCATTTAAAAAGAAACTTGCTTTGATTCCATTAGTAGAAATTAGTACTAACAAATAAATACAGTACAGAGGAGCACAACAGAACAGACGGATTGATTGATTGATTGATTGATTGATTGATTGATTGATTGATTGATTGATTGATTGATTGATTAATTGCTTGCTTGCTTGCTTACTTGCTTGCTTGCTTGCTTTCTTGCTTGCTTGCTTGCTTGCTTGCTTGCCTGCTTGCCTGCTTGCTTGCTTGCTTGCATGCTTGCTTGCTTGCTTGCTTGCTTGCTTGCTTGCTTGCTTGCTTGCTTGATTGATTGATTGATTGATTGTCTTACATCAGTGAAGCAGTAATGTAGCTATATTCAAGACGAGAAAAAAGTTAGCAAACAATAAATACATTATGTAAGATATGTTTGCAGTGCAGGGGCTTTTGTTTTATGCTCAAAGACCATGTCATTTGACTTTAGCCAGTAGACATCCTTTACGACTCCTTCATTAAGGCCAGTTAGTTATCCATTGTCCCATACAACCGACGCACTCTCCCTTAGCTAAGGCCAGTTATTTATTCATTGTCCCATACAACCAACGCACTCTCCCTTAGCTAAGGCCAGTTATTTATTCATTGTTCCACACCACCAACGCACTCTCCCTTAGCTAAGGCCAGTTATTTATACATTGTCCCATACAACCAACGCACTCTCCCTTAGCTAAGGCCAGTTATTTATTCATTGTCCCACACAACCAACGCACTCTCCCTTAGCTAAGACCAGTTATTTATTCATTGTCCCATACAACCAACGCACTCTCCCTTAGCTAAGGCCAGTTATTTATTTATTGTCCCATACAACCAACGCACTCTCCCTTAGCTAAGACCAGTTATTTATTCATTGTCCCACACAACCAACGCACTCTCCCTTAGCTAAGGCCAGTTATGTATTCATTGTCCCATACAACCAACGCACTCTCCCTTAGCTAAGGCCAGTTATGTATTCATTGTCCCACACAACCAACGCACTCTCCCTTAGCTAAGGCCAGTTATTTATTCATTGTCCCATACAACCAACGCACTCTCCCTTAGCTAAGGCCAGTTATTTATTCATTGTCCCATACAACCAACGCACTCTCCCTTAGCTAAGGCCAGTTATTTATTCATTGTCCAACACAACCAACGCACTCTTCCTTAGCTAAGGCCAGTTATTTATTCATTGTCCCATACAACCAACGCACTCTCCCTCAGCTAAGGCCAGTTATTTATGCATTGTCCCATACAACCAACGCACTCTCCCTTAGCTAAGGCCAGTTATTTATTCATTGTCCCACACAACCAACGCACTCTCCCTTAGCTAAGGCCAGTTATTTATTCATTGTCCCACACAACCAACGCACTCTCCCTTAGCTAAGGCCAGTTATTTATTCATTGTCCCACACAACCAACGCACTCTCTCTTAGCTAAGGCCAGTTATTTATTCATTGTACCACACAACCAACGCACTCTCTCTTAGCTAAGGCCAGTTATTTATTCATTGTCCCACACAACCAACGCACTCTCTCTTAGCTAAGGCCAGTTATTTATTCATTGTCCCATACAACCAACGCACTCTCCCTTAGCTAAGGCCAGTTATTTATTCATTGTCTCATACAACTAACGCACTCTCTCTTAGCTAAGGCCAGTTATTTATTCATTGTCCCACACAACCAACGCACTCTCTCTTAGCTAAGGCCAGTTATTTATTCATTGTCCCATACAACCAACGCACTCTCCCTTAGCTAAGGCCAGTTATTTATTCATTGTCCCATACAACCAACGCACTCTCCCTTAGCTAAGGCCAGTTATTTATTCATTGTCCCATACAACCAACGCACTCTCCCTTAGCTAAGGCCAGTTATTTATTCATTGTCCCACACAACCAACGCACTCTTCCTTAGCTAAGGCCAGTTATTTATTCATTGTCCCATACAACCAACGCACTCTCCCTCAGCTAAGGCCAGTTATTTATGCATTGTCCCATACAACCAACGCACTCTCCCTTAGCTAAGGCCAGTTATTTATTCATTGTCCCACACAACCAACGCACTCTCCCTTAGCTAAGGCCAGTTATTTATTCATTGTCCCACACAACCAACGCACTCTCCCTTAGCTAAGGCCAGTTATTTATTCATTGTCCCATACAACCAACGCACTCTCCCTTAGCTAAGGCCAGTTATTTATTCATTGTCCCACACAACCAACGCACTCTCCCTTAGCTAAGGCCAGTTATTTATTCATTGTACCACACAACCAACGCACTCTCTCTTAGCTAAGGCCAGTTATTTATTCATTGTACCACACAACCAACGCACTCTCTCTTAGCTAAGGCCAGTTATTTATTCATTGTCCCACACAACCAACGCACTCTCTCTTAGCTAAGGCCAGTTATTTATTCATTGTCCCATACAACCAACGCACTCTCCCTTAGCTAAGGCCAGTTATTTATTCATTGTCCCATACAACCAACGCACTCTCCCTTAGCTAAGGCCAGTTATTTATTCATTGTCGCATACAACCAACGCACTCTCCCTTAGCTAAGGCCAGTTATTTATTCATTGTCTCATACAACTAACGCACTCTCCCTTAGCAAATAATAGACCATGAAACACGACAAATGTTTCCAACAGTACCCACCGAATATGTAAATAAGATCTTGTTGATATTTACGCAAACATAAACATATGGTGATAATTATACAAGATAAAAACTACACTGAGGTAGATATTAATCTTCAGATTCGTATGAACTATCTCACACAGCAGCTGAATCCATTCAGTAATTTTACCTGTAAAGGATGACAGTAATAGATATAAAATAGAGAAATAAAACAAACAAATCTGAGTTTGATTCTTTATGTTGTTTTTTGGTTTGATTCACATGTTTTATACCTGTTTTGTTTTATTGTTCAAAAACACTATTAAATTATTTGGTTATCCGATATTTCGATATTGAAGGGTTTTTTAGGGAAACGCGTCCTGCTCACTAAACTCGATATCTATTTATTTTATTTAAGCGATATATAATTAAAGTTTAAAACTACAGCCAAATATATGCATACCATACAGAACGGTGTCTTCAATAAACGTTAGAGAATGCTGAAGGGGTAATCAAAAATCGACAATCCAGAGAAACTGGCATCATAGGATACACAAGCAACAAGACGAAGAAACTAAAGCCAAAACAAAACACAATATGTGTTGGACGCCACTATGCACAAATAAACACATAAAACGTAAATAAGACTGTAGACATGCGTCCTCTTACATACAATTGGAGGTAGAGACGAACCGAACATCATTTTTGTGCGGAAGCCATAACGGACATCACAACACGGAATTCAGAACGTAAAGACACATAATAGGACAACACAAAAATAAATCCCAAGAGGATGAGCAAAACATACCCCACCAAAAAACCGAGGCTGAACTCAGGTGTTCGCGAAGGGTAAGCAGTTCTTGCTTCTTATTAGACAACCACAGTGTTATTCATCTATACAATCAAGTTAGTTAATAGTCCTGGAAGTCATAGAGGAAAGAACACATCTACCTGAAAAGCAAATTATCCATTGTTCTTTGATATATTGATATTTCGTAACTGCAAACGAGATTGTGATGACTATCGTAGAATTTTTGTAGCGATGACTTCAACCTAGGAGGAACGTAGCCTTGTTTAAGTAGCTTTTGTTTCAGCAGAAGAGTTTGAAGATACCAAAGAGTTAATGACAATCTACAAATCGAACCAAGACAGACACCACAATGACTAAAAGAAAGGGAACAAAAGGACAAACAATGACCTCGAACACATACACATAAAACTAAAGATTGATTAACACGAACCCGGTGGTGATCTCAGGTTCTCCGTACGGGTAGGCACTTCCTGCACCACTAATGGCCCCCGTCGTGTTAAACTAGTTACAAACCCGGTGATAAGTCATGAATGAGGAAATGACTGGGAGGTGGTTACGACAAGTGGAACATATCCGTGGTCATTTGGGACACAGATATTCCGTAACGTTCGACCAAATCATGGTGGTAACCGTAAAACTTTCGAAGTGAGCTCTGTCCAGGAAATTACTGCACTGGGCACAAAATCTAGGATAGCGTAAGAGTTGTGAAATGTGAACTCGATACGCTGGTGATGTTGGAATATTGCTAATGATGAAGGGGAGGTTGGCTATTAGAAAAGTAAACTATAGTTTTGTTTTTCATCTTCCTCCGTTGTCGATTTCAAGGTGAAGGTCAAAGTAAGAGGCAGACATTAGAGTATTAGTAGTATCCTTAGCTTCAAGCTCTTTTGCATGGATGCGATGTAGATAATCACCGAATCGAGAATGGTTCAGTTCTTGAGAAGCCCTTGAAGGAAGTCTGCCTCATAAGCATGTAGAAACAAATCGGCGAGTTGTGGAGCACAATTCGTACCCATTGGAATACCAATCGTTTGTTGAAATACCCGACCACCGAACAGGACAAATATGTTGTCGATTAGAAAATCTAACATTTGAAGGTTTTGTTCTGTTTATATTTATTATTAGATTTTGAATGGCTTTTGACAAAGTAATATGTGCCTCTACCAATAACAAGATACTAGGCTATAAAAAGTTAGGATTAGGGTTAATCAGACGCCATAAATCTTATTCCTTTATATGCAAAAATAGTCTGTACAATACATCTAATTCACAACACATCCCCACAAAGCAATAACTGATAAAACAGAAAAAATAAAAAAGGAAGAAAAAAGCAAAAGATCGAGGAACTTCGATATCTCTGGCTTCATACATTCTCAGCAACCACGTTTATAATAGCAACAAAAATATTGGTTTTATTAGAAAAAAAATGTTTGAAGATGCCAAAGGGGTAATCAAAATCAACAAGATGTTGCACGCTACGTCGTGCTAAGAATACCCCCACTCGTTCATTTGTAAGTCGTACGGTAAACAGGAAGTAGATGTGCGGTAAACCTGGAAAGGGGAGACACGGTACAAGTCACCATGCCAAAGCCATATATCAAGTATAAAATCATTTCTTCCAGTAGAAGCTGAGATATCTGTTACGAAAGTGTGAACGGACGGACGGACAAACGGACGGACAGACAAACGGACGGACGGACGGACGAACGGACGGACGGACGGACGGACGGACGGACAAGGTGATTGCAATATAGCCCCCACTTTAGAGTGGGAGTATAATAAATCGCAGAAGAGGAAATGCCAAATATCACACAATGGTTCACAAGACACTTCACAGAAAACCCCAGATTAGGCATAGAAGAGTCAGAATCCGTATATCGAAGAAAAACGGACAACACAATGGCCAAAAGAAAAAAATACAAAAGGACAAACAACGATCTACAAAACATACACATAAAACTAAAGATCGAGTAACACGAACCCCATTAAAAACCGGGGTGAACGCAGGTGCTCCGAAATAGTAAGCAGTTCCTGTTCCACTAGTGGCACCCGCCGTGCTAATCTAATTACAAACCTGGTGATAAGTCACGAATAAGGAAAGGATCAGGAGGTGTTTACGACAATTAAGTGGAACATATCCGTGGTCATTAATTTATTTGTGACAGATATTCAATAACGATCAACCAAGTCATGGTGGCGACCATACAACTTTCGAAGCGATGACTTCAACTTAGCAAAGAGGAACCCTTGGTTCAGTAGCAGAAAACCGCACGCAAAGCCATTTTATGGTGTGTGTCTTATAAGAGGCAGGAACTACTTACCATTCGCGAACACCTTGATTCATCCCAGGTTTTTGGTGAGACCCTTGTTGCTCATCTTTTTAGTTTTCTGTGTTGTGTTTTTGGTGGGATCCTTGTCGCTCATCTTTTTAGTTTTCTGTGTTATGTTTTTGGTGGTGTCTGTGTTGATCATCTTTTTAGTTTTCCGTGTTATGTTTTTGGTGGTGTCTGTGTTGATCATCTTTTTAGTTTTCTGTGTTGTGTTTTTGGTGGTGTCTGTGTTGATCATCTTTTTAGTTTTCTGTGTTGTGATTTTGGTGGGATCCTTGTTGCTCATCTCTTTAGTTTTCTGTGTTGTGTTTTTGGTGGGATCCTTGTTGCTCATCTTATTAGTTTTCTGTGTTATGTTTTTGGTGGTGTCTGTGTTGATCATCTTTTTAGTTTTCTGTGTTGTGTTTTTGGTGGGATCCTTGTTGCTCATCTCTTTAGTTTTCTGTGTTGTGTTTTTGGTGGGATCCTTGTTGCTCATCTTATTAGTTTTCTGTGTTATGTTTTTGGTGGGATCCTTGTTGCTCATCTTTTTAGCTTTCTGTGTTGTGTTTTTGGTGAGATCCTTGTTGCTCATCTTTTTAGTTTTCTGTGTTGTGTTTTTGGTGGTGTCCGTGTTGATCATCTTTTTAGTTTTCTGTGTTGTGTTTTTGGTAGGGTCAGTGTTGATCATCTTTTAAGATTTCTGTGTTGTGTTTTTGGTGGGGTCTGTGCTGATCATCTTTTTAGTTTTCTGTGTTATGTTTTTGGTGGGATCCTTGTTGCTCATCTTTTTAGTTTTCTGTGTTGTGTTTTTGGTGGGATCCTTGTTGTTCATCTTTTTAGTTTTCTGTGTTATGATTTTGATGGGATCCGTGTTGCTCATCTTTTTAGTTTTCTGAGTTATGATTTTGGTGGGATCCTTGTTGCTCATCTTTTTAGTTTTCTGTGTTGTGTTTTTGGTGGGATCCTTGTTGCTCATCTTTTTAGTTTTCTGTGTTATGATTTTGGTGGGATCCTTGTTGCTCATCTTTTTAGTTTTGTGTTATTATTTTGGTGGGATCCTTGTTGCTCATCTTTTCAGTTTTCTGTGTTATGATTTTGGTGGGATCCTTGTTGCTCATCTTTTTAGTTTTCTGTTTTGGGTTTTTGGTGGGATCCTTGTTGCTCATCTTTTTAGTCTTCTGTGTTATGATTTTGGTGGGATCCTTGTTGCTCATCTTTTTAGTTTTCTGTATTATGATTTTGGTGGGATCCTTGTTGCTCATCTTTTTAGTTTTTTGTTTTGTTTTTTTGGTGGTGTCTGTGTTGATCATCTTTTTAGTTTTCCGTGTTGTGTGTTTGGTGGGATCCTTGTTGCTCATCTTTTTAGTTTTCTGTGTTATGTTTTTGGTGGGATCCTTGTTGATCATCTTTTTAGTTTTCTGTGTTATGTTTTTGGTGGGATCCTTGTTAGTCATCTTTTTAGTTTTCTGTTTTGTGTTTTTGGTGGTGTCTGTGTTGATCATCTTATTAGTTTTCTGTGTTATGTTTTTGGTGGGATCCTTGTTGCTCATCTTTTTAGTTTCCGTGTTGTGTTTTTGGTGGTGTCTGTGTTGATCATCTTTTTAGTTTTTTGTGTTGTGTTTTTGGTGGGATCCTTGTTGCTCATCTTTTTAGTTTTCTGTTTTGTGTTTTTGGTGGTGTCTGTGTTGATCATCTTATTAGTTTTCTGTGTTGTGTTTTTGGTGGGATCCTTGTTGCTCATCTTTTCAGTTTTCTGTGTTATGATTATGGTGGGATCCTTGTTGCTCATCTTTTTAGTTTTCTGTTTTGTGTTTTTGGTGGGATCCTTGTTGCTCATCATTTTAGTTTTCTGTGTTATGTTTTTGGTGGGATCCTTGTTGCTCATCTTTTTAGTTTTCTGTGTTATGTTTTTGGTGGCATCCTTGTTGCTCATCTTATTAGTTTTCTGTGTTATGTTTTTGGTGGGGTCTGTGTTGATCATCTTTTTAGTTTTCTGTGTTGTGATTTTGGTAGGATCCTTGTTGCTCATCTTTTTAGTTTTCTGTGTTATGGTTTTGGTGGGATCCTTGTTGCTCATCTTTTTAGTTTTCTGTGTTATGTTTTTGGTGGGATCCTTGTTGCTCATCTTATTAGTTTTCTGTTTTGTGTTTTTGGTGGGATCCTTGTTGCTCATCTTTTTAGTTTTCTGTGTTATGTTTTTGGTGGGGTCTGTGTTGATCATCTTTTTAGTTTTCTGTGTTGTAGTTTTTAGTGAGGTCCGTGTTGCTCATCTGTTTAGTTTTCTGTGTTGTGGTTTTTAGTGAGGTCCGTGTTGCTCATCTGTTTAGTTTTCTGTGTTGTGGTTTTTAGTGAGGTCCGTGTTGCTCATCTGTTTAGTTTTCTGTGTTGTGGTTTTTAGTGAGGTCCGTGTTGCTCATCTGTTTAGTTTTCTGTGTTGTGGTTTTTGGTGAGGTCCGTGTTGCTCATCTTTTTAGTTTTCTGTGTTAAGATTTTGGTGGTGTCTGTGTTGATCATCTTTTTAGTTTTCTGTGTTATGTTTTTGGTGGGATCCTTGTTGCTCATCTTTTTAGTTTTCTGTGTTGTGTTTTTGGTGGGATCCTTGTTGCTCATCTGTTTAGTTTTCTGTGTTATGGTTTTGGTGGGATCCTTGTTGCTCATCTTTTTAGTTTTCTGTGTTGTGTTTTTGGTGGGATCCTTGTTGCTCATCTGTTTAGTTTTCTGTGTTATGATTTTGGTGGTATCCTTGTTGCTCATCTTTTCAGTTTTCTGTGTTATGATTTTGGTGGGATCCTTGTTGCTCATCTTTTTAGTTTTCTGTTTTGTGTTTTTGGTGGGATCCTTGTTGCTCATCTTTTTAGTTTTCTGTGTTGTGTTTTTGGTGGGATCCTTGTTGCTCATCTTTTCAGTTTTCTGTGTTATGATTTTGGTGGGATCCTTGTTGCTCATCTTTTTAGTTTTCTGTTTTGTTTTTTTGGTGGGATCCTTGTTGCTCATCATTTTAGTTTTCTGTGTTATGTTTTTGGTGGGATCCTTGTTGCTCATCTTTTTAGTTTTCGGTGTTATGTTTTTGGTGGCATCCTTGTTGCTCATCTTATTAGTTTTCTGTGTTATGTTTTTGGTGGGGTCTGTGTTGATCATCTTTTTAGTTTTCTGTGTTGTGATTTTGGTAGGATCCTTGTTGCTCATCTTTTTAGTTTTCTGTGTTATGGTTTTGGTGGGATCCTTGTTGCTCATCTTTTTAGTTTTCTGTGTTATGTTTTTGGTATGATCCTTGTTGCTCATCTTATTAGTTTTCTGTTTTGTGTTTTTGGTGGGATCCTTGTTGCTCATCTTTTTAGTTTTCTGTGTTATGTTTTTGGTGGGGTCTGTGTTGATCATCTTTTTAGTTTTCTGTGTTGTAGTTTTTAGTGAGGTTCGTGTTGCTCATCTGTTTAGTTTTCTGTGTTGTGGTTTTTAGTGAGGTCCGTGTTGCTCATCTGTTTAGTTTTCTGTGTTGGGGTTTTTAGTGAGGTCCGTGTTGCTCATCTGTTTAGTTTTCTGTGTTGTGGTTTTTGGTGAGGTCCGTGTTGCTCATCTTTTTAGTTTTCTGTGTTAAGATTTTGGTGGGGTCTGTGTTGATCATCTTTTTAGTTTTCTGTGTTATGTTTTTGGTGGGATCCTTGTTGCTCATCTTTTTAGTTTTCTGTGTTATGATTTTGGTGGGATCCTTGTTGCTCATCTTTTCAGTTTTCTGTGTTATGATTTTGGTGGGATCCTTGTTGCTCATCTTTTTAGTTTTCTGTTTTGTGTTTTTGGTGGTATCCTTGTTGCTCATCTTTTTAGTTTTCCGTGTTGTGTTTTTGGTGGGATCCTTGTTGCTCATCTTTTCAGTTTTCTGTGTTATGATTTTGGTGGGATCCTTGTTGCTCATCTTTTCAGTTTTCTGTGTTATGATTTTGGTGGGATCCTTGTTGCTCATCTTTTTAGTTTTCTGTTTTGTGTTTTTGGTGGTATCCTTGTTGCTCATCTTTTTAGTTTTCCGTGTTGTGTTTTTGGTGGGATCCTTGTTGCTCATCTTTTCAGTTTTCTGTGTTATGATTTTGGTGGGATCCTTGTTGCTCATCTTTTTAGTTTTCTGTTTTGTGTTTTTGGTGGGATCCTTGTTGCTCATCTTTTTAGTTTTCTGTGTTATGTTTTTGGTGGGATCCTTGTTGCTCATCTTTTTAGTTTTCTGTGTTATGTTTTTGGTGGGGTCTGTGTTGATCATCTTTTTAGTTTTCTGTGTTGTGATTTTGGTAGGATCCTTGTTGCTCATCTTTTTAGTTTTCTGTGTTATGGTTTTGGTGGGATCCTTGTTGCTCATCTTTTTAGTTTTCTGTGTTATGTTTTTGGTGGGATCCTTGTTGCTCATCTTATTAGTTTTCTGTTTTGTGTTTTTGGTGGGATCCTTGTTGCTCATCTTTTTAGTTTTCTGTGTTATGTTTTTGGTGGGGTCTGTGTTGATCATCTGTTTAGTTTTCTGTGTTGTGGTTTTTAGTCAGGTCCGTGTTGCTCATCTGTTTAGTTTTCTGTGTTATGTTTTTGGTGGGATCCTTGTTGCTCATCTTTTTAGTTTTCTGTGTTATGATTTTGGTGGGATCCTTGTTGCTCATCTTTTCAGTTTTCTGTGTTATGTTTTTGGTGGGATCCTTGTTGCTCATCTTTTTAGTTTTCTGTGTTGTGTTTTTGGTGGGATCCTTGTTGCTCATCTTTTCAGTTTTCTGTGTTATGATTTTGGTGGGATCCTTGTTGCTCATCTTTTTAGTTTTCTGTTTTGTGTTTTTGGTGGGATCCTTGTTGCTCATCATTTTAGTTTTCTGTGTTATGTTTTTGGTGGGATCCTTGTTGCTCATCTTTTTAGTTTTCGGTGTTATGTTTTTGGTGGCATCCTTGTTGCTCATCTTATTAGTTTTCTGTGTTATGTTTTTGGTGGGGTCTGTGTTGATCATCTTTTTAGTTTTCTGTGTTGTGATTTTGGTAGGATCCTTGTTGCTCATCTTTTTAGTTTTCTGTGTTATGGTTTTGGTGGGATCCTTGTTGCTCATCTTTTTAGTTTTCTGTGTTATGTTTTTGGTATGATCCTTGTTGCTCATCTTATTAGTTTTCTGTTTTGTGTTTTTGGTGGGATCCTTGTTGCTCATCTTTTTAGTATTCTGTGTTATGTTTTTGGTGGGGTCTGTGTTGATCATCTTTTTAGTTTTCTGTGTTGTAGTTTTTAGTGAGGTTCGTGTTGCTCATCTGTTTAGTTTTCTGTGTTGTGGTTTTTAGTGAGGTCCGTGTTGCTCATCTGTTTAGTTTTCTGTGTTGGGGTTTTTAGTGAGGTCCGTGTTGCTCATCTGTTTAGTTTTCTGTGTTGTGGTTTTTGGTGAGGTCCGTGTTGCTCATCTTTTTAGTTTTCTGTGTTAAGATTTTGGTGGGGTCTGTGTTGATCATCTTTTTAGTTTTCTGTGTTATGTTTTTGGTGGGATCCTTGTTGCTCATCTTTTTAGTTTTCTGTGTTATGATTTTGGTGGGATCCTTGTTGCTCATCTTTTCAGTTTTCTGTGTTATGATTTTGGTGGGATCCTTGTTGCTCATCTTTTTAGTTTTCTGTTTTGTGTTTTTGGTGGTATCCTTGTTGCTCATCTTTTTAGTTTTCCGTGTTGTGTTTTTGGTGGGATCCTTGTTGCTCATCTTTTCAGTTTTCTGTGTTATGATTTTGGTGGGATCCTTGTTGCTCATCTTTTTAGTTTTCTGTTTTGTGTTTTTGGTGGGATCCTTGTTGCTCATCTTTTTAGTTTTCTGTGTTGTGTTTTTGGTGGGATCCTTGTTGCTCATCTTTTCAGTTTTCTGTGTTATGATTTTGGTGGGATCCTTGTTGCTCATCTTTTTAGTTTTCTGTTTTGTGTTTTTGGTGGGATCCTTGTTGCTCATCATTTTAGTTTTCTGTGTTATGTTTTTGGTGGGATCCTTGTTGCTCATCTTTTTAGTTTTCGGTGTTATGTTTTTGGTGGCATCCTTGTTGCTCATCTTATTAGTTTTCTGTGTTATGTTTTTGGTGGGGTCTGTGTTGATCATCTTTTTAGTTTTCTGTGTTGTGATTTTGGTAGGATCCTTGTTGCTCATCTTTTTAGTTTTCTGTGTTATGGTTTTGGTGGGATCCTTGTTGCTCATCTTTTTAGTTTTCTGTGTTATGTTTTTGGTATGATCCTTGTTGCTCATCTTATTAGTTTTCTGTTTTGTGTTTTTGGTGGGATCCTTGTTGCTCATCTTTTTAGTTTTCTGTGTTATGTTTTTGGTGGGGTCTGTGTTGATCATCTTTTTAGTTTTCTGTGTTGTAGTTTTTAGTGAGGTTCGTGTTGCTCATCTGTTTAGTTTTCTGTGTTGTGGTTTTTAGTGAGGTCCGTGTTGCTCATCTGTTTAGTTTTCTGTGTTGGGGTTTTTAGTGAGGTCCGTGTTGCTCATCTGTTTAGTTTTCTGTGTTGTGGTTTTTGGTGAGGTCCGTGTTGCTCATCTTTTTAGTTTTCTGTGTTAAGATTTTGGTGGGGTCTGTGTTGATCATCTTTTTAGTTTTCTGTGTTATGTTTTTGGTGGGATCCTTGTTGCTCATCTTTTTAGTTTTCTGTGTTATGATTTTGGTGGGATCCTTGTTGCTCATCTTTTCAGTTTTCTGTGTTATGATTTTGGTGGGATCCTTGTTGCTCATCTTTTTAGTTTTCTGTTTTGTGTTTTTGGTGGTATCCTTGTTGCTCATCTTTTTAGTTTTCCGTGTTGTGTTTTTGGTGGGATCCTTGTTGCTCATCTTTTCAGTTTTCTGTGTTATGATTTTGGTGGGATCCTTGTTGCTCATCTTTTTAGTTTTCTGTTTTGTGTTTTTGGTGGGATCCTTGTTGCTCATCTTTTTAGTTTTCTGTGTTATGTTTTTGGTGGGATCCTTGTTGCTCATCTTTTTAGTTTTCTGTGTTATGTTTTTGGTGGCATCCTTGTTGCTCATCTTATTAGTTTTCTGTGTTATGTTTTTGGTGGGGTCTGTGTTGATCATCTTTTTAGTTTTCTGTGTTGTGATTTTGGTAGGATCCTTGTTGCTCATCTTTTTAGTTTTCTGTGTTATGGTTTTGGTGGGATCCTTGTTGCTCATCTTTTTAGTTTTCTGTGTTGTGTTTTTGGTGGGATCCTTGTTGCTCATCTGTTTAGTTTTCTGTGTTATGATTTTGGTGGTATCCTTGTTGCTCATCTTTTCAGTTTTCTGTGTTATGATTTTGGTGGGATCCTTGTTGCTCATCTTTTTAGTTTTCTGTTTTGTGTTTTTGGTGGGATCCTTGTTGCTCATCTTTTTAGTTTTCTGTGTTTTGTTTTTGGTGGGATCCTTGTTGCTCATCTTTTCAGTTTTCTGTGTTATGATTTTGGTGGGATCCTTGTTGCTCATCTTTTTAGTTTTCTGTTTTGTGTTTTTGGTGGGATCCTTGTTGCTCATCATTTTAGTTTTCTGTGTTATGTTTTTGGTGGGATCCTTGTTGCTCATCTTTTTAGTTTTCGGTGTTATGTTTTTGGTGGCATCCTTGTTGCTCATCTTATTAGTTTTCTGTGTTATGTTTTTGGTGGGGTCTGTGTTGATCATCTTTTTAGTTTTCTGTGTTGTGATTTTGGTAGGATCCTTGTTGCTCATCTTTTTAGTTTTCTGTGTTATGGTTTTGGTGGGATCCTTGTTGCTCATCTTTTTAGTTTTCTGTGTTATGTTTTTGGTATGATCCTTGTTGCTCATCTTATTAGTTTTCTGTTTTGTGTTTTTGGTGGGATCCTTGTTGCTCATCTTTTTAGTTTTCTGTGTTATGTTTTTGGTGGGGTCTGTGTTGATCATCTTTTTAGTTTTCTGTGTTGTAGTTTTTAGTGAGGTTCGTGTTGCTCATCTGTTTAGTTTTCTGTGTTGTGGTTTTTAGTGAGGTCCGTGTTGCTCATCTGTTTAGTTTTCTGTGTTGGGGTTTTTAGTGAGGTCCGTGTTGCTCATCTGTTTAGTTTTCTGTGTTGTGGTTTTTGGTGAGGTCCGTGTTGCTCATCTTTTTAGTTTTCTGTGTTAAGATTTTGGTGGGGTCTGTGTTGATCATCTTTTTAGTTTTCTGTGTTATGTTTTTGGTGGGATCCTTGTTGCTCATCTTTTTAGTTTTCTGTGTTATGATTTTGGTGGGATCCTTGTTGCTCATCTTTTCAGTTTTCTGTGTTATGATTTTGGTGGGATCCTTGTTGCTCATCTTTTTAGTTTTCTGTTTTGTGTTTTTGGTGGTATCCTTGTTGCTCATCTTTTTAGTTTTCCGTGTTGTGTTTTTGGTGGGATCCTTGTTGCTCATCTTTTCAGTTTTCTGTGTTATGATTTTGGTGGGATCCTTGTTGCTCATCTTTTTAGTTTTCTGTTTTGTGTTTTTGGTGGGATCCTTGTTGCTCATCTTTTTAGTTTTCTGTGTTATGTTTTTGGTGGGATCCTTGTTGCTCATCTTTTTAGTTTTCTGTGTTATGTTTTTGGTGGCATCCTTGTTGCTCATCTTATTAGTTTTCTGTGTTATGTTTTTGGTGGGGTCTGTGTTGATCATCTTTTTAGTTTTCTGTGTTGTGATTTTGGTAGGATCCTTGTTGCTCATCTTTTTAGTTTTCTGTGTTATGGTTTTGGTGGGATCCTTGTTGCTCATCTTTTTAGTTTTCTGTGTTATGTTTTTGGTGGGATCCTTGTTGCTCATCTTATTAGTTTTCTGTTTTGTGTTTTTGGTGGGATCCTTGTTGCTCATCTTTTTAGTTTTCTGTGTTATGTTTTTGGTGGGGTCTGTGTTGATCATCTGTTTAGTTTTCTGTGTTGTGGTTTTTAGTCAGGTCCGTGTTGCTCATCTGTTTAGTTTTCTGTGTTATGTTTTTGGTGGGATCCTTGTTGCTCATCTTTTTAGTTTTCTGTGTTATGATTTTGGTGGGATCCTTGTTGCTCATCTTTTCAGTTTTCTGTGTTATGATTTTGGTGGGATCCTTGTTGCTCATCTTTTTAGTTTTCTGTTTTGTGTTTTTGGTGGGATCCTTGTTGCTCATCTTTTTAGTTTTCCGTGTTGTGTTTTTGGTGGGATCCTTGTTGCTCATCTTTTCAGTTTTCTGTGTTAAGATTTTGGTGGGATCCTTGTTGCTCATCTTTTTAGTTTTCTGTTTTGTGTTTTTGGTGGGATCCTTGTTGCTCATCTTTTTAGTTTTCTGTGTTATGTTTTTGGTGGGATCCTTGTTGCTCATCTTTTTAGTTTTCTGTGTTATGTTTTTGGTGGCATCCTTGTTGCTCATCTTATTAGTTTTCTGTGTTATGTTTTTGGTGGGATCCTTGTTGCTCATCTTTTTAGTTTTCTGTGTTATGTTTTTGGTGGCATCCTTGTTGCTCATCTTATTAGTTTTCTGTGTTATGTTTTTGGTGGGGTCTGTGTTGATCATCTTTTTAGTTTTCTGTGTTGTGATTTTGGTAGGATCCTTGTTGCTCATCTTTTTAGTTTTCTGTGTTATGGTTTTTGGTGGGATCCTTGTTGCTCATCTTATTAGTTTTCTGTTTTGTGTTTTTGGTGGGATCCTTGTTGCTCATCTTTTTAGTTTTCTGTGTTATGTTTTTGGTGGGGTCTGTGTTGATCATCTTTTTAGTTTTCTGTGTTGTAGTTTTTAGTGAGGTCCGTGTTGCTCATCTGTTTAGTTTTCTGTGTTGTGGTTTTTAGTGAGGTCCGTGTTGCTCATCTGTTTAGTTTTCTGTGTTGTGGTTTTTAGTGAGGTCCGTGTTGCTCATCTGTTTAGTTTTCTGTGTTGTGGTTTTTAGTGAGGTCCGTGTTGCTCATCTGTTTAGTTTTCTGTGTTGTGGTTTTTGGTGAGGTCCGTGTTGCTCATCTTTTTAGTTTTCTGTGTTAAGATTTTGGTGGTGTCTGTGTTGATCATCTTTTTAGTTTTCTGTGTTATGTTTTTGGTGGGATCCTTGTTGCTCATCTGTTTAGTTTTCTGTGTTATGATTTTGGTGGTATCCTTGTTGCTCATCTTTTCAGTTTTCTGTGTTATGATTTTGGTGGGATCCTTGTTGCTCATCTTTTTAGTTTTCTGTGTTGTGTTTTTGGTGGGATCCTTGTTGCTCATCTGTTTAGTTTTCTGTGTTATGATTTTGGTGGTATCCTTGTTGCTCATCTTTTCAGTTTTCTGTGTTATGATTTTGGTGGGATCCTTGTTGCTCATCTTTTTAGTTTTCTGTTTTGTGTTTTTGGTGGGATCCTTGTTGCTCATCTTTTTAGTTTTCTGTGTTGTGTTTTTGGTGGGATCCTTGTTGCTCATCTTTTCAGTTTTCTGTGTTATGATTTTGGTGGGATCCTTGTTGCTCATCTTTTTAGTTTTCTGTTTTGTGTTTTTGGTGGGATCCTTGTTGCTCATCATTTTAGTTTTCTGTGTTATGTTTTTGGTGGGATCCTTGTTGCTCATCTTTTTAGTTTTCGGTGTTATGTTTTTGGTGGCATCCTTGTTGCTCATCTTATTAGTTTTCTGTGTTATGTTTTTGGTGGGGTCTGTGTTGATCATCTTTTTAGTTTTCTGTGTTGTGATTTTGGTAGGATCCTTGTTGCTCATCTTTTTAGTTTTCTGTGTTATGGTTTTGGTGGGATCCTTGTTGCTCATCTTTTTAGTTTTCTGTGTTATGTTTTTGGTATGATCCTTGTTGCTCATCTTATTAGTTTTCTGTTTTGTGTTTTTGGTGGGATCCTTGTTGCTCATCTTTTTAGTTTTCTGTGTTATGTTTTTGGTGGGGTCTGTGTTGATCATCTTTTTAGTTTTCTGTGTTGTAGTTTTTAGTGAGGTTCGTGTTGCTCATCTGTTTAGTTTTCTGTGTTGTGGTTTTTAGTGAGGTCCGTGTTGCTCATCTGTTTAGTTTTCTGTGTTGTGGTTTTTAGTGAGGTCCGTGTTGCTCATCTGTTTAGTTTTCTGTGTTGGGGTTTTTAGTGAGGTCCGTGTTGCTCATCTGTTTAGTTTTCTGTGTTGTGGTTTTTGGTGAGGTCCGTGTTGCTCATCTTTTTAGTTTTCTGTGTTAAGATTTTGGTGGGGTCTGTGTTGATCATCTTTTTAGTTTTCTGTGTTATGTTTTTGGTGGGATCCTTGTTGCTCATCTTTTTAGTTTTCTGTGTTATGATTTTGGTGGGATCCTTGTTGCTCATCTTTTCAGTTTTCTGTGTTATGATTTTGGTGGGATCCTTGTTGCTCATCTTTTTAGTTTTCTGTTTTGTGTTTTTGGTGGTATCCTTGTTGCTCATCTTTTTAGTTTTCCGTGTTGTGTTTTTGGTGGGATCCTTGTTGCTCATCTTTTCAGTTTTCTGTGTTATGATTTTGGTGGGATCCTTGTTGCTCATCTTTTTAGTTTTCTGTTTTGTGTTTTTGGTGGGATCCTTGTTGCTCATCTTTTTAGTTTTCTGTGTTATGTTTTTGGTGGGATCCTTGTTGCTCATCTTTTTAGTTTTCTGTGTTATGTTTTTGGTGGCATCCTTGTTGCTCATCTTATTAGTTTTCTGTGTTATGTTTTTGGTGGGGTCTGTGTTGATCATCTTTTTAGTTTTCTGTGTTGTGATTTTGGTAGGATCCTTGTTGCTCATCTTTTTAGTTTTCTGTGTTATGGTTTTGGTGGGATCCTTGTTGCTCATCTTTTTAGTTTTCTGTGTTATGTTTTTGGTGGGATCCTTGTTGCTCATCTTATTAGTTTTCTGTTTTGTGTTTTTGGTGGGATCCTTGTTGCTCATCTTTTTAGTTTTCTGTGTTATGTTTTTGGTGGGGTCTGTGTTGATCATCTGTTTAGTTTTCTGTGTTGTGGTTTTTAGTCAGGTCCGTGTTGCTCATCTGTTTAGTTTTCTGTGTTATGTTTTTGGTGGGATCCTTGTTGCTCATCTTTTTAGTTTTCTGTGTTATGATTTTGGTGGGATCCTTGTTGCTCATCTTTTCAGTTTTCTGTGTTATGATTTTGGTGGGATCCTTGTTGCTCATCTTTTTAGTTTTCTGTTTTGTGTTTTTGGTGGGATCCTTGTTGCTCATCTTTTTAGTTTTCCGTGTTGTGTTTTTGGTGGGATCCTTGTTGCTCATCTTTTCAGTTTTCTGTGTTAAGATTTTGGTGGGATCCTTGTTGCTCATCTTTTTAGTTTTCTGTTTTGTGTTTTTGGTGGGATCCTTGTTGCTCATCTTTTTAGTTTTCTGTGTTATGTTTTTGGTGGGATCCTTGTTGCTCATCTTTTTAGTTTTCTGTGTTATGTTTTTGGTGGCATCCTTGTTGCTCATCTTATTAGTTTTCTGTGTTATGTTTTTGGTGGGATCCTTGTTGCTCATCTTTTTAGTTTTCTGTGTTATGTTTTTGGTGGCATCCTTGTTGCTCATCTTATTAGTTTTCTGTGTTATGTTTTTGGTGGGGTCTGTGTTGATCATCTTTTTAGTTTTCTGTGTTGTGATTTTGGTAGGATCCTTGTTGCTCATCTTTTTAGTTTTCTGTGTTATGGTTTTGGTGGGATCCTTGTTGCTCATCTTTTTAGTTTTCTGTGTTATGTTTTTGGTGGGATCCTTGTTGCTCATCTTATTAGTTTTCTGTTTTGATTTTTGGTGGGATCCTTGTTGCTCATCTTTTTAGTTTTCTGTGTTATGTTTTTGTTGGGATCCTTGTTGCTCATCTTTTTAGTTTTCTGTGTTATGTTTTTGGTGGCATCCTTGTTGCTCATCTTATTAGTTTTCTGTGTTATGTTTTTGGTGGGGTCTGTGTTGATCATCGTTTTAGTTTTCTGTGTTGTGATTTTGGTGGGATCCTTGTTGCTCATCTTTTTAGTTTTCTGTGTTATGGTTTTGGTGGGATCCTTGTTGCTCATCTTTTTAGTTTTCTGTGTTATGTTTTTGGTGGGATCCTTGTTGCTCATCTTATTAGTTTTCTGTTTTGTTTTTTCGGTGGGATCCTTGTTGCTCATCTTTTTAGTTTTCTGTTTTGTGTTTTTGGTGGGATCCTTGTTGCTCATCTTATTAGTTTTCTGTGTTATGTTTTTGGTGGGATCCTTGTTGCTCATCTTTTTAGTTTTCTGTGTTATGTTTTTGGTGGCATCCTTGTTGCTCATCTTATTAGTTTTCTGTGTTATGTTTTTGGTGGGGTCTGTGTTGATCATCTTTTTAGTTTTCTGTGTTGTGATTTTGGTAGGATCCTTGTTGCTCATCTTTTTAGTTTTCTGCGTTATGGTTTTGGTGGGATCCTTGTTGCTCATCTTTTTAGTTTTCTGTGTTATGTTTTTGGTGGGATCCTTGTTACTCATCTTATTAGTTTTCTGTTTTGTGTATTTGGTGGGATCCTTGTTGCTCATCTTTTTAGTTTTCTGTGTTATGTTTTTGGTGGGGTCTGTGTTGATCATCTTTTTAGTTTTCTGTGTTGTAGTTTTTAGTGAGGTCCGTGTTGCTCATCTGTTTAGTTTTCTGTGTTGTGGTTTTTAGTGAGGTCCGTGTTGCTCATCTGTTTAGTTTTCTGTGTTGTGGTTTTTAGTGAGGTCCGTGTTGCTCATCTGTTTAGTTTTCTGTGTTGTGGTTTTTGGTGAGGTCCGTGTTGCTCATCTTTTTAGTTTTCTGTGTTAAGATTTTGGTGGGGTCTGTGTTGATCATCTTTTTAGTTTTCTGTGTTGGGATTTTGGTAGGATCCTTGTTGCTCATCTTCTTTTTTTTTTTTTTTGTTATGTTTATTGTTTTGTTTTGTCTTCGTCCTGTATCTTGTGTACCCAATGTTGCCAGTTTCTCTGGATTGTCCATTCTTGATTCCCCTTCGGTTTTCTCTAACGTTTATTTAATAAAACATAGATGTGAAACATTCTCACCGCTCACGTATAATGCACAAGATGTTGCTCAGGATCGGTTCATTATGACAAGTCTATTTATCAAGTGCGTGTACAAATTGTATCATCATCAGTTATCTGTTAGATTGTTAGATATCAATACATTACACAACATATATTTAATGATCCTGAATTTGTTGAATTCTTTCGTGAGAATATTTCTCAACGTATTGTATAATAGACATTCTAATGTATTTGTTTAATATTTCTGGTTTGTGATTGGACGATGCTGTTATTTTCACGGTATCTATTTCACGGTTGAAATAGCATGAGATATTAATAGAATTTTAGCTGATTACCGCTTACGTCATCTTGTCAATAATGTGGCAATATACATCTATACACAGGATTGCAATAGAATGGAGATAACTGTATTGTATTTGAAAATTTCACGGCATCAATTGTCGATTTCATGGTCGCAAATATCCGTTTACTGGCTCCGCTAACGCGTCACCAGTAATCTCAATTTGCCACCATCAAATTCCCAATTGATGCCGTGAAATTTTCAAATACAATGCAGTTATCTCCTAATAAGGGTAATAACAAAATTACCGAACTCCGAACAATCTTACAAAGGGAAAGTCAAAACTCATAATTATATAAACAGACAAAATCAGTCAACAACCGCAAAACTGTGAAAACCGTAATGACCCTGACTTAGTACAGGCATTTCTAAAGAAATGATGGGTTGAATCAGATTTTAAGGCGCCAAACCTCCCGCTCTCATTACGGTTCAAAGGTTCCGGTTGTCACTATAACAGTATTTAAGTACAGGAACAAAATAGGTAAAATAGTTGTCAAAGCAGTACCATATTCGGTGACGTAAATGTCAAAAATATTTTTACGTCACACATTGACAAAAAAAATATCCTTGACATTTTTTGACTTCTTTATCTTTATACATTTTCACTATATGAAAATGCATCGCTTATACTTTTTTCTGCAGAGACGGAATATATTTCGACAAGATCTTGGTATCGGAATATAAACTTTTTAAGAGATCGAATAAGGCGAATCTTTTTATAGCCCTGGTCCAGTAGCCTGTTTCTCAGATGAATCATATGAATCATTCACCGCTTCTCCAGTTTGGTGACGCTACTGCTCCATAAGTGGTTACATGCGCGTTTGAATCACAAAGACGCTTGTATCTTAACGTTAACCTAATGACGGCACTGAATTATAAAACTTGGATGGTGCAAACATTAAAGCTTAACTAGTACAGCACTGCAATACTGATCCAAAATTTTAAAGTACCTGAATATCGGGAAATACTACCTCCAAGTGAACAAAATAGAATAATAAAGTCCCCGTCTCCACATACAAAATTTTGAATGAATATATCTAGGTCTATCTATATTTAGGCAATCTTCAAATCTAAATCACACTCTTTAAAATTATTTGGTACAAAATTATACAGATAATATATTCCTTCTTCATGTAGTGTTATTAACTGTTAAAGATTTGACAACAAGCGGGTTCATCATAGCATTTATTTTAGAAAGATTTTGAGCAGATGTATTATGAATGGCATAATAAATAGTTAAATAAAGAAAATTCTTTGTTTCTTACTATTTTTAATTATTTTCGACAGATTTTGGTAACATTCAAATATTTTGTACAATCAGACTGGCGGATCATCGTAAAAAACCTGGAACTGCCATACAATGTAAAACTAAAGACTCAAGTTGTCATCGACAGAGTTCCGTCGGGTTTTAAGTGGGATTCGTGCTGCTCAATCTTCAGCTTTCTGTGTAGTTTTTTGAAGACCACTGTTTATCATTTTGTCCTTTTTCGCTTGGCCATTGCATTGCCTGCCCTTCTTCGATATATGACTTCCGATAACACTTTTGGCATCTACAAACTTTTCTTATCTGTTGACCTATACACGCACCACTATACTATCCCAATTATCAAATGTATTTCATTGTAATATATATGTAAAAATATATTGAAGATTACAATTATTTGGCATAATGAACTTTTTAATGGTAAAGGACTAAAGGCAAAGCACATGATTTTTGTAGGTTTATTCCATTCTAATGCAGGTAAAAACGTTATTTATAACTTTAGTTAGCTGCCTGTTATTGAAATGAACAGTCAAACGATTTGAATTACGATTTCAGTAATGCTACGAAAAAATCGGGAATTTGCATAAAACCCAGCATTCTATGCAATAAAAAAAATAAACATAAACAAATGTAAACGTACACGATTAACACCACTTTCAGCAAATTTCCGTGGGGGTCAGTTTTATTGGTGGAGGAAAACGGAGTGCACAGAGAAAACCACGGATCTGCCACAAGTCACTGGCAAACTTTATCACATAATGTTGTATCGCCTGGGCGAGATTCGAACTCATAACATTAGTCGTGATAGGTACTGATTGCATCTATAAGTAGTTGTAAATCCATCTACCAAACGATCACGACCACGAAGGCCCCTTGTGGAATATTGAGTTAAATATTGTAGAACTAGATACATCTGGAAACTATCGTGATAGAACATCACATGATAAAAAAAAAAAAATATTTGGTATACTGATACCCTAATGAAGAATTTGTTAAATTTTTAAAATGAATTGATTGAATATAGAAAATCGTGAATTTGATGGTAAAAAGTGGGAAGGGAGGGGATGAGAATTAAACTAAAAATTGATACAAAATGAGAAAAGGAAAATATGTTTCAAAAATAAAAACTGTGATCATCTAGGTAGAGAAGGTCAATTAAGTTTTTCCTTTCCGTAAACTGGATATATCATACAGATGAAGAATATTTATTGCTGAAATATTTTGAAAATAATCATAAATGTGTTCCCTTTGGATTGTTTATTACGAAAATAAATGTATTATTGCTATTAATTTTTTTTATCATTAGCCGTTTTTAGATTTATTTTGAATAAGCTCCCCTTTAAATGATATAAAATATGTTACTTGAAAAGGTGTCTATACACACAGAAATTCTATTTGTTCATTGTTACAAGTTTTTTTTTATTATTACTTGTTCTTTTTCTGTCTTTGTTGAAAATTTTATATTACTGCCTAAAGGTATAAATTGTATATTACTGCCTAGAGGTATAAATTGTATATTACTGCCTAAAGGTATAAATTGTATATTACTGCCTAGAGGTATAAATTGTATATTACTGCCTAAAGGTATAAATTGTATATTACTGCCTAAAGGTATAAATTGTATATTACTGCCTAAAGGTATAAATTGTATATTACTGCCTAAAGGTATAAATTGTATATTACTGCCTAAAGGTATAAATTGTATATTACTGCCTAAAGGTATAAATTGTATATTACTGCCTAGAGGTATACATTGTATATTACTGCCTAAAGGTATAAATTGTATATTACTGCCTAAAGGTATAAATTGTATATTACTGTCTAAAGGTATAAATTGTATATTACTGCCTAAAGGTATAAATTGTATATTACTGCCTAAAGGTATAAATTGTATATTACTGCCTAAAGGTATAAATTGTATATTACTGCCTAAAGGTATAAATTGTATATTACTGCCTAAAGGTATAAATTGTATATTACTGCCTAAAGGTATAAATTGTATATTACTGTCTAAAGGTATAAATTGTATATTACTGCCTAAAGGTATAAATTGTATATTACTGCCTAAAGGTATAAATTGTATATTACTGTCTAAAGATATAAATTGTATATTACTGCCTAAAGGTATATATTGTATATTACTGCCTAAAGGTATAAATTGTATATTACTGCCTAAAGGTATAAATTGTATATTACTGCCTAAAGGTATAAATTGTATATTACTGCCTAAAGGTATAAATTGTATATTACTGCCTAAAGGTATAAATTGTATATTACTGCCTAAAGGTATAAATTGTATATTACTGCCTAAAGGTATAAATTGTATATTACTGCCTAAAGGTATAAATTGTATATTACTGCCTAAAGGTATAAATTGTATATTACTGCCTAAAGGTATAAATTGTATATTACTGTCTAAAGGTATAAATTGTATATTACTGCCTAAAGGTATAAATTGTATATTACTGCCTAAAGGTATAAATTGTATATTACTGCCTAAAGGTATAAATTGTATATTACTGCCTAAAGGTATAAATTGTATATTACTGCCTAAAGGTATAAATTGTATATTACTGCCTAAAGGTATAAATTGTATATTACTGCCTAAAGGTATAAATTGTATATTACTGCCTAAAGGTATAAATTGTATATTACTGCCTAAAGGTATAAATTGTATATTACTGCCTAAAGGTATAAATTGTATATTACTGCCTAAAGGTATAAATTGTATATTACTGCCTAAAGGTATAAATTGTATATTACTGCCTAAAGGTATAAATTGTATATTACTGCCTAAAGGTATAAATTGTATATTACTGCCTAAAGGTATAAATTGTATATTACTGCCTAAAGGTATAAATGAATTTGTTGTGTTCCTGTGTATTGTACATGTATGGTTTTGATTTTTTATCCTTTTACCCAGATTTTTATTATTGGTCATAAAGGGACAATTTTTTCCCAGAACAGCAATTCTGTTTCAGAGTGCATTTTTTTTTCAGTTACAAAATGTAGCATCGAAATCTTTTTATAAGAGTAAAATACACTCTTTTCCCCTATAGTACTACTGTTCATGTAAGAAATGAAATGTGATACACGTATACACCGTTAGGAATTTAATTAATAACCTAATACCCCTGTCGTTCTGTAGTCAACGGTTCCAGCGCAATGGTTGCAAGTATAAGATACACTACTATTAAAAAAAAAAAGCGGCCCGTATTGAGGTGTCAAACCAGTAATTCAACCAATCAGAGTTAAGAACATATACAAAAGTAGTCCCTTTAAAAGAAAAAAGTTCCTTTCACTTTGTTGTATTGTGACAAATACTGAATGGAATGGAATAATTAAATTGCTAATTGAAGTTAAATGTATAAGGATTATTTTGAGCCCAAATTTGATTGATTTAGTTGTATTTTAATATGGATATGGAGGATTTGATGCATGACCTATAAATAGGGAATTTCTGGGGGATGACAGAGCTATTTTTAGAGTAGGTATTTTCAATAGCCTGGCATTTCACTGCAAGACATTAAACATGGCCTGATATTTTGACAGAACGTAGAGGAATCATGGACGTTTCAGAAAATGTATGGTCTTCGAAAGGTTAAACTTAAGATACAATGGCCAGGTAGGCTCGAAAAAACACAAATTTAGTAGAAAACCTTAAAGAAATTAATTATAGGTTTCACACCTTGAATATCCCGCAATACGGGTAACTTCTTTTGTTTCAATAGTAGTTTATCTAACTTGTACAATAATATTATAATTTATACAATAAAAAAAAAGTCGTGAGAACAGTTTGTTTGTGAACGAATTTACAGATTTTCCTATTCATGTTATAAGGGCTTTATATATTGACGTGTCCTTGTACCTAACGTTAACAATTCAAGCGTCATCGAGATTAAAACGTTCCGCTAACCACTTATGGAACAACAGCGACGTCTGTCGAAAGAAATTTGGTGAATGATCCCCATTAACAATGTATTACACAATATTAATGAACGACCACGGTGATGCAATGATCAACATGTACACACCAGGCGACCGTTTCACTAAAGTGATCGTAAATCGTAAGTCTAAGATCACTCTTAAGATTTCCTTACGTGCACGTATACGTGCGTTTCACTAAACTAGTCCTAAACTTAAGAGTTACGACTTACGACTTGCGACAAGCAACATCTCCTATAATGGAGGTAAAAAGATATTATATTGTATCATATATTTTTTATATAATAAACCCAACAGCTCAACAGCTGATTAGGGTGGCTGAATGAGTTAGGTCGTTGGATCTAACAACTCGTACAAGCCTATCCCCAATACGGAGTGGGTTCGCGCCCGGCTTTGTAAATTACAAAAATGGTGCACTCGATTCGCAGCCGATATAGTTGAAATACTGCTGAAAGTGGCGTTAAGACACCAAAAAAATCAAATCAAAAGCTGATTACATTAATAATCAGATTTTAAATGTGTTTAAATACATTTTTAATATTCAACTAATTATAAAACTCCAAAGGGATTTTTTAAATGAATAAACCAAAGCTATCAGAAAAAAAATGTTAAGTGTAAAAATTTACTGAAATTTGAAAAGAATTTTTTGTTATGGAATATATTTTAACAAATTTCATGCTATATGTAAGGGGAAATTTCAAAAATGTGACCATATATATTTGGCAATACATTCACATTCTGCACTAATATTCGTTTGCGGTGCATTTTAATTGCGCGGAAAAAAATCCAACATTTACGTGAAGAACTTCAACACATGACAATTGTGCGGATTTTTTTTTACCTTTCTTTAAAGTACAATTCGTATTTTCATAATATGTTATGGTTTTTATAAACACTGATGCAGCAACTTCTTTTTTAACACTTTATTGACTTTTTTCGCCAGCCAGAAATTACTTAATCTGTAATCCCTGCCCACCACAGTGGGGGTTAGGATTTGGGTAGTTTTATTGCATCACTATATTCACGCATATGAAATAATGTTTCATCAACACATAAAACAACAAAAATACACATCTTATAATATCAAACCTTAACATGTATATGTACTGTTGATTTATATTCATAGTGAGTGTTTAAGGCTTTATATAATCAATAAAAACTACCAATGAATTTTAACATTTGGACTGCTAGATTATCTGTTGCCTTTAAAATTATTGGTTTTTTTTTTATACATGTATGTTACACTATTTTTTTTTAATTTATATTTCATATATTTGTATAGATGTTATTCTTATATTTTTTGTTTTCATTTTAAAGGCTGACCAAAGAGGCGAATAATCCATATTGCATCGTCAGTCGTGCTGCAAAATGCAGAAAATGTTATGAGTAAATCAAATATATTCTAAATAACAGGTAATCCGCGCAAATGTAAAAAAAAAGTCTCGGGTATATTTTACGGGCAATTGTAATGCTCTTTCTCCGTGCAAAAGTGATACCTGTTAATCCCTAAATCCACGGAAATGTAATGTGCCCTCTGTTTGTGCTCAACTTTATTTTTGAACCATTGTTTGTACATCCACCCGATATCATTGTTTTCTTGAAATTTCATCTAGGTACATACACTCGTTAATAAAATATGTTGATATTGTAAATGCAGAATTGATAGAAAGTACACTGAAACAAACAATAATGTGTACTGTTTTAATGATTTTTTATGACTCTCGAAATATAAAAAATGTTGCGTGCATCTAATATTTATTGATTGTTTCATTTGATTAATGTTCATATTAAAAAAAATATAGATAGCAATTCTTCTCTTCAAAAATAGACTTACACGAGTACCTTCCACCACTCTTAACTTTGCGATCACTTTTTATCGTAAGTCGTAAATCCTAACTATTAGTGAAACGGTAGTAACACTTAAGAGTACACTTACGTCTACGTTTACGACTTACGACCTTTAGTGAAACGGTCGCCAGGTGAAGGAGTACATGTACGATGCTCCGATCATTAGTTGGATTAAGCCCATGACAATCCAATGAGTATTTGCTGTTTCTACGCTAACCACTCAACATTAATGAGAAAAGGGAAGGAATAATTTGCTCGGAGTCCGGATAATGTGTTCTGAAAAACCAGAGACTTGAAAACCCAAATTAAATCCAAATGCAGTAAATCTTTGGTAATTTATCTGGTATAAACGGAACATGTATCTATTCGATATGCAAAAGTTTGTCTCTGGTTCAGTAAAGATGGGATTCACTGTATCACTATCTTATACGCTGTATCTGAATCTTAGCATGTGCTTATCAAATGTTATACTCACCAAAACATCTAAGGTCTATTTTAAAATAAACAAAGGGGATATAAAACACGATTCCACCAATTACAAATAAAAAGGCATACAGGAACTCAATCTTAGGATCTTGTACAATTGGTCCAATGACTAAATAGCAGGCGATGATAACGAACACTACAGGAATCACAATTGGTACCTATAATATATTTGTATTATTAGGATACACGTGTATTCTATTTTAAGCTTTGCAGATATCAATCCGAAGGATCCAATTTTACGAAAATAATATTTCCAATGTTAAAATTTCCAACAAACTTTATATGAATTTTTTATTATACATATAAACGATCCGGATACAAAAATATACTAGATAGTACTACACAAAATAACAACAGAATAAACACTAGTAGTCTAATAACCAGAAGAGGCATTTTGTACAAAAGCATATCTTGTTTTATTATACTTCATGTAAATTTCCTGTCTTCTCATTGGTTAAGGAGCGTGTGCCATTTTAGTCTATCACATGGCAGAGTGTGATAATTTAGTCGATCACCCTCTCGATTTAAAACTTTTATGTCTGAGTCAATTGAGCGATTTAAAAGATCGCATAATCAAAGTCGGAATTTAAATTGAAAAATAATATGGGTGAAGGAATGAAAATGTTCCGGAAATTCCTGACTTTTTGTCTGATGACTTCGCTTTGGCAAATGTATTGAATGACTTGTCTTTTTTACTGCCACATCAATTATTTTACCTACACCCATCATTTTGCATCTGACGTCTCTTTCGGTATAATAAAACACTTATTAACTAGATATTCGGGGAATAGTAAGTTTATTAAATTGCTCACTTTTCGCTTAAGAACACCCATCTGTATAAAACGTATTCCAAAATGGCAGAAAAATATTAACAAATACAAAAAGTGTATGTAATCTTTTTTATTACACATCATCGATATCACAGTTTAACACATTTAAAGACAACAGCAATTGAAATTCAGGGCATCAAAATCATAAAAAAGAATGAAACCAGGAGAAAAGAACATTCAGTATAATAAAACAAATATCACATAGCTGAGAGGGTGGTAGAGCAGACTGTTACCCCTAGAAATTTAATTGTCAACCTCGGCTTTGCATCAGTTGACAATGAATTTCTCGGGGTAACAGTCTGTTCTACCACCCTCTCAGCTATGTGTTATTTATATAGTATTCAATAACGTCAAGTGAGGAGTATTTTATGTATATTCATGACGGATAAAAACATTACACTAGTTAGGTTGAATGTGACACTAAGATGGACTTATTTGTATTCCAATTTTGTCAGTTTATAAACAAAGCGCAAAATATAAAAGTTGTTATTGAACAACTAAGGGGATGGATTGTTTAACGTCAGATAATTCGTCAATTGAGACAAGGTGTAGTCTAATCCCATTAATCGCGGTTCTGTATTTTGCGGACAAACAACAATTGTTGATGCAAATCATTACAAACAGTACAAAGCAAACAAACATAAATCATCGTGGGTGGTGAAATGGTAGCGTACGTATCATGATTGCAGAAGGTCGTGAGTTCGGCACTCAATCAGGTCTAAGGAGTAAGAGAACAAAGATTGGTTGGTTCTGAGTCAATATACAATGTACCCAAGTGGAAATCAACCGATGTTATGGACTGTTGGCTCATTAAACTAGCAGTATTAAAATTAATCAAACGTAGCGTGTTAGCCTAATATAAAGCAGATATTAGCATCATATATTAGAAAAATTAATTGTTCTCGCCATGATATAAATGACAAATAGCTGATACGGTATTAAATAATAATACACTCATTGATTCTCCATGATGAAATATCAGGTAACCAGAGTGTGCTGACAGGTAACCAGAGTGTACCGACAGGTATACTATTAAACTGATAATAACAAATATATTTCAGGATTATCTTTACCTTCAATGGCCGTTCCATCTCTTTTCTCTTAAATCTTAATACAATAACTGATCCCACAGTTAGCCCATAACATATCCTGTAAAGCTAAAGAAGTCTATCAGACTACCTATATCACCAGGAAGTACCATGGCAATGCTGTAAAGCTAAAGAAGTCTATCAGACTACCTATATCACCAGGAATTACCATGGCAATGCTGTAAGGCTAAAGAAGTCTATCAGACTACCTATATCACCAGGAATTACCATGGCAATGCTGTAAAGCTAAAGAAGTCTATCAGACTACCTATATCACCAGGAATTACCAGGGCAATGCTGTAAAGCTAAAGAAGTCTATCAGACTACATATATCACCAGGAATTACCATGGCAATGCTGTAAAGCTAAAGAAGTCTATCAGACTACCTATATCACCAGGAATTACCATGGCAATGCTGTAAAGCTAAAGAAGTCTATCAGACTACCTATATCACCAGGAATTATCATGGCAATCCTGTAAAGCTAAAGAAGTCTATCAGACTACCTATATCACCAGGAATTACCATGGCAATGCTGTAAAGCTAAAGAAGTCTATCAGACTACCCATATCACCAGGAATTACCATGGTAATGCTGTAAACCTAAAGAAGTCTATCAGACTACCTATATCACTAGGAATTACCATGAAAATGCTGTAAAGCTAAAGAAGTCTATCAGACTACCTATATTACCAGGGCAATGCTGTAAAGCTAAAGAAGTCTATCAGACTACCTATATCACATTACCATGGCAATGCTGTAAAGCTAAAGAAGTCTATCAGACTACCCATATCACCAGGAATTACCATGACAATGGTGTAAAGCTAAAGAAGTCTATCAGACTACCTATATCACCAGCAATTATCATGGCAATGCTGTAAAGCTAAAGAAGTCTATCAGACTACCTATATCACCAGGAATTACCATGGCAATGCTGTAAAGCTAAAGAAGTCTATCAGACTACCTATATCACCAGCAATTATCATGGCAATGCTGTAAAGCTAACGAAGTCTATCAGACTACCTATTTCACCAGCAATTATCATGGCAATGCTGTAAAGCTAAAGAAGTCTATCAGACTACCTATATCACATTACCATGGCAATGCTGTAAAGCTAAAGAAGTCTATCAGACTACCTATATCACCAGGAATTACCATGGCAATGCTGTAAAGCTAAAGAAGTCTATCAGACTACCCATATCACCAGGAATTACCATGACAATGCTGTAAAGCTAAAGAAGTCTATCAGACTACCTATATCACCAGCAATTATCATGGCAATGCTGTAAAGCTAAAGAAGTCTATCAGACTACCTATTTCACCAGCAATTATCATGGCAATGTTGTAAAGCTAAAGAAGTCTATCAGACTACCTATATCACATTACCATTGCAATGCTGTAAAGCTAAAGAAGTCTATCAGACTACCTATATCACCAGGAATTATCATGGCAATGCTGTAAAGCTAAAGAAGTCTATCAGACTACCTATATCACCAGGAATTACCATGGCATTCCTGTAAAGCTAAAGAAGTCTATCAGACTACCTATATCACTAGGAATTACCATGGCAATGCTGTAAAGCTAAAGAAGTCTATCAGACTACCTATATCACATTACTATGGCAAAGCTGTAAAGCAAAAGAAGTCTATCACACTACCTATATCACCAGGAATTACCATGGCAATGCTGTAAAGCTAAATAAGTCTATCAGACTACCTATATCACATTACCATGGCAATGCTGTAAAGCTAAAGAAGTCTATTAGACTACCTATATCACCAGCAATTACCATGGCAATCATGTAAAACTAAAGTCTATCAGTCTACCTATATTACATTACCATGGCAATGCTGTAAAGCTAAAGAAGTCTATCAGACTACCTATACCACCAGCAATTACCATGGTAATGCTGTAAACCTAATGAAGTCTATTAGACTACCTATATCACCAGGAATTACCATGGCAATGGTGTAAAGCTAAAGAAGTCTATCAGACTACCTTTATCACCAGGAATTACCATGGCAATGCTGTAAAGCTAAAGAAGTCTATCAGACCACCTATATCACCAGCAATTACCATGGCAATGCTGTAAAGCTAAAGAAGTCTATCAGACTACCTATATCACCAACAATTACCATGGCAATGCTGTAAAGCTAAAGAAGTCTATCCGACTACTTATATCACCAGCAATTACCATGGCAATGCTGTAAAGCTAAAGAAGTCTATCAGACCACCTATATCACCAGCAATTACCATGGCAATGCTGTAAAGCTAAAGAAGTCTATCCGACCACTTATATCACCAGGAATTACCATGGCAATGCTGTAAAGCTAAAGAAGTCTATCAGACTACCTATATCACCAGGAATTACCATGGCAATCCTGTAAAGCTGAAGAAGTCTATCAGACCACCTATATCACCAGGAATTACCATGGCAATGCTGTAAAGCTAAAGAAGTCTATCCGACTACTTATATCACCAGCAATTACCATGGCAATGCTGTAAAGCTAAAGAAGTCAGACTACCTATATCACATTACCATGGCAATGCTGTAAAGCTAAAGAAGTCTATCAGACTACCCATATCACCAGGAATTACCATGACAATGCTGTAAAGCTAAAGAAGTCTATCAGACTACCTATATCACCAGCAATTATCATGGCAATGCTGTAAAGCTAACGAAGTCTATCAGACTACCTATTTCACCAGCAATTATCATGGCAATGCTGTAAAGCTAAAGAAGTCTATCAGACTACCTATATCACCAGGAATTACCATGGCAATGCTGTAAAGCTAAAGAAGTCTATCAGACTACCCATATCACCAGGAATTACCATGACAATGCTGTAAAGCTAAAGAAGTCTATCAGACTACCTATATCACCAGCAATTATCATGGCAATGCTGTAAAGCTAAAGAAGTCTATCAGACTACCTATTTCACCAGCAATTATCATGGCAATGCTGTAAAGCTAAAGAAGTCTATCAGACTACCTATATCACTAGGAATTACCATGGCAATGCTGTAAAGCTAAATAAGTCTATCAGACTACCTATATCACATTACTATGGCAATGCTGTAAAGCTAAAGAAGTCTATCAGACTACCTATATCACCAGGAATTATCATGGCAATGCTGTAAAGCTAAAGAAGTCTATCAGACTACCTATATCACCAGGAATTACCATGGCATTCCTGTAAAGCTAAAGAAGTCTATCAGACTACCTATATCACTAGGAATTACCATGGCAATGCTGTAAAGCTAAAGAAGTCTATCAGACTACCTATATCACATTACTATGGCAATGCTGTAAAGCTAAAGAAGTCTATCACACTACCTATATCACCAGGAATTACCATGGCAATGCTGTAAAGCTAAATAAGTCTATCATACTACCTATATCACATTACCATGGCAATGCTGTAAAGCTAAAGAAGTCTATCAGACTACCTATATCACCAGGTATTACCATGGCAATCATGTAAAACTAAAGTCTATCAGTCTACCTATATTACATTACCATGGCAATGCTGTAAAGCTAAAGAAGTCTATCAGACTACCTATACCACCAGCAATTACCATGGTAATGCTGTAAACCTAATGAAGTCTATTAGACTACCTATATCACCATGAATTACCATGGCAATGGTGTAAAGCTAAAGAAGTCTATCAGACTACCTTTATCACCAGGAATTACCATGGCAATGCTGTAAAGCTAAAGAAGTCTATCAGACCACCTATATCACCAGCAATTACCATGGCAATGCTGTAAAGCTAAAGAAGTCTATCAGACTACCTATATCACCAACAATTACCATGGCAATGCTGTAAAGCTAAAGAAGTCTATCCGACTACTTATATCACCAGCAATTACCATGGCAATGCTGTAAAGCTAAAGAAGTCTATCAGACCACCTATATCACCAGCAATTACCATGGCAATGCTGTAAAGCTAAAGAAGTCTATCCGACTACTTATATCACCAGGAATTACCATGGCAATGCTGTAAAGCTAAAGAAGTCTATCAGACTACCTATATCACCAGGAATTACCATGGCAATCCTGTAAAGCTGAAGAAGTTTATCAGACCACCTATATCACCAGCAATTACCATGGCAATGCTGTAAAGCTAAAGAAGTCAGACTACCTATATCACATTACCATGGCAATGCTGTAAAGCTAAAGAAGTCTATCAGACTACCCATATCACCAGGAATTACCATGACAATGCTGTAAAGCTAAAGAAGTCTATCAGACTACCTATATCACCAGTAATTATCATGGCAATGCTGTAAAGCTAACGAAGTCTATCAGACTACCTATTTCACCAGCAATTATCATGGCAATGCTGTAAAGCTAAAGAAGTCTATCAGACTACCTATATCACATTACCATGGCAATGCTGTAAAGCTAAAGAAGTCTATCAGACTACCTATATCACCAGGAATTACCATGGCAATGCTGTAAAGCTAAAGAAGTCTATCAGACTACCCATATCACCAGGAATTACCATGACAATGCTGTAAAGCTAAAGAAGTATATCAGACTACCTATATCACCAGCAATTATCATGGCAACGCTGTAAAGCTAAAGAAGTCTATCAGACTACCTATTTCACCAGCAATTATCATGGCAATGCTGTAAAGCTAAAGAAGTCTATCAGACTACCTATATCACTAGGAATTACCATGGCAATGCTGTAAAGCTAAAGAAGTCTATCAGACTACCTATATCACATTACTATGGCAATGCTGTAAAGCTAAAGAAGTCTATCAGACTACCTATATCACCAGGAATTATCATGGCAATGCTGTAAAGCTAAAGAAGTCTATCAGACTACCTATATCACCAGGAATTACCATGGCATTCCTGTAAAGCTAAAGAAGTCTATCAGACTACCTATATCACTAGGAATTACCATGGCAATGCTGTAAAGCTAAAGAAGTATATCAGACTACCTATATCACATTACTATGGCAATGCTGTAAAGCTAAAGAAGTCTATCACACTACCTATATCACCAGGAATTACCATGGCAATGCTGTAAAGCTAAATAAGTCTATCAGACTACCTATATCACATTACCATGGCAATGCTGTAAAGCTAAAGAAGTCTATCAGACTACCTATATCACCAGGAATTACCATGGTAATGCTGTAAACCTAATGAAGTCTATTAGACTACCTATATCACCAGGAATTACCATGGCAATGGTGTAAAGCTAAAGAAGTCTATCAGACTACCTTTATCACCAGGAATTACCATGGCAATGCTGTAAAGCTAAAGAAGTCTATCAGACCACCTATATCACCAGCAATTACCATGGCAATGCTGTAAAGCTAAAGAAGTCTATCAGACTACCTATATCACCAGGAATTACCATGGCAATGCTGTAAAGCTAAAGAAGTCTATCCGACTACTTATATCACCAGGAATTACCATAGCAATGCTGTAAAGCTAAAGAAGTCTATCAGACCACCTATATCACCAGCAATTACCATGGCAATGCTGTAAAGCTAAAGAAGTCTATCAGACTACCTATATCACCAACAATTACCATGGCAATGCTGTAAAGCTAAAGAAGTCTATCCGACTACTTATATCACCAGCAATTACCATGGCAATGCTGTAAAGCTAAAGAAGTCTATCAGACCACCTATATCACCAGCAATTACCATGGCAATGCTGTAAAGCTAAAGAAGTCTATCCGACTACTTATATCACCAGGAATTACCATGGCAATGCTGTAAAGCTAAAGAAGTCTATCAGACTACCTATATCACCAGGAATTACCATGGCAATCCTGTAAAGCTGAAGAAGTTTATCAGACCACCTATATCACCAGCAATTACCATGGCAATGCTGTAAAGCTAAAGAAGTCAGACTACCTATATCACATTACCATGGCAATGCTGTAAAGCTAAAGAAGTCTATCAGACTACCCATATCACCAGGAATTACCATGACAATGCTGTAAGGCTAAAGAAGTCTATCAGACTACCTATATCACCAGTAATTATCATGGCAATGCTGTAAAGCTAACGAAGTCTATCAGACTACCTATTTCACCAGCAATTATCATGGCAATGCTGTAAAGCTAAAGAAGTCTATCAGACTACCTATATCACATTACCATGGCAATGCTGTAAAGCTAAAGAAGTCTATCAGACTACCTATATCACCAGGAATTACCATGGCAATGCTGTAAAGCTAAAGAAGTCTATCAGACTACCCATATCACCAGGAATTACCATGACAATGCTGTAAAGCTAAAGAAGTATATCAGACTACCTATATCACCAGCAATTATCATGGCAACGCTGTAAAGCTAAAGAAGTCTATCAGACTACCTATTTCACCAGCAATTATCATGGCAATGCTGTAAAGCTAAAGAAGTCTATCAGACTACCTATATCACTAGGAATTACCATGGCAATGCTGTAAAGCTAAAGAAGTCTATCAGACTACCTATATCACATTACTATGGCAATGCTGTAAAGCTAAAGAAGTCTATCAGACTACCTATATCACCAGGAATTATCATGGCAATGCTGTAAAGCTAAAGAAGTCTATCAGACTACCTATATCACCAGGAATTACCATGGCATTCCTGTAAAGCTAAAGAAGTCTATCAGACTACCTATATCACTAGGAATTACCATGGCAATGCTGTAAAGCTAAAGAAGTCTATCAGACTACCTATATCACATTACTATGGCAATGCTGTAAAGCTAAAGAAGTCTATCACACTACCTATATCACCAGGAATTACCATGGCAATGCTGTAAAGCTAAATAAGTCTATCAGACTACCTATATCACATTACCATGGCAATGCTGTAAAGCTAAAGAAGTCTATCAGACTACCTATATCACCAGGAATTACCATGGCAATCATGTAAAACTAAAGTCTATCAGTCTACCTATATTACATTACCATGGCAATGCTGTAAAGCTAAAGAAGTCTATCAGACTACCTATACCACCAGCAATTACCATGGTAATGCTGTAAACCTAATGAAGTCTATTAGACTACCTATATCACCAGGAATTACCATGGCAATGGTGTAAAGCTAAAGAAGTCTATCAGACTACCTTTATCACCAGGAATTACCATGGCAATGCTGTAAAGCTAAAGAAGTCTATCAGACCACCTATATCACCAGCAATTACCATGGCAATGCTGTAAAGCTAAAGAAGTCTATCAGACTACCTATATCACCAGGAATTACCATGGCAATGCTGTAAAGCTAAAGAAGTCTATCCGACTACTTATATCACCAGGAATTACCATAGCAATGCTGTAAAGCTAAAGAAGTCTATCAGACCACCTATATCACCAGCAATTACCATGGCAATGCTGTAAAGCTAAAGAAGTCTATCAGACTACCTATATCACCAACAATTACCATGGCAATGCTGTAAAGCTAAAGAAGTCTATCCGACTACTTATATCACCAGGAATTACCATGGCAATGCTGTAAAGCTAAAGAAGTCTATCAGACTACCTATATCACCAGGAATTACCATGGCAATGCTGTAAAGCTAAAGAAGTCTATCAGACTACCTATATCACCAACAATTCCCACGGCAATGCTGTAAAGCTAAAGAAGTCTATCCGACTACTTATATCACCAGGAATTACCATGGCAATGCTGTAAAGCTAAAAAAGTCTATCAGACTACCTTTATCACCAGGAATTACCATGGCAATGCTGTAAAGCTAAAGAAGTCTATCAGACCACCTATATCACCAGCAATTACCATGGCAATGCTGTAAAGCTAAAGAAGTCTATCAGACTACCTATATCACCAGGAATTACCATGGCAATGCTGTAATGCTAAAGAAGTCTATCAGACTACCTATATCACCAGGAATTACCATGGCAATGTTGTAACGTTAAAGAAATCTATCAGACTACCTATATCACTAGGAATTACCATGGCAATGCTGTAAAGCTAAAGAAGTCTATCAGACTACCTATATCACCAGGAATTACCATGGCAATGCTGTAAAACTAAAGCAGTCTATCAGACTACCTATATCACCAGGAACTACCATGGCAATGCTGTAAAGCTAAAGAGGTCTATCAGACTACCTATATCACCAGGAATTACCATGGCAATCCTGTAAAGCTAAAGAAGTCTATCAGACTACCTATATCACCAGGAATTACCATGGCAATGCTGTAAAGCTAAAGAAGTCTATCAGACTACCTATATCATCAGAAATTACCATGGCAATGCTGTAAGGCTGAATAAATCTATCAGACTACCTATATCACCAGGAATTACCATGGCAATGCTGTAATGCTAAAGAAGTCTATCAGACTACCTACATCACCAGGAATTACCATGGCAATGCTGTAAAGCTAAAGAAGTCTATTAGACTACCTATATCACCAGCAATTACCATGGCAATGCTGTAAAGCTAAAGAAGTCTATCAGACTACCTATATCACCAGGAATTACCATGGCAATGCTGTAATGCCAAAGAAGTCTATCAGACTACCTATTTCACCAGGAATTACCATGGCAATGATGTAAAGCTAAAGAAGTCTATCAGATTACCTATATCACCAGGAATTACCATGGCAATGCTGTAAGGCTAAAGAAGTCTATCAGACTACCTTTATCAGCAGGAATTACCATGACAATGCTGTAAAGCTAAAGAAGTCTATCAGACTACCTATATCACCAGGAATTACTATGGCAATGCTGTAAAGCTAAAGAAGTCTATCAGACCACCTATATCACCAGCAATTACCATGGCAATGCTGTAAAGCTAAAGAAGTCTATCAGACTGCCTATATCACCAGGAATTACCATGGCAATGCTGTAAAGCTAAATAAGTCTATCAGACTACCTATATCACATTACCATGGCAATGCTGTAAAGCTAAAGAAGTCTATCAGACTACCTATATCACCAGGAATTACCATGGCAATCATGTAAAGCTAAAGTCTATCAGTCTACCTATATTACATTACCATGGCAATGCTGTAAAGCTAAAGAAGTCTATCAGACTACCTATACCACCAGCAATTACCATGGTAATGCTGTAAGCCTAATGAAGTCTATTAGACTATTTATATCACCAGGAATTACCATGGCAATGGTGTAAAGCTAAAGAAGTCTATCAGACTACCTTTATCACCAGGAATTACCATGGCAATGCTGTAAAGCTAAAGAAGTCTATCAGACTACCTATATCACCAGGAATTACCATGGAAATGCTGTAAAGCTAAAGAATTGTATCAGACTACCTATATCACCAGGAATTACCATGGCAATGCTGTAGCGCTAAAGAAGTCTATCAGACTACCTATATCACTAGGAATTACCATGGCAATGCTGTAAAGCTAAAGAAGTCTATCAGACTACCTATATCACCAGGAATTACCATGGCAATGCTGTAAAGCTAAAGAAGTCTATCAGACTACCTATATCACCAGGAATTACCATGGCAATGGTGTAAAGCTAAAGAAGTCTATCAGACTACCTATATCACCAGCAATAACCATGGCAATGCTGTAAAGCTAAAAAAGTCTATCAGACTACCTTTATCAGCAGGAATTACCATGACAATGCTGTAAAGCTAAAGAAGTCTACCAGACTACCTATATCACCAGGAATTACTATGGCAATGCTGTAAAGCTAAAGAAGTCTATCAGCCCACCTATATCACCAGCAATTACCATGGCAATGCTGTAAAGCTAACGAAGTCTATCCGACTACTTATATCACCAGGAATTACCATGGTAATGCTGTAAAGCTAAAGAAGTCTATCATACTACCTATATCACCAGGAATTACCATGGCAATGCTGTAAAGCTAAAGAATTGTATCAGACTACCTATATCACCAGGAATTACCATGGCAATGTTGTAACGCTAAAGAAGTCTATCAGACTACCTATATCACCAGGAATTACCATGGCAATGCTGTAAAGCTAAAGAAGTCTATCAGGCTACCTATATCACCAGGAATTACCATGGCAATGCTGTAAAGCTAAATAAGTCTATCAGACTACCTATATCACCAGGAATTACCATGGCAATGCTGTAAAGCTAAAGAATTGTATCAGATTACCTATATCACCAGGAATTACCATGGCAATGCTGTAAGGCTAAAGAAGTCTATCAGACTACCTTTATCAGCAGGAATTACCATGACAATGCTGTAAAGCTAAAGAAGTCTATCAGACTACCTATATCACCAGGAATTACTTTGGCAATGCTGTAAAGCTAAAGAAGTCTATCAGACCACCTATATCACCAGCAATTACCATGGCAATGCTGTAAAGCTAAAGAAGTCTATCAGACTACCTATATCACCAGGAATTACCATGGCAATGCTGTAAAGCTAAATAAGTCTATCAGACTACTTATATCACCAGGAATTACCATGGCTATGCTGTAAAGCTAAGGAAGTCTATCAGACTACCTATATCACCAGGAATTACCATGGCAATGCTGTAAAGCTAAAGAAGTCCATCAGGCTACCTATATCACCAGGAGTTACCATGGCAATGCTGTAAAGCTAAATAAGTCTATCAGACTACCTATATCACCAGGAATTACCATGGAAATGCTGTAAAGCTAAAGAATTGTATCAGACTACCTATATCACCAGGAATTACCATGGCAATGTTGTAACGCTAAAGAAGTCTATCAGACTACCTATATTACTAGGAATTACCATGGCAATGCTGTAAAGCTAAAGCAGTCTATCAGACTACCTATATCACCAGGAATTATCATGGCAATGCTGTAAAGCTAAAGAAGTCTATCAGACTACCTATATCACCAGGAATTACCATGGCATTCCTGTAAAGCTAAAGAAGTCTATCAGACTACCTATATCACTAGGAATTACCATGGCAATGCTGTAAAGCTAAAGAAGTCTATCAGACTACCTATATCACATTACTATGGCAATGCTGTAAAGCTAAAGAAGTCTATCACACTACCTATATCACCAGGAATTACCATGGCAATGCTGTAAAGCTAAATAAGTCTATCAGACTACCTATATCACATTACCATGGCAATGCTGTAAAGCTAAAGAAGTCTATCAGACTACCTATATCACCAGGAATTACCATGGCAATCATGTAAAACTAAAGTCTATCAGTCTACCAATATTACATTACCATGGCAATGCTGTAAAGCTAAAGAAGTCTATCAGACTACCTATACCACCAGCAATTACCATGGTAATGCTGTAAACCTAATGAAGTCTATTAGACTACCTATATCACCAGGAATTACCATGGCAATGGTGTAAAGCTAAAGAAGTCTATCAGACTACCTTTATCACCAGGAATTACCATGGCAATGCTGTAAAGCTAAAGAAGTCTATCAGACCACCTATATCACCAGCAATTACCATGGCAATGCTGTAAAGCTAAAGAAGTCTATCAGACTACCTATATCACCAGCAATTACCATGGCAATGCTGTAAAGCTAAAGAAGTCTATCCGACTACTTATATCACCAGGAATTACCATAGCAATGCTGTAAAGCTAAAGAAGTCTATCAGACCACCTATATCACCAGCAATTACCATGGCAATGCTGTAAAGCTAAAGAAGTCTATCAGACTACCTATATCACCAACAATTACCATGGCAATGCTGTAAAGCTAAAGAAGTCTATCCGACTACTTATATCACCAGGAATTACCATGGCAATGCTGTAAAGCTAAAGAAGTCTATCAGACTACCTATATCACCAGGAATTACCATGGCAATGCTGTAAAGCTAAAGAAGTCTATCAGACTACCTATATCACCAACAATTCCCACGGCAATGCTGTAAAGCTAAAGAAGTCTATCCGACTACTTATATCACCAGGAATTACCATGGCAATGCTGTAAAGCTAAAAAAGTCTATCAGACTACCTTTATCACCAGGAATTACCATGGCAATGCTGTAAAGCTAAAGAAGTCTATCAGACCACCTATATCACCAGCAATTACCATGGCAATGCTGTAAAGCTAAAGAAGTCTATCAGACTACCTATATCACCAGGAATTACCATGGCAATGCTGTAATGCTAAAGAAGTCTATCAGACTACCTATATCACCAGGAATTACCATGGCAATGTTGTAACGTTAAAGAAATCTATCAGACTACCTATATCACTAGGAATTACCATGGCAATGCTGTAAAGCTAAAGAAGTCTATCAGACTACCTATATCACCAGGAATTACCATGGCAATGCTGTAAAACTAAAGCAGTCTATCAGACTACCTATATCACCAGGAACTACCATGGCAATGCTGTAAAGCTAAAGAGGTCTATCAGACTACCTATATCACCAGGAATTACCATGGCAATCCTGTAAAGCTAAAGAAGTCTATCAGACTACCTATATCACCAGGAATTACCATGGCAATGCTGTAAAGCTAAAGAAGTCTATCAGACTACCTATATCATCAGAAATTACCATGGCAATGCTGTAAGGCTGAATAAATCTATCAGACTACCTATATCACCAGGAATTACCATGGCAATGCTGTAATGCTAAAGAAGTCTATCAGACTACCTACATCACCAGGAATTACCATGGCAATGCTGTAAAGCTAAAGAAGTCTATTAAACTACCTATATCACCAGCAATTACCATGGCAATGCTGTAAAGCTAAAGAAGTCTATCAGACTACCTATATCACCAGGAATTACCATGGCAATGCTGTAATGCCAAAGAAGTCTATCAGACTACCTATTTCACCAGGAATTACCATGGCAATGATGTAAAGCTAAAGAAGTCTATCAGATTACCTATATCACCAGGAATTACCATGGCAATGCTGTAAGGCTAAAGAAGTCTATCAGACTACCTTTATCAGCAGGAATTACCATGACAATGCTGTAAAGCTAAAGAAGTCTATCAGACTACCTATATCACCAGGAATTACTATGGCAATGCTGTAAAGCTAAAGAAGTCTATCAGACCACCTATATCACCAGCAATTACCATGGCAATGCTGTAAAGCTAAAGAAGTCTATCAGACTACCTATATCACCAGGAATTACCATGGCAATGCTGTAAAGCTAAATAAGTCTATCAGACTACCTATATCACATTACCATGGCAATGCTGTAAAGCTAAAGAAGTCTATCAGACTACCTATATCACCAGGAATTACCATGGCAATCATGTAAAGCTAAAGTCTATCAGTCTACCTATATTACATTACCATGGCAATGCTGTAAAGCTAAAGAAGTCTATCAGACTACCTATACCACCAGCAATTACCATGGTAATGCTGTAAGCCTAATGAAGTCTATTAGACTATTTATATCACCAGGAATTACCATGGCAATGGTGTAAAGCTAAAGAAGTCTATCAGACTACCTTTATCACCAGGAATTACCATGGCAATGCTGTAAAGCTAAAGAAGTCTATCAGACTACCTATATCACCAGGAATTACCATGGAAATGCTGTAAAGCTAAAGAATTGTATCAGACTACCTATATCACCAGGAATTACCATGGCAATGCTGTAGCGCTAAAGAAGTCTATCAGACTACCTATATCACTAGGAATTACCATGGCAATGCTGTAAAGCTAAAGAAGTCTATCAGACTACCTATATCACCAGGAATTACCATGGCAATGCTGTAAAGCTAAAGAAGTCTATCAGACTACCTATATCACCAGGAATTACCATGGCAATGGTGTAAAGCTAAAGAAGTCTATCAGACTACCTTTATCACCAGGAATTACCATGGCAATGCTGTAAAGCTAAAGAAGTCTATCAGACCACCTATATCACCAGCAATTACCATGGCAATGCTGTAAAGCTAAAGAAGTCTATCAGACTACCTATATCACCAACAATTCCCACGGCAATGCTGTAAAGCTAAAGAAGTCTATCCGACTACTTATATCACCAGGAATTACCATGGCAATGCTGTAAAGCTAAAAAAGTCTATCAGACTACCTTTATCACCAGGAATTACCATGGCAATGCTGTAAAGCTAAAGAAGTCTATCAGACCACCTATATCACCAGCAATTACCATGGCAATGCTGTAAAGCTAAAGAAGTCTATCAGACTACCTATATCACCAGGAATAACCATGGCAATGCTGTAATGCTAAAGAAGTCTATCAGACTACCTATATCACCAGGAATTACCATGGCAATGCTGTAAAGCTAAAGAAGTCTATCAGACTACCTATATCACCAGGAATAACCATGGCAATGCTGTAAAGCTAAAAAAGTCTATCAGACTACCTTTATCAGCAGGAATTACCATGACAATGCTGTAAAGCTAAAGAAGTCTACCAGACTACCTATATCACCAGGAATTACTATGGCAATGCTGTAAAGCTAAAGAAGTCTATCAGCCCACCTATATCACCAGCAATTACCATGGCAATGCTGTAAAGCTAACGAAGTCTATCCGACTACTTATATCACCAGGAATTACCATGGTAATGCTGTAAAGCTAAAGAAGTCTATCATACTACCTATATCACCAGGAATTACCATGGCAATGCTGTAAAGCTAAAGAATTGTATCAGACTACCTATATCACCAGGAATTACCATGGCAATGTTGTAACGCTAAAGAAGTCTATCAGACTACCTATATCACCAGGAATTACCATGGCAATGCTGTAAAGCTAAAGAAGTCTATCAGGCTACCTATATCACCAGGAATTACCATGGCAATGCTGTAAAGCTAAATAAGTCTATCAGACTACCTATATCACCAGGAATTACCATGGCAATGCTGTAAAGCTAAAGAATTGTATCAGATTACCTATATCACCAGGAATTACCATGGCAATGCTGTATGGCTAAAGAAGTCTATCAGACTACCTTTATCAGCAGGAATTACCATGACAATGCTGTAAAGCTAAAGAAGTCTATCAGACTACCTATATCACCAGGAATTACTTTGGCAATGCTGTAAAGCTAAAGAAGTCTATCAGACCACCTATATCACCAGCAATTACCATGGCAATGCTGTAAAGCTAAAGAAGTCTATCAGACTACCTATATCACCAGGAATTACCATGGCAATGCTGTAAAGCTAAATAAGTCTATCAGACTACTTATATCACCAGGAATTACCATGGCTATGCTGTAAAGCTAAGGAAGTCTATCAGACTACCTATATCACCAGGAATTACCATGGCAATGCTGTAAAGCTAAAGAAGTCTATCAGGCTACCTATATCACCAGGAGTTACCATGGCAATGCTGTAAAGCTAAATAAGTCTATCAGACTACCTATATCACCAGGAATTACCATGGAAATGCTGTAAAGCTAAATAATTGTATCAGACTACCTATATCACCAGGAATTACCATGGCAATGTTGTAACGCTAAAGAAGTCTATCAGACTACCTATATTACTAGGAATTACCATGGCAATGCTGTAAAGCTAAAGCAGTCTATCAGATTACCTATATCACCAGGAACTACCATGGCAATGCTGTAAAGCTAAAGAAGTCTATCAGACTACCTATATCACCAGGAATTACCATGGCAATGCTGTAAGGCTGAATAAGTCGATCAGACTACCTATATCACCAGGAATTACCATGGCTATGCTGTAAAGCTAAGGAAGTCTATCAGACTACCTATATCACCAGGAATTACCATGGCAATGCTGTAAAGCTAAAGAAGTCTATCAGACTACCTATATCACCAGGAATTACCATGGCAATGCTGTAAAGCTAAAGAAGTCTATCAGACTACCTATATCACCAGGAATTACCATGGCAATGCTGTAAAGCTAAAGAAGTCTATCAGACTACCTATATCACCAGGAATTACCATGGCAATGCTGTAAAGCTAAAGAAGTCTATCAGACTACCTATATCACCAGCAATTACCATGGCAATGCTGTAATGCTAAAGAAGTCTATCAGACTACCTATATCACCAGGAATTACCATGGCAATGCTGTAAAGCTAAAGAAGTCTATCAGACTACCTATATCACCAGGAATTACCATGGCAATGCTGTAAAGCTAAAGAAGTCTATCAGATTACCTTTATCAGCAGGAATTACCATGACAATGCTGTAAAGCTAAAGAAGTCTATCAGACTACCTATATCACCAGGAATTACCATGGCAATGCTGTAAAGCTAAATAAGTCAATCAGACTACCTATATCACCAGGAATTACCATGACAATGCTGTAAAGCTAAAGAAGTCTATCAGACTACCTTTATCAGCAGGAATTACCATGGCAATGCTGTAAAGCTAAATAAGTCTATCAGACTACCTATATCACCAGTAATTACCATGACAATGCTGTAAAGCGAAAGAAGTCTATCAGACTACCTAATTTATCACTAGGAATAACCAAAGGGTCTTAACAGAATACCAGAGGACTTTAACAGAATAACCAAAGGGTCTAAACAGAATAACCAAAGGGCCTTAACAGAATAACCAAAGGGCCTTAACAGAATACCAAAGGGTCTAAACAGAATAACCAAAGGGCATTAACAGAATAACCAAAGGGTCTTAACAGAATAACCAAAGGGTCTTAACAGAATAACCAAAGGGCCTTAACAGAATAACCAAAGGGTCTTAACAGAATAACCAAAGGGCATTAACAGAATAACCAAAGGGCCTTAACAGAATAACCAAAGGGCCTTAACAGAATAACCAAAGGGCCTTAACAGAATAACCAAAGGGCATTAACAGAATAACCAAAGGGTCTTAACAGAATAACCAAATGGTCTTAACAGAATAACCAAAGGGCCTTAACAGAATAACCAAAGGGCCTTAACAGAATAACCAAAGGGCCTTAACAGAATAACCAAAGGGCATTAACAGAATAACCAAAGGGCCTTAACAGAATAACCAAAGGGTCTTAACAGAATAACCAAAGGGCCTTAACAGAATAACCAAAGGGCTTTATCAGAATAACCAAAGGGCCTTAACAGAATAACCAAAGGGCCTTAACAGAATAACCAAAGGGTCTTAACAGAATAACCAAAGGGTCTTAACAGAATAACCAAAGGGCATTAACAGAATACCAAAGGGTCTAAACAGAATAACCAAAGGTTCTAAACAGAATAACCAAAGGGTCTTAACAGAATAACCAAAGGGTCTTAACAGAATAACCAAAGGGCCTTAACAGAATAACCAAAGGGTCTTAACAGAATAACCAAAGGGCATTAACAGAATGACCAAAGGGCCTTAACAGAATAACCAAAGGGCCTTAACAGAATAACCAAAGGACCTTAACAGAATAACCAAAGGGCATTAACAGAATAACCAAAGGGTCTTAACAGAATAACCAAAGGGTTTTAACAGAATAACCAAAGGGCCTTAACAGAATAACCAAAGGGTCTTAACAGAATAACCAAAGGGCATTAACAGAATAACCAAAGGGCATTAACAGAATAACCAAAGGGTCTTAACAGAATAACCAAAGGGTCTTAACAGAATAACCAAAGGGTCTAAACAGAATAACCAAAGGGTCTAAACAGAATAACCAAAGGGTCTTAACAGAATAACCAAAGGGTCTTAACAGAATAACCAAAGGGTCTAAACAGAATAACCAAAGGGTCTTAACAGAATAACCAAAGGGCCTTAATAGAATAACCAAAGGGCCTTAACAGAATAACCAAAGGGTCTTAACAGAATAACCAAAAACGGTTAAGGTCATCTCTGCCAGAGGGAGGAGAAGGTTATATTTAATAATAATTACATTATCTAGTAACTGGAAAATTCAATATTAAATATATCTAATAAACCTTTTCATTATCGAAACACTGACTACTGGGCGGATGACACCCCTTGGAACTAGTAATCCACCGCCAGAAACATCCGCCCAGTAATAGTAATAAAAACGTAGATAAAGTAGTCCGGAAGAGAACATCCCATGTAACTTCGCTCATTCTTTTATCACCACATCTTGTATCAGACAAGTTACTTTCTTTAATTATATAGGTAAGCTTACATTACGTTAGATAAATACAAACATGTATATTTATTTGTTATCTATTAAGTACTTGACTTATCTAATGTTTGTACAACCTGATGTTACAGTTATTTATCTGCTTGTTGAAATGTTATTAAATGAAGTGATTAAAATACAAAATATCACACATGCATTTTACACTTGTTTTTTTTTAAATAATATTGATGAACCCATTCAGAATACAATAAGTAATTAACAAAAAATGTTAAGTAATTAGAACAAGAACCTACACATCGAAATTGACAGTGAGGGGCGGTTTAGAACGATACTTTACGACAAAAGATATGATTTCATTTTTCCCATTATGAAATTTCCATTCTAGCAGCGCCTTCATATGAACTGTACATCTCTCAGTTGATCCGATATTCCAGAGCCTGTTGTTCTTATCTGGGCTTCCATGATATAGGGTTGCTGCTAACAAAGAAGCTTCTGAGCCAAGGATTTCTATTGGTTAAGTTGAAGTAATCACATCGAACGTTTTACAATCGTCACCATGACTTGGTTAACCGTTGCAGAATAAATGTCCAAGGATATGTTCCACTTATCGTAAGCACTTTCCGGACCTTTCCTCATTAATTACTTAACACCAGGTTTTTAACTAGATTAACACGAAGGTTGTCATTAGTGCGGCCTATACTGCTTATCCTTCCGGAGAACCCGAGTATGGTTCGTGTTACTCGATCTTTAGTTCTGTACTGTGCTGTAATTCGTTGTATGTTCTTTGTTCTTTTCTCTTTTGTCCATTGTGTTGTCTGTCCTTCGATTTACGGCTTCTGATTACCTCTTTGGTATCCTCAAACTTTTCTTAACATGGAATCATTGGAAGCAGTGGGTGAATTGGCTTTTGTTTTACAATAGTTCAAGATGGAACAAATCACGAATTTAAAAGGGGAAATATTCCGTGCTCTTTCTAGAAATAAACTGTCTGCAATTGATAATAATAATTTGTTGAAGATAGCCGTTTCCTTGGATAACACGAAGTAACATATGGTTCGTTTGTAACACTTGTTATTATTATTAAACTTAGGTAACTGGAATTACCTGTTAATGGGAAGTCATTTTGATTCATTTGATTTTGTATTGTATTATATTAGATTGACGGATTAAACGAATATTTGCCACCGTGAAATTACCAACTGAAGCAGGCAACTCTTCCTATGAGCTGTGAGAATATTGTTGATGAATTATTTAACGCCATAGTACAACTGTGGATTTGGCGGTAAACAATGCCCAATGAAAACACGTATTACATAATACAAGTTGCATTGGCATATATAATAGGACCTTTGATTTGATTGGCGATATATTCTGGTTACCGTAGATGCGAGCGCTTCGTCTTCGCACTTGAACGAATGTCTTGAATGCTACAGATTCTAAAATTGATAGCAAACGTAATGATCTATGCCTTCCCACTGTACATTTCTTGTGTGTATACATGTTTCCTCGGATTGAGGAATTTAAATGTCATATGCTGAAATAACAGTGTAAATCCATTTTTATAAATGTTCATTATCAATATTGTATCCATAAAATTTCGTCAATTTTAGTCCATTACACCTAATATAGAAGACAAAACAAATATATAGCTGGAAATTTGAAAGGCGCAAATATTGGATTGATGTCTTATATCTATGTCCCCGAGTTTCCACATGTCTTCAAACAAAAACAAACGTCAATGTACTAAAGTTCACTGGCGTTATTTACTGTGTACTGAGACAACTTTATCTGCTCCTTTTAAGATAATATTTACCTAGTGTTTGTATAAATTTATATATATAGAAAGTTAAAACAGTGATGGTCAACACTTTCACTAATATTAAGAAAACGTACCACCTCCTCTCACTTTAACTCAATAAAGACCTTGATATTTGATGTTGCAAATCCATGTCCTGGCTACAGACATGCTCAAGAAGAGTTTGAAGATACCAAAGGGGTAATCAGAAGCCGTATATCGAAGAAGAACTGACAACACAATGGCCAAAAGACAAAATACAAAAGGACAAACAGCGATCTACAAATATAGTAAGTAGCTCTCCCTAGACGTTAAAGACCTCTTTTGTATAAATTTCAAAAAGAGTAGACGAATTGTAGCCACCACAGAAAGCGTATTGTAGCCACCACAGAAGACGCATTGTAGCCACCACAGAAGACGAATTGTAACCACCACAGAAGACGAATTGTAGCCACCACAGAACACGAATTGTAGCCACCACAGAACACGAAGTAGTCACCACAGAAGACGAATTGTAGCCACCACAGAACACGAATTGTAGCCACCACAGAACATGAATTGTAGCCACCACAGAACACGAATTGTAGCCACCACAGAACACGAATTGTAGCCACCACAGAACACGAATTGTAGCCACCACAGAACACGAATTGTAGCCACCACAGAACACGAATTGTAGCCACTACAGAACACGAATTGTAGCCACCACAGGAAACGAATGGTTCGTCTCCATCCAAATAGTACTAATTTCCTAGTTTTCCCATCCTTTCTAGATACATTTTATTTCTATCATATGAAAAATATTGCTCAATCTACTAGAGTCAGAATTACCTTAAAACAGACAGAGCATTTCTACTAGAGTCAGAATTACCTTAAAACAGACAGAGCATTTCTACTAGAGTCAGAATTACCTTAAAATAGACAGAGCATTTCTACTGGAGTCAGAATTACCTTAAAACAGACAGAGCATTTCTACTGGAGTCAGAATTACCTTAAACAGACAGAGCATTTCTACTAGAGTCAGAATTACCTTAAAACAGACAGAGCTTTTTTACTAGAGTCAGAATTACCTTAAAACAGACAGAGCATTGCTACTGGAGTCAGAATTACCTTAAAACAGATAGAGCATTTCTACTAGAGTGTCTTATATTCTTCATTGGCATGACTTACTACAATTCATTAATTGATGAATGTACAGTTTTAGTTGATGACCGATTTTAAAGTGAGAAACTGACTTCTCTTCTAAGAAGAGCTTGAAGATATAAATGGGTAATCAGAATCCGTATATCGAAGAAAAGACAAAACAATGACCAAAAGAAAAAAGGACAAAGGGACAAGCAACGATCAACAAAATATACACATAAAACTAAAGATAGAATAACACGAACCCCACTAATAACCGGGATGAACTCATGTGCTCCGGCAGGGTAGGCAGTTCCTGCTCAAAATAGTGGCACCCGTCGTGTTAATCTAGTTACAAATCCGGTGATAAGTCATGAATTGGGAAATGATCGGGAAGTGTTTACGACAAGAGGAACATATCCATGGTCATTTGTGACACAGATATTTCATAACGGTCAACCAAGTCATGGTGGCGACCGTAAAACTTTCGAAGTGATGACTTCACCTTAACCAAGAGGAACTCTTGGTTCAGTAGCTTCTTCGTGATCAACAACCCTCTATTAGCAAGGAAATCCTGATCGAAACCACAAGCTCTTGAATATCGTATCTACTGAGAAATATATATTCCATATGCAGGTGCTGCTGGAATATTACTACATATAATTGGAAAGTTCACAATGGGAAAATTGAAATCATCTCCTTTGTCTTAAAGATTCGTTCTTAACAGCTCGAGGTTTAGGTCAAGGTATGAAGCAGACCATTATCTCTTATAGAGGAACTGAACTAACGAGTGAAATATTATAGCGACAGAGATGAGCTGTGGTAAAACGTTGTTTTAGTTTACATTGTATTAAAAAATCAGATTTAACCATTGAAAGAGGTATGGAACAAGGAATTAGAAATAACAAAACAAAAGCTACATTAAAGGCAATATTTGTTAGCGAGTAATTGTTGGATAATGTTTCATATAACATTATAATCATGCCAAAACATTCAACGTTACTAAATAACACGAAAAACATTCAACGTTATTAAATAACACGAAAAACATTCAACGTTACTAAATAACACGAAAAACATTCAACGTTACTAAATAACACGAAACACATTCAACGTTACTAAATAACACGAAACACATTCAACGTTACTAAATAACACGAAAAACATTCAACGTTACTAAATAACACGAAAAACATTCAACGTTACTAAATAACACGAAACACATTCAACGTTACTAAAAAACACGAAAAACATTCAACGTTACTAAATAACACGAAAAACATTCAACGTTACTAAATAACACGAAAAACATTCAACGTTACTAAAAAACACGAAAAACATTCAACGTTACTAAATAACACGAAACACATTCAACGTTACTAAATAACACGAAAAACATTCAACGTTACTAAATAACACGAAACACATTCAACGTTACTAAATAACACGAAACACATTCAACGTTACTAAATAACACGAAAAACATTCAACGTTACTAAATAACACGAAAAACAGATATGAAATTAGCCTGGTACAAAAATCTGGTTTTAGTTGAATCTAGGACTAGGAATCGTATCATTTCAGATTTTTGTTTTTGGAACAAACTTACTGTATTAAAAAAAAAAAATTAATTTTCATTCGTTGTTTGTTTTGTCTAAAAGATTGGAGCACGGACCTCGATGTAATCACATCTAACTTGTGTTGATCAGAAACATCACCGTTTTATTTATTAGTACACTGTAGTACATTATTGTATCAAATTATCATCGTTATCAAGTTAAGGTAACCTTGTTTCTACCTTAGATAATGAGAAGTATATAAAGTCGCACTGAGTGTCATATTTACGGGTGTATATTAGGTATGTTTGTCACAAAAAAGAGTGTCATCGTACGAAGGAGATAATAACTTGCTACCTGTTTTAACTATTTAGTATTGCGGATATATGTATTTTATCCATCGTTCTAATACATGTACATGTATTACATTTCTAAATCACACGATAACATATCAAAATGTGTATCATAAATTATCAGTGTAAGATTTCACCTCACAATAATAGCTTACACGAGTAGCTTATAAACCAACAACCAAAAACAGAAGGGAACATGAATTATTGGCCCTATATTTAAAGTAGACTGCATAATAGAATTTAGTAGATGCTGTAAAGTCATATGAATTTTAGATTATAAAATATCTGAGTCAGTGTGATATTAATGTTATTTAATGATTTGATTTGACTTAATTTTTGGTGTTTAACGCCACTTTCAGCAATATTTCAGCTATATCATGGAGACCAATTTTAGTGGTGGAAGAAGCCGGAGTACCCGGAGAGAATCATCGACCATGGGCAAGCAACTGGTAAGCAATATCACTTGCGGTTGCGAGTCGAATGCACCGTTTTTATAATTTACAAAGTCGGGTGCGAACCCACGCTGTATTGGTGATATAATGTTATTTAGAAAAAAGCTTAAAGATGCCAAATGGGAATATGGAAGCTGTACCGATGGACGGACACTAAAATTACCAACAGAAAAAAGCTTAAAGATGCCAAATGTGAATATGGAAGCTGTAAGCCGATGGACGGACACTAAAATTACCAACAGAAAAAAGGACAAAACGACAAACCATGATCTACGAAATACTAAGTAGAAAACTAAAGAGTGAGAAACACGAACCCCATTTAATATGGAAAGTGGGGTGAACTCATGTGCTCCGGAAGTATTGTTGATGCCTAGTGACGACACCTTTCCTGTTATTATTAACCCACGCGAACACCATCTGATATGGACATCGTGTTGGACCCTCCATGGTAAAATCCAAAACCTAGCTTTATTTATGAACTTACAATATACAAAACATCTTAAAAAAATCCGACGCTCATTCAACAAAATTTAGCTGAAATTAGACCCGGAGCATCTGAATACTCTGCAATATTTACGGATGGTTCAAAAGATGGTGATAGGATAGCAGGGTAACTGTTTTCGATCAGGATATTTATTCTCGTCGATTACCATCTGCTAGTCCGATCTTCAGTGTAGAAACTAATGCTATGCGTCTTAATTTGAAGTTCGTTACCTCTTCTGATGAGAGTAAATTAATGATTTGTTCGGATTCTCTGTCTTGCCTGTGGGCAATTGAGAGTTGTAAACTTACAACCCTTTCATTAACAACATAGTTGAAATTTATAAAAGCTTTGTTGCTATTGGTAAGAATGTCCTTATCACATGTATCCCTAGTCATATTGGTATCCATGGAACACAGTCGTCGACCAGGAAGCCAAGGACACATTGGATGATCCAATAGGCGATTGTTCTATTTCATATACCGACTGTAGGCATTGTATTATGAAATATATTTTAAAAGCTGGCAAGACAGTTGGGATCAGCAAATCCATAGCAAATTACACGAAATACATTCACTAATTGGCAAGACTCTTACTGTTAAAATCGGAAGGATTAAGTAGTCTTGACCAGATGTCGTGTATGCCTGTACCAAGTCAGGGACATTACGGTTTTCACAGTTTTCCGATTGTTGACTGATTTTGTCTGTTTATATACTTATGAGTTTTGACTTCCCCTTTGGAAGATTGTTCGGAGTTCGGTAATTTTGTTATTACCCTTATTTATCATGGTAAATTTACTCATAGTTATTTGTTGAATAATGAGGAACGACCGGAGTGCGTTCCGTGTAATTCCAATTATTCACTGAACATGTTTTAATTGACTGCATGGATGTTGCTGATGTTCGTCAGAGATCCTACAACAATCTGTCAGACAGGTGATAGGCACTGATTGCACAGGTAGTTGATAATCCAACTACCATACTATCACGACCACGACGGCCACTATATATAACACAATTGTTTTATAAACAAATATGTTTTATTTCTAAGAGTCTGGTAGATGTGCATATTTATTTGTAAAATTAGTTCATGCGACGATATAGCTGAAATACTGCACATGTTGGCATTAAGCACCAATCAACCAATCAATCAATCAAACCACTGGATTTAAATCACCTGTCCCAAATACAGATTAGAGCTTGCTGCAACTGTGTTTATGGAAGGAAAGTTTAAACAGTGATTGTCAAGAATTTCACCGATATCAAGGTTTGAAAACTTCTACTTGTAAGATCACCCTAACCAGGAAAAGTTTGAAGATACCAAAGTGCTAATTGGAAGCAGTAATACAAAAAGACAATACAAAGGTCAAGAGAAAAGGTCAAGAGGTAAACTAATGATCTACAAAACACTACATAAGTTGTGTTACTGTTAGAGTAATACTAATCACAAACACTACGTAAGTTGTGTTACTGTTAGAGTAATACTAATCACAAACACTACATAAGTTGTGTTACTGTTAGAGTAATACTAATCACAAACACTACATGAGTTGTGTTACTGTTAGAGTAATACTAATCACAAACACTACATAAGTTGTGTTACTGTTAGAGTAATACTAATCACAAACACTACATAAGTTGTGTTACTATTAAGAGTAATACTAATCACAAACACTACATAAGTTGTGTTACTGTTAGAGTAATACTAATCACAAACACTACATAAGTTGTGTTACTGTTAGAGTAATACTAATCACAAACACTACATAAGTTGTGTTACTGTTAGAGTAATACTAATCACAAACACTACGTAAGTTGTGTAACTGTTAGAGTAATACTAATCACAAACACTACATAAGTTGTGTTACTGTTAGAGTAATACTAATCACAAACACTACATAAGTTGTGTTACTGTTAGAGTAATACTAATCACAAACACTACATAAGTTGTGTTACTGTTAGAGTAATACTAATCACAAACACTACATAAGTTGTGTTACTGTTAGAGTAATACTAATCACAGACACTACGTAAGTTGTGTTACTGTTAGAGTAATACTAATCACAAACACTACATACGTTGTGTTACTGTTAGAGTAATACTAATCACAAACACTACATAAGTTGTGTTACTGTTAGAGTAATACTAATCACAAACACTACATAAGTTGTGTTACTGTTAGAGTAATACTAATCAGAAACACTACATAAGTTGTGTTACTATTAGAGTAATACTAATCACAAACACTACATAAGTTGTGTTACTATTAAGAGTAATACTTGTCACAAACACTACATACGTTGTGTTACTGTTAGAGTAATACTAATCACAAACACTACATAAGTTGTGTTACTATTAGAGTAATACTTGTCACAAACACTACATACGTTGTGTTACTGTTAGAGTAATACTAATCACAAACACTACATAAGTTGTGTTACTGTTAGAGTAATACTAATCACAAACACTACGTAAGTTGTGTTACTGTTAGAGTAATACTAATCACAAACACTACATAAGTTGTGTTACTGTTAGAGTAATACTAATCACAAACACTACATAAGTTGTGTTACTGTCAGAGTAATACTAATCACAAACACTACAAAAGTTGTGTTACTGTTAGAGTAATACTAATCACAAACACTACATAAGTTGTGTTACTGTTAGAGTAATACTAATCACAAACACTACATAAGTTGTGTTACTGTTAGAGTAATACTAATCACAAACACTACATAAGTTATGTTACTGTTAGAGTAATACTAATCACAAACACTACATAAGTTGTGTTACTGTTAGAGTAATACTAATCACAAACACTACATAAGTTATGTTACTGTTAGAGTAATACTAATCACAAACACTACATAAGTTGTGTTACTGTTAGAGTAATTCTTGTCACAAACACTACATACGTTGTGTTACTGTTAGAGTAATACTAATCACAAACACTACATAAGTTGTGTAACTGTTAGAGTAATACTAATCACAAACACTACATCAGTTGTGTTACTGTTAGAGTAATACTAATCACAAACACTACATAAGTTGTGTTACTGTTAGAGTAATACTAATCACAAACACTACATAAGTTGTGTTACTATTAGAGTAATACTAATCACAAACACTACATAAGTTGTGTTAATGTTAGAGTAATACTAATCACAAACACTACATAAGATGTTTGACTGTTAGAGTAATACTAATCACAAACACTACATAAGTTGTGTGACTGTTAGAGTAATACTAATCACAAACACTACATAAGTTGTGTTACTATTAGAGTAATACTAATCACAAACACTACATAAGTTGTGTTACTATTAGAGTAATACTAATCACAAACACTACATAAGTTGTGTTACCGTTAGAGTAATACTAATCACAATCACTACATAAGTTGTGTGACTGTTAGAGTAATACTAATCACAAACACTACATAAGTTGTGTTACTATTAGAGTAATACTAATCACAAACACTACATAAGTTGTGTTACTGTTAGAGTAATACTAATCACAAACACTACGTATGTTGTGCTACTGTTAGAGTAATACTAATCACAAACACTACATAAGTTGTGTTACTATTAGAGTAATACTAATCACAAACACTACATACGTTGTGTTACTGTTAGAGTAATACTAATCACAAACACTACGTATGTTGTGCTACTGTTAGAGTAATACTAATCACAAACACTACATAAGTTGTGTTACTGTTAGAGTAATACTAATCACAAACACTACGTAAGTTGTGTTACTGTTAGAGTAATACTAATCACAAACACTACATAAGTTGTGTTAATATTAGAGTAATACTAATCACAAACACTACATAAGTTGTGTTACTGTTAGAGTAATACTAATCACAAACACTACATAAGTTGTGTTACTGTTAGAGTAATACTAATCACAAACACTACATAAGTTGTGTGACTGTTAGAGTAATACTAATCACAAAAACTACGTAAGTTGTGTTACTGTTAGAGTAATACTAATCACAAACACTACATAAGTTTTGTTAATATTAGAGTAATACTAATCACAAACACTACATAAGTTGTGTTACTGTTAGAGTAATACTAATCACAAACACTACATAAGTTGTGTTACTGTTAGAGTAATACTAATCACAAACACTACATAAGTTGTGTTACTGTTAGAGTAATACTAATCACAAACACTACATAAGTTGTGTTACTGTCAGAGTAATACTAATCACAAACACTACAAAAGTTGTGTTACTGTTAGAGTAATACTAATCACAAACACTACATAAGTTGTGTTACTGTTAGAGTAATACTAATCACAAACACTACATAAGTTATGTTACTGTTAGAGTAATACTAATCACAAACACTACATAAGTTATGTTACTGTTAGAGTAATACTAATCACAAACACTACATAAGTTGTGTTACTGTTAGAGTAATACTAATCACAAACACTACATAAGTTATGTTACTGTTAGAGTAATACTAATCACAAACACTACATAAGTTATGTTACTGTTAGAGTAACACTAATCACAAACACTACATAAGTTGTATTACTGTCAGAGTAATACTAATCACAAACACTACGTAAGTTGTGTTACTGTTAGAGTAATACTAATCACAAACACTACATAAGTTATGTTACTGTTAGAGTAATACTAATCACAAACACTACATAAGTTGTGTTACTGTTAGAGTAATACTAATCACAAACACTACATAAATTGTGTTACTGTTAGAGTAATACTAATCACAAACACTACATAAGTTATGTTACTGTTAGAGTAATACTAATCACAAACACTACATAAGTTGTGTTACTGTTAGAGTAATACTAATCACAAACACTACATAAGTTGTGTTACTGTTAGAGTAATACTAATCACAAACACTACATAAGTTGTGTTACTGTTAGAGTAATACTAATCACAAACACTACATAAGATGTGTGACTGTTAGAGTAATACTAATCACAAACACTACATAAGTTGTGTGACTGTTAGAGTAATACTAATCACAAACACTACATAAGTTGTGTTACTTTAGAGTAATACTTGTCACAAACACTACATAAGTTGTGTTACTGTTAGAGTAATACTAGTGACAAATACTACATAAGTTGTGTGACTATTAGAGTAATACTAATCACAAACACTACATAAGTTGTGAGACTGTTAGAGTAATACTAGTCACAAACACTACATAAGTTGTGTGACTGTTAGAGTAATACTAATCACAAACACTACATAATTAGTTTTACTGTTAGTGTAATACTAATCACAAACACTACATAAGTTGTGTTACTGTTAGAGTAATACTAATCACAAACACTACATAAGTTATGTTACTGTTAGAATAATACTAATTACAAACACTACATAAGTTGTGTTACTGTTAGAGTAATACTAATCACAAACACTACATAAGTTGTGTTACTGTTAGAGTAATACTAATCACAAACACTACATAAGTTGTGTTACTGTTAGAGTAATACGTGTCACAAACACTACATAAGTTGTGTTACTGTTAGAGTAATACTAATCACAAACACTACATAAGTTGTGTTACTATTAGAGTAATACTAATCACAAACACTACATAAGTTGTGTTACTATTAAGAGTAATACTAATCACAAACACTACATAAGTTGTGTTACTGTTAGAGTAATACTAATCACAAACACTACATAAGTTGTGTTACTGTTAGAGTAATACTAATCACAAACACTACATAAGTTGTGTTACTGTTAGAGTAATACTAATCACAAACACTACGTAAGTTGTGTAACTGTTAGAGTAATACTAATCACAAACACTACATAAGTTGTGTTACTGTTAGAGTAATACTAATCACAAACACTACATAAGTTGTGTTACTATTAGAGTAATACTAATCACAAACACTACATAAGTTGTGTTACTGTTAGAGTAATACTAATCACAAACACTACATAAGTTGTGTTACTGTTAGAGTAATACTAATCACAGACACTACGTAAGTTGTGTTACTGTTAGAGTAATACTAATCACAAACACTACATAAGTTGTGTTACTGTTAGAGTAATACTAATCACAACCACTACATAAGTTGTGTTACTGTTAGAGTAATACTAATCACAAACACTACATAAGTTGTCTTACTGTTAGAGTAATACTAATCACAAACACTACATAAGTTGTGTTACTGTTAGAGTAATACTAATCACAAACACTACATAAGTTATGTTACTGTTAGAGTAATACTAATCACAAACACTACATAAGTTGTGTTACTGTTAGAGTAATACTAATCAGAAACACTACATAAGTTGTGTTACTATTAGAGTAATACTAATCACAAACACTACATAAGTTGTGTTACTATTAAGAGTAATACTTGTCACAAACACTACATACGTTGTGTTACTGTTAGAGTAATACTAATCACAAACACTACATAAGTTGTGTTACTATTAGAGTAATACTTGTCACAAACACTACATACGTTGTGTTACTGTTAGAGTAATACTAATCACAAACACTACATAAGTTGTGTTACTGTTAGAGTAATACTAATCACAAACACTACGTAAGTTGTGTTACTGTTAGAGTAATACTAATCACAAACACTACATAAGTTGTGTTACTGTTAGAGTAATACTAATCACAAACACTACATAAGTTGTGTTACTGTCAGAGTAATACTAATCACAAACACTACAAAATTTGTGTTACTGTTAGAGTAATACTAATCACAAACACTACATAAGTTGTGTTACTGTTAGAGTAATACTAATCACAAACACTACATAAGTTATGTTACTGTTAGAGTAATACTAATCACAAACACTACATAAGTTATGTTACTGTTAGAGTAATACTAATCACAAACACTACATAAGTTGTGTTACTGTTAGAGTAATACTAATCACAAACACTACATAAGTTATGTTACTGTTAGAGTAATACTAATCACAAACACTACATAAGTTATGTTACTGTTAGAGTAATACTAATCACAAACACTACGTAAGTTGTGTTACTGTTAGAGTAATACTAATCACAAACACTACATAAGTTATGTTACTGTTAGAGTAATACTAATCACAAACACTACATGAGTTGTGTTACTGTTAGAGTAATACTAATCACAAACACTACATAAATTGTGTTACTGTTAGAGTAATACTAATCACAAACACTACATAAGTTATGTTACTGTTAGAGTAATACTAATCACAAACACTACATAAGTTGTGTTACTGTTAGAGTAATACTAATCACAAACACTACATAAGTTGTGTTACTGTTAGAGTAATACTAATCACAAACACTACATAAGTTGTGTTACTGTTAGAGTAATACTAATCACAAACACTACATAAGATGTGTGACTGTTAGAGTAATACTAATCACAAACACTACATAAGTTGTGTGACTGTTAGAGTAATACTAATCACAAACACTACATAAGTTGTGTTACTTTAGAGTAATACTTGTCACAAACACTACATAAGTTGTGTTACTGTTAGAGTAATACTAATCACAAACACTACATAAGTTGTGTTACTATTAGAGTAATACTAATCACAAACACTACATAAGTTGTGTTACTATTAGAGTAATACTAATCACAAACACTACATAAGTTGTGTTACCGTTAGAGTAATACTAATCACAATCACTACATAAGTTGTGTGACTGTTAGAGTAATACTAATCACAAACACTACATAAGTTGTGTTACTATTAGAGTAATACTAATCACAAACACTACATAAGTTGTGTTACTGTTAGAGTAATACTAATCACAAACACTACGTATGTTGTGCTACTGTTAGAGTAATACTAATCACAAACACTACATAAGTTGTGTTACTATTAGAGTAATACTAATCACAAACACTACATAAGTTGTGTTACTGTTAGAGTAATACTAATCACAAACACTACGTATGTTGTGCTACTGTTAGAGTAATACTAATCACAAACACTACATAAGTTGTGTTACTGTTAGAGTAATACTAATCACAAACACTACGTAAGTTGTGTTACTGTTAGAGTAATACTAATCACAAACACTACATAAGTTGTGTTAATATTAGAGTAATACTAATCACAAACACTACATAAGTTGTGTTACTGTTAGAGTAATACTAATCACAAACACTACATAAGTTGTGTTACTGTCAGAGTAATACTAATCACAAACACTACAAAAGTTGTGTTACTGTTAGAGTAATACTAATCACAAACACTACATAAGTTGTGTTACTGTTAGAGTAATACTAATCACAAACACTACATAAGTTATGTTACTGTTAGAGTAATACTAATCACAAACACTACATAAGTTATGTTACTGTTAGAGTAATACTAATCACAAACACTACATAAGTTGTGTTACTGTTAGAGTAATACTAATCACAAACACTACATAAGTTATGTTACTGTTAGAGTAATACTAATCACAAACACTACATAAGTTATGTTACTGTTAGAGTAACACTAATCACAAACACTACATAAGTTGTGTTACTGTCAGAGTAATACTAATCACAAACACTACGTAAGTTGTGTTACTGTTAGAGTAATACTAATCACAAACACTACATAAGTTATGTTACTGTTAGAGTAATACTAATCACAAACACTACATAAGTTGTGTTACTGTTAGAGTAATACTAATCACAAACACTACATAAATTGTGTTACTGTTAGAGTAATACTAATCACAAACACTACATAAGTTATGTTACTGTTAGAGTAATACTAATCACAAACACTACATAAGTTGTGTTACTGTTAGAGTAATACTAATCACAAACACTACATAAGTTGTGTTACTGTTAGAGTAATACTAATCACAAACACTACATAAGTTGTGTTACTGTTAGAGTAATACTAATCACAAACACTACATAAGATGTGTGACTGTTAGAGTAATACTAATCACAAACACTACATAAGTTGTGTGACTGTTAGAGTAATACTAATCACAAACACTACATAAGTTGTGTTACTTTAGAGTAATACTTGTCACAAACACTACATAAGTTGTGTTACTGTTAGAGTAATACTAGTGACAAATACTACATAAGTTGTGTGACTATTAGAGTAATACTAATCACAAACACTACATAAGTTGTGAGACTGTTAGAGTAATACTAGTCACAAACACTACATAAGTTGTGAGACTGTTAGAGTAATACTAATCACAAACACTACATAATTAGTTTTACTGTTAGTGTAATACTAATCACAAACACTACATAAGTTGTGTTACTGTTAGAGTAATACTAATCACAAACACTACATAAGTTATGTTACTGTTAGAATAATACTAATTACAAACACTACATAAGTTGTGTTACTGTTAGAGTAATACTAATCACAAACACTACATAAGTTGTGTTACTGTTAGAGTAATACTAATCACAAACACTACATAAGTTGTGTTACTGTTAGAGTAATACGTGTCACAAACACTACATAAGTTGTGTTACTGTTAGAGTAATACTAATCACAAACACTACATAAGTTGTGTTACTATTAGAGTAATACTAATCACAAACACTACATAAGTTGTGTTACTATTAAGAGTAATACTAATCACAAACACTACATAAGTTGTGTTACTGTTAGAGTAATACTAATCACAAACACTACATAAGTTGTGTTACTGTTAGAGTAATACTAATCACAAACACTACATAAGTTGTGTTACTGTTAGAGTAATACTAATCACAAACACTACGTAAGTTGTGTAACTGTTAGAGTAATACTAATCACAAACACTACATAAGTTGTGTTACTGTTAGAGTAATACTAATCACAAACACTACATAAGTTGTGTTACTATTAGAGTAATACTAATCACAAACACTACATAAGTTGTGTTACTGTTAGAGTAATACTAATCACAAACACTACATAAGTTGTGTTACTGTTAGAGTAATACTAATCACAGACACTACGTAAGTTGTGTTACTGTTAGAGTAATACTAATCACAAACACTACATAAGTTGTGTTACTGTTAGAGTAATACTAATCACAACCACTACATAAGTTGTGTTACTGTTAGAGTAATACTAATCACAAACACTACATAAGTTGTCTTACTGTTAGAGTAATACTAATCACAAACACTACATAAGTTGTGTTACTGTTAGAGTAATACTAATCACAAACACTACATAAGTTATGTTACTGTTAGAGTAATACTAATCACAAACACTACATAAGTTGTGTTACTGTTAGAGTAATACTAATCAGAAACACTACATAAGTTGTGTTACTATTAGAGTAATACTAATCACAAACACTACATAAGTTGTGTTACTATTAAGAGTAATACTTGTCACAAACACTACATACGTTGTGTTACTGTTAGAGTAATACTAATCACAAACACTACATGAGTTGTGTTACTATTAGAGTAATACTTGTCACAAACACTACATACGTTGTGTTACTGTTAGAGTAATACTAATCACAAACACTACATAAGTTGTGTTACTGTTAGAGTAATACTAATCACAAACACTACGTAAGTTGTGTTACTGTTAGAGTAATACTAATCACAAACACTACATAAGTTGTGTTACTGTTAGAGTAATACTAATCACAAACACTACATAAGTTGTGTTACTGTCAGAGTAATACTAATCACAAACACTACATAAGTTATGTTACTGTTAGAGTAATACTAATCACAAACACTACATAAGTTGTGTTACTGTTAGAGTAATACTAATCACAAACACTACATAAGTTATGTTACTGTTAGAGTAATACTAATCACAAACACTACATAAGTTGTGTTACTGTTAGAGTAATACTAATCACAAACACTACATAAGTTATGTTACTGTTAGAGTAATACTAATCACAAACACTACATAAGTTATGTTACTGTTAGAGTAACACTAATCACAAACACTACATAAGTTGTGTTACTGTCAGAGTAATACTAATCACAAACACTACGTAAGTTGTGTTACTGTTAGAGTAATACTAATCACAAACACTACATAAGTTATGTTACTGTTAGAGTAATACTAATCACAAACACTACATAAGTTGTGTTACTGTTAGAGTAATACTAATCACAAACACTACATAAATTGTGTTACTGTTAGAGTAATACTAATCACAAACACTACATAAGTTATGTTACTGTTAGAGTAATACTAATCACAAACACTACATAAGTTGTGTTACTGTTAGAGTAATACTAATCACAAACACTACATAAGTTGTGTTACTGTTAGAGTAATACTAATCACAAACACTACATAAGTTGTGTTACTGTTAGAGTAATACTAATCACAAACACTACATAAGATGTGTGACTGTTAGAGTAATACTAATCACAAACACTACATAAGTTGTGTGACTGTTAGAGTAATACTAATCACAAACACTACATAAGTTGTGTTACTTTAGAGTAATACTTGTCACAAACACTACATAAGTTGTGTTACTGTTAGAGTAATACTAGTGACAAATACTACATAAGTTGTGTGACTATTAGAGTAATACTAATCACAAACACTACATAAGTTGTGAGACTGTTAGAGTAATACTAGTCACAAACACTACATAAGTTGTGTGACTGTTAGAGTAATACTAATCACAAACACTACATAATTAGTTTTACTGTTAGTGTAATACTAATCACAAACACTACATAAGTTGTGTTACTGTTAGAGTAATACTAATCACAAACACTACATAAGTTATGTTACTGTTAGAATAATACTAATTACAAACACTACATAAGTTGTGTTACTGTTAGAGTAATACTAATCACAAACACTACATAAGTTGTGTTACTGTTAGAGTAATACTAATCACAAACACTACATAAGTTGTGTTACTGTTAGAGTAATACGTGTCACAAACACTACATAAGTTGTGTTACTGTTAGAGTAATACTAATCACAAACACTACATAAGTTGTGTTACTATTAGAGTAATACTAATCACAAACACTACATAAGTTGTGTTACTATTAAGAGTAATACTAATCACAAACACTACATAAGTTGTGTTACTGTTAGAGTAATACTAATCACAAACACTACATAAGTTGTGTTACTGTTAGAGTAATACTAATCACAAACACTACATAAGTTGTGTTACTGTTAGAGTAATACTAATCACAAACACTACGTAAGTTGTGTAACTGTTAGAGTAATACTAATCACAAACACTACATAAGTTGTGTTACTGTTAGAGTAATACTAATCACAAACACTACATAAGTTGTGTTACTATTAGAGTAATACTAATCACAAACACTACATAAGTTGTGTTACTGTTAGAGTAATACTAATCACAAACACTACATAAGTTGTGTTACTGTTAGAGTAATACTAATCACAGACACTACGTAAGTTGTGTTACTGTTAGAGTAATACTAATCACAAACACTACATAAGTTGTGTTACTGTTAGAGTAATACTAATCACAACCACTACATAAGTTGTGTTACTGTTAGAGTAATACTAATCACAAACACTACATAAGTTGTCTTACTGTTAGAGTAATACTAATCACAAACACTACATAAGTTGTGTTACTGTTAGAGTAATACTAATCACAAACACTACATAAGTTATGTTACTGTTAGAGTAATACTAATCACAAACACTACATAAGTTGTGTTACTGTTAGAGTAATACTAATCAGAAACACTACATAAGTTGTGTTACTATTAGAGTAATACTAATCACAAACACTACATAAGTTGTGTTACTATTAAGAGTAATACTTGTCACAAACACTACATACGTTGTGTTACTGTTAGAGTAATACTAATCACAAACACTACATAAGTTGTGTTACTATTAGAGTAATACTTGTCACAAACACTACATACGTTGTGTTACTGTTAGAGTAATACTAATCACAAACACTACATAAGTTGTGTTACTGTTAGAGTAATACTAATCACAAACACTACGTAAGTTGTGTTACTGTTAGAGTAATACTAATCACAAACACTACATAAGTTGTGTTACTGTTAGAGTAATACTAATCACAAACACTACATAAGTTGTGTTACTGTCAGAGTAATACTAATCACAAACACTACAAAATTTGTGTTACTGTTACAGTAATACTAATCACAAACACTACATAAGTTGTGTTACTGTTAGAGTAATACTAATCACAAACACTACATAAGTTATGTTACTGTTAGAGTAATACTAATCACAAACACTACATAAGTTATGTTACTGTTAGAGTAATACTAATCACAAACACTACATAAGTTGTGTTACTGTTAGAGTAATACTAATCACAAACACTACATAAGTTATGTTACTGTTAGAGTAATACTAATCACAAACACTACATAAGTTATGTTACTGTTAGAGTAATACTAATCACAAACACTACGTAAGTTGTGTTACTGTTAGAGTAATACTAATCACAAACACTACATAAGTTATGTTACTGTTAGAGTAATACTAATCACAAACACTACATGAGTTGTGTTACTGTTAGAGTAATACTAATCACAAACACTACATAAATTGTGTTACTGTTAGAGTAATACTAATCACAAACACTACATAAGTTGTGTTACTGTTAGAGTAATACTAATCACAAACACTACATAAGTTGTGTTACTGTTAGAGTAATACTAATCACAAACACTACATAAGTTGTGTTACTGTTAGAGTAATACTAATCACAAACACTACATAAGTTGTGTTACTGTTAGAGTAATACTAATCACAAACACTACATAAGATGTGTGACTGTTAGAGTAATACTAATCACAAACACTACATAAGTTGTGTGACTGTTAGAGTAATACTAATCACAAACACTACATAAGTTGTGTTACTTTAGAGTAATACTTGTCACAAACACTACATAAGTTGTGTTACTGTTAGAGTAATACTAATCACAAACACTACATAAGTTGTGTTACTATTAGAGTAATACTAATCACAAACACTACATAAGTTGTGTTACTATTAGAGTAATACTAATCACAAACACTACATAAGTTGTGTTACCGTTAGAGTAATACTAATCACAATCACTACATAAGTTGTGTGACTGTTAGAGTAATACTAATCACAAACACTACATAAGTTGTGTTACTATTAGAGTAATACTAATCACAAACACTACATAAGTTGTGTTACTGTTAGAGTAATACTAATCACAAACACTACGTATGTTGTGCTACTGTTAGAGTAATACTAATCACAAACACTACATAAGTTGTGTTACTATTAGAGTAATACTAATCACAAACACTACATAAGTTGTGTTACTGTTAGAGTAATACTAATCACAAACACTACGTATGTTGTGCTACTGTTAGAGTAATACTAATCACAAACACTACATAAGTTGTGTTACTGTTAGAGTAATACTAATCACAAACACTACGTAAGTTGTGTTACTGTTAGAGTAATACTAATCACAAACACTACATAAGTTGTGTTAATATTAGAGTAATACTAATCACAAACACTACATAAGTTGTGTTACTGTTAGAGTAATACTAATCACAAACACTACATAAGTTGTGTTACTGTTAGAGTAATACTAATCACAAACACTACATAAGTTGTGTTACTGTTAGAGTAATACTAATCACAAACACTACATAAGTTGTGTAACTGTTAGAGTAATACTAATCACAAACACTACATAAGTTGTGCTAATGTTAGAGTAAAACTAATCACAAACACTACATAAGTTGTGTGACTGTTAGAGTAATACTAATCACAAACACTACATAAGTTGTGTTACTATTAGAGTAATACTAATCACAAACACTACATAAGTTGTGTTACTGTTAGAGTAATACTAATCACAAACACTACATAAGTTGTGTTACTATTAGAGTAATACTAATCACAAACACTACATAAGTTGTTTTACTGTTAGAGTAATACTAATCACAAACACTACGTATGTTGTGCTACTATTAGAGTAATACTAATCACAAACACTACGTATGTTGTGCTACTGTTAGAGTAATACTAATCACAAACACTACATAAGTTGTGTTACTGTTAGAGTAATACTATTCACAAACACTACATAAGTTGTGTAACTGTTAGAGTAATACTAATCACAAACACTACATAAGTTGTTCTAATGTTAGAGTAATACTAATCACAAACACTACATAAGTTGTGTAACTGTTAGAGTAATACTAATCACAAACACTACGTGAGTTGTGTTACTATTAGAGTAATACTAATCACAAACACTACATAAGTTGTGTTACTGTTAGAGTAATACTAATCACAAACACTACATAAGTTGTGTTACTGTTAGAGTAATACTAATCACAAACACTACGTAAGTTATGTTACTGTTAGAGTAATACTAATCACAAACACTACATAAGTTGTGTTACTCTTAGAGTAATACTAATCACAAACACTACATAAGTTTTGTTACTGTTAGAGTAATACTAATCACAAACACTACATAAGTTGTGCTACTATTAGAGTAACACTAATCACAAACACTACATAAGTTGTGTAACTGTTAGAGTAATACTAATCACAAACACGAGATAAGTTATGTTACTGTTAGAGTAATACTAATCACAAACACTACGTATGTTGTGCTACTGTTAGAGTAATACTAATCACAAACACTACATAAGTTGTGTTACTATTAGAGTAATACTATTCACAAACACTACATAAGTTGTGTTACTATTAGAGTAATACTAATCACAAACACTACATAAGTTGTGTTATTGTTAGAGTAATACTAATCACAAACACTACATAAGTTGTGTAACTGTTAGAGTAATACTAATCACAAACACTACATAAGTTGTGCTACTATTAGAGTAATACTAATCACAAACACTACGTAAGTTGTGCTACTATTAGAGTAATACTAATCACAAGTTTCCCTCTGCCCCGGTACTGTATATGGTCAAACTAATGATATATATATAAACTGTATTTGTCAGCATTTTAGAATTAATAATGTCAACTATGTGTATATATAGTATTTTTTATTCATTACATAGCTCAGATTTAATTTGAATCGTATAGACACGTGGAAATAACAACTGTAAATGTAACCCAAATTTAATGAATGTTGTAGAAATGTTTATTATATTTAACAATAATACATGTAATTATTTCTTTCCTCAATATTTCTCACTTTTATTATTTAATTAAATATTAATTGCCACAATAACAAATGTCAAATCAATATTAAGGTGAACAATGAACGTTTTAAGCAGGATATTGGTTCCATCAGTATAACTTTAATTAGTATCAGAATATTTCTAATAAGAGATACTTTCAGTAAGTACAGGGATACTTACAATAAGTACAGGGATACTTACAATAAGTACAGGGATACTTACAATAAGTACAGGGATACTTACAATAAGTACAGGGATACTTACAATAAGTACAGGGATACTTACAATAAGTACAGGGATACTTACAATAAGTACAGGGATACTTACAATAAGTACAGGGATACTTACAATAAGTACAGGGATACTTACAATAAGTACAGGGATACTTACAATAAGTACAGGGATACTTACAATAAGTACAGGGATACTTACAATAAGTACAGGGATACTTACAATAAGTACAGGGATACTTACAATAAGTACAGGGATACGTACAATAAGTACAGGGATACTTACAATAAGTACAGGGATACTTACAATAAGTACAGGGATACTTACAATAAGTACAGGGATACTTACAAAAGTACAGGGATACTTACAATAAGTACAGGGATACTTACAATAAGTACAGGGATACTTACAATAAGTACAGGGATACTTACAATAAGTACAGGGATACTTACAATAAGTACAGGGATACTTACAATAAGTACAGGGATACTTACAATAAGAACAGGGATACTTACAATAAGTACAGGGACACTTACAATAAGTACAGGGATACTTACAATAAGTACAGGGATACTTACAATAATTACAGGGATACTTACAATAAGTACAGGGATACTTACAATAAGTACAGGGATACTTACAATAATTACAGGGATACTTACAATAAGTACAGGGATACTTACAATAAGTACAGGGATACTTACAATAAGTACAGGGATACTTACAATAAGTACAGGGATACTTACAATAAGTACAGGGATACTTACAATAAGTACAGGGATACTTACAATAAGTACAGGGATACTTACAATAAGTACAGGGATACTTACAATAAGTACAGGGATACTTACAATAAGTACAGGGATACAATAATATAGAACACCCAGTTAATTTGGAGTTATATTTATTCTTCATAGCACCACGATACATATTGCCATTTATGTAGATTTTGTTGTATTTGACTATAGGTAATACTTATAAGAAGAAATGTTTTCTCTTCGTGACTATGTTTACCTTCTGTTGGTTTAGTGGGTTCGTGTTGCTCATCTTTTTAGATTTCAGTGTTATATATTATGCTTTGTCATCAATGTGTGGTGCGCTCAATATTTCCTGTGCCTCTGGATTGTTCAATCCTTATTGCTGCTTCGGTTTTCTCTGGTGTTTATTTAAAGTATTCCAATACTTGTAGTAGGTACCCCATGGTTCTTGAATATATTCAGATGATTACTGCAATCATCCAATACTTTTTGAAAATATCTAAATGCCTTCATTGTACGTCTGTATACTTCCTATAAATACCAGGATACGTTCAATTAAATAAACATGGGGATACGTCCCATAAATACCAGGATACGTTCAATTAAATAAACATGGGGATACGTCCCATAAGTATCAGGATACGTTTATTATGCATGTGGATATACTTTTAGTAAGCATGGGGATACTTCTAATAGGTATCAGCTATTTAAATAAGAATAAGTGTACATAGTTAGTATACAGTATCAGTTAATGTGGAGTGGACTTTATTCTTGATAACACCACGGGGATTATTTTAAGATTATCGATGCTTATTTCAAATATTCTTATGTTTAATGGGATCCGACATATTTGAGCTTTTCCACTTGCTGTAATACAATGTAAGTACATAACTAGTAATGGAAGATCAATCAATGAAATCAAGATCAGAATAGCACAGGCTAAGACAACATTCATGGACCTCAGTACCATCTTGAGAAACAAGAACATTTCGATCAAGACCCGCAAAAGAGTGCTAGAATGCCACATGTAACCAGTACCAACATACGGAAGTCAGTCATGGACCATCAACAATGTCACTGTGAATGTCATCAATGCAGCAGAAATGTGGTTTCTAAGAAAAATGCCAAGAATATCCTACATAATCAGAATTGTCAATGAAGAAGAAGAAGAACAGAGACCACAAGAAAGTTAATCATCTCGATTGCGTAAAAGATGTGGGTACAAAAAGAAAATAAATACAGAGTTAATACATAGCGTGAGAGACAGAAAGAAGTACAGAGTTAATACATAGCGTGAGAGACAGAAAGAAGTACAGAGTTAATACATAGCGTGAGAGACAGAAAGAAGTATAGAGTTAATACATAGCGTGAGAGACAGAAAGAAGTACAGAGTTAATACATAGCGTGAGAGACAGAAAGAAGTACAGAGTTAATACATAGCGTGAGAGACAGAAAGAAGAACAGAGTTAATACATAGCGTGAGAGACAGAAAGAAGTACAGAGTTAATACATAGCGTGAGAGACAGAAAGAAGTACAGAGTTAATACATAGCGTGAGAGACAGAAAGAAGTACAGAGTTAATACATAGCGTGAGAGACAGAAAGAAGTACAGAGTTAATACATAGCGTGAGAGACAGAAAGAAGTACAGTTAATACATAGCGTGAGAGACAGAAAGAAGTACAGAGTTAATACATAGCGTGAGAGACAGAAAGAAGTACAGAGTTAATACATAGCGTGAGAGACAGAAAGAAGTACAGAGTTAATACATAGCGTGAGAAACAGAAAGAAGTATAGAGTTAATACATAGCGTGAGAGACAGAAAGAAGTACAGAGTTAATACATAGCGTGAGAGACAGAAAGAAGTACAGAGTTAATACATAGCGCAAGAGACAGAAAGAAGTATAGAGTTAATACATAGCGTGAGAGACAGAAAGAAGTACAGAGTTAATACATAGCGTGAGAGACAGAAAGAAGTAGAGTTAATACATAGCGTGAGAGACAGAAAGAAGTACAGTTAATACATAGCCTGAGAGACAGAAAGAAGTACAGAGTTAATACATAGCGTGAGAGACAGAAAGAAGTACAGAGTTAATACATAGCGTGAGAGACAGAAAGAAGTACAGAGTTAATACATAGCGTGAGAGACAGAAAGAAGTACAGAGTTAATACATAGCGTGAGAGACAGAAAGAAGTACTGAGTTAATACATAGCGTGAGAGACAGAAAGAAGTACAGAGTTAATACATAGCGTGAGAGACAGAAAGAAGTACAGAGTTAATACATAGCGTGAGAGACAGAAAGAAGTACAGAGTTAATACATAGCGTGAGAGACAGAAAGAAGTACAGAGTTAATACATAGCATGAGAGACAGAAAGAAGTACAGAGTTAATGCATAGCGTGAGAGACAGAAAGAAGTACAGAGTTAATACATAGCGTGAGAGACAGAAAGAAGTACAGAGTTAATACATAGCGTGAGAGACAGAAATAAGTACAGAGTTAATACATAGCGTGAGAGACAGAAAGAAGTACAGAGTTAATACATAACGTGAGAGACAGAAATAAGTACAGAGTTAATACATAGCGTGAGAGACAGAAAGAAGTACAGAGTTAATACATAGCGTGAGAGACAGAAAGAAGTACTGAGTTAATACATAGCGTGAGAGACAGAAAGAAGTACAGAGTTAATACATAGCGTGAGAGACAGAAAGAAGTACAGAGAAATGAACGCCATAAGGCAGGTCACTTGAAGCTGAAGAGAAGAAGAATGTTTAATGAAAGTACCTCGAGAGTTATTGAGAGTACACCGATACTTATTAGAAGTATATCCTTTTACTTACTCAATGCTTAGCTGAAGTATCCTGATATTAGTGAAAAGTATCCACAAAGAAAAACACCCTGGTATTTCCATCTCTATTGAACAATTAATTGATATTGACTAAATCACAAATATACCTGTCTTCATATGACTTTAATATTTGATGATGCTGAACTTTTTCATATGAATGTGCTTCGTGTTGAAGAAAGATACCACTACTAAGTACAAAAAGAAGACACACTAACCCATAGTTTATGGTAAAGACAAATACATCCATAGCCAATTACTTTTTTTAGTTTTCATGAGAAAAACAAACTTTCCCCCAATATATTAATAAATTTAAGCAGCATTGTTTATTTTTGTTATCAAAATTATTATACCGAATATAGACTCACTAATGTCATAGAATGAACATTATATAAAGGACATCCTATTGTAAAGATTTATTATTCTCATATCGTCAACACAAAGTCCAGAGAGAGAGAGATAACGTTTAATCTTCAGGTTCATATGGACTTGGAACTATTTCACATAGCAGCTGAATCCATTCAGTGATTTTACCTGAAAAGATATTTACCAAATATAAGAGATCAAACAAATTTGTAGATTCTACTGATTAAAAATATTAATTGTGATTTACCTGTCTACCAAAATTCATTGTATTGTTGACGGCAAATCTACAAAATGTATTGATCGGTATCAGAACATTGTTTTCATTGTTCATGATTTATGCCCCCAGAATACAGAAGAGTAACATCTCTCACTTCTAACAATTCAACAAATATGTTATAGTATAATGGAGTAAACATGAGAAAAGATTGACACATACGTATCTTGAGAGTTTGTCAAATATAACTAGTATACTGACTGTTACAAGTCATCATATCTTATACACTAATGAGTCTTAATGGTTTGTAATAGTCACAGTTGATGGGAATATGTAACAAAGGCTTTAAAGACTGTTGTCACGGGCAACAATAAATGCTATCCAAATATGGATATTTGAGATTTGACACGCACTTTCTATTTTTTCTTGCATTCCTATGTTTTTTCATGATGTTGTGACTGGTAGTAGGACAAATAATATTACATAAATTGTAGATAACTTAGTAGGAAATTAATAATTATAGTTGGTCAATCATGTCATATACCGACATTGAATGTCTACACACTGTTGTACTCAGTCCGATGAAATGTACGCATGTGTACTTATAAATGTTTACTGGTAAACATTATATTTTACATGATTTAATCCACCAACTACTAGTTGTAGTAATTTCAACATATAATATAATAATTATAGCTACAATTAAAATAAAAACATATCTATGTGTCATAGCGTTTAACGCCACTTTCTACAATGTTTCAGTTATATTGTGGTTGTTAGTTTTATTGGTGAAGGAAACCGGAGTATCCGAAGAAAACGACCGATGGTCGTAAGTCACTGACAAACTTAATCACATAATAATGTATGGAGTTCACCTCACTTGAGCGAGATTCAAACTCACAACGTTAGTGGTGATAGGCACTGATAGCATGGGTAGTTGTAAGTACAAATACCATACGATTACGGCCACATTAATTATAGAACATTATAGTCCGATACAAGAAGAGGAATATGTAAAACTAGTATTTGTTGTGTATTGAATAAAGTTTGTGTTTATTTACGGTCAATCTTAATTATTATTAGGTATACAAGTTTCGTTCATAAATACGTTAAACAAAATTCGTTTCATCTGAAGGTGAAACATCCAAGTTGAACCGTGCTATTTCGAACTCAGATCAGTCGATTTCTTGGATTACAACATCATTTCGCTTTCCAATCTTCTGATTATGCGCGTGCTAGATCAAGGTTATCCTAAAACACGCGTCATGTGTGAAGATTTCAATACTAGGTAAACAAGACTTAGTTCATTCCCTCCTTCTAGTTTACAGTTCTCTTGTAGATTGTGTATTTCATCGTAATGGTTTTCCATCTACGTTTTACAGATATAAATATATAAATATATCATGCTAACTCGGCGTTTGTGGTCTGATAGATAAATTGTTATTGTCTTTTTCTAATTTGTTCAGTCTTTTGCAAAAAAAAATATATTGATCTTTTTTATTTTGATTCCCAGTAAATATATCTACTGTTGTACTTACTAAAACATCTAAGCTCTAATTTAAAACAGATAAAAGGGATGTAAAACACCAGTCCACCAATAACAAATAAAAAGGCATACAGGAACTCAATCTTAGGATCTTGTACAATTGGTCCAATTACCAAATAGCAGGCGATGATAACGAACACTACAGGAATCACAATTGGTATCTAATAACAAAGGAATAGAAATACATCTTATAGCAAACAGCAAGCTAAATCATATGTAAAATACAAATATCATATCAAACAGCAAGTTAAATCATATGTATAATACAAATATCATATCAAACAGCAAGTTAAATCATATGTATAATACAAATATCATATCAAACAGCAAGTTAAATCATATGTATAATACAAATATCATATCAAACAGCAAGTTAAATCATATGTATAATACAAATATCATATCAAACAGCAAGCTAAATCATATGTATAATACAAATATCATATCAAACAGCAAGCTAAATCATATGTATAATACAAATATAATATCAAACAGCCAGCTAAATCATATGCATAATACAAATATCATATAAAACAGCAAGATAAATCATATGTATAATACAAATATCATATAAAACAGCAAGCTAAATCATATGTATAATACAAATATCATATCAAACAGCAAGCTAAATCATATGTATAATACAAATATCATATAAAACAGCAAGCTAAATCATATGTATAATACAAATATTATATCAAACAACAAGCTAAATCATATGTATAATACAAATATCATATAAAACAGCAAGCTAAATCATATGTATAATACAAATATCATATCAAACAGCAAGCTAAATCATATGTATACTACAAATATCATATAAAACAGCCAGCTAAATCATATGTATAATACAAATATCATATCAAACAGCAAGCTAAATCATATGTATAATACAAATATCATATCAAACAGCCAGCTAAATCATATGTATAATACAAATATCATATAAAACAGCAAGATAAATCATATGTATAATACAAATATCATATAAAACAGCAAGCTAAATCATATGTATAATACAAATATCATATCAAACAGCAAGCTAAATCATATGTATAATACAAATTTCATATCAAACAGCAAGCTAAATCATATGTATGCTACAAATATCATATAAAACAGCAAGATAAATCATGTGTATAATACAAATGTCATATCAAACAGCAAGATAAATCATATGTATAATACAAATATCATATCAAACAAAAAGCTAAATCATATGTATAGTACAAATATCATATCAAACAACAAGCTAAATCATATGTATAATACAAATATCATATCAAACAGCAAGCTAAATCATATGTATAATACAAATATCATATCAAACAGCAAGCTAAATCATATATATAATACAAATATCATATCAAACAACAAGCTAAATCATATGTATAATACAAATATCATATAAAACAACAAGATAAATCATATGTATAATACATATATCATATCAAAGGGCAAGCTAAATCATATGTATAATACAAATATCATATCAAACAACAAGCTAAATCAGATGTATAGTACAAATATCATATCAAACAACAAGCTAAATCATATGTATAATACAAATATCATATCAAACAGCAAGCTAAATCATATGTATAATACAAATATCATATCAAACAGCAAGCTAAATCATATGTATAATACAAATATCATATCAAACAACAAGCTAAATCATATGTATAATACAAATATCATATAAAACAACAAGCTAAATCATATGTATAATACAAATACCATATCAAACAGCAAGCTAAATCATATGTATAATAAAAATATCATATCAAACAGCAAGCTAAATCATATGTATAATACAAATATCATATCAAACAACAAGCTAAATCATATGTATAATACAAATATCATATAAAACAACAAGATAAATCATATGTATAATACAAATATCATATCAAAGGGCAAGCTAAATCATATGTATAATACAAATATCATATCAAACAACAAGCTAAATCAGATGTATAATACAAATATCATATCAAACAACAAGCTAAATCATATGTATAATACAAATATCATATCAAACAGCAAGCTAAATCATATGTATAATACAAATATCATATCAAACAGCAAGCTAAATCATATGTATAATACAAATATCATATCAAACAACAAGCTAAATCATATGTATAATACAAATATCATATCAAACAGCAAGTTAAATCATATCTTTAATACAAATATCATATCAAACAGCAAGATAAATCATATGTATAATACAAATATCATATCAAACAGCAAGCTAAATCATATGTATAATACAAATATCATATCAAACAGCAAGCTAAATCATATGTATAATACAAATATCATATCAAACAACAAGCTAAATCATATGTATAATACAAATATCATATCAAACAACAAGATAAATCATATGTATAATACAAATATCATATCAAACAGCAAGCTAAATCATATGTATAATTCAAATATCATATCAAACGGCAAGCTAAATCATATGTATAATACAAATATCATATCAAACAGAAAGCTAAATCATATGTATAATACAAATATCATATCAAACAACAAGCTAAATCATATGTATAATACAAATATCATATCAAACAGCAAGCTAAATCATATGTATAATACAAATATCATATCAAACAGCAAGCTAAATCATATGTATAATCCAAATATCATATCAAACAACAAGATAAATCATATGTATAATACAAATATCATATCAAACAACAAGATAAATCATATGTATAATACAAATATCATATCAAACAGCAAGCTAAATCATATGTATAATTCAAATATCATATCAAACAGCAAGCTAAATCATATGTATAATACAAATATCATATCAAACAGAAAGCTAAATCATATGTATAATACAAATATCATATCAAACAACAAGCTAAACCATATGTATAATACAAATATCATATCAAACAGCAAGCTAAATCATATGTATAATACAAATATTATATCAAACAACAAGTTAAATCATGTGTATAATACAAATATTATATCAAACAGCAAGCTAAATCATATGTATAATACAAATATCATATCAAACAGCAAGCTAAATCATATGTATAATACAAATATCATATAAAGTAGCAAGTTAAATCATGTGTAAAATACAAATATCATATCAAACAGCAAGCTAAATCATATGTATAATACAAATATTATATCAAACAACAAGTTAAATCATGTGTATAATACAAATATTATATCAAACAGCAAGCTAAATCATATGTATAATACAAATATCATATCAAACAGCAAGCTAAATCATATGTATAATACAAATATCATATAAAGTAGCAAGTTAAATCATGTGTATAATACAAATATCATATCAAACAGCAAGCTAAATCATATGTATAATACAAATATCATATCAAACAGCAAGCTAAATCATGTGTATAATACAAATATCATATCAAACAGCAAGCTAAATCATATGTATAATACAAATATCATATCAAACAACAAGTTAAATCATGTGTATAATACAAATATCATATCAAACAACAAGTTAAATCATGTGTATAATACAAATATCATATCAAACAGCAAGTTAAATCATATGTATAATAGAAATATCATATCAAACAGCAAGCTAAATCATATGTATAATACAAATATCATATAAAACAGCAAGCTAAATCATGTGTATAATACAAATATCATATAAAACAGCAAGATAAATCATATATATAATACAAATATCATATCAAACAGCAAGCTAAATCATGTGTATAATACAAATATCATATCAAACAGCAAGCTAAATCATATGTATAATACAAATATCATATAAAACAGCAAGTTAAATCATATGTATAATACAAATATCATATAAAACAGCAAGCTAAATCATATGTATAATACAAATATCATATAAAACAACAAGCTAAATCAGATGTATAGTACAAATATCATATCAAACAGCAAGCTAAATCATATGTATAATACAAATATCATATCAAACAGCAAGCTAAATCATATGTATAATACAAATATCATATCAAACAGCAAGCTAAATCGTATGTATAATACAAATATCATATCAAACAACAAGATAAATCGTATGTATAATACAAATATCATATCAATCAGCAAGCTAAATCATATGTATAATACAAATATCATATCAAACAGCAAGCTAAATCATATGTATAATACAAATATCATATCAAACAACAAGATAAATCATATGTATAATACAAATATCATATCAAACAGCAAGCTAAATCATATGTATAATACAAATATCATATCAAACAGCAAGCTAAATCATATGTATAATTCAAATATCATATCAAACAGCAAGCTAAATCATATGTATAATACAAATATCATATCAAACAGAAAGCTAAATCATATGTATAATACAAATATCATATCAAACAACAAGCTAAATCATATGTATAATACAAATATCATATCAAACAGCAAGCTAAATCATATGTATAATACAAATATCATATCAAACAGCAAGCTAAATCATATGTATAATCCAAATATCATATCAAACAACAAGATAAATCATATGTATAATACAAATATCATATCAAACAACAAGATAAATCATATGTATAATACATATATCATATCAAACAGCAAGCTAAATCATATGTATAATTCAAATATCATATCAAACAGCAAGCTAAATCATATGTATAATACAAATATCATATCAAACAGAAAGCTAAATCATATGTATAATACAAATATCATATCAAACAACAAGCTAAATCATATGTATAATACAAATATCATATCAAACAGCAAGCTAAATCATAAGTATAATACAAATATCATATAAAGTAGCAAGTTAAATCATGTGTATAATACAAATATCATATCAAACAGCAAGCTAAATCATATGTATAATACAAATATCATATCAAACAGCAAGCTAAATCATATGTATAATACAAATATCATATCAAACAGCAAGCTAAATCATATGTATAATACAAATATCATGTCAAACAGCAAGCTAAATCATATGTATAATACAAATATCATATAAAGTAGCAAGTTAAATCATGTGTATAATACAAATATCATATCAAACAGCAAGCTAAATCATATGTATAATACAAATATCATATCAAACAGCAAGCTAAATCATATGTATAATACAAATATCATATCAAACAGCAAGCTAAATCATATGTATAATACAAATATCATATCAAACAACAAGCTAAATCATGTGTATAATACAAATATCATATCAAACAGCAAGTTAAATCATATGTATAATAGAAATATCATATCAAACAGCAAGCTAAATCATATGTATAATACAAATATCATATAAAACAGCAAGCTAAATCATGTGTATAATACAAATATCATATAAAACAGCAAGATAAATCATATATATAATACAAATATCATATCAAACAGCAAGCTAAATCATGTGTATAAAACAAATATCATATCAAACAGCAAGTTAAATCATATGTATAATACAAATATCATATCAAACAGCAAGTTAAATCATAAGTATAATACAAATATCATATCAAACAGCAAGCTAAATCATATGTATATATACAAATATGATATCAAACAAATTAATCATATGTATAATACAAATATCATATCAAACAGCAAGCTAAATCATATGTATAATACAAATATCATATCAAACAGCAAGCTAAATCATATGTATAATACAAATATCATTTCAAACAGCAAGCTAAATCATGTGTATAATACAAATATCATATCAAAGAGCAAGTTAAATCATGTGTATAATACAAATATCATTTCAAACAGCAAGCTAAATCATGTGTATAATACAAATATCATATAAAACAGCAAGATAAATCATATATATAATACAAATATCATATCAAATAGCAAGCTAAATCATGTGTATAATACAAATATCATATCAAACAGCAAGCTAAATCATGTGTATAATACAAATATCATATAAAACAGCAAGCTAAATCATGTGTATAATACAAATATCCTATCAAACAGCAAGTTAAATCATATGTATAATACAAATATCATATAAAACAGCAAGTTAAATCATATGTATAATACAAATATCATATAAAACAGCAAGTTAAATCATATGTATAATACAAATATCATATCAAACAGCAAGTTAAATCATACGTATAATGCAAATATCATATCAAACAGAAAGCTAAATCATATGTATAATACAAAAATCATATAAAACAGCAAGCTAAATCATATGTATAATACAAATATCATATCAAACAGCAAGTTAAATCATATGTATAATACAAATATCATATAAAACAACAAGCTAAATCATATGTATAATACAAATATCATTTCAAACAGCAAGTTAAATCATATGTATAATACAAATATCATATCAAACAGCATGTTAAATCATGTGTATAAGACAAATATCATTTCAAACAGCAAGTTAAATCATATGTATAATACAAATATCATATCAAACAGCAAGCTAAATCATATGTATAATACAAATATCATTTCAAACAGCAAGCTAAATCAGATGTATAATACAAATATCATATCAAACAGCAAGCTAAATCATATGTATAATACAAATATCATATCAAACAGCAAGCTAAATCATGTGTATAATACAAATATCATATCAAACAGCAAGTTAAATCATGTGTATAATACAAATATCATTTCAAACAGCAAGCTAAATCATATGTATAATACAAATATCATATCAAACAGCAAGTTAAATCATATGTATAATACAAATATCATATCAAACAGCAAGCTAAATCATATGTATAATACAAATATCATATCAAACAGCAAGCTAAATCATATGTATAATACAAATATCATTTCAAACAGCAAGCTAAATCATGTGTATAATACAAATATCATATCAAACAGCAAGTTAAATCATGTGTATAATACAAATATCATTTCAAACAGCAAGTTAAATCATATGTATAATACAAATATCATATCAAACAGCAAGTTAAATCATATGTATAATACAAATATCATATCAAACAGCAAGTTAAATCATATATATAATACAAATATCATATCAAACAAATTAATCATATGTATAATACAAATATCACATCAAACAAATTAATCATATGTGTATGTATAATGTAAATATCATATAAAAAAACAAGTCAAATCACATATATATGTATAAAACAAATATCATATCAATCAAAAAGTTAAATCTATTCGGAGAGGGGTTTCAACAAACGATTGGTATACCAATGGGTACGAATTGCGCTCCACCGATATATTTCTACATGCATATCAGGCAGATTTCTTTCAAGGGCTTCTCAAGAAATAAGCTGGACAATTATCCCCGACCTTTAATTCCAGCTTCCGTTATGTAGATGATGTTCTGTCACTAACAAAATCTCGATTCGGTGATTATCTATTTGGCGTCTGTCCAAATAAGCTTGAAGTTAAGGATACTAATACTCAAAAGTCTACTTCTTACCTTGACCTTCACCTTGGAATCAACAACGGAGGAAGATTAAAAACAAAACTCTACAACAAGCGCGATGACTTCACTTTTTCAATGGTCAACTTCCCTTTCATTAGTAGCAATATTCCAGCATCACCAGCGTATGATTTTACATTTCACAACTTATACGTTGTTTTCGAGCTTGTACCCAGTATAATGATCTTCTGGAGATATCTCAGTTGCTGACACCAAAGCTATTCAAACAAGGCTACGTTGCTGCTATGTTGATGTCATCGCTACAAAAATTCTACGGTCGTCTTCACAATCCGGTTGACTATTACGAAACATCCATATCTCAAATGACAATGGATCTTTTACTTTTAGATAGATGTTTTTCTTTCCTCTATCACTGACAAGACTTTGATCGGACTGGACTATATATGAGTAGCACGACGGGTGTCTTATAAGAAGCAGGAACTGCTTACCCTTCACGAGTACCTGAGTTCACCCCCAGTTTTTTGGTCCATCTTGCTCAGTGTCTTAGTATTTTGTGTTGTCAGGATATGTTTCTTTACGTTCTGAGTTCCGTGGTGTGATGTTCGATACAATTTTTGCATAAAAAATAATGTTCGGTTCATCTTTATGTCCAGTTGTCTATGGAGGGGGATGGGGGGGGGGGGGGGGTTCAATGTCTCATTTACGTTATTTGTGTACGTTTGCGCATAGTGGTGTCCAACACATATTGGTTTGCTGGTTTTCGTCTTGCTTGTGTTTGCAGTTTTTCTGGATTGTCCAATATTGATTGCTCCTTCGGTGTTATCTAACAATTATTTGTTATCTACAACACACTGCACAGAATACTAAACATTGAACATTACGAATCCTACTGAAACCAGGGATGAGTTCAGGTGACCCGGAAGGGTTGGCAGTGCCTGGAACCAGGGATGAGTTCAGGTGATCCGGAAGGGTTAGCAGTGCCTTGATAGTTCATTCCTAATCACTTTATTTTATGTTTTGGGAAGTGGTAATAATCCAGTTGAATTGTTCATCGTCTTCATTCCTGTGTGTGTAATTGATATGTATAACTTTCAATATAAGGAATGTGCATACCTTTAAAGGTCTAACCATATCTTTTCTTGTAAATCTTAATGTACATACCTTTAAAGGTCTAACCATATCTTTTCTTGTAAATCTTAATGTACATACCTTTAAAGGTCTAACCATATCTTTTCTTGTAAATTTTAATGTATATACCTTTAAAGGTCTAACCATATCTTTTCTTGTAAATCTTAATGTACATACCTTTAAAGGTCTAACCATATCTTTTCTTGTAAATCTTAATGTACATACCTTTAAAGGTTTAACCATATCTTTTCTTGTAAATCTTAATGTACATACCTTTAAAGGTTTAACCATATCTGTTCTTGTAAATCTTAATGTACATACCTTTAAAGGTCTAACTATATCTTTTCTTGTAAACCTTAATGTACATACCTTTAAAGGTCTAACCATATCTTTTCTTGTAAATTTTAATGTACATACCTTTAAGGGTCTAATCATATCTTGTCTTGTAAATCTTAATGTACATACCTTTAAAGGTTTAACCATATCTTGTCTTGTAATTCTTAATGTACATATCTCTAAAGGTTTCACCATATCTTTTCTTGTATATTTTAATGTACATACCTTTAAAGGTCTAACCATATCTGTTCTTGTAAACCTTAATGTACATACCTTTAAAGGTCTAACCATATCTGTTCTTGTAAATCTTAATGTACATACCTTTAAAGGTTTAACCATATCTTTTCTTGTAAATCTTAATGTACATACCTTTAAAGGTTTAACCATATCTTTTCTTGTAAATCTTAATGTACATACCTTTAAAGGTCTAACCATATCTTTTCTTGTAAATCTTAATGTACATACCTTTAAAGGTTTCACCATATCTTTTCTTGTAAATCTTAATGTACATACATTTAAAGGTCTAACCATATCTTTTCTTGTAAATCTTAATGTACATACCTTTAAAGGTCTAACCATATCTTTTCTTGTAAACCTTAATGTACATACCTTTAAAGGTCTAACCATATCTTTTCTTGTAAATCTTAATATACATACCTTTAAGGGTCTAACCATATCTTGTCTCGTAAATCTTAATGTACATACCTTTAAAGGTCTAACTATATCTTTTCTTGTAAATCTTAATGTACATACCTTTAAAGGTTTAACTATATCTTTTCTTGTAAACCTTAATGTACATACCTTTAAAGGTCTAACCATATCTTTTCTTGTAAATCTTAATGTACATACCTTTAAAGGTCTAACCATATCTTTTCTTGTAAATCTTAATGTACATACCTTTAAAGGTTTAACCATATCTTTTCTTGTAAATCTTAATGTACATACCTTTAAAGGTTTAACCATATCTTTTCTTGTAAATCTTAATGTACATACCTTTAAAGGTCTAACCATATCTTTTCTTGTAAATCTTAATGTACATACCTTTAAAGGTTTAACCATATCTTTTCTTGTAAATCTTAATGTACATACCTTTAAAGGTCTAACCATATCTTTTCTTGTAAACCTTAATGTACATACCTTTAAAGGTCTAACCATATCTTTTCTTGTAAACCTTAATGTACATACCTTTAAAGGTCTAACCATATCTTTTCTTGTAAACCTTAATGTACATACCTTTAAAGGTCTAACTATATCTGTTCTTGTAAACCTTAATGTACATACCTTTAAAGGTCTAACCATATCTTTTCTTGTAAACCTTAATGTACATACCTTTAAAGGTCTAACCATATCTGTTCTTGTAAACCTTAATGTACATACCTTTAAAGGTTTAACTATATCTTTTCTTGTAAATCTTAATGTACATACCTTTAAAGGTCTAACCATATCTTTTCTTGTAAATCTTAATGTACATACCTTTAAAGGTCTAACCATATCTTTTCTTGTAAATCTTAATGTACATACCTTTAAAGGTTTAACCATATCTTTTCTTGTAAATCTTAATGTACATACCTTTAAAGGTTTAACCATATCTGTTCTTGTAAACCTTAATGTACATACCTTTAAAGTTTTAACTATATCTTTTCTTGTAAATCTTAATGTACATACCTTTAAAGGTCTAACCATATCTTTTCTTGTAAATTTTAATGTACATACCTTTAAAGGTTTAACCATATCTTTTCTTGTAAATCTTAATGTACATACCTTTAAAGGTCTAACCATATCTTTTCTTGTAAATCTTAATGTACATACCTTTAAAGGTCTAACCATATCTTTTCTTGTAAACCTTAATGTACATACCTTTAAAGGTTTAACTATATCTTTTCTTGTAAATCTTAATGTACATACCTTTAAAGGTCTAACCATATCTTTTCTTGTAAATCTTAATGTACATACCTTTAAAGGTTTAACCATATCTTTTCTTGTAAATCTTAATGTACATACCTTTAAGGGTCTAACCATATCTTTTCTTGTAAATCTTAATGTACATACCTTTAAAGGTCTAACCATATCTTTTCTTGTAAATCTTAATGTACATACCTTTAAAGGTTTAACCATATCTTTTCTTGTAAATCTTAATGTACATACCTTTAAAGGTCTAACCATATCTTTTCTTGTAAACCTTAATGTACATACCTTTAAAGGTTTAACTATATCTTTTCTTGTAAATCTTAATGTACATACCTTTAAAGGTTTAACCATATCTTTTCTTGTAAATCTTAATGTACATACCTTTAAGGGTCTAACCATATCTTTTCTTGTAAATCTTAATGTACATACCTTTAAAGGTCTAACCATATCTTTTCTTGTAAATCTTAATGTACATACCTTTAAAGGTTTAACTATATCTTTTCTTGTAAATCTTAATGTATATACCTTTAAAGGTCTAACCATATCTTTTCTTGTAAATCTTAATGTACATACCTTTAAAGGTCTAACCATATCTGTTCTTGTAAATCTTAATGTACATACCTTTAAAGGTTTAACCATATCTTTTCTTGTAAATCTTAATGTACATACCTTTAAAGGTCTAACCATATCTGTTCTTGTAAATCTTAATGTACATACCTTTAAAGGTTTAACCATATCTTTTCTTGTAAATCTTAATGTACATACCTTTAAAGGTTTAACTATATCTTTTCTTGTAAATCTTAATGTATATACCTTTAAAGGTCTAACCATATCTTTTCTTGTAAATCTTAATGTACATACCTTTAAAGGTTTAACCATATCTTTTCTTGTAAATCTTAATGTACATACCTTTAAAGGTTTAACCATATCTTTTCTTGTAAATCTTAATGTACATACCTTTAAAGGTCTAACCATATCTTTTCTTGTAAATCTTAATGTATATACCTTTAAAGGTTTAACCACATCTTTTCTTGTAAATCTTAATGTACATACCTTTAAAGGTTTAACTATATCTTTTCTTGTAAATCTTAATGTACATACCTTTAAAGGTCTAACCATATCTTTTCTTGTAAATCTTAATGTACATACCTTTAAAGGTTTAACCATATCTTTTCTTGTAAATCTTAATGTACATACCTTTAAAGGTTTAGCCATATCTTTTCTTGTAAATCTTAATGTACATACCTTTAAAGGTTTAACCATATCTTTTCTTGTAAATCTTAATGTACATACCTTTAAAGGTCTAACCATATCTTTTCTTGTAAATCTTAATGTACATACCTTTAAAGGTCTAACCATATCTTTTCTTGTAAATCTTAATGTACATACCTTTAAAGGTCTAACCATATCTTTTCTTGTAAATCTTAATGTACATACCTTTAAAGGTTTAACCATATCTTTTCTTGTAAATCTTAATGTACATACCTTTAAAGGTTTAACCATATCTTTTCTTGAAAATCTTAATGTACATACCTTTAAAGGTTTAACCATATCTTTTCTTGTAAATCTTAATGTACATACCTTTAAAGGTTTAACCATATCTTTTCTTGTAAACCTTAATGTACATACCTTTAAAGGTTTAACCATATCTTTTCTTGTAAATCTTAATGTACATACCTTTAAAGGTGTAACCATATCTTTTCTTGTAAATCTTAATGTACATACCTTTAAAGGTCTAACCATATCTTTTCTTGTAAATTTTAATGTACATACCTTTAAGGGTCTAACCATATCTTGTCTTGTAAATCTTAATGTACATACCTTTAAAGGTCTAACCATATCTTTTCTTGTAAATCTTAATGTACATACCTTTAAAGGTCTAACCATATCTTTTCTTGTAAATTTTAATGTACATACCTTTAAGGGTCTAATCATATCTTGTCTTGTAAATCTTAATGTACATACCTTTAAAGGTTTAACCATATCTTTTCTTGTAATTCTTAATGTACATACCTTTAAAGGTTTAACCATATCTTTTCTTGTAAATCTTAATGTACATACCTTTAAAGGTCTAACCATATCTGTTCTTGTAAACCTTAATGTACATACCTTTAAAGGTCTAACCATATCTGTTCTTGTAAATCTTAATGTACATACCTTTAAAGGTTTAAACATATCTTTTCTTGTAAATCTTAATGTACATACCTTTAAAGGTTTCACCATATCTTTTCTTGTAAATCTTAATGTACATACCTTTAAAGGTCTAACCATATCTTTTCTTGTAAACCTTAATGTACATACCTTTAAAGGTTTAAACATATCTTTTCTTGTAAACCTTAATGTACATACCTTTAAAGGTTTCACCATATCTTTTCTTGTAAATCTTAATGTACATACCTTTAGAGGTCTAACTATATCTTTTCTTGTAAACCTTAATGTACATACCTTTAAAGGTCTAACCATATCTTTTCTTGTAAACCTTAATGTACATACCTTTAAAGGTATAACCATATCTTTTCTTGTAAATCTTAATGTACATACCTTTAAAGGTTTAACCATATCTTTTCTTGTAAATCTTAATGTACATACCTTTAAGGGTCTAACCATATCTTTTCTTGTAAATCTTAATGTACATACCTTTAGAGGTCTAACCATATCTTTTCTTGTAAATCTTAATGTACATACCTTTAAAGGTTTAACCATATCTTTTCTTGTAAATCTTAATGTACATACCTTTAAAGGTCTAACCATATCTTTTCTTGTAAATCTTAATGTACATACCTTTAAAGGTTTAACCATATCTTTTCTTGTAAATCTTAATGTACATACCTTTAAAGGTTTAACTATATCTTTTCTTGTAAATCTTAATGTATATACCTTTAAAGGTCTAACCATATCTTTTCTTGTAAATCTTAATGTACATACCTTTAAAGGTTTAACCATATCTTTTCTTGTAAATCTTAATGTACATACCTTTAAAGGTTTAACCATATCTTTTCTTGTAAATCTTAATGTACATACCTTTAAAGGTCTAACCATATCTTTTCTTGTAAATCTTAATGTATATACCTTTAAAGGTTTAACCACATCTTTTCTTGTAAATCTTAATGTACATACCTTTAAAGGTTTAACTATATCTTTTCTTGTAAATCTTAATGTACATACCTTTAAAGGTCTAACCATATCTTTTCTTGTAAATCTTAATGTACATACCTTTAAAGGTTTAACCACATCTTTTCTTGTAAATCTTAATGTACATACCTTTAAAGGTTTAGCCATATCTTTTCTTGTAAATCTTAATGTACATACCTTTAAAGGTTTAACCATATCTTTTCTTGTAAATCTTAATGTACATACCTTTAAAGGTCTAACCATATCTTTTCTTGTAAATCTTAATGTACATACCTTTAAAGGTCTAACCATATCTTTTCTTGTAAATCTTAATGTACATACCTTTAAAGGTCTAACCATATCTTTTCTTGTAAATCTTAATGTACATACCTTTAAAGGTTTAACCATATCTTTTCTTGTAAATCTTAATGTACATACCTTTAAAGGTTTAACCATATCTTTTCTTGTAAATCTTAATGTACATACCTTTAAAGGTTTAACGATATCTTTTCTTGTAAATCTTAATGTACATACCTTTAAAGGTTTAACCATATCTTTTCTTGTAAACCTTAATGTACATACCTTTAAAGGTTTAACTATATCTTTTCTTGTAAATCTTAATGTACATACCTTTAAAGGTCTAACCATATCTTTTCTTGTAAACCTTAATGTACATACCTTTAAAGGTCTAACCATATCTTTTCTTGTAAATTTTAATGTACATACCTTTAAGGGTCTAACCATATCTTGTCTTGTAAATCTTAATGTACATACCTTTAAAGGTCTAACCATATCTTTTCTTGTAAATCTTAATGTACATACCTTTAAAGGTCTAACCATATCTTTTCTTGTAAATTTTAATGTACATACCTTTAAGGGTCTAATCATATCTTGTCTTGTAAATCTTAATGTACATACCTTTAAAGGTTTAACCATATCTTTTCTTGTAATTCTTAATGTACATACCTTTAAAGGTTTAACCATATCTTTTCTTGTAAATCTTAATGTACATACCTTTAAAGGTCTAACCATATCTGTTCTTGTAAACCTTAATGTACATACCTTTAAAGGTCTAACCATATCTTTTCTTGTAAATCTTAATGTACATACCTTTAAAGGTTTAAACATATCTTTTCTTGTAAATCTTAATGTACATACCTTTAAAGGTTTCACCATATCTTTTCTTGTAAATCTTAATGTACATACCTTTAAAGGTCTAACCATATCTTTTCTTGTAAACCTTAATGTACATACCTTTAAAGGTTTAAACATATCTTTTCTTGTAAACCTTAATGTACATACCTTTAAAGGTTTCACCATATCTTTTCTTGTAAATCTTAATGTACATACCTTTAGAGGTCTAACTATATCTTTTCTTGTAAACCTTAATGTACATACCTTTAAAGGTCTAACCATATCTTTTCTTGTAAACCTTAATGTACATACCTTTAAAGGTTTAATCATATCTTTTCTTGTAAATCTTAATGTACATACCTTTAAAGGTTTAACCATATCTTTTCTTGTAAATCTTAATGTACATACCTTTAAGGGTCTAACCATATCTTTTCTTGTAAATCTTAATGTACATACCTTTAGAGGTCTAACCATATCTTTTCTTGTAAATCTTAATGTACATACCTTTAAAGGTTTAACTATATCTTTTCTTGTAAATCTTAATGTACATACCTTTAAAGGTCTAACCATATCTTTTCTTGTAAATCTTAATGTACATACCTTTAAAGGTTTAACCATATCTTTTCTTGTAAATCTTAATGTACATACTTTTAAAGGTTTAACCATATCTTTTCTTGTAAATCTTAATGTACATACCTTTAAAGGTTTAACCATATCTTTTCTTGTAAACCTTAATGTACATACCTTTAAAGGTCTAACCATATCTTTTCTTGTAAATCTTAATGTACATACCTTTAAAGGTTTAACCATATCTTTTCTTGTAAATCTTAATGTACATACCTTTAAAGGTTTAGCCATATCTTTTCTTGTAAACCTTAATGTACATACCTTTAAAGGTCTAACCATATCTTTTCTTGTAAATCTTAATGTACATACCTTTAAAGGTTTAACCATATCTTTTCTTGTAAATCTTAATGTACATACCTTTAAAGGTCTAACTATATCTTTTCTTGTAAATCTTAATGTACATACCTTTAAAGGTCTAACCATATCTTTTCTTGTAAATTTTAATGTACATACCTTTAAGGGTCTAATCATATCTTGTCTTGTAAATCTTAATGTACATACCTTTAAAGGTTTAACCATATCTTTTCTTGTAATTCTTAATGTACATACCTTTAAAGGTTTAACCATATCTTTTCTTGTAAATCTTAATGTACATACCTTTAAAGGTCTAACCATATCTGTTCTTGTAAACCTTAATGTACATACCTTTAAAGGTCTAACCATATCTTTTCTTGTAAATCTTAATGTACATACCTTTAAAGGTTTAAACATATCTTTTCTTGTAAATCTTAATGTACATACCTTTAAAGGTTTCACCATATCTTTTCTTGTAAATCTTAATGTACATACCTTTAAAGGTCTAACCATATCTTTTCTTGTAAACCTTAATGTACATACCTTTAAAGGTTTAAACATATCTTTTCTTGTAAACCTTAATGTACATACCTTTAAAGGTTTCACCATATCTTTTCTTGTAAATCTTAATGTACATACCTTTAGAGGTCTAACTATATCTTTTCTTGTAAACCTTAATGTACATACCTTTAAAGGTCTAACCATATCTTTTCTTGTAAACCTTAATGTACATACCTTTAAAGGTTTAACCATATCTTTTCTTGTAAATCTTAATGTACATACCTTTAAAGGTTTAACCATATCTTTTCTTGTAAATCTTAATGTACATACCTTTAAGGGTCTAACCATATCTTTTCTTGTAAATCTTAATGTACATACCTTTAGAGGTCTAACCATATCTTTTCTTGTAAATCTTAATGTACATACCTTTAAAGGTTTAACTATATCTTTTCTTGTAAATCTTAATGTACATACCTTTAAAGGTCTAACCATATCTTTTCTTGTAAATCTTAATGTACATACCTTTAAAGGTTTAACCATATCTTTTCTTGTAAATCTTAATGTACATACTTTTAAAGGTTTAACCATATCTTTTCTTGTAAATCTTAATGTACATACCTTTAAAGGTTTAACCATATCTTTTCTTGTAAACCTTAATGTACATACCTTTAAAGGTCTAACCATATCTTTTCTTGTAAATCTTAATGTACATACCTTTAAAGGTTTAACCATATCTTTTCTTGTAAATCTTAATGTACATACCTTTAAAGGTTTAGCCATATCTTTTCTTGTAAACCTTAATGTACATACCTTTAAAGGTCTAACCATATCTTTTCTTGTAAATCTTAATGTACATACCTTTAAAGGTTTAACCATATCTTTTCTTGTAAATCTTAATGTACATACCTTTAAAGGTCTAACTATATCTTTTCTTGTAAATCTTAATGTACATACCTTTAAAGGTTTAGCCATATCTTTTCTTGTAAATCTTAATGTACATACCTTTAAAGGTTTAACCATATCTTTTCTTGTAAATCTTAATGTACATACCTTTAAAGGGCTAACCATATCTTTTCTTGTAAATCTTAATGTACATACCTTTAAAGGTCTAACCATATCTTTTCTTGTAAATCTTAATGTACATACCTTTAAACGTTTAGCCATATCTTTTCTTGTAAATCTTAATGTACATACCTTTAAAGGTTTAACCATATCTGTTCTTGTAAATCTTAATGTACATACCTTTAAAGGTCTAACCATATCTTTTCTTGTAAATCTTAATGTACATACCTTTAAAGGTTTAACCATATCTTTTCTTGTAAATCTTAATGTACATACCTTTAAAGGGCTAACCATATCTTTCCTTGTAAATCTTAATGTACATACCTTTAAAGGTCTAACCATATCTTTTCTTGTAAATCTTAATGTATATACCTTTAAACATTTAGCCATATCTTTTCTTGTAAATCTTAATGTACATACCTTTAAAGGTCTAACCATATCTGTTCTTGTAAATCTTAATGTACATACCTTTAAAGGTTTAACCATATCTTTTCTTGTAAACCTTAATGTACATACCTTTAAAGGTCTAACCATATCTTTTCTTGTAAACCTTAATGTACATACCTTTAAAGGTCTAACCATATCTGTTCTTGTAAATCTTAATGTACATACCTTTAAAGGCCTAACCATATCTTTTCTTGTAAATCTTAATGTGCATACCTTTAAAGGTCTAACCATATCTTTTCTTGTAAACCTTAATGTACATACCTTTAAAGGTCTAACCATATCTTTTCTTGTAAATCTTAATGTACATACCTTTAAAGGTCTAACCATATCTTTTCTTGTAAACCTTAATGTACATACCTTTAAAGGTCTAACCATATCTTTTCTTGTAAACCTTAATGTACATACCTTTAAAGGTCTAACCATATCTTTTCTTGTAAATCTTAATGTACATACCTTTAAAGGTCTAACCATATCTTTTCTTGTAAATCTTAATGTGCATACCTTTAAAGGTCTAACCATATCTTTTCTTGTAAATCTTAATGTACATACCTTTAAAGGGCTAACCATATCTTTTCTTGTAAATCTTAATGTACATACCTTTAAAGGTCTAACCATATCTTTTCTTGTAAATCTTAATGTACATACCTTTAAAGGTCTAACCATATCTTTTCTTGTAAACCTTAATGTACATACCTTTAAAGATCTAACCATATCTTTTTTTGTAAATCTTAATGTACATACCTTTAAAGGTTTAACCATATCTTTTCTTGTAAACCTTAATGTACATACCTTTAAAGGTCTAACCATATCTGTTCTTGTAAATCTTAATGTACATACCTTTAAAGGTCTAACCATATCTTTTCTTGTAAATCTTAATGTGCATACCTTTAAAGGTCTAACCATATCTTTTCTTGTAAATCTTAATGTACATACCTTTAAAGGGCTAACCATATCTTTTCTTGTAAATCTTAATGTACATACCTTTAAAGGTCTAACCATATCTTTTCTTGTAAATCTTAATGTACATACCTTTAAAAGTTTAACCATATCTTTTCTTGTAAATCTTAATGTACATACCTTTAAAGAGCTAACCATATCTGTTCTTGTAAATCTTAATGTACATACCTTTAAAGGTCTAACCATATCTTTTCTTGTAAATCTTAATGTACATACCTTTAAAGGTTTAACCATATCTGTTCTTGTAAATCTTAATGTACATACCTTTAAAGGTCTAACCATATCTTTTCTTGTAAATTTTAATGTACATACCTTTAAACGTTTAGCCATATCTTTTCTTGTAAATCTTAATGTACATACCTTTAAAGGTCTAACCATATATTTTCTTGTAAACCTTAATGTACATACCTTTAAAGGTCTAACCATATCTTTTCTTGTAAACCTTAATGTACATACCTTTAAAGGTCTAACCATATCTTTTCTTGTAAATCTTAATGTACATACCTTTAAAGGTCTAACCATATCTTTTCTTGTAAATCTTAATGTACATACCTTTAAAGGTTTAACCATATCTTTTCTTGTAAATCTTAATGTACATACCTTTAAAGGTCTAACCATATCTTTTCTTGTAAATCTTAATGTACATACCTTTAAAGGTTTAGCCATATCTTTTCTTGTAAATCTTAATGTACATACTTTTAAAGGTCTAACCATATCTTTTCTTGTAAATCTTAATGTACATACCTTTAAAGGTCTAACCATATCTTTTCTTGTAAATCTTAATGTACATACCTTTAAAGGTTTAACCATATCTTTTCTTGTAAATCTTAATGTACATACCTTTAAAGGTCTAACCATATCTTTTCTTGTAAATCTTAATGTACATACCTTTAAAGGTTTAACCATATCTTTTCTTGTAAATCTTAATGTACATACCTTTAAAGGTTTAACTATATCTTTTCTTGTAAATCTTAATGTACATACCTTTAAAGGTTTAACCATATCTTTTCTTGTAAATCTTAATGTACATACCTTTAAAGGTCTAACCATATCTTTTCTTGTAAATCTTAATGTACATACCTTTAAAGGTTTAACCATATCTTTTCTTGTAAATCTTAATGTACATACCTTTAAAGGTTTAACCATATCTTTTCTTGTAAATCTTAATGTACATACCTTTAAAGGTTTAACCATATCTGTTCTTGTAAACCTTAATGTACATACCTTTAAAGGTTTAACCATATCTGTTCTTGTAAATCTTAATGTACATACCTTTAAAGGTTTAGCCATATCTTTTCTTGTAAATCTTAATGTACATGCCTTTAAAGGTTTAACAATATCTTTTCTTGTAAATCTTAATGTACATACCTTTAAAGGTCTAACCATATCTTTTCTTGTAAATCTTAATGTACATACTTTTAAAGGTCTAACCATATCTTTTCTTGTAAATCTTAATGTACATACCTTTAAAGGTCTAACCATATCTTTTCTTGTAAATCTTAATGTACATACCTTTAAAGGTTTAACCATATCTGTTCTTGTAAATCTTAATGTACATACCTTTAAAGGTTTAACCATATCTTTTCTTGTAAACCTTAATGTACATACCTTTAAAGGTCTAACCATATCTTTTCTTGTAAACCTTAATGTACATACCTTTAAAGGTCTAACCATATCTGTTCTTGTAAATCTTAATGTACATACCTTTAAAGGTCTAACCATATCTTTTCTTGTAAATCTTAATGTGCATACCTTTAAAGGTCTAACCATATCTTTTCTTGTAAACCTTAATGTACATACCTTTAAAGGTCTAACCATATCTTTTCTTGTAAACCTTAATGTACATACCTTTAAAGGTCTAACCATATCTTTTCTTGTAAATCTTAATGTACATAACTTTAAAGGTCTAACCATATCTTTTCTTGTAAACCTTAATGTACATACCTTTAAAGGTCTAACCATATCTTTTCTTGTAAACCTTAATGTACATACCTTTAAAGGTCTAACCATATCTTTTCTTGTAAATCTTAATGTACATACCTTTAAAGGTCTAACCATATCTTTTCTTGTAAATCTTAATGTGCATACCTTTAAAGGTCTAACCATATCTTTTCTTGTAAATCTTAATGTACATACCTTTAAAGGGCTAACCATATCTTTTCTTGTAAATCTTAATGTACATACCTTTAAAGGTCTAACCATATCTTGTCTTGTAAATCTTAATGTACATACCTTTAAAGGTCTAACCATATCTTTTCTTGTAAACCTTAATGTACATACCTTTAAAGATCTAACCATATCTTTTTTTGTAAATCTTAATGTATATACCTTTAAAGGTTTAACTATATCTTTTCTTGTAAACCTTAATGTACATACCTTTAAAGGTCTAACCATATCTGTTCTTGTAAATCTTAATGTACATACCTTTAAAGGTCTAACCATATCTTTTCTTGTAAATCTTAATGTGCATACCTTTAAAGGTCTAACCATATCTTTTCTTGTAAATCTTAATGTACATACCTTTAAAGGGCTAACCATATCTTTTCTTGTAAATCTTAATGTACATACCTTTAAAGGTCTAACCATATCTTTTCTTGTAAACCTTAATGTACATACCTTTAAAGGGCTAACCATATCTTTTCTTGTAAATCTTAATGTACATACCTTTAAAGGTCTAACCATATCTTTTCTTGTAAATCTTAATGTACATACCTTTAAAGGTCTAACCATATCTTTTCTTGTAAACCTTAATGTACATACCTTTAAAGGTTTAACTATATCTTTTCTTGTAAATCTTAATGTACATACCTTTAAAGGTCTAACCATATCTTTTCTTGTAAACCTTAATGTACATACCTTTAAAGGTCTAACCATATCTTTTCTTGTAAATCTTAATGTACATACCTTTAAAGGTTTAACCATATCTTTTCTTGTAAACCTTAATGTACATACCTTTAAAGGTTTAACCATATCTTTTCTTGTAAATCTTAATGTACATACCTTTAAAGGTTTAACCATATCTTTTCTTGTAAACCTTAATGTACATACCTTTAAAGGTTTAACCTTATCTTTTCTTGTAAATCTTAATGTACATACCTTTAAAGGTCTAACTATATCTTTTCTTGTAAATCTTAATGTACATACCTTTAAAGGTTTAGCCATATCTTTTCTTGTAAACCTTAATGTACATACCTTTAAAGGTCTAACCATATCTGTTCTTGTAAATCTTAATGTACATACCTTTAAAGGTCTAACCATATCTGTTCTTGTAAATCTTAATGTACATACCTTTAAAGGTCTAACCATATCTTTTCTTGTAAATCTTAATGTACATACCTTTAAAGGTTTAACCATATCTTTTCTTGTAAACCTTAATGTACATACCTTTAAAGGTTTAACCATATCTGTTCTTGTAAATCTTAATGTACATACCTTTAAAGGTCTAACCATATCTGTTCTTGTAAATCTTAATGTACATACCTTTAAAGGTTTAACCATATCTTTTCTTGTAAACCTTAATGTACATACCTTTAAAGGTCTAACCATATCTGTTCTTGTAAATCTTAATGTACATACCTTTAAAGGTCTAACCATATCTTTTCTTGTAAATCTTAATGTGCATACCTTTAAAGGTCTAACCATATCTTTTCTTGTAAATCTTAATGTACATACCTTTAAAGGGCTAACCATATCTTTTCTTGTAAATCTTAATGTACATACCTTTAAAGGTCTAACCATATCTTTTCTTGTAAATCTTAATGTCCATACCTTTAAAGGTCTAACCATATCTTTTCTTGTAAACCTTAATGTACATACCTTTAAAGGTTTAACCATATCTTTTCTTGTAAACCTTAATGTACATACCTTTAAAGGTCTAACCATATCTTTTCTTGTAAATCTTAATGTACATACCTTTAAAGGTCTAACCATATCTTTTCTTGTAAATCTTAATGTACATACCTTTAAAGGTTTAACCATATCTTTTCTTGTAAATCTTAATGTACATACCTTTAAAGGTATAACCATATCTTTTCTTGTAAATCTTAATGTACATACCTTTAAAGGTTTAACCATATCTTTTCTTGTAAATCTTAATGTACATACCTTTAAAGGTCTAACCATATCTTTTCTTGTAAATCTTAATGTACATACCTTTAAAGGTTTAACCATATCTTTTCTTGTAAATCTTAATGTACATACCTTTAAAGGTCTAACCATATCTTTTCTTGTAAATCTTAATGTACATACCTTTAAAGGTCTAACCATATCTTTTCTTGTAAACCTTAATGTACATACCTTTAAAGGTTTAACTATATCTTTTCTTGTAAATCTTAATGTACATACCTTTAAAGGTCTAACCATATCTTTTCTTGTAAATCTTAATGTACATACCTTTAAAGGTCTAACCATATCTTTTCTTGTAAACCTTAATGTACATACCTTTAAAGGTCTAACCATATCTTTTCTTGTAAACCTTAATGTACATACCTTTAAAGGTCTAACCATATCTTTTCTTGTAAATCTTAATGTACATACCTTTAAAGGTCTAACCATATCTTTTCTTGTAAATCTTAATGTGCATACCTTTAAAGGTCTAACCATATCTTTTCTTGTAAATCTTAATGTACATACCTTTAAAGGGCTAACCATATCTTTTCTTGTAAATCTTAATGTACATACCTTTAAAGGTCTAACCATATCTTTTCTTGTAAATCTTAATGTACATACCTTTAAAGGTCTAACCATATCTTTTCTTGTAAACCTTAATGTACATACCTTTAAAGATCTAACCATATCTTTTTTTGTAAATCTTAATGTACATACCTTTAAAGGTTTAACCATATCTTTTCTTGTAAACCTTAATGTACATACCTTTAAAGGTCTAACCATATCTGTTCTTGTAAATCTTAATGTACATACCTTTAAAGGTCTAACCATATCTTTTCTTGTAAATCTTAATGTGCATACCTTTAAAGGTCTAACCATATCTTTTCTTGTAAATCTTAATGTACATACCTTTAAAGGGCTAACCATATCTTTTCTTGTAAATCTTAATGTACATACCTTTAAAGGTCTAACCATATCTGTTCTTGTAAATCTTAATGTACATACCTTTAAAGGTCTAACCATATCTGTTCTTGTAAATCTTAATGTACATACCTTTAAAGGTCTAACCATATCTTTTCTTGTAAATCTTAATGTACATACCTTTAAAGGTTTAACCATATCTTTTCTTGTAAACCTTAATGTACATACCTTTAAAGGTTTAACCATATCTGTTCTTGTAAATCTTAATGTACATACCTTTAAAGGTCTAACCATATCTGTTCTTGTAAATCTTAATGTACATACCTTTAAAGGTTTAACCATATCTTTTCTTGTAAACCTTAATGTACATACCTTTAAAGGTCTAACCATATCTGTTCTTGTAAATCTTAATGTACATACCTTTAAAGGTCTAACCATATCTTTTCTTGTAAATCTTAATGTGCATACCTTTAAAGGTCTAACCATATCTTTTCTTGTAAATCTTAATGTACATACCTTTAAAGGGCTAACCATATCTTTTCTTGTAAATCTTAATGTACATACCTTTAAAGGTCTAACCATATCTTTTCTTGTAAATCTTAATGTCCATACCTTTAAAGGTCTAACCATATCTTTTCTTGTAAACCTTAATGTACATACCTTTAAAGGTTTAACCATATCTTTTCTTGTAAACCTTAATGTACATACCTTTAAAGGTCTAACCATATCTTTTCTTGTAAATCTTAATGTACATACCTTTAAAGGTCTAACCATATCTTTTCTTGTAAATCTTAATGTACATACCTTTAAAGGTTTAACCATATCTTTTCTTGTAAATCTTAATGTACATACCTTTAAAGGTATAACCATATCTTTTCTTGTAAATCTTAATGTACATACCTTTAAAGGTTTAACCATATCTTTTCTTGTAAATCTTAATGTACATACCTTTAAAGGTCTAACCATATCTTTTCTTGTAAATCTTAATGTACATACCTTTAAAGGTTTAACCATATCTTTTCTTGTAAATCTTAATGTACATACCTTTAAAGGTCTAACCATATCTTTTCTTGTAAATCTTAATGTACATACCTTTAAAGGTCTAACCATATCTTTTCTTGTAAACCTTAATGTACATACCTTTAAAGGTTTAACTATATCTTTTCTTGTAAATCTTAATGTACATACCTTTAAAGGTCTAACCATATCTTTTCTTGTAAATCTTAATGTACATACCTTTAAAGGTTTAACTATATCTGTTCTTGTAAATCTTAATGTACATACCTTTAAAGGTCTAACCATATCTTTTCTTGTAAACCTTAATGTACATACCTTTAAAGGTCTAACCATATCTGTTCTTGTAAATCTTAATGTACATACCTTTAAAGGTCTAACCATATCTTTTCTTGTAAACCTTAATGTACATACCTTTAAAGGTCTAACCATATCTTTTCTTGTAAACCTTAATGTACATACCTTTAAAGGTCTAACCATATCTTTTCTTGTAAATCTTAATGTACATACCTTTAAAGGTCTAACCATATCTTTTCTTGTAAACCTTAATGTACATACCTTTAAAGGTCTAACCATATCTTTTCTTGTAAACCTTAATGTACATACCTTTAAAGGTCTAACCATATCTTTTCTTGTAAATCTTAATGTACATACCTTTAAAGGTCTAACCATATCTTTTCTTGTAAATCTTAATGTGCATACCTTTAAAGGTCTAACCATATCTTTTCTTGTAAATCTTAATGTACATACCTTTAAAGGGCTAACCATATCTTTTCTTGTAAATCTTAATGTACATACCTTTAAAGGTCTAACCATATCTTTTCTTGTAAATCTTAATGTACATACCTTTAAAGGTCTAACCATATCTTTTCTTGTAAACCTTAATGTACATACCTTTAAAGATCTAACCATATCTTTTTTTGTAAATCTTAATGTACATACCTTTAAAGGTTTAACCATATCTTTTCTTGTAAACCTTAATGTACATACCTTTAAAGGTCTAACCATATCTGTTCTTGTAAATCTTAATGTACATACCTTTAAAGGTCTAACCATATCTTTTCTTGTAAATCTTAATGTGCATACCTTTAAAGGTCTAACCATATCTTTTCTTGTAAATCTTAATGTACATACCTTTAAAGGGCTAACCATATCTTTTCTTGTAAATCTTAATGTACATACCTTTAAAGGTCTAACCATATCTTTTCTTGTAAATCTTAATGTACATACCTTTAAAAGTTTAACCATATCATTTCTTGTAAATCTTAATGTACATACCTTTAAAGAGCTAACCATATCTTTTCTTGTAAATCTTAATGTACATACCTTTAAAGGTCTAACCATATCTTTTCTTGTAAATCTTAATGTACATACCTTTAAAGGTTTAACCATATCTGTTCTTGTAAATCTTAATGTACATACCTTTAAAGGTCTAACCATATCTTTTCTTGTAAATCTTAATGTACATACCTTTAAACGTTTAGCCATATCTTTTCTTGTAAATCTTAATGTACATACCTTTAAAGGTCTAACCATATATTTTCTTGTAAACCTTAATGTACATACCTTTAAAGGTCTAACCATATCTTTTCTTGTAAACCTTAATGTACATACCTTTAAAGGTCTAACCATATCTTTTCTTGTAAATCTTAATGTACATACCTTTAAAGGTCTAACCATATCTTTTCTTGTAAATCTTAATGTACATACCTTTAAAGGTTTAACCATATCTTTTCTTGTAAATCTTAATGTACATACCTTTAAAGGTCTAACCATATCTTTTCTTGTAAATCTTAATGTACATACCTTTAAAGGTTTAGCCATATCTTTTCTTGTAAATCTTAATGTACATACTTTTAAAGGTCTAACCATATCTTTTCTTGTAAATCTTAATGTACATACCTTTAATGGTCTAACCATATCTTTTCTTGTAAATCTTAATGTACATACCTTTAAAGGTTTAACCATATCTTTTCTTGTAAATCTTAATGTACATACCTTTAAAGGTCTAACCATATCTTTTCTTGTAAATCTTAATGTACATACCTTTAAAGGTTTAACCATATCTTTTCTTGTAAATCTTAATGTACATACCTTTAAAGGTTTAACTATATCTTTTCTTGTAAATCTTAATGTACATACCTTTAAAGGTTTAACCATATCTTTTCTTGTAAATCTTAATGTACATACCTTTAAAGGTCTAACCATATCTTTTCTTGTAAATCTTAATGTACATACCTTTAAAGGTTTAACCATATCTTTTCTTGTAAATCTTAATGTACATACCTTTAAAGGTTTAACTATATCTTTTCTTGTAAATCTTAATGTACATACCTTTAAAGGTTTAACCATATCTGTTCTTGTAAACCTTAATGTACATACCTTTAAAGGTTTAACCATATCTGTTCTTGTAAATCTTAATGTACATACCTTTAAAGGTTTAGCCATATCTTTTCTTGTAAATCTTAATGTACATACCTTTAAAGGTTTAACCATATCTTTTCTTGTAAATCTTAATGTACATACCTTTAAAGGTCTAACCATATCTTTTCTTGTAAATCTTAATGTACATACTTTTAAAGGTCTAACCATATCTTTTCTTGTAAATCTTAATGTACATACCTTTAAAGGTCTAACCATATCTTTTCTTGTAAATCTTAATGTACATACCTTTAAAGGTTTAACCATATCTGTTCTTGTAAATCTTAATGTACATACCTTTAAAGGTTTAACCATATCTTTTCTTGTAAACCTTAATGTACATACCTTTAAAGGTCTAACCATATCTTTTCTTGTAAACCTTAATGTACATACCTTTAAAGGTCTAACCATATCTGTTCTTGTAAATCTTAATGTACATACCTTTAAAGGTCTAACCATATCTTTTCTTGTAAATCTTAATGTGCATACCTTTAAAGGTCTAACCATATCTTTTCTTGTAAACCTTAATGTACATACCTTTAAAGGTCTAACCATATCTTTTCTTGTAAACCTTAATGTACATACCTTTAAAGGTCTAACCATATCTTTTCTTGTAAATCTTAATGTACATACCTTTAAAGGTCTAACCATATCTTTTCTTGTAAACCTTAATGTACATACCTTTAAAGGTCTAACCATATCTTTTCTTGTAAACCTTAATGTACATACCTTTAAAGGTCTAACCATATCTTTTCTTGTAAATCTTAATGTACATACCTTTAAAGGTCTAACCATATCTTTTCTTGTAAATCTTAATGTGCATACCTTTAAAGGTCTAACCATATCTTTTCTTGTAAATCTTAATGTACATACCTTTAAAGGGCTAACCATATCTTTTCTTGTAAATCTTAATGTACATACCTTTAAAGGTCTAACCATATCTTGTCTTGTAAATCTTAATGTACATACCTTTAAAGGTCTAACCATATCTTTTCTTGTAAACCTTAATGTACATACCTTTAAAGATCTAACCATATCTTTTTTTGTAAATCTTAATGTACATACCTTTAAAGGTTTAACTATATCTTTTCTTGTAAACCTTAATGTACATACCTTTAAAGGTCTAACCATATCTGTTCTTGTAAATCTTAATGTACATACCTTTAAAGGTCTAACCATATCTTTTCTTGTAAATCTTAATGTGCATACCTTTAAAGGTCTAACCATATCTTTTCTTGTAAATCTTAATGTACATACCTTTAAAGGGCTAACCATATCTTTTCTTGTAAATCTTAATGTACATACCTTTAAAGGTCTAACCATATCTTTTCTTGTAAACCTTAATGTACATACCTTTAAAGGGCTAACCATATCTTTTCTTGTAAATCTTAATGTACATACCTTTAAAGGTCTAACCATATCTTTTCTTGTAAATCTTAATGTACATACCTTTAAAGGTCTAACCATATCTTTTCTTGTAAACCTTAATGTACATACCTTTAAAGGTTTAACTATATCTTTTCTTGTAAATCTTAATGTACATACCTTTAAAGGTCTAACCATATCTTTTCTTGTAAACCTTAATGTACATACCTTTAAAGGTCTAACCATATCTTTTCTTGTAAATCTTAATGTACATACCTTTAAAGGTTTAACCATATCTTTTCTTGTAAACCTTAATGTACATACCTTTAAAGGTTTAACCATATCTTTTCTTGTAAATCTTAATGTACATACCTTTAAAGGTTTAACCATATCTTTTCTTGTAAACCTTAATGTACATACCTTTAAAGGTTTAACCTTATCTTTTCTTGTAAATCTTAATGTACATACCTTTAAAGGTCTAACTATATCTTTTCTTGTAAATCTTAATGTACATACCTTTAAAGGTTTAGCCATATCTTTTCTTGTAAACCTTAATGTACATACCTTTAAAGGTCTAACCATATCTGTTCTTGTAAATCTTAATGTACATACCTTTAAAGGTCTAACCATATCTGTTCTTGTAAATCTTAATGTACATACCTTTAAAGGTCTAACCATATCTTTTCTTGTAAATCTTAATGTACATACCTTTAAAGGTTTAACCATATCTTTTCTTGTAAACCTTAATGTACATACCTTTAAAGGTTTAACCATAACTGTTCTTGTAAATCTTAATGTACATACCTTTAAAGGTCTAACCATATCTGTTCTTGTAAATCTTAATGTACATACCTTTAAAGGTTTAACCATATCTTTTCTTGTAAACCTTAATGTACATACCTTTAAAGGTCTAACCATATCTGTTCTTGTAAATCTTAATGTACATACCTTTAAAGGTCTAACCATATCTTTTCTTGTAAATCTTAATGTACATACCTTTAAAGGGCTAACCATATCTTTTCTTGTAAATCTTAATGTACATACCTTTAAAGGTCTAACCATATCTTTTCTTGTAAATCTTAATGTCCATACCTTTAAAGGTCTAACCATATCTTTTCTTGTAAACCTTAATGTACATACCTTTAAAGGTCTAACCATATCTTTTCTTGTAAACCTTAATGTACATACCTTTAAAGGTCTAACCATATCTTTTCTTGTAAATCTTAATGTACATACCTTTAAAGGTCTAACCATATCTTTTCTTGTAAATCTTAATGTACATACCTTTAAAGGTTTAACCATATCTTTTCTTGTAAATCTTAATGTACATACCTTTAAAGGTCTAACCATATCTTTTCTTGTAAATCTTAATGTACATACCTTTAAAGGTTTAACCATATCTTTTCTTGTAAATCTTAATGTACATACCTTTAAAGGTCTAACCATATCTTTTCTTGTAAATCTTAATGTACATACCTTTAAAGGTCTAACCATATCTTTTCTTGTAAATCTTAATGTACATACCTTTAAAGGTCTAACCATATCTTTTCTTGTAAATCTTAATGTACATACCTTTAAAGGTCTAACCATATCTTTTCTTGTAAACCTTAATGTACATACCTTTAAAGGTTTAACTATATCTTTTCTTGTAAATCTTAATGTACATACCTTTAAAGGTCTAACCATATCTTTTCTTGTAAATCTTAATGTACATACCTTTAAAGGTTTAACTATATCTGTTCTTGTAAATCTTAATGTACATACCTTTAAAGGTCTAACCATATCTTTTCTTGTAAACCTTAATGTACATACCTTTAAAGGTCTAACCATATCTTTTCTTGTAAATCTTAATGTACATACCTTTAAAGGTTTAACCATATCTTTTCTTGTAAATCTTAATGTACATACCTTTAAAGGTCTAACCATATCTTTTCTTGTAAATCTTAATGTACATACCTTTAAAGGTCTAACCATATCTTTTCTTGTAAATCTTAATGTACATACCTTTAAAGGTCTAACCATATCTTTTCTTGTAAATCTTAATGTACATACCTTTAAAGGTCTAACCATATCTGTTCTTGTAAATCTTAATGTACATACCTTTAAAGGTCTAACCATATCTTTTCTTGTAAATCTTAATGTACATACCTTTAAAGGTCTAACCATATCTTTTCTTGTAAACCTTAATGTACATACCTTTAAAGGTTTAGCCATATCTTTTCTTGTAAACCTTAATGTACATACCTTTAAAGGTCTAACCATATCTTTTCTTGTAAATCTTAATGTACATACCTTTAAGGGTCTAACCATATCTTTTCTTGTAAATCTTAATGTACATACCTTTAAAGGTTTAGCCATATCTTTTCTTGTAAATCTTAATGTACATACCTTTAAAGGTTTAACCATATCTTTTCTTGTAAACCTTAATGTACATACCTTTAAAGGTCTAACCATATCTTTTCTTGTAAACCTTAATGTACATACCTTTAAAGGTCTAACCATATCTGTTCTTGTAAATCTTAATGTACATACCTTTAAAGGTCTAACCATATCTTTTCTTGTAAATCTTAATGTGCATACCTTTAAAGGTCTAACCATATCTTTTCTTGTAAACCTTAATGTACATACCTTTAAAGGTCTAACCATATCTTTTCTTGTAAACCTTAATGTACATACCTTTAAAGGTCTAACCATATCTTTTCTTGTAAATCTTAATGTACATACCTTTAAAGGTCTAACCATATCTTTTCTTGTAAACCTTAATGTACATACCTTTAAAGGTCTAACCATATCTTTTCTTGTAAACCTTAATGTACATACCTTTAAAGGTCTAACCATATCTTTTCTTGTAAATCTTAATGTACATACCTTTAAAGGTCTAACCATATCTTTTCTTGTAAATCTTAATGTGCATACCTTTAAAGGTCTAACCATATCTTTTCTTGTAAATCTTAATGTACATACCTTTAAAGGGCTAACCATATCTTTTCTTGTAAATCTTAATGTACATACCTTTAAAGGTCTAACCATATCTTGTCTTGTAAATCTTAATGTACATACCTGTAAAGGTCTAACCATATCTTTTCTTGTAAACCTTAATGTACATACCTTTAAAGATCTAACCATATCTTTTTTTGTAAATCTTAATGTACATACCTTTAAAGGTTTAACTATATCTTTTCTTGTAAACCTTAATGTACATACCTTTAAAGGTCTAACCATATCTGTTCTTGTAAATCTTAATGTACATACCTTTAAAGGTCTAACCATATCTTTTCTTGTAAATCTTAATGTGCATACCTTTAAAGGTCTAACCATATCTTTTCTTGTAAATCTTAATGTACATACCTTTAAAGGGCTAACCATATCTTTTCTTGTAAATCTTAATGTACATACCTTTAAAGGTCTAACCATATCTTTTCTTGTAAACCTTAATGTACATACCTTTAAAGGGCTAACCATATCTTTTCTTGTAAATCTTAATGTACATACCTTTAAAGGTCTAACCATATCTTTTCTTGTAAATCTTAATGTACATACCTTTAAAGGTCTAACCATATCTTTTCTTGTAAACCTTAATGTACATACCTTTAAAGGTTTAACTATATCTTTTCTTGTAAATCTTAATGTACATACCTTTAAAGGTCTAACCATATCTTTTCTTGTAAACCTTAATGTACATACCTTTAAAGGTCTAACCATATCTTTTCTTGTAAATCTTAATGTACATACCTTTAAAGGTTTAACCATATCTTTTCTTGTAAACCTTAATGTACATACCTTTAAAGGTTTAACCATATCTTTTCTTGTAAATCTTAATGTACATACCTTTAAAGGTTTAACCATATCTTTTCTTGTAAACCTTAATGTACATACCTTTAAAGGTTTAACCTTATCTTTTCTTGTAAATCTTAATGTACATACCTTTAAAGGTCTAACTATATCTTTTCTTGTAAATCTTAATGTACATACCTTTAAAGGTTTAGCCATATCTTTTCTTGTAAACCTTAATGTACATACCTTTAAAGGTCTAACCATATCTGTTCTTGTAAATCTTAATGTACATACCTTTAAAGGTCTAACCATATCTGTTCTTGTAAATCTTAATGTACATACCTTTAAAGGTCTAACCATATCTTTTCTTGTAAATCTTAATGTACATACCTTTAAAGGTTTAACCATATCTTTTCTTGTAAACCTTAATGTACATACCTTTAAAGGTTTAACCATATCTGTTCTTGTAAATCTTAATGTACATACCTTTAAAGGTCTAACCATATCTGTTCTTGTAAATCTTAATGTACATACCTTTAAAGGTTTAACCATATCTTTTCTTGTAAACCTTAATGTACATACCTTTAAAGGTCTAACCATATCTGTTCTTGTAAATCTTAATGTACATACCTTTAAAGGTCTAACCATATCTTTTCTTGTAAATCTTAATGTACATACCTTTAAAGGGCTAACCATATCTTTTCTTGTAAATCTTAATGTACATACCTTTAAAGGTCTAACCATATCTTTTCTTGTAAATCTTAATGTCCATACCTTTAAAGGTCTAACCATATCTTTTCTTGTAAACCTTAATGTACATACCTTTAAAGGTCTAACCATATCTTTTCTTGTAAACCTTAATGTACATACCTTTAAAGGTCTAACCATATCTTTTCTTGTAAATCTTAATGTACATACCTTTAAAGGTTTAACCATATCTTTTCTTGTAAATCTTAATGTACATACCTTTAAAGGTCTAACCATATCTTTTCTTGTAAATCTTAATGTACATACCTTTAAAGGTCTAACCATATCTTTTCTTGTAAACCTTAATGTACATACCTTTAAAGGTTTAACTATATCTTTTCTTGTAAATCTTAATGTACATACCTTTAAAGGTCTAACCATATCTTTTCTTGTAAATCTTAATGTACATACCTTTAAAGGTTTAACTATATCTGTTCTTGTAAATCTTAATGTACATACCTTTAAAGGTCTAACCATATCTTTTCTTGTAAACCTTAATGTACATACCTTTAAAGGTCTAACCATATCTTTTCTTGTAAATCTTAATGTACATACCTTTAAAGGTTTAACCATATCTTTTCTTGTAAATCTTAATGTACATACCTTTAAAGGTCTAACCATATCTTTTCTTGTAAATCTTAATGTACATACCTTTAAAGGTCTAACCATATCTTTTCTTGTAAATCTTAATGTACATACCTTTAAAGGTCTAACCATATCTTTTCTTGTAAATCTTAATGTACATACCTTTAAAGGTCTAACCATATCTGTTCTTGTAAATCTTAATGTACATACCTTTAAAGGTCTAACCATATCTTTTCTTGTAAATCTTAATGTACATACCTTTAAAGGTCTAACCATATCTTTTCTTGTAAACCTTAATGTACATACCTTTAAAGGTTTAGCCATATCTTTTCTTGTAAACCTTAATGTACATACCTTTAAAGGTCTAACCATATCTTTTATTGTAAATCTTAATGTACATACCTTTAAGGGTCTAACCATATCTTTTCTTGTAAATCTTAATGTACATACCTTTAAAGGTTTAGCCATATCTTTTCTTGTAAATCTTAATGTACATACCTTTAAAGGTTTAACCATATCTTTTCTTGTAAACCTTAATGTACATACCTTTAAAGGTCTAACCATATCTTTTCTTGTAATCCTTAATGTACATACCTTTAAAGGTCTAACCATATCTGTTCTTGTAAATCTTAATGTACATACCTTTAAAGGTCTAACCATATCTTTTCTTGTAAATCTTAATGTGCATACCTTTAAAGGTCTAACCATATCTTTTCTTGTAAACCTTAATGTACATACCTTTAAAGGTCTAACCATATCTTTTCTTGTAAACCTTAATGTACATACCTTTAAAGGTCTAACCATATCTTTTCTTGTAAATCTTAATGTACATACCTTTAAAGGTCTAACCATATCTTTTCTTGTAAACCTTAATGTACATACCTTTAAAGGTCTAACCATATCTTTTCTTGTAAACCTTAATGTACATACCTTTAAAGGTCTAACCATATCTTTTCTTGTAAATCTTAATGTACATACCTTTAAAGGTCTAACCATATCTTTTCTTGTAAATCTTAATGTGCATACCTTTAAAGGTCTAACCATATCTTTTCTTGTAAATCTTAATGTACATACCTTTAAAGGGCTAACCATATCTTTTCTTGTAAATCTTAATGTACATACCTTTAAAGGTCTAACCATATCTTGTCTTGTAAATCTTAATGTACATACCTTTAAAGGTCTAACCATATCTTTTCTTGTAAACCTTAATGTACATACCTTTAAAGATCTAACCATATCTTTTTTTGTAAATCTTAATGTACATACCTTTAAAGGTTTAACTATATCTTTTCTTGTAAACCTTAATGTACATACCTTTAAAGGTCTAACCATATCTGTTCTTGTAAATCTTAATGTACATACCTTTAAAGGTCTAACCATATCTTTTCTTGTAAATCTTAATGTGCATACCTTTAAAGGTCTAACCATATCTTTTCTTGTAAATCTTAATGTACATACCTTTAAAGGGCTAACCATATCTTTTCTTGTAAATCTTAATGTACATACCTTTAAAGGTCTAACCATATCTTTTCTTGTAAACCTTAATGTACATACCTTTAAAGGGCTAACCATATCTTTTCTTGTAAATCTTAATGTACATACCTTTAAAGGTCTAACCATATCTTTTCTTGTAAATCTTAATGTACATACCTTTAAAGGTCTAACCATATCTTTTCTTGTAAACCTTAATGTACATACCTTTAAAGGTTTAACTATATCTTTTCTTGTAAATCTTAATGTACATACCTTTAAAGGTCTAACCATATCTTTTCTTGTAAACCTTAATGTACATACCTTTAAAGGTCTAACCATATCTTTTCTTGTAAATCTTAATGTACATACCTTTAAAGGTTTAACCATATCTTTTCTTGTAAACCTTAATGTACATACCTTTAAAGGTTTAACCATATCTTTTCTTGTAAATCTTAATGTACATACCTTTAAAGGTTTAACCATATCTTTTCTTGTAAACCTTAATGTACATACCTTTAAAGGTTTAACCTTATCTTTTCTTGTAAATCTTAATGTACATACCTTTAAAGGTCTAACTATATCTTTTCTTGTAAATCTTAATGTACATACCTTTAAAGGTTTAGCCATATCTTTTCTTGTAAACCTTAATGTACATACCTTTAAAGGTCTAACCATATCTGTTCTTGTAAATCTTAATGTACATACCTTTAAAGGTCTAACCATATCTGTTCTTGTAAATCTTAATGTACATACCTTTAAAGGTCTAACCATATCTTTTCTTGTAAATCTTAATGTACATACCTTTAAAGGTTTAACCATATCTTTTCTTGTAAACCTTAATGTACATACCTTTATAGGTTTAACCATATCTGTTCTTGTAAATCTTAATGTACATACCTTTAAAGGTCTAACCATATCTGTTCTTGTAAATCTTAATGTACATACCTTTAAAGGTTTAACCATATCTTTTCTTGTAAACCTTAATGTACATACCTTTAAAGGTCTAACCATATCTGTTCTTGTAAATCTTAATGTACATACCTTTAAAGGTCTAACCATATCTTTTCTTGTAAATCTTAATGTACATACCTTTAAAGGGCTAACCATATCTTTTCTTGTAAATCTTAATGTACATACCTTTAAAGGTCTAACCATATCTTTTCTTGTAAATCTTAATGTCCATACCTTTAAAGGTCTAACCATATCTTTTCTTGTAAACCTTAATGTACATACCTTTAAAGGTCTAACCATATCTTTTCTTGTAAACCTTAATGTACATACCTTTAAAGGTCTAACCATATCTTTTCTTGTAAATCTTAATGTACATACCTTTAAAGGTCTAACCATATCTTTTCTTGTAAATCTTAATGTACATACCTTTAAAGGTTTAACCATATCTTTTCTTGTAAATCTTAATGTACATACCTTTAAAGGTCTAACCATATCTTTTCTTGTAAATCTTAATGTACATACCTTTAAAGGTTTAACCATATCTTTTCTTGTAAATCTTAATGTACATACCTTTAAAGGTTTAACCATATCTTTTCTTGTAAATCTTAATGTACATACCTTTAAAGGTTTAACCATATCTTTTCTTGTAAATCTTAATGTACATACCTTTAAAGGTCTAACCATATCTTTTCTTGTAAATCTTAATGTACATACCTTTAAAGGTCTAACCATATCTTTTCTTGTAAACCTTAATGTACATACCTTTAAAGGTTTAACCATATCTTTTCTTGTAAATCTTAATGTACATACCTTTAAAGGTCTAACCATATCTTTTCTTGTAAATCTTAATGTACATACCTTTAAAGGTTTAACTATATCTGTTCTTGTAAATCTTAATGTACATACCTTTAAAGGTCTAACCATATCTTTTCTTGTAAACCTTAATGTACATACCTTTAAAGGTCTAACCATATCTTTTCTTGTAAATCTTAATGTACATACCTTTAAAGGTTTAACCATATCTTTTCTTGTAAATCTTAATGTACATACCTTTAAAGGTCTAACCATATCTTTTCTTGTAAATCTTAATGTACATACCTTTAAAGGTCTAACCATATCTTTTCTTGTAAATCTTAATGTACATACCTTTAAAGGTCTAACCATATCTTTTCTTGTAAATCTTAATGTACATACCTTTAAAGGTCTAACCATATCTGTTCTTGTAAATCTTAATGTACATACCTTTAAAGGTCTAACCATATCTTTTCTTGTAAATCTTAATGTACATACCTTTAAAGGTCTAACCATATCTTTTCTTGTAAACCTTAATGTACATACCTTTAAAGGTTTAGCCATATCTTTTCTTGTAAACCTTAATGTACATACCTTTAAAGGTCTAACCATATCTTTTCTTGTAAATCTTAATGTACATACCTTTAAGGGTCTAACCATATCTTTTCTTGTAAATCTTAATGTACATACCTTTAAAGGTTTAGCCATATCTTTTCTTGTAAACCTTAATGTACATACCTTTAAATGTTTAACTATATCTTTTCTTGTAAATCTTAATGTACATACCTTTAAAGGTCTAACCATATCTTTTCTTGTAAATCTTAATGTACATACCTTTAAAGGTCTAACCATATCTTTTCTTGTAAATCTTAATGTACATACCTTTAAAGGTTTAACCATATCTTTTCTTGTAAATCTTAATGTACATACCTTTAAAGGTCTAACCATATCTTTTCTTGTAAATCTTAATGTACATACCTTTAAAGGTTTAGCCATATCTTTTCTTGTAAATCTTAATGTACATACCTTTAAAGGTTTAACCATATCTTTTCTTGTAAATGTTAATGTACATACCTTTAAAGGTCTAACCATATCTTTTCTTGTAAACCTTAATGTACATACCTTTAAAGGTTTAACCATATCTTTTTTTGTAAATCTTAATGTACATACCTTTAAAGGTCTAACCATATCTTTTCTTGTAAACCTTAATGTACATACCTTAAAAGGTTTAACCATATCTTTTCTTGTAAATCTTAATGTACATACCTTTAAAGGTTTAGCCATATCTTTTCTTGTAAATCTTAATGTACATACCTTTAAAGGTTTAGCCATATCTTTTCTTGTAAATCTTAATGTACATACCTTTAAAGGTTTAACCATATCTTTTCTTGTAAACCTTAATGTACATACCTTTAAAGGTTTAACCTTATCTTTTCTTGTAAACCTTAATGTACATACCTTTAAAGGTCTAACCATATCTTTTCTTGTAAATCTTAATGTACATACCTTTAAAGGTTTAACCATATCTTTTCTTGTAAACCTTAATGTACATACCTTTAAAGGTCTAACCATATCTTTTCTTGTAAATTTTAATGTACATACCTTTAAAGGTTTAGCCATATCTTTTCTTGTAAATCTTAATGTACATACCTTTAGAGGTCTAACCATATCTTTTCTTGTAAATCTTAATGTACATACCTTTAAAGGTTTAACCATATCTTTTCTTGTAAATCTTAATGTACATACCTTTAAAGGTTTAACCATATCTTTTCTTGTAAATCTTAATGTACATACCTTTAAAGGTCTAACCATATCTTTTCTTGTAAATCTTAATGTACATACCTTTAAAGGTTTAACCATATCTTTTCTTGTAAACCTTAATGTACATACCTTTAAAGGTTTAACCTTATCTTTTCTTGTAAACCTTAATGTACATACCTTTAAAGGTCTAACCATATCTTTTCTTGTAAATCTTAATGTACATACCTTTAAAGGTTTAACCATATCTTTTCTTGTAAACCTTAATGTACATACCTTTAAAGGTCTAACCATATCTTTTCTTGTAAATTTTAATGTACATACCTTTAAAGGTTTAGCCATATCTTTTCTTGTAAATCTTAATGTACATACCTTTAGAGGTCTAACCATATCTTTTCTTGTAAATCTTAATGTACATACCTTTAAAGGTTTAACCATATCTTTTCTTGTAAATCTTAATGTACATACCTTTAAAGGTTTAACCATATCTTTTCTTGTAAATCTTAATGTACATACCTTTAAAGGTCTAACCATATCTGTTCTTGTAAATCTTAATGTACATACCTTTAAAGGTCTAACCATATCTTTTCTTGTAAATCTTAATGTACATACCTTTAAAGGTCTAACCATATCTTTTCTTGTAAACCTTAATGTACATACCTTTAAAGGTTTAGCCATATCTTTTCTTGTAAACCTTAATGTACATACCTTTAAAGGTCTAACCATATCTTTTCTTGTAAATCTTAATGTACATACCTTTAAGGGTCTAACCATATCTTTTCTTGTAAATCTTAATGTACATACCTTTAAAGGTTTAGCCATATCTTTTCTTGTAAACCTTAATGTACATACCTTTAAAGGTTTAACTATATCTTTTCTTGTAAATCTTAATGTACATACCTTTAAAGGTCTAACCATATCTTTTCTTGTAAATCTTAATGTACATACCTTTAAAGGTCTAACCATATCTTTTCTTGTAAATCTTAATGTACATACCTTTAAAGGTTTAACCATATCTTTTCTTGTAAATCTTAATGTACATACCTTTAAAGGTCTAACCATATCTTTTCTTGTAAATCTTAATGTACATACCTTTAAAGGTTTAGCCATATCTTTTCTTGTAAATCTTAATGTACATACCTTTAAAGGTTTAACCATATCTTTTCTTGTAAATGTTAATGTACATACCTTTAAAGGTCTAACCATATCTTTTCTTGTAAACCTTAATGTACATACCTTTAAAGGTTTAACCATATCTTTTTTTGTAAATCTTAATGTACATACCTTTAAAGGTCTAACCATATCTTTTCTTGTAAACCTTAATGTACATACCTTAAAAGGTTTAACCATATCTTTTCTTGTAAATCTTAATGTACATACCTTTAAAGGTTTAGCCATATCTTTTCTTGTAAATCTTAATGTACATACCTTTAAAGGTTTAGCCATATCTTTTCTTGTAAATCTTAATGTACATACCTTTAAAGGTTTAAACATATATTTTCTTGTAAATCTTAATGTACATACCTTTAAAGGTTTAACCATATCTTTTCTTGTAAACCTTAATGTACATACCTTTAAAGGTTTAACCTTATCTTTTCTTGTAAACCTTAATGTACATACCTTTAAAGGTCTAACCATATCTTTTCTTGTAAATCTTAATGTACATACCTTTAAAGGTTTAACCATATCTTTTCTTGTAAACCTTAATGTACATACCTTTAAAGGTCTAACCATATCTTTTCTTGTAAATTTTAATGTACATACCTTTAAAGGTTTAGCCATATCTTTTCTTGTAAATCTTAATGTACATACCTTTAGAGGTCTAACCATATCTTTTCTTGTAAATCTTAATGTACATACCTTTAAAGGTTTAACCATATCTTTTCTTGTAAATCTTAATGTACATACCTTTAAAGGTTTAACCATATCTTTTCTTGTAAATCTTAATGTACATACCTTTAAAGGTTTAACCATATCTTTTCTTGTAAATCTTAATGTACATACCTTTAAAGGTTTAACCATATCTTTTCTTGTAAATCTTAATGTATATACCTTTAAAGGTTTAACCACATCTTTTCTTGTAAATCTTAATGTACATACCTTTAAAGGTCTAACTATATCTTTTCTTGTAAATCTTAATGTACATACCTTTAAAGGTTTAGCCATATCTTTTCTTGTAAATCTTAATGTACATACCTTTAAAGGTTTAGCCATATCTTTTCTTGTAAATCTTAATGTACATACCTTTAAAGGTCTAACCATATATTTTCTTGTAAACCTTAATGTACATACCTTTAAAGGTCTAACCATATCTTTTCTTGTAAACCTTAATGTACATACCTTTAAAGGTCTAACCATATCTTTTCTTGTAAATCTTAATGTACATACCTTTAAAGGTCTAACCATATCTTTTCTTGTAAATCTTAATGTACATACCTTTAAAGGTTTAACCATATCTTTTCTTGTAAATCTTAATGTACATACCTTTAAAGGTCTAACCATATCTTTTCTTGTAAATCTTAATGTACATACCTTTAAAGGGCTAACCATATCTTTTCTTGTAAATCTTAATGTACATACCTTTAAAGGTCTAACCATATCTTGTCTTGTAAATCTTAATGTACATACCTTTAAAGGTCTAACCATATCTTTTCTTGTAAACCTTAATGTACATACCTTTAAAGATCTAACCATATCTTTTTTTGTAAATCTTAATGTACATACCTTTAAAGGTTTAACTATATCTTTTCTTGTAAACCTTAATGTACATACCTTTAAAGGTCTAACCATATCTGTTCTTGTAAATCTTAATGTACATACCTTTAAAGGTCTAACCATATCTTTTCTTGTAAATCTTAATGTGCATACCTTTAAAGGTCTAACCATATCTTTTCTTGTAAATCTTAATGTACATATCTTTAAAGGGCTAACCATATCTTTTCTTGTAAATCTTAATGTACATACCTTTAAAGGTCTAACCATATCTTTTCTTGTAAACCTTAATGTACATACCTTTAAAGGGCTAACCATATCTTTTCTTGTAAATCTTAATGTACATACCTTTAAAGGTCTAACCATATCTTTTCTTGTAAATCTTAATGTACATACCTTTAAAGGTCTAACCATATCTTTTCTTGTAAACCTTAATGTACATACCTTTAAAGGTTTAACTATATCTTTTCTTGTAAATCTTAATGTACATACCTTTAAAGGTCTAACCATATCTTTTCTTGTAAACCTTAATGTACATACCTTTAAAGGTCTAACCATATCTTTTCTTGTAAATCTTAATGTACATACCTTTAAAGGTTTAACCATATCTTTTCTTGTAAACCTTAATGTATATACCTTTAAAGGTTTAACCATATCTTTTCTTGTAAATCTTAATGTACATACCTTTAAAGGTTTAACCATATCTTTTCTTGTAAACCTTAATGTACATACCTTTAAAGGTTTAACCTTATCTTTTCTTGTAAATCTTAATGTACATACCTTTAAAGGTCTAACTATATCTTTTCTTGTAAATCTTAATGTACATACCTTTAAAGGTTTAGCCATATCTTTTCTTGTAAACCTTAATGTACATACCTTTAAAGGTCTAACCATATCTGTTCTTGTAAATCTTAATGTACATACCTTTAAAGGTCTAACCATATCTTTTCTTGTAAATCTTAATGTACATACCTTTAAAGGTTTAACCATATCTTTTCTTGTAAACCTTAATGTACATACCTTTAAAGGTTTAACCATATCTGTTCTTGTAAATCTTAATGTACATACCTTTAAAGGTCTAACCATATCTGTTCTTGTAAATCTTAATGTACATACCTTTAAAGGTTTAACCATATCTTTTCTTGTAAACCTTAATGTACATACCTTTAAAGGTCTAACCATATCTGTTCTTGTAAATCTTAATGTACATACCTTTAAAGGTCTAACCATATCTTTTCTTGTAAATCTTAATGTGCATACCTTTAAAGGTCTAACCATATCTTTTCTTGTAAATCTTAATGTACATACCTTTAAAGGGCTAACCATATCTTTTCTTGTAAATCTTAATGTACATACCTTTAAAGGTCTAACCATATCTTTTCTTGTAAATCTTAATGTCCATACCTTTAAAGGTCTAACCATATCTTTTCTTGTAAACCTTAATGTACATACCTTTAAAGGTTTAACCATATCTTTTCTTGTAAACCTTAATGTACATACCTTTAAAGGTCTAACCATATCTTTTCTTGTAAATCTTAATGTACATACCTTTAAAGGTCTAACCATATCTTTTCTTGTAAATCTTAATGTACATACCTTTAAAGGTTTAACCATATCTTTTCTTGTAAATCTTAATGTACATACCTTTAAAGGTCTAACCATATCTTTTCTTGTAAATCTTAATGTACATACCTTTAAAGGTTTAACCATATCTTTTCTTGTAAATCTTAATGTACATACCTTTAAAGGTCTAACCATATCTTTTCTTGTAAATCTTAATGTACATACCTTTAAAGGTTTAACCATATCTTTTCTTGTAAATCTTAATGTACATACCTTTAAAGGTCTAACCATATCTTTTCTTGTAAATCTTAATGTACATACCTTTAAAGGTCTAACCATATCTTTTCTTGTAAACCTTAATGTACATACCTTTATAGGTTTAACTATATCTTTTCTTGTAAATCTTAATGTACATACCTTTAAAGGTCTAACCATATCTTTTCTTGTAAATCTTAATGTACATACCTTTAAAGGTTTAACTATATCTGTTCTTGTAAATCTTAATGTACATACCTTTAAAGGTCTAACCATATCTTTTCTTGTAAACCTTAATGTACATACCTTTAAAGGTCTAACCATATCTTTTCTTGTAAATCTTAATGTACATACCTTTAAAGGTTTAACCATATCTTTTCTTGTAAATCTTAATGTACATACCTTTAAAGGTCTAACCATATCTTTTCTTGTAAATCTTAATGTACATACCTTTAAAGGTCTAACCATATCTTTTCTTGTAAATCTTAATGTACATACCTTTAAAGGTCTAACCATATCTTTTCTTGTAAATCTTAATGTACATACCTTTAAAGGTCTAACCATATCTTTTCTTGTAAATCTTAATGTACATACCTTTAAAGGTCTAACCATATCTTTTCTTGTAAATCTTAATGTACATACCTTTAAAGGTCTAACCATATCTTTTCTTGTAAACCTTAATGTACATACCTTTAAAGGTTTAGCCATATCTTTTCTTGTAAACCTTAATGTACATACCTTTAAAGGTCTAACCATATCTTTTCTTGTAAATCTTAATGTACATACCTTTAAGGGTCTAACCATATCTTTTCTTGTAAATCTTAATGTACATACCTTTAAAGGTTTAGCCATATCTTTTCTTGTAAACCTTAATGTACATACCTTTAAAGGTTTAACTATATCTTTTCTTGTAAATCTTAATGTACATACCTTTAAAGGTCTAACCATATCTTTTCTTGTAAATCTTAATGTACATACCTTTAAAGGTCTAACCATATCTTTTCTTGTAAATCTTAATGTACATACCTTTAAAGGTTTAACCATATCTTTTCTTGTAAATCTTAATGTACATACCTTTAAAGGTCTAACCATATCTTTTCTTGTAAATCTTAATGTACATACCTTTAAAGGTTTAGCCATATCTTTTCTTGTAAATCTTAATGTACATACCTTTAAAGGTTTAACCATATCTTTTCTTGTAAATCTTAATGTACATACCTTTAAAGGTCTAACCATATCTTTTCTTGTAAACCTTAATGTACATACCTTTAAAGGTCTAACCATATCTTTTCTTGTAAACCTTAATGTACATACCTTTAAAGGTCTAACCATATCTTTTCTTGTAAATCTTAATGTACATACATTTAAAGGTCTAACCATATCTTTTCTTGTAAACCTTAATGTACATACCTTTAAAGGTCTAACCATATCTTTTCTTGTAAACCTTAATGTACATACCTTTAAAGGTCTAACCATATCTTTTCTTGTAAATCTTAATGTACATACCTTTAAAGGTCTAACCATATCTTTTCTTGTAAATCTTAATGTGCATACCTTTAAAGGTCTAACCATATCTTTTCTTGTAAATCTTAATGTACATACCTTTAAAGGGCTAACCATATCTTTTCTTGTAAATCTTAATGTACATACCTTTAAAGGTCTAACCATATCTTTTCTTGTAAATCTTAATGTACATACCTTTAAAGGTCTAACCATATCTTTTCTTGTAAACCTTAATGTACATACCTTTAAAGATCTAACCATATCTTTTTTTGTAAATCTTAATGTACATACCTTTAAAGGTTTAACCATATCTTTTCTTGTAAACCTTAATGTACATACCTTTAAAGGTCTAACCATATCTGTTCTTGTAAATCTTAATGTACATACCTTTAAAGGTCTAACCATATCTTTTCTTGTAAATCTTAATGTGCATACCTTTAAAGGTCTAACCATATCTTTTCTTGTAAATCTTAATGTACATACCTTTAAAGGGCTAACCATATCTTTTCTTGTAAATCTTAATGTACATACCTTTAAAGGTCTAACCATATCTTTTCTTGTAAATCTTAATGTACATACCTTTAAAAGTTTAACCATATCTTTTCTTGTAAATCTTAATGTACATACCTTTAAAGAGCTAACCATATCTTTTCTTGTAAATCTTAATGTACATACCTTTAAAGGTCTAACCATATCTTTTCTTGTAAATCTTAATGTACATACCTTTAAAGGTTTAACCATATCTGTTCTTGTAAATCTTAATGTACATACCTTTAAAGGTCTAACCATATCTTTTCTTGTAAATCTTAATGTACATACCTTTAAACGTTTAGCCATATCTTTTCTTGTAAATCTTAATGTACATACCTTTAAAGGTCTAACCATATATTTTCTTGTAAACCTTAATGTACATACCTTTAAAGGTCTAACCATATCTTTTCTTGTAAACCTTAATGTACATACCTTTAAAGGTCTAACCATATCTTTTCTTGTAAATCTTAATGTACATACCTTTAAAGGTCTAACCATATCTTTTCTTGTAAATCTTAATGTACATACCTTTAAAGGTTTAACCATATCTTTTCTTGTAAATCTTAATGTACATACCTTTAAAGGTCTAACCATATCTTTTCTTGTAAATCTTAATGTACATACCTTTAAAGGTTTAGCCATATCTTTTCTTGTAAATCTTAATGTACATACTTTTAAAGGTCTAACCATATCTTTTCTTGTAAATCTTAATGTACATACCTTTAAAGGTCTAACCATATCTTTTCTTGTAAATCTTAATGTACATACCTTTAAAGGTTTAACCATATCTTTTCTTGTAAATCTTAATGTACATACCTTTAAAAGTCTAACCATATCTTTTCTTGTAAATCTTAATGTACATACCTTTAAAGGTTTAACCATATCTTTTCTTGTAAATCTTAATGTACATACCTTTAAAGGTTTAACTATATCTTTTCTTGTAAATCTTAATGTACATACCTTTAAAGGTTTAACCATATCTTTTCTTGTAAATCTTAATGTACATACCTTTAAAGGTCTAACCATATCTTTTCTTGTAAATCTTAATGTACATACCTTTAAAGGTTTAACCATATCTTTTCTTGTAAATCTTAATGTACATACCTTTAAAGGTTTAACTATATCTTTTCTTGTAAATCTTAATGTACATACCTTTAAAGGTTTAACCATATCTGTTCTTGTAAACCTTAATGTACATACCTTTAAAGGTTTAACCATATCTGTTCTTGTAAATCTTAATGTACATACCTTTAAAGGTTTAGCCATATCTGTTCTTGTAAATCTTAATGTACATACCTTTAAAGGTTTAACCATATCTTTTCTTGTAAATCTTAATGTACATACCTTTAAAGGTCTAACCATATCTTTTCTTGTAAATCTTAATGTACATACTTTTAAAGGTCTAACCATATCTTTTCTTGTAAATCTTAATGTACATACCTTTAAAGGTCTAACCATATCTTTTCTTGTAAATCTTAATGTACATACCTTTAAAGGTTTAACCATATCTGTTCTTGTAAATCTTAATGTACATACCTTTAAAGGTTTAACCATATCTTTTCTTGTAAACCTTAATGTACATACCTTTAAAGGTCTAACCATATCTTTTCTTGTAAACCTTAATGTACATACCTTTAAAGGTCTAACCATATCTGTTCTTGTAAATCTTAATGTACATACCTTTAAAGGTCTAACCATATCTTTTCTTGTAAATCTTAATGTGCATACCTTTAAAGGTCTAACCATATCTTTTCTTGTAAACCTTAATGTACATACCTTTAAAGGTCTAACCATATCTTTTCTTGTAAATCTTAATGTACATACCTTTAAAGGTCTAACCATATCTTTTCTTGTAAACCTTAATGTACATACCTTTAAAGGTCTAACCATATCTTTTCTTGTAAACCTTAATGTACATACCTTTAAAGGTCTAACCATATCTTTTCTTGTAAATCTTAATGTACATACCTTTAAAGGTCTAACCATATCTTTTCTTGTAAATCTTAATGTGCATACCTTTAAAGGTCTAACCATATCTTTTCTTGTAAATCTTAATGTACATACCTTTAAAGGGCTAACCATATCTTTTCTTGTAAATCTTAATGTACATACCTTTAAAGGTCTAACCATATCTTTTCTTGTAAATCTTAATGTACATACCTTTAAAGGTCTAACCATATCTTTTCTTGTAAACCTTAATGTACATACCTTTAAAGATCTAACCATATCTTTTTTTGTAAATCTTAATGTACATACCTTTAAAGGTTTAACCATATCTTTTCTTGTAAACCTTAATGTACATACCTTTAAAGGTCTAACCATATCTGTTCTTGTAAATCTTAATGTACATACCTTTAAAGGTCTAACCATATCTTTTCTTGTAAATCTTAATCTGCATACCTTTAAAGGTCTAACCATATCTTTTCTTGTAAATCTTAATGTACATACCTTTAAAGGGCTAACCATATCTTTTCTTGTAAATCTTAATGTACATACCTTTAAAGGTCTAACCATATCTTTTCTTGTAAACCTTAATGTACATACCTTTAAAGGGCTAACCATATCTTTTCTTGTAAATCTTAATGTACATACCTTTAAAGGTCTAACCATATCTTTTCTTGTAAATCTTAATGTACATACCTTTAAAGGTCTAACCATATCTTTTCTTGTAAACCTTAATGTACATACCTTTAAAGGTTTAACTATATCTTTTCTTGTAAATCTTAATGTACATACCTTTAAAGGTCTAACCATATCTTTTCTTGTAAACCTTAATGTACATACCTTTAAAGGTCTAACCATATCTTTTCTTGTAAATCTTAATGTACATACCTTTAAAGGTTTAACCATATCTTTTCTTGTAAACCTTAATGTACATACCTTTAAAGGTTTAACCATATCTTTTCTTGTAAATCTTAATGTACATACCTTTAAAGGTTTAACCATATCTTTTCTTGTAAACCTTAATGTACATACCTTTAAAGGTTTAACCTTATCTTTTCTTGTAAATCTTAATGTACATACCTTTAAAGGTCTAACTATATCTTTTCTTGTAAATCTTAATGTACATACCTTTAAAGGTTTAGCCATATCTTTTCTTGTAAACCTTAATGTACATACCTTTAAAGGTCTAACCATATCTGTTCTTGTAAATCTTAATGTACATACCTTTAAAGGTCTAACCATATCTGTTCTTGTAAATCTTAATGTACATACCTTTAAAGGTCTAACCATATCTTTTCTTGTAAATCTTAATGTACATACCTTTAAAGGTTTAACCATATCTTTTCTTGTAAACCTTAATGTACATACCTTTAAAGGTTTAACCTTATCTTTTCTTGTAAATCTTAATGTACATACCTTTAAAGGTCTAACTATATCTTTTCTTGTAAATCTTAATGTACATACCTTTAAAGGTTTAGCCATATCTTTTCTTGTAAACCTTAATGTACATACCTTTAAAGGTCTAACCATATCTGTTCTTGTAAATCTTAATGTACATACCTTTAAAGGTCTAACCATATCTGTTCTTGTAAATCTTAATGTACATACCTTTAAAGGTCTAACCATATCTTTTCTTGTAAATCTTAATGTACATACCTTTAAAGGTTTAACCATATCTTTTCTTGTAAACCTTAATGTACATACCTTTAAAGGTTTAACCATATCTGTTCTTGTAAATCTTAATGTACATACCTTTAAAGGTCTAACCATATCTGTTCTTGTAAATCTTAATGTACATACCTTTAAAGGTTTAACCATATCTTTTCTTGTAAACCTTAATGTACATACCTTTAAAGGTCTAACCATATCTGTTCTTGTAAATCTTAATGTACATACCTTTAAAGGTCTAACCATATCTTTTCTTGTAAATCTTAATGTGCATACCTTTAAAGGTCTAACCATATCTTTTCTTGTAAATCTTAATGTACATACCTTTAAAGGGCTAACCATATCTTTTCTTGTAAATCTTAATGTACATACCTTTAAAGGTCTAACCATATCTTTTCTTGTAAATCTTAATGTCCATACCTTTAAAGGTCTAACCATATCTTTTCTTGTAAACCTTAATATACATACCTTTAAAGGTTTAACCATATCTTTTCTTGTAAACCTTAATGTACATACCTTTAAAGGTCTAACCATATCTTTTCTTGTAAATCTTAATGTACATACCTTTAAAGGTCTAACCATATCTTTTCTTGTAAATCTTAATGTACATACCTTTAAAGGTTTAGCCATATCTTTTCTTGTAAATCTTAATGTACATACCTTTAAAGGTCTAACCATATCTTTTCTTGTAAATCTTAATGTACATACCTTTAAAGGTTTAACCATATCTTTTCTTGTAAATCTTAATGTACATACCTTTAAAGGTCTAACCATATCTTTTCTTGTAAATCTTAATGTACATACCTTTAAAGGTTTAACCATATCTTTTCTTGTAAATCTTAATGTACATACCTTTAAAGGTCTAACCATATCTTTTCTTGTAAATCTTAATGTACATACCTTTAAAGGTCTAACCATATCTTTTCTTGTAAACCTTAATGTACATACCTTTAAAGGTTTAACTATATCTTTTCTTGTAAATCTTAATGTACATACCTTTAAAGGTCTAACCATATCTTTTCTTGTAAATCTTAATGTACATACCTTTAAAGGTTTAACTATATCTGTTCTTGTAAATCTTAATGTACATACCTTTAAAGGTCTAACCATATCTTTTCTTGTAAACCTTAATGTACATACCTTTAAAGGTCTAACCATATCTTTTCTTGTAAATCTTAATGTACATACCTTTAAAGGTTTAACCATATCTTTTCTTGTAAATCTTAATGTACATACCTTTAAAGGTCTAACCATATCTTTTCTTGTAAATCTTAATGTACATACCTTTAAAGGTCTAACCATATCTGTTCTTGTAAATCTTAATGTACATACCTTTAAAGGTCTAACCATATCTTTTCTTGTAAATCTTAATGTACATACCTTTAAAGGTCTAACCATATCTTTTCTTGTAAATCTTAATGTACATACCTTTAAAGGTCTAACCATATCTTTTCTTGTAAATCTTAATGTACATACCTTTAAAGGTCTAACCATATCTTTTCTTGTAAACCTTAATGTACATACCTTTAAAGGTTTAGGCATATCTTTTCTTGTAAACCTTAATGTACATACCTTTATAGGTCTAACCATATCTTTTCTTGTAAATCTTAATGTACATACCTTTAAGGGTCTAACCATATCTTTTCTTGTAAATCTTAATGTACATACCTTTAAAGGTTTAGCCATATCTTTTCTTGTAAACCTTAATGTACATACCTTTAAAGGTTTAACTATATCTTTTCTTGTAAATCTTAATGTACATACCTTTAAAGGTCTAACCATATCTTTTCTTGTAAATCTTAATGTACATACCTTTAAAGGTCTAACCATATCTTTTCTTGTAAATCTTAATGTACATACCTTTAAAGGTTTAACCATATCTTTTCTTGTAAATCTTAATGTACATACCTTTAAAGGTCTAACCATATCTTTTCTTGTAAATCTTAATGTACATACCTTTAAAGGTTTAGCCATATCTTTTCTTGTAAATCTTAATGTACATACCTTTAAAGGTTTAACCATATCTTTTCTTGTAAATCTTAATGTACATACCTTTAAAGGTCTAACCATATCTTTTCTTGTAAACCTTAATGTACATACCTTTAAAGGTTTAACCATATCTTTTTTTGTAAATCTTAATGTACATACCTTTAAAGGTCTAACCATATCTTTTCTTGTAAATCTTAATGTACATACCTTTAAAGGTTTAACCATATCTTTTCTTGTAAATCTTAATGTACATACCTTTAAAGGTTTAGCCATATCTTTTCTTGTAAATCTTAATGTACATACCTTTAAAGGTTTAGCCATATCTTTTCTTGTAAATCTTAATGTACATACCTTTAAAGGTTTAAACATATCTTTTCTTGTAAATCTTAATGTACATACCTTTAAAGGTTTAACCATATCTTTTCTTGTAAACCTTAATGTACATACCTTTAAAGGTTTAACCTTATCTTTTCTTGTAAACCTTAATGTACATACCTTTAAAGGTCTAACCATATCTTTTCTTGTAAATCTTAATGTACATACCTTTAAAGGTTTAACCATATCTTTTCTTGTAAACCTTAATGTACATACCTTTAAAGGTCTAACCATATCTTTTCTTGTAAATTTTAATGTACATACCTTTAAAGGTTTAGCCATATCTTTTCTTGTAAATCTTAATGTACATACCTTTAGAGGTCTAACCATATCTTTTCTTGTAAATCTTAATGTACATACCTTTAAAGGTTTAACCATATCTTTTCTTGTAAATCTTAATGTACATACCTTTAAAGGTTTAACCATATCTTTTCTTGTAAATCTTAATGTACATACCTTTAAAGGTTTAACCATATCTTTTCTTGTAAATCTTAATGTACATACCTTTAAAGGTTTAACCATATCTTTTCTTGTAAATCTTAATGTATATACCTTTAAAGGTTTAACCACATCTTTTCTTGTAAATCTTAATGTACATACCTTTAAAGGTCTAACTATATCTTTTCTTGTAAATCTTAATGTATATACCTTTAAAGGTTTAACCATATCTGTTCTTGTAAACCTTAATGTACATACCTTTAAAGGTCTAACTATATCTTTTCTTGTAAATCTTAATGTACATACCTTTAAAGGTCTAACCTTATCTTTTCTTGTAAACCTTAATGTACATACCTTTAAAGGTTTAACCATATCTTTTCTTGTAAACCTTAATGTACATACCTTTAAAGGTTTAACCATATCTTTTCTTGTAAATCTTAATGTACATACCTTTAAAGGTCTAACTATATCTTTTCTTGTAAATCTTAATGTACATACCTTTAAAGGTTTAACCATATCTTTTCTTGTAAATCTTAATGTACATACCTTTAAAGGTTTAGCCATATCTTTTCTTGTAAACCTTAATGTACATACCTTTAAAGGTTTAACTATATCTTTTCTTGTAAATCTTAATGTACATACCTTTAAAGGTCTAACCATATCTTTTCTTGTAAATCTTAATGTACATACCTTTAAAGGTCTAACCATATCTTTTCTTGTAAATCTTAATGTACATACCTTTAAAGGTTTAACCATATCTTTTCTTGTAAATCTTAATGTACATACCTTTAAAGGTCTAACCATATCTTTTCTTGTAAATCTTAATGTACATACCTTTAAAGGTTTAGCCATATCTTTTCTTGTAAATCTTAATGTACATACCTTTAAAGGTTTAACCATATCTTTTCTTGTAAATCTTAATGTACATACCTTTAAAGGTCTAACCATATCTTTTCTTGTAAATCTTAATGTACATACCTTTAAAGGTTTAACCATATCTTTTCTTGTAAATCTTAATGTACATACCTTTAAAGGTCTAACCATATCTTTTCTTGTAAATCTTAATGTACATACCTTTAAAGGTTTAACCATATCTTTTCTTGTAAACCTTAATGTACATACCTTTAAAGGTTTAACCTTATCTTTTCTTGTAAACCTTAATGTACATACCTTTAAAGGTCTAACCATATCTTTTCTTGTAAATCTTAATGTACATACCTTTAAAGGTTTAACCATATCTTTTCTTGTAAACCTTAATGTACATACCTTTAAAGGTCTAACCATATCTTTTCTTGTAAATTTTAATGTACATACCTTTAAAGGTTTAGCCATATCTTTTCTTGTAAATCTTAATGTACATACCTTTAGAGGTCTAACCATATCTTTTCTTGTAAATCTTAATGTACATACCTTTAAAGGTTTAACCATATCTTTTCTTGTAAATCTTAATGTACATACCTTTAAAGGTTTAACCATATCTTTTCTTGTAAATCTTAATGTACATACCTTTAAAGGTTTAACCATATCTTTTCTTGTAAATCTTAATGTACATACCTTTAAAGGTTTAACCATATCTTTTCTTGTAAATCTTAATGTATATACCTTTAAAGGTTTAACCACATCTTTTCTTGTAAATCTTAATGTACATACCTTTAAAGGTCTAACTATATCTTTTCTTGTAAATCTTAATGTATATACCTTTAAAGGTTTAACCATATCTGTTCTTGTAAACCTTAATGTACATACCTTTAAAGGTTTAACCATATCTTTTCTTGTAAATCTTAATGTACATACCTTTAAAGGTCTAACTATATCTTTTCTTGTAAATCTTAATGTACATACCTTTAAAGGTTTAACCATATCTTTTCTTGTAAATCTTAATGTACATACCTTTAAAGGTCTAACCATATCTTTTCTTGTAAATCTTAATGTACATACCTTTAAAGGTCTAACCATATCTGTTCTTGTAATCCTTAATGTACATACATTTAAAGGTCTAACTATATCTTTTCTTGTAAACCTTAATGTACATACCTTTAAAGGTCTAACCATATCTTTTCTTGTAAATCTTAATGTACATACCTTTAAAGGTCTAACCATATCTGTTCTTGTAAATCTTAATGTACATACCTTTAAAGGTTTAACCTTATCTTTTCTTGTAAATCTTAATGTACATACCTTTAAAGGTTTAACCATATCTTTTCTTGTAAATCTTAATGTACATACCTTTAAAGGTCTAACCATATCTTTTCTTGTAAATCTTAATGTACATACCTTTAAAGGTCTAACCATATCTTTTCTTGTAAATCTTAATGTACATACCTTTAAAGGTCTAACCATATCTTTTCTTGTAAATCTTAATGTACATACCTTTAAAGGTTTAACCATATCTTTTCTTGTAAATCTTAATGTACATACCTTTAAAGGTTTAACCATATCTTTTCTTGTAAATCTTAATGTACATACCTTTAAAGGTCTAACCATATCTTTTCTTGTAAATCTTAATGTACATACCTTTAAAGGTCTAACCATATCTGTTCTTGTAAACCTTAATGTACATACATTTAAAGGTCTAACTATATCTTTTCTTGTAAATCTTAATGTACATACCTTTAAAGGTCTAACCATATCTGTTCTTGTAAATCTTAATGTACATACCTTTAAAGGTTTAACCATATCTTTTCTTGTAAATCTTAATGTACATACCTTTAAAGGTCTAACCATATCTTTTCTTGTAAATCTTAATGTACATACCTTTAAAGGTCTAACCATATCTTTTCTTGTAAACCTTAATGTACATACCTTTAAAGGTTTAACCATATCTTTTCTTGTTAACCTTAATGTACATACCTTTAAAGGTTTAACTATATCTTTTCTTGTAAATCTTAATGTACATACCTTTAAAGGTCTAACCATATCTGTTCTTGTAAACCTTAATGTACATACCTTTAAAGGTTTAACTATATCTTTTCTTGTAAATCTTAATGTACATACCTTTAAAGGTCTAACCATATCTGTTCTTGTAAACCTTAATGTACATACCTTTAAAGGTTTAGCCATATCTGTTCTTGTAAATCTTAATGTACATACCTTTAAAGGTCTAACCATATCTTTTCTTGTAAATCTTAATGTACATACCTTTAAAGGTTTAACCATATCTTTTCTTGTAATTCTTAATGTACATACCTTTAAAGGTTTAACCATATCTTTTCTTGTAAATCTTAATGTACATACCTTTAAAGGTCTAACCATATCTTTTCTTGTAATTCTTAATGTACATACCTTTAAAGGTTTAACCATATCTTTTCTTGTAAATCTTAATGTACATACCTTTAAAGGTCTAACTATATCTTTTCTTGTAATTCTTAATGTACATACCTTTAAAGGTCTAACCATATCTTTTCTTGTAAATCTTAATGTACATACCTTTAAAGGTCTAACCATATCTTTTCTTGTAAACCTTAATGTACATACCTTTAAAGGTTTAACCATATCTTTTCTTGTAAACCTTAATGTACATACCTTTAAAGGTTTAACCATATCTTTTCTTGTAAATCTTAATGTACATACCTTTAAAGGTCTAACCATATCTTTTCTTGTAATTCTTAATGTACATACCTTTAAAGGTTTAACCATATCTTTTCTTGTAAATCTTAATGTACATACCTTTAAAGGTCTAACTATATCTTTTCTTGTAAATCTTAATGTACATACCTTTAAAGGTCTAACCATATCTTTTCTTGTAAATCTTAATGTGCATACCTTTAAAGGTCTAACCATATCTGTTCTTGTAAACCTTAATGTACATACCTTTAAAGGTCTAACCATATCTTTTCTTGTAAATCTTAATGTACATACCTTTAAAGGTTTAACCATATCTTTTCTTGTAAATCTTAATGTACATACCTTTAAAGGTCTAACCATATCTTTTCTTGTAAACCTTAATGTACATACCTTTAAAGGTCTAACCATATCTGTTCTTGTAAACCTTAATGTACATACCCTTAAAGGTTTAACCTTATCTTTTCTTGTAAATCTTAATGTACATACCTTTAAAGGTTTAACCATATCTTTTCTTGTAAATCTTAATGTATATACCTTTAAAGGTTTAACCACATCTGTTCTTGTAAATCTTAATGTACATACCTTTAAAGGTCTAACTATATCTTTTCTTGTAAATCTTAATGTATATACCTTTAAAGGTTTAACCATATCTGTTCTTGTAAACCTTAATGTACATACCTTTAAAGGTTTAACCATATCTTTTCTTGTAAATCTTAATGTACATACCTTTAAAGGTCTAACTATATCTTTTCTTGTAAATCTTAATGTACATACCTTTAAAGGTTTAACCATATCTTTTCTTGTAAATCTTAATGTACATACCTTTAAAGGTCTAACCATATCTTTTCTTGTAAATCTTAATGTACATACCTTTAAAGGTCTAACCATATCTGTTCTTGTAATCCTTAATGTACATACATTTAAAGGTCTAACTATATCTTTTCTTGTAAACCTTAATGTACATACCTTTAAAGGTCTAACCATATCTTTTCTTGTAAATCTTAATGTACATACCTTTAAAGGTCTAACCATATCTGTTCTTGTAATCCTTAATGTACATACATTTAAAGGTCTAACTATATCTTTTCTTGTAAACCTTAATGTACATACCTTTAAAGGTCTAACCATATCTTTTCTTGTAAATCTTAATGTACATACCTTTAAAGGTCTAACCATATCTTTTCTTGTAAATCTTAATGTACATACCTTTAAAGGTCTAACCATATCTTTTCTTGTAAATCTTAATGTACATACCTTTAAAGGTCTAACCATATCTTTTCTTGTAAATCTTAATGTACATACCTTTAAAGGTTTAACCATATCTTTTCTTGTAAATCTTAATGTACATACCTTTAAAGGTTTAACCATATCTTTTCTTGTAAATCTTAATGTACATACCTTTAAAGGTCTAACCATATCTTTTCTTGTAAATCTTAATGTACATACCTTTAAAGGTCTAACCATATCTGTTCTTGTAAACCTTAATGTACATACATTTAAAGGTCTAACTATATCTTTTCTTGTAAATCTTAATGTACATACTTTTAAAGGTCTAACCATATCTGTTCTTGTAAATCTTAATGTACATACCTTTAAAGGTTTAACCATATCTTTTCTTGTAAATCTTAATGTACATACCTTTAAAGGTCTAACCATATCTTTTCTTGTAAATCTTAATGTACATACCTTTAAAGGTCTAACCATATCTTTTCTTGTAAACCTTAATGTACATACCTTTAAAGGTTTAACCATATCTTTTCTTGTTAACCTTAATGTACATACCTTTAAAGGTTTAACTATATCTTTTCTTGTAAATCTTAATGTACATACCTTTAAAGGTCTAACCATATCTGTTCTTGTAAACATTAATGTACATACCTTTAAAGGTTTAACTATATCTGTTCTTGTAAATCTTAATGTACATACCTTTAAAGGTCTAACCATATCTGTTCTTGTAAACCTTAATGTACATACCTTTAAAGGTTTAGCCATATCTGTTCTTGTAAATCTTAATGTACATACCTTTAAAGGTCTAACCATATCTTTTCTTGTAAATCTTAATGTACATACCTTTAAAGGTTTAACCATATCTTTTCTTGTAATTCTTAATGTACATACCTTTAAAGGTTTAACCATATCTGTTCTTGTAAATCTTAATGTACATACCTTTAAAGGTCTAACCATATCTTTTCTTGTAATTCTTAATGTACATACCTTTAAAGGTTTAACCATATCTTTTCTTGTAAATCTTAATGTACATACCTTTAAAGGTCTAACTATATCTTTTCTTGTAATTCTTAATGTACATACCTTTAAAGGTCTAACCATATCTTTTCTTGTAAATCTTAATGTACATACCTTTAAAGGTCTAACCATATCTTTTCTTGTAAACCTTAATGTACATACCTTTAAAGGTTTAACCATATCTTTTCTTGTAAACCTTAATGTACATACCTTTAAAGGTTTAACCATATCTTTTCTTGTAAATCTTAATGTACATACCTTTAAAGGTCTAACCATATCTTTTCTTGTAATTCTTAATGTACATACCTTTAAAGGTTTAACCATATCTTTTCTTGTAAATCTTAATGTACATACCTTTAAAGGTCTAATTATATCTTTTCTTGTAAATCTTAATGTACATACCTTTAAAGGTCTAACCATATCTTTTCTTGTAAATCTTAATGTACATACCTTTAAAGGTCTAACCATATCTGTTCTTGTAAACCTTAATGTACATACCTTTAAAGGTCTAACCATATCTTTTCTTGTAAATCTTAATGTACATACCTTTAAAGGTTTAACCATATCTTTTCTTGTAAATCTTAATGTACATACCTTTAAAGGTCTAACCATATCTTTTCTTGTAAACCTTAATGTACATACCTTTAAAGGTCTAACCATATCTGTTCTTGTAAACCTTAATGTACATACCTTTAAAGGTTTAACCTTATCTTTTCTTGTAAATCTTAATGTACATACCTTTAAAGGTCTAACCATATCTTTTCTTGTAAATCTTAATGTACATACCTTTAAAGGTCTAACCATATCTTTTCTTGTAAATCTTAATGTACATACCTTTAAAGGTCTAACCATATCTTTTCTTGTAAATCTTAATGTACATACCTTTAAAGGTCTAACCATATCTTTTCTTGTAAATCTTAATGTACATACCTTTAAAGGTTTAACCATATCTTTTCTTGTAAATCTTAATGTAGATACCTTTAAAGGTCGAACCATATCTGTTCTTGTAAATCTTAATGTACATACCTTTAAAGGTCGAACCATATCTGTTCTTGTAAATCTTAATGTACATACCTTTAAAGGTTTAACCATATCTTTTCTTGTAAATCTTAATGTACATACCTTTAAAGGTCTAACTATATCTTTTCTTGTAAATCTTAATGTACATACCTTTAAAGGTCTAACCATATCTGTTCTTGTAAATCTTAATGTACATACCTTTAGAGGTCTAACCATATCTTTTCTTGTAAATCTTAATAATATAAGTGAGAATACTGTTAGACCATAGAATAGCCATGCTGTAAAACTAAAGAAATCTATCAAGCTGCCGAGGTTACCAGGAATCACCATCGCTATACTGATAGTTGCCTGCAAAATACAATAAAATACATATATAATCAATACACTAAAACGTATTTACAGTCAATGAGTGTACGATTGGAAATAATCTATTTTTTCTGGAAATACTGAACAAAGGAATGTACTGAACAAGGGGTTCCTAGTGGTTAAATTGAAGTAATCAATTCGAAAGTTTTGCGGTCGCCACAATGACATGGATAACGTTACGGAATGTCTGTCACAATTCATCATTGATATGTTCCGTTTGTCTATGGGAACCACATGTGAAGCAGCAACGTCTTATCTATTCGGAGCACCTAAGTTCACCCCTATTTTAGTGGGGTTCCGGTAGGTCGATATTCAGTTTTAGTGTAATGTTTGGTAGATTATTTTTTTGGCCTTAAATTCACGGCTTCTGATTACCTCTTTGGTATATTGAAACTTTTCTTACGTGAAAGTAAACATAATTCACCTTTTCATATATTATATGTCATAATTATGATGAACTGGTTGATTTACACAGATTGCCCGCAGTTCCACTAAAACAGGATTGTTTCCTAGATTAACACGTGAATGTGAATATATATCCTTTCATCTAGTGTGAGGTCTGGGACAATAAAACTATAAAACCAGTTTAACCCCGCCACCTTATAATGATTTGTCTGCACCAAGCCAGGAGAGTGAGTGGTCATGTATGTGTTTGGGGTATCAATTTTGTCTCAGCTTCAAAACATTTTCTTTGATTGTGGAACTGTTCCGACAGTGTGGTATTTATTTTTGCTTTTCAACTTCATCATCATTACTTACTGTAAACACAATGGACGGCATTGGTGTAATCCTTTTACAATGTACATATGATAATGCTTCAGGTAAATGACCCTCCCTACTAGCTACATATACTACCCTGCAATATAAATTATACTAGTGTACATATGATCATGCTTCAGGTAAATGACCCCCCCTACTAGCTACATATACTACCCTGCAATATAAATTATCCTACAGTGTACATATGATAATGCTTCAGGTAAATGACCCTCCCTACTAGCTACATATACTACCCTGCAATATAAATTATACTACAGTGTACATATGATCATGCTTCAGGTAAATGACCCCCCCCCCCCCTACTAGCTACATATACTACCCTGCAATATAAATTATCCTACAGTGTACATATGATAATGCTTCAGGTAAATGACCCTCCCTACTAGCTACATATACTACCCTGCAATATAAATTATCCTACAATGTACTTATGATCATGCTTCAGGTAAATGACCCTACCTACTAGCTACATATACTACCCTGCAATATAAATTATCCTACAAAGTACATATGATAATGCTTCAGGTAAATGACCCTACCTACTAGCTACATATACTACCCTGCAATATAAATTATACTACAGTGTACATATGATCATGCTTCAGGTAAATGACCCTACCTACTAGCTACATATACTACCCTGCAATATAAATTATCCTACAAAGTACATATGATAATGCTTCAGGTAAATGACCCTACCTACTAGCTACATATACTACCCTGCAATATAAATTATACTACAATGTACATATGATAATGCTTCAGGTAAATGACCCTCCCTACTAGCTACATATACTACCCTGCAATATAAATTATACTACAATGTACATATGATCATGCTTCAGGTAAATGACCCTCCCTACTAGCTACATATACTACACTGCAATATAAATTATACTACAGTGTACATATGATAATGCTTCAGGTAAATGGCCCTACCTACTAGCTACATATACTACACTGCAATATAAATTATACTACAATGTACTTATGATCATGCTTCAGGTAAATGACCCTCCCTACTAGCTACATATACTACCCTGCAATATAAATTATCCTACAAAGTACATATGATAATGCTTCAGGTAAATGACCCTCCCTACTAGCTACATATACTACCCTGCAATATAAATTATCCTACAGTGTACATATGATAATGCTTCAGGTAAATGACCCTACCTACTAGCTACATATACTACCCTGCAATATAAATTATCCTACAGTGTACATATGATAATGCTTCAGGTAAATGGCCCTACCTACTAGCTACATATACTACCCTGCAATATAAATTATACTACAATGTACATGTGATCATCCTTCAGGTAAATGACCCTCCCTACTAGCTACATATACTACCCTGCAATATAAATTATACTACAATGTACATATGATCATGCTTCAGGTAAATGACCCTCCCTACTAGCTACATATACTACCCTGCAATATAAATTATACTACAGTGTACATATGATAATGCTTCAGGTAAATGACCCTACCTACTAGCTACATATGCTACCCTGCAATATAAATTATACTACAATGTACATATGATCATGCTTCAGGTAAATGACCCTCCCTACTAGCTACATATACTACCCTGCAATATAAATTATACTACAAAGTACATATGATAATGCTTCAGGTAAATGACCCTACCTACTAGCTACATATACTACCCTGCAATATAAATTATACTACAGTGTACATATGATAATGCTTCAGGTAAATGACCCTACCTACTAGCTACATATGCTACCCTGCAATATAAATTATCCTACAAAGTACATATGATAATGCTTCTGGTAAATGACCCTACCTACTAGCTACATATGCTACCCTGCAATATAAATTATACTACAATGTACATATGATCATGCTTCAGGTAAATGACCCTCCCTACTAGCTACATATACTACCCTGCAATATAAATTATACTACAAAGTACATATGATAATGCTTCAGGTAAATGACCCTACCTACTAGCTACATATACTACCCTGCAATATAAATTATCCTACAGTGTACATATGATAATGCTTCAGGTAAATGACCCTACCTACTAGCTACATATACTACCCTGCAATATAAATTATCCTACAGTGTACATATGATAATGCTTCAGGTAAATGACCCTCCCTACTAGCTACATATACTACCCTGCAATATAAATTATCCTACAAAGTACATTATATGTTATTCAGCTATCAGACAGGGTATATAATGTGACATTCCCCTGCAATATAAATTATACTTTGTTCAAGTTTGGTGGTGACAGAGAAAACAATATAAATGACGATTTACAGAAATATTGATTTTTATAGTATATTTGATATAAATAATACATAGATAATTATTATTATTAATGACCATGATAATAACTCTGACAGCCCCATGTCTGTACTGTACAACACTATGATGTGTGACAGGCCCATGTCTGTACTGTACAACACTATGATGTGTGACAGGCCCATGTCTGTACTGTACAACACTATGATGTGTGACAGCCCCATGTCTGTACTGTACAACACTATGATGTGTGACAGGCCCATGTCTGTACTGTACAACACTATGATATGTGACAGCCCCATGTCTGTACTGTACAACACTATGATGTGTGACAGCCCCATGTCTGTACTGTACAACACTATGATATGTGACAGCCCCATGTCTGTACTGTACAACACTATGATGTGTGACAGGCCCATGTCTGTACTGTACAACACTATGATATGTGACAGGCCCATGTCTGTACTGTACAACACTATGATATGTGACAGGCCCATGTCTGTACTGTACAACACTATGATATGTGACAGGCCCATGTCTGTACTGTACAACACTATGATGTGTGACAGCCCCATGTCTGTACTGTACAACACTATGATGTGTGACAGGCCCATGTCTGTACTGTACAACACTATGATGTGTGACAGGCCCATGTCTGTACTGTACAACACTATGATGTGTGACAGGCCCATGTCTGTACTGTACAACACTATGATGTGTGACAGGCCCATGTCTGTACTGTACAACACTATGATATGTGACAGGCCCATGTCTGTACTGTACAACACTATGATATGTGACAGGCCCATGTCTGTACTGTACAACACTATGATGTGTGACAGCCCCATGTCTGTACTGTACAACACTATGATGTGTGACAGGCCCATGTCTGTACTGTACAACACTATGATATGTGACAGGCCCATGTCTGTACTGTACAACACTATGATGTGTGACAGCCCCATGTCTGTACTGTACAACACTATGATGTGTGACAGCCCCATGTCTGTACTGTACAACACTATGATGTGTGACAGGCCCATGTCTGTACTGTACAACACTATGATGTGTGACAGTCCCATGTCTGTACTGTACAACACTATGATATGTGACAGGCCATGTCTGTACTGTACAACACTATGATGTGTGACAGGCCCATGTCTGTACTGTACAACACTATGATGTGTGACAGCCCCATGTCTGTACTGTACAACACTATGATATGTGACAGGCCATGTCTGTACTGTACAACACTATGATGTGTGACAGCCCCATGTCTGTACTGTACAACACTATGATGTGTGACAGCCCCATGTCTGTACTGTACAACACTATGATGTGTGACAGGCCCATGTCTGTACTGTACAACACTATGATAATAACTCTGACAGCCCCATGTCTGTACTGTACAACACTATGATGTGTGACAGGCCCATGTCTGTACTGTACAACACTATGATGTGTGACAGCCCCATGTCTGTACTGTACAACACTATGATATGTGACAGGCCATGTCTGTACTGTACAACACTATGATGTGTGACAGGCCCATGTCTGTACTGTACAACACTATGATATGTGACAGGCCCATGTCTGTACTGTACAACACTATGATATGTGACAGCCCCATGTCTGTACTGTACAACACTATGATATGTGACAGGCCCATGTCTGTACTGTACAACACTATGATATGTGACAGGCCCATGTCTGTACTGTACAACACTATGATATGTGACAGGCCCATGTCTGTACTGTACAACACTATGATATGTGACAGGCCCATGTCTGTACTGTACAACACTATGATATGTGACAGGCCCATGTCTGTACTGTACAACACTATGATATGTGACAGGCCCATGTCTGTACTGTACAACACTATGATATGTGACAGGCCCATGTCTGTACTGTACAACACTATGATATGTGACAGCCCCATGTCTGTACTGTACAACACTATGATATGTGACAGGCCCATGTCTGTACTGTACAACACTATGATATGTGACAGCCCCATGTCTGTACTGTACAACACTATATGTGACAGGCCATGTCTGTACTGTACAACACTATGATATGTGACAGCCCCATGTCTGTAATGTACAACACTATGATATGTGACAGCCCCATGTCTGTACTGTACAACACTATGATATGTGACAGCCCCATGTCTGTACTGTACAACACTATGATATGTGACAGCCCCATGTCTGTACTGTACAACACTATGATATGTGACAGGCCCATGTCTGTACTGTACAACACTATGATGTGTGACAGCCCCATGTCTGTACTGTACAACACTATGATGTGTGACAGCCCCATGTCTGTACTGTACAACACTATGATATGTGACAGGCCCATGTCTGTACTGTACAACACTATGATATGTGACAGGCCCATGTCTGTACTGTACAACACTATGATAATAACTCTGACAGCCCCATGTCTGTACTGTACAACACTATGATGTGTGACAGGCCCATGTCTGTACTGTACAACACTATGATAATAACTCTGACAGCCCCATGTCTGTACTGTACAACACTATGATGTGTGACAGCCCCATGTCTGTACTGTACAACACTATGATGTGTGACAGCCCCATGTCTGTACTGTACAACACTATGATGTGTGACAGCCCCATGTCTGTACTGTACAACACTATGATATGTGACAGCCCCATGTCTGTACTGTACAACACTATGATGTGTGACAGCCCCATGTCTGTACTGTACAACACTATGATATGTGACAGCCCCATGTCTGTACTGTACAACACTATGATAATAACTCTGACAGCCCCATGTCTGTACTGTACAACACTATGATGTGTGACAGGCCCATGTCTGTACTGTACAACACTATGATAATAACTCTGACAGCCCCATGTCTGTACTGTACAACACTATGATGTGTGACAGCTCCATGTCTGTACTGTACAACACTATGATGTGTGACAGCCCCATGTCTGTACTGTACAACACTATGATGTGTGACAGCCCCATGTCTGTACTGTACAACACTATGATATGTGACAGCCCCATGTCTGTACTGTACAACACTATGATGTGTGACAGCCCCATGTCTGTACTGTACAACACTATGATGTGTGACAGCCCCATGTCTGTACTGTACAACACTATGATGTGTGACAGCCCCATGTCTGTACTGTACAACACTATGATAATAACTCTGACAGCCCCATGTCTGTACTGTACAACACTATGATGTGTGACAGCCCCATGTCTGTACTGTACAACACTATGATGTATGACAGCCCCCTGTCTGTACTGTACAACACTATGATAATAACTCTGACAGCCCCATGTCTGTACTGTACAACACTATGATATGTGACAGGCCATGTCTGTACTGTACAACACTATGATGTGTGACAGGCTCATGTCTGTACTGTACAACACTATGATGTGTGACAGCCCCATGTCTGTACTGTACAACACTATGATATGTGACAGGCCCATGTCTGTACTGTACAACACTATGATATGTGACAGCCCCATGTCTGTACTGTACAACACTATGATATGTGACAGCCCCATGTCTGTACTGTACAACACTATGATATGTGACAGCCCCATGTCTGTACTGTACAACACTATGATATGTGACAGGCCCATGTCTGTACTGTACAACACTATGATATGTGACAGCCCCATGTCTGTACTGTACAACACTATGATGTGTGACAGCCTCATGTCTGTACTGTACAACACTATGATATGTGACAGCCCCATGTCTGTACTGTACAACACTATGATATGTGACAGGCCATGTCTGTACTGTACAACACTATGATGTGTGACAGGCCCATGTCTGTACTGTACAACACTATGATGTGTGACAGCCCCATGTCTGTACTGTACAACACTATGATATGTGACAGGCCCATGTCTGTACTGTACAACACTATGATATGTGACAGGCCCATGTCTGTACTGTACAACACTATGATATGTGACAGGCCCATGTCTGTACTGTACAACACTATGATATGTGACAGCCCCATGTCTGTACTGTACAACACTATGATATGTGACAGGCCCATGTCTGTACTGTACAACACTATGATATGTGACAGCCCCATGTCTGTACTGTACAACACTATGATATGTGACAGGCCATGTCTGTACTGTACAACACTATGATATGTGACAGCCCCATGTCTGTAATGTACAACACTATGATATGTGACAGCCCCATGTCTGTACTGTACAACACTATGATATGTGACAGCCCCATGTCTGTACTGTACAACACTATGATATGTGACAGCCCCATGTCTGTACTGTACAACACTATGATATGTGACAGGCCCATGTCTGTACTGTACAACACTATGATGTGTGACAGCCCCATGTCTGTACTGTACAACACTATGATGTGTGACAGCCCCATGTCTGTACTGTACAACACTATGATATGTGACAGGCCCATGTCTGTACTGTACAACACTATGATATGTGACAGGCCCATGTCTGTACTGTACAACACTATGATAATAACTCTGACAGCCCCATGTCTGTACTGTACAACACTATGATGTGTGACAGGCCCATGTCTGTACTGTACAACACTATGATAATAACTCTGACAGCCCCATGTCTGTACTGTATAACACTATGATGTGTGACAGCCCCATGTCTGTACTGTACAACACTATGATGTGTGACAGCCCCATGTCTGTACTGTACAACACTATGATGTGTGACAGCCCCATGTCTGTACTGTACAACACTATGATATGTGACAGCCCCATGTCTGTACTGTACAACACTATGATGTGTGACAGCCCCATGTCTGTACTGTACAACACTATGATATGTGACAGCCCCATGTCTGTACTGTACAACACTATGATAATAACTCTGACAGCCCCATGTCTGTACTGTACAACACTATGATGTGTGACAGCCCCATGTCTGTACTGTACAACACTATGATAATAACTCTGACAGCCCCATGTCTGTACTGTACAACACTATGATGTGTGACAGCTCCATGTCTGTACTGTACAACACTATGATGTGTGACAGCCCCATGTCTGTACTGTACAACACTATGATGTTTGACAGCCCCATGTCTGTACTGTACAACACTATGATATGTGACAGCCCCATGTCTGTACTGTACAACACTATGATGTGTGACAGCCCCATGTCTGTACTGTACAACACTATGATGTGTGACAGCCCCATGTCTGTACTGTACAACGCTATGATGTGTGACAGCCCCATGTCTGTACTGTACAACACTATGATAATAACTCTGACAGCCCCATGTCTGTACTGTACAACACTATGATGTGTGACAGCCCCATGTCTGTACTGTACAACACTATGATGTGTGACAGCCCCATGTCTGTACTGTACAACACTATGATAATAACTCTGACAGCCCCATGTCTGTACTGTACAACACTATGATATGTGACAGGCCATGTCTGTACTGTACAACACTATGATGTGTGACAGGCCCATGTCTGTACTGTACAACACTATGATGTGTGACAGCCCCATGTCTGTACTGTACAACACTATGATATGTGACAGGCCCATGTCTGTACTGTACAACACTATGATATGTGACAGCCCCATGTCTGTACTGTACAACACTATGATATGTGACAGCCCCATGTCTGTACTGTACAACACTATGATATGTGACAGCCCCATGTCTGTACTGTACAACACTATGATATGTGACAGGCCCATGTCTGTACTGTACAACACTATGATATGTGACAGCCCCATGTCTGTACTGTACAACACTATGATGTGTGACAGCCTCATGTCTGTACTGTACAACACTATGATATGTGACAGCCCCATGTCTGTACTGTACAACACTATGATATGTGACAGCCCCATGTCTGTACTGTACAACACTATGATGTGTGACAGGCCCATGTCTGTACTGTACAACACTTTGTTGTGTGACAGGCCCATGTCTGTACTGTACAACACTATGATATGTGACAGCCCCATGTCTGTACTGTACAACACTATGATGTGTGACAGCCCCATGTCTGTACTGTACAACACTATGATGTGTGACAGCCCCATGTCTGTACTGTACAACACTATGATATGTGACAGCCCCATGTCTGTACTGTACAACACTATGATGTGTGACAGCCCCATGTCTGTACTGTACAACACTATGATATGTGACAGCCCCATGTCTGTACTGTACAACACTATGATAATAACTCTGACAGCCCCATGTCTGTACTGTACAACACTATGATGTGTGACAGGCCCATGTCTGTACTGTACAACACTATGATAATAACTCTGACAGCCCCATGTCTGTACTGTACAACACTATGATGTGTGACAGCTCCATGTCTGTACTGTACAACACTATGATGTGTGACAGCCCCATGTCTGTACTGTACAACACTATGATGTGTGACAGCCCCATGTCTGTACTGTACAACACTATGATATGTGACAGCCCCATGTCTGTACTGTACAACACTATGATGTGTGACAGCCCCATGTCTGTACTGTACAACACTATGATGTGTGACAGCCCCATGTCTGTACTGTACAACACTATGATGTGTGACAGCCCCATGTCTGTACTGTACAACACTATGATAATAACTCTGACAGCCCCATGTCTGTACTGTACAACACTATGATGTGTGACAGCCCCATGTCTGTACTGTACAACACTATGATGTATGACAGCCCCCTGTCTGTACTGTACAACACTATGATAATAACTCTGACAGCCCCATGTCTGTACTGTACAACACTATGATATGTGACAGGCCATGTCTGTACTGTACAACACTATGATGTGTGACAGGCCCATGTCTGTACTGTACAACACTATGATGTGTGACAGCCCCATGTCTGTACTGTACAACACTATGATATGTGACAGGCCCATGTCTGTACTGTACAACACTATGATATGTGACAGCCCCATGTCTGTACTGTACAACACTATGATATGTGACAGCCCCATGTCTGTACTGTACAACACTATGATATGTGACAGCCCCATGTCTGTACTGTACAACACTATGATATGTGACAGGCCCATGTCTGTACTGTACAACACTATGATATGTGACAGCCCCATGTCTGTACTGTACAACACTATGATGTGTGACAGCCTCATGTCTGTACTGTACAACACTATGATATGTGACAGCCCCATGTCTGTACTGTACAACACTATGATATGTGACAGGCCATGTCTGTACTGTACAACACTATGATGTGTGACAGGCCCATGTCTGTACTGTACAACACTATGATGTGTGACAGCCCCATGTCTGTACTGTACAACACTATGATATGTGACAGGCCCATGTCTGTACCAAACAACACTATGATATGTGACAGGCCCATGTCTGTACTGTACAACACTATGATATGTGACAGGCCCATGTCTGTACTGTACAACACTATGATATGTGACAGCCCCATGTCTGTACTGTACAACACTATGATATGTGACAGGCCCATGTCTGTACTGTACAACACTATGATATGTGACAGCCCCATGTCTGTACTGTACAACACTATGATATGTGACAGGCCATGTCTGTACTGTACAACACTATGATATGTGACAGCCCCATGTCTGTAATGTACAACACTATGATATGTGACAGCCCCATGTCTGTACTGTACAACACTATGATATGTGACAGCCCCATGTCTGTACTGTACAACACTATGATATGTGACAGCCCCATGTCTGTACTGTACAACACTATGATATGTGACAGGCCCATGTCTGTACTGTACAACACTATGATGTGTGACAGCCCCATGTCTGTACTGTACAACACTATGATGTGTGACAGCCCCATGTCTGTACTGTACAACACTATGATATGTGACAGGCCCATGTCTGTACTGTACAACACTATGATATGTGACAGGCCCATGTCTGTACTGTACAACACTATGATAATAACTCTGACAGCCCCATGTCTGTACTGTACAACACTATGATGTGTGACACGCCCATGTCTGTACTGTACAACACTATGATAATAACTCTGACAGCCCCATGTCTGTACTGTATAACACTATGATGTGTGACAGCCCCATGTCTGTACTGTACAACACTATGATGTGTGACAGCCCCATGTCTGTACTGTACAACACTATGATGTGTGACAGCCCCATGTCTGTACTGTACAACACTATGATATGTGACAGCCCCATGTCTGTACTGTACAACACTATGATGTGTGACAGCCCCATGTCTGTACTGTACAACACTATGATATGTGACAGCCCCATGTCTGTACTGTACAACACTATGATAATAACTCTGACAGCCCCATGTCTGTACTGTACAACACTATGATGTGTGACAGGCCCATGTCTGTACTGTACAACACTATGATAATAACTCTGACAGCCCCATGTCTGTACTGTACAACACTATGATGTGTGACAGCTCCATGTCTGTACTGTACAACACTATGATGTGTGACAGCCCCATGTCTGTACTGTACAACACTATGATGTGTGACAGCCCCATGTCTGTACTGTACAACACTATGATATGTGACAGCCCCATGTCTGTACTGTACAACACTATGATGTGTGACAGCCCCATGTCTGTACTGTACAACACTATGATGTGTGACAGCCCCATGTCTGTACTGTACAACACTATGATGTGTGACAGCCCCATGTCTGTACTGTACAACACTATGATAATAACTCTGACAGCCCCATGTCTGTACTGTACAACACTATGATGTGTGACAGCCCCATGTCTGTACTGTACAACACTATGATGTGTGACAGCCCCATGTCTGTACTGTACAACACTATGATAATAACTCTGACAGCCCCATGTCTGTACTGTACAACACTATGATATGTGACAGGCCATGTCTGTACTGTACAACACTATGATGTGTGACAGGCCCATGTCTGTACTGTACAACACTATGATGTGTGACAGCCCCATGTCTGTACTGTACAACACTATGATATGTGACAGGCCCATGTCTGTACTGTACAACACTATGATATGTGACAGCCCCATGTCTGTACTGTACAACACTATGATATGTGACAGCCCCATGTCTGTACTGTACAACACTATGATATGTGACAGCCCCATGTCTGTACTGTACAACACTATGATATGTGACAGGCCCATGTCTGTACTGTACAACACTATGATATGTGACAGCCCCATGTCTGTACTGTACAACACTATGATGTGTGACAGCCTCATGTCTGTACTGTACAACACTATGATATGTGACAGCCCCATGTCTGTACTGTACAACACTATGATATGTGACAGCCCCATGTCTGTACTGTACAACACTATGATGTGTGACAGGCCCATGTCTGTACTGTACAACACTTTGTTGTGTGACAGGCCCATGTCTGTACTGTACAACACTATGATATGTGACAGCCCCATGTCTGTACTGTACAACACTATGATGTGTGACAGCCCCATGTCTGTACTGTACAACACTATGATGTGTGACAGGACCATGTCTGTACTGTACAACACTATGATATGTGACAGCCCCATGTCTGTACTGTACAACACTATGATATGTGACAGCCCCATGTCTGTACTGTACAACACTATGATGTGTGACAGGCCCATGTCTGTACTGTACAACCCTATGATGTGTGACAGCCCCATGTCTGTACTGTACAACACTATGATGTGTGACAGCCCCATGTCTGTACTGTACAACACTATGATATGTGACAGCCCCATGTCTGTACTGTACAACACTATGATGTGTGACAGCCCCATGTCTGTACTGTACAACACTATGATGTGTGACAGGCCCATGTCTGTACTGTACAACACTATGATGTGTGACAGGCCCATGTCTGTACTGTACAACACTATGATATGTGACAGGCCCATGTCTGTACTGTACAACACTATGATGTGTGACAGGCCCATGTCTGTACTGTACAACACTATGATGTGTGACAGGCCCATGTCTGTACTGTACAACACTATGATGTGTGACAGGCCCATGTCTGTACTGTACAACACTATGATATGTGACAGCCCCCTGTCTGTACTGTACAACACTATGATATGTGACAGGCCCATGTCTGTACTGTACAACACTATGATATGTGACAGCCCCATGTCTGTACTGTACAACACTATGATGTGTGACAGGCCCATGTCTGTACTGTACAACACTATGATGTGTGACAGCCCCATGTCTGTACTGTACAACACTATGATGTGTGACAGGCCCATGTCTGTACTGTACAACACTATGATATGTGACAGCCCCATGTCTGTACTGTACAACACTATGATATGTGACAGCCCCATGTCTGTACTGTACAACACTATGATATGTGACAGGCCCCATGTCTGTACTGTACAACACTATGATATGTGACAGGCCCATGTCTGTACTGTACAACACTATGATATGTGACAGCCCATGTCTGTACTGTACAACACTATGATATGTGACAGCCCCATGTCTGTACTGTACAACACTATGATATGTGACAGCCCCATGTCTGTACTGTACAACACTATGATATGTGACAGCCCCATGTCTGTACTGTACAACACTATGATGTGTGACAGGCCCATGTCTGTACTGTACAACACTATGATATGTGACAGGCCCATGTCTGTACTGTACAACACTATGATATGTGACAGCCCCATGTCTGTACTGTACAACACTATGATATGTGACAGGCCCCATGTCTGTACTGTACAACACTATGATATGTGACAGCCCCATGTCTGTACTGTACAACACTATGATATGTGACAGGCCCATGTCTGTACTGTACAACACTATGATATGTGACAGCCCCATGTCTGTACTGTACAACACTATGATATGTGACAGCCCCATGTCTGTACTGTACAACACTATGATGTGTGACAGCCCCATGTCTGTACTGTACAACACTATGATGTGTGACAGGCCCATGTCTTTACTGTACAACACTATGATATGTGACAGCCCCATGTCTGTACTGTACAACACTATGATGTGTGACAGGCCCATGTCTGTACTGTACAACACTATGATGTGTGATAGCCCCATGTCTGTACTGTACAACACTATGATGTGTGACAGGCCCATGTCTGTACTGTACAACACTATGATGTGTGACAGGCCCATGTCTGTACTGTACAACACTATGATGTGTGACAGGCCCATGTCTGTACTGTACAACACTATGATATGTGACAGCCCCATGTCTGTACTGTACAACACTATGATGTGTGACAGGCCCATGTCTGTACTGTACAACACTATGATATGTGACAGCCCCATGTCTGTACTGTACAACACTATGATATGTGACAGGCCCATGTCTGTACTGTACAACACTATGATGTGTGACAGCCCCATGTCTGTACTGTACAACACTATGATATGTGACAGGCCCATGTCTGTACTGTACAACACTATGATGTGTGACAGCCCCATGTCTGTACTGTACAACACTATGATATGTGACAGGCCCATGTCTGTACTGTACAACACTATGATATGTGACAGGCCCATGTCTGTACTGTACAACACTATGATGTGTGACAGGCCCATGTCTGTACTGTACAACACTATGATATGTGACAGCCCCATGTCTGTACTGTACAACACTATGATATGTGACAGCCCCATGTCTGTACTGTACAACACTATGATATGTGACAGCCCCATGTCTGTACTGTACAACACTATGATATGTGACAGCCCCATGTCTGTACTGTACAACACTATGATATGTGACAGGCCCATGTCTGTACTGTACAACACTATGATGTGTGACAGGCCCATGTCTGTACTGTACAACACTATGATATGTGACAGGCCCATGTCTGTACTGTACAACACTATGATGTGTGACAGGCCCATGTCTGTACTGTACAACACTATGATATGTGACAGGCCCATGTCTGTACTGTACAACACTATGATGTGTGACAGGCCCATGTCTGTACTGTACAACACTATGATATGTGACAGCCCCATGTCTGTACTGTACAACACTATGATATGTGACAGGCCCATGTCTGTACTGTACAACACTATGATGTGTGACAGGCCCATGTCTGTACTGTACAACACTATGATATGTGACAGCCTCATGTCTGTACTGTACAACACTATGATATGTGACAGGCCCATGTCTGTACTGTACAACACTATGATGTGTGACAGGCCCATGTCTGTACTGTACAACACTATGATGTGTGACAGCCCCATGTCTGTACTGTACAACACTATGATATGTGACAGCCCCATGTCTGTACTGTACAACACTATGATGTGTGACAGCCCCATGTCTGTACTGTACAACACTATGATATGTGACAGGCCCATGTCTGTACTGTACAACACTATGATATGTGACGGGCCCATGTCTGTACTGTACAACACTATGATGTGTGACAGCCCCATGTCTGTACTGTACAACACTATGATGTGTGACAGGCCCATGTCTGTACTGTACAACACTATGATATGTGACAGGCCCATGTCTGTACTGTACAACACTATGATGTGTGACAGCCCCATGTCTGTACTGTACAACACTATGATGTGTGACAGCCCCATGTCTGTACTGTACAACACTATGATGTGTGACAGCCCCATGTCTGTACTGTACAACACTATGATGTGTGACAGGCCCATGTCTGTACTGTACAACACTATGATGTGTGACAGCCCCATGTCTGTACTGTACAACACTATGATGTGTGACAGCCCCATGTCTGTACTGTACAACACTATGATGTGTGACAGGCCCATGTCTGTACTGTACAACACTATGATAATAACTCTGACAGCCCCATGTCTGTACTGTACAACACTATGATGTGTGACAGGCCCATGTCTGTACTGTACAACACTATGATGTGTGACAGCCCCATGTCTGTACTGTACAACACTATGATATGTGACAGGCCATGTCTGTACTGTACAACACTATGATGTGTGACAGGCCCATGTCTGTACTGTACAACACTATGATATGTGACAGGCCCATGTCTGTACTGTACAACACTATGATATGTGACAGCCCCATGTCTGTACTGTACAACACTATGATATGTGACAGGCCCATGTCTGTACTGTACAACACTATGATATGTGACAGGCCCATGTCTGTACTGTTCAACACTATGATATGTGACAGGCCCATGTCTGTACTGTACAACACTATGATATGTGACAGGCCCATGTCTGTACTGTACAACACTATGATATGTGACAGGCCCATGTCTGTACTGTACAACACTATGATATGTGACAGGCCCATGTCTGTACTGTACAACACTATGATATGTGACAGGCCCATGTCTGTACTGTACAACACTATGATATGTGACAGCCCCATGTCTGTACTGTACAACACTATGATATGTGACAGGCCCATGTCTGTACTGTACAACACTATGATATGTGACAGCCCCATGTCTGTACTGTACAACACTATGATATGTGACAGGCCATGTCTGTACTGTACAACACTATGATATGTGACAGCCCCATGTCTGTAATGTACAACACTATGATATGTGACAGCCCCATGTCTGTACTGTACAACACTATGATATGTGACAGCCCCATGTCTGTACTGTACAACACTATGATATGTGACAGCCCCATGTCTGTACTGTACAACACTATGATATGTGACAGGCCCATGTCTGTACTGTACAACACTATGATGTGTGACAGCCCCATGTCTGTACTGTACAACACTATGATGTGTGACAGCCCCATGTCTGTACTGTACAACACTATGATATGTGACAGGCCCATGTCTGTAATGTACAACACTATGATATGTGACAGGCCCATGTCTGTACTGTACAACACTATGATAATAACTCTGACAGCCCCATGTCTGTACTGTACAACACTATGATGTGTGACAGGCCCATGTCTGTACTGTACAACACTATGATAATAACTCTGACAGCCCCATGTCTGTACTGTACAACACTATGATGTGTGACAGCCCCATGTCTGTACTGTACAACACTATGATGTGTGACAGCCCCATGTCTGTACTGTACAACACTATGATATGTGACAGCCCCATGTCTGTACTGTACAACACTATGATGTGTGACAGCCCCATGTCTGTACTGTACAACACTATGATATGTGACAGCCCCATGTCTGTACTGTACAACACTATGATAATAACTCTGACAGCCCCATGTCTGTACTGTACAACACTATGATGTGTGACAGGCCCATGTCTGTACTGTACAACACTATGATAATAACTCTGACAGCCCCATGTCTGTACTGTACAACACTATGATGTGTGACAGCCCCATGTCTGTACTGTACAACACTATGATGTATGACAGCCCCATGTCTGTACTGTACAACACTATGATATGTGACAGCCCCATGTCTGTACTGTACAACACTATGATGTGTGACAGCCCCATGTCTGTACTGTACAACACTATGATGTGTGACAGCCCCATGTCTGTACTGTACAACACTATGATGTGTGACAGCCCCATGTCTGTACTGTACAACACTATGATAATAACTCTGACAGCCCCATGTCTGTACTGTACAACACTATGATGTGTGACAGCCCCATGTCTGTACTGTACAACACTATGATGTGTGACAGCCCCATGTCTGTACTGTACAACACTATGATGTGTGACAGCCCCATGTCTGTACTGTACAACACTATGATAATAACTCTGACAGCCCCATGTCTGTACTGTACAACACTATGATATGTGACAGGCCATGTCTGTACTGTACAACACTATGATGTGTGACAGGCCCATGTCTGTACTGTACAACACTATGATGTGTGACAGCCCCATGTCTGTACTGTACAACACTATGATGTGTGACAGCCCCATGTCTGTACTGTACAACACTATGATATGTGACAGGCCCATGTCTGTACTGTACAACACTATGATATGTGACAGCCCCATGTCTGTACTGTACAACACTATGATATGTGACAGCCCCATGTCTGTACTGTACAACACTATGATATGTGACAGCCCCATGTCTGTACTGTACAACACTATGATATGTGACAGGCCCATGTCTGTACTGTACAACACTATGATATGTGACAGCCCCATGTCTGTACTGTACAACACTATGATGTGTGACAGCCTCATGTCTGTACTGTACAACACTATGATATGTGACAGCCCCATGTCTGTACTGTACAACACTATGATATGTGACAGCCCCATGTCTGTACTGTACAACACTATGATGTGTGACAGGCCCATGTCTGTACTGTACAACACTTTGATGTGTGACAGGCCCATGTCTGTACTGTACAACACTATGATATGTGACAGCCCCATGTCTGTACTGTACAACACTATGATGTGTGACAGCCCCATGTCTGTACTGTACAACACTATGATGTGTGACAGGCCCATGTCTGTACTGTACAACACTATGATATGTGACAGCCCCATGTCTGTACTGTACAACACTATGATATGTGACAGCCCCATGTCTGTACTGTACAACACTATGATATGTGACAGGCCCATGTCTGTACTGTACAACACTATGATATGTGACAGCCCCATGTCTGTACTGTACAACACTATGATGTGTGACAGCCTCATGTCTGTACTGTACAACACTATGATATGTGACAGCCCCATGTCTGTACTGTACAACACTATGATATGTGACAGCCCCATGTCTGTACTGTACAACACTATGATGTGTGACAGGCCCATGTCTGTACTGTACAACACTTTGATGTGTGACAGGCCCATGTCTGTACTGTACAACACTATGATATGTGACAGCCCCATGTCTGTACTGTACAACACTATGATGTGTGACAGCCCCATGTCTGTACTGTACAACACTATGATGTGTGACAGGCCCATGTCTGTACTGTACAACACTATGATATGTGACAGCCCCATGTCTGTACTGTACAACACTATGATATGTGACAGCCCCATGTCTGTACTGTACAACACTATGATGTGTGACAGCCCCATGTCTGTACTGTACAACACTATGATATGTGACAGCCCCATGTCTGTACTGTACAACACTATGATATGTGACAGCCCCATGTCTGTACTGTACAACACTATGATGTGTGACAGCCCCATGTCTGTACTGTACAACACTATGATGTGTGACAGGCCCATGTCTGTACTGTACAACACTATGATGTGTGACAGGCCCATGTCTGTACTGTACAACACTATGATATGTGACAGGCCCATGTCTGTACTGTACAACACTATGATGTGTGACAGGCCCATGTCTGTACTGTACAACACTATGATGTGTGACAGGCCCATGTCTGTACTGTACAACACTATGATGTGTGACAGGCCCATGTCTGTACTGTACAACACTATGATATGTGACAGCCCCCTGTCTGTACTGTACAACACTATGATATGTGACAGGCCCATGTCTGTACTGTACAACACTATGATATGTGACAGGCCCATGTCTTTACTGTACAACACTATGATGTGTGACAGGCCCATGTCTGTACTGTACAACACTATGATGTGTGACAGCCCCATGTCTGTACTGTACAACACTATGATGTGTGACAGGCCCATGTCTGTACTGTACAACACTATGATATGTGACAGCCCCATGTCTGTACTGTACAACACTATGATATGTGACAGCCCCATGTCTGTACTGTACAACACTATGATATGTGACAGGCCCATGTCTGTACTGTACAACACTATGATATGTGACAGGCCCATGTCTGTACTGTACAACACTATGATATGTGACAGCCCCATGTCTGTACTGTACAACACTATGATATGTGACAGCCCCATGTCTGTACTGTACAACACTATGATATCTGACAGCCCCATGTCTGTACTGTACAACACTATGATATGTGACAGCCCCATGTCTGTACTGTACAACACTATGATGTGTGACAGGCCCATGTCTGTACTGTACAACACTATGATATGTGACAGGCCCATGTCTGTACTGTACAACACTATGACATGTGACAGCCCCATGTCTGTACTGTACAACACTATGATATGTGACAGGCCCATGTCTGTACTGTACAACACTATGATATGTGACAGCCCCATGTCTGTACTGTACAACACTATGATATGTGACAGGCCCATGTCTGTACTGTACAACACTATGATATGTGACAGCCCCATGTCTGTACTGTACAACACTATGATATGTGACAGCCCCATGTCTGTACTGTACAACACTATGATGTGTGACAGCCCCATGTCTGTACTGTACAACACTATGATGTGTGACAGGCCCATGTCTGTACTGTACAACACTATGATATGTGACAGCCCCATGTCTGTACTGTACAACACTATGATGTGTGACAGGCCCATGTCTGTACTGTACAACACTATGATGTGTGACAGCCCCATGTCTGTACTGTACAACACTATGATGTGTGACAGGCCCATGTCTGTACTGTACAACACTATGATGTGTGACAGGCCCCATGTCTGTACTGTACAACACTATGATGTGTGACAGGCCCATGTCTGTACTGTACAACACTATGATATGTGACAGGCCCATGTCTGTACTGTACAACACTATGATATGTGACAGGCCCATGTCTGTACTGTACAACACTATGATGTGTGACAGGCCCATGTCTGTACTGTACAACACTATGATATGTGACAGCCCCATGTCTGTACTGTACAACACTATGATATGTGACAGGCCCATGTCTGTACTGTACAACACTATGATATGTGACAGCCCCATGTCTGTACTGTACAACACTATGATGTGTGACAGGCCCATGTCTGTACTGTACAACACTATGATATGTGACAGGCCCATGTCTGTACTGTACAACACTATGATATGTGACAGCCCCATGTCTGTACTGTACAACACTATGATGTGTGACAGCCCCATGTCTGTACTGTACAACACTATGATGTGTGACAGGCCCATGTCTGTACTGTACAACACTATGATATGTGACAGCCTCATGTCTGTACTGTACAACACTATGATGTGTGACAGCCCCATGTCTGTACTGTACAACACTATGATATGTGACAGGCCCATGTCTGTACTGTACAACACTATGATGTGTGACAGCCCCATGTCTGTACTGTACAACACTATGATGTGTGACAGCCCCATGTCTGTACTGTACAACACTATGATGTGTGACATCCCCATGTCTGTACTGTACAACACTATGATGTGTGACAGCCCCATGTCTGTACTGTACAACACTATGATATGTGACAGCCCCATGTCTGTACTGTACAACACTATGATGTGTGACAGCCCCATGTCTGTACTGTACAACACTATGATGTGTGACAGCCCCATGTCTGTACTGTACAACACTATGATATGTGAGAGCCCCATGTCTGTACTGTACAACACTATGATGTGTGACAGCCCCATGTCTGTACTGTACAACACTATGATATGTGACAGCCCCATGTCTGTACTGTACAACACTATGATGTGTGACAGCCCCATGTCTGTACTGTACAACACTATGATATGTGACAGCCCCATGTCTGTACTGTACAACACTATGATGTGTGACAGCCCCATGTCTGTACTGTACAACACTATGATATGTGACAGGCCCATGTCTGTACTGTACAACACTATGATGTGTGACAGCCCCATGTCTGTACTGTACAACACTATGATATGTGACAGCCCCATGTCTGTACTGTACAACACTATGATGTGTGACAGCCCCATGTCTGTACTGTACAACACTATGATATGTGACAGCCCCATGTCTGTACTGTACAACACTATGATGTGTGACAGCCCCATGTCTGTACTGTACAACACTATGATATGTGACAGCCCCATGTCTGTACTGTACAACACTATGATGTGTGACAGGCCCATGTCTGTACTGTACAACACTATGATATGTGACAGCCCCATTTCTGTACTGTACAACACTATGATGTGTGACAGGCCCATGTCTGTACTGTACAACACTATGATATGTGACAGGCCATGTCTGTACTGTACAACACTATGATATGTGACAGCCCCATGTCTGTACTGTACAACACTATGATATGTGACAGCCCCATGTCTGTACTGTACAACACTATGATATGTGACAGCCCCATGTCTGTACTGTACAACACTATGATATGGGACAGGCCCATGTCTGTACTGTACAACACTATGATATGTGACAGCCCCATGTCTGTACTGTACAACACTATGATGTGTGACAGGCCCATGTCTGTACTGTACAACACTATGATATGTGACAGGCCCATGTCTGTACTGTACAACACTATGATATGTGACAGCCCCATGTCTGTACTGTACAACACTATGATATGTGACAGCCCCATGTCTGTACTGTACAACACTATGATGTGTGACAGCCCCATGTCTGTACTGTACAACACTATGATGTGTGACAGCCCCATGTCTGTACTGTACAACACTATGATGTGTGACAGCCCCATGTCTGTACTGTACAACACTATGATGTGTGACAGGCCCATGTCTGTACTGTACAACACTATGATGTGTGACAGCCCCATGTCTGTACTGTACAACACTGATGTGTGACAGCCCCATGTCTGTACTGTACAACACTATGATGTGTGACAGCCCCATGTCTGTACTGTACAACACTATGATGTGTGACAGGCCCATGTCTGTACTGTACAACACTATGATATGTGACAGCCCCATGTCTGTACTGTACAACACTATGATATGTGACAGCCCCATGTCTGTACTGTACAACACTATGATATGTGACAGCCCCATGTCTGTACTGTACAACACTATGATATGTGACAGCCCCATGTCTGTACTGTACAACACTATGATGTGTGACAGGCCCATGTCTGTACTGTACAACACTATGATATGTGACAGCCCATGTCTGTACTGTACAACACTATGATATGTGACAGCCCCATGTCTGTACTGTACAACACTATGATGTGTGACAGGCCCATGTCTGTACTGTACAACACTATGATATGTGACAGCCCCATGTCTGTACTGTACAACACTATGATGTGTGACAGGCCCATGTCTGTACTGTACAACACTATGATATGTGACAGCCCCATGTCTGTACTGTACAACACTATGATGTGTGACAGCCCCATGTCTGTACTGTACAACACTATGATATGTGACAGCCCCATGTCTGTACTGTACAACACTATGATATGTGACAGGCCATGTCTGTACTGTACAACACTATGATGTGTGACAGCCCAATGTCTGTACTGTACAACACTATGATATGTGACAGCCCCATGTCTGTACTGTACAACACTATGATGTGTGACAGCCCCATGTCTGTACTGTACAACACTATGATATGTGACAGCCCCATGTCTGTACTGTACAACACTATGATATGTGACAGCCCCATGTCTGTACTGTACAACAATATGATGTGTAACAGCCCCATGTCTGTACTGTACAACACTATGATATGTGACAGCCCCATGTCTGTACTGTACAACACTATGATGTGTGACAGCCCCATGTCTGTACTGTACAACACTATGATATGTGACAGCCCCATGTCTGTACTGTACAACACTATGATATGTGACAGGCCATGTCTGTACTGTACAACACTATGATGTGTGACAGCCCAATGTCTGTACTGTACAACACTATGATATGTGACAGCCCCATGTCTGTACTGTACAACACTATGATGTGTGACAGCCCCATGTCTGTACTGTACAACACTATGATATGTGACAGCCCCATGTCTGTACTGTACAACACTATGATATGTGACAGGCCATGTCTGTACTGTACAACACTATGATGTGTGACAGCCCCATATCTGTACTGTACAACACTATGATAATAACTCTGACAGGCCCATGTCTGTACTGTACAACACTATGATGTGTGACAGCCCCATGTCTGTACTGTACAACACTATGATAATAACTCTGACAGGCCCATGTCTGTACTGTACAACACTATGATATGTGACAGCCCCATGTCTGTACTGTACAACAATATGATGTGTGACAGCCCCATGTCTGTACTGTACAACACTATGATAAAAACTCTGACAGGCCCATGTCTGTACTGTACAACACTATGATATGTGACAGCCCTATGTCTGTACTGTACAACACTATGATGTGTGACAGGCCCATGTCTGTACTGTACAACACTATGATGTGTGACAGGCCCATGTCTGTACTGTACAACACTATGATAATAACTCTGACAGGCCCATGTCTGTACTGTACAACACTATGATATGTGACAGCCCCATGTCTGTACTGTAGAACACTATGATGTGTGACAGGCCCATGTCTGTACTGTACAACACTATGATGTGTGACAGGCCCATGTCTGTACTGTACAACACTATGATATGTGACAGCCCCATGTCTGTACTGTACAACACTATGATATGTGACAGCCCCATGTCTGTACTGTACAACACTATGATGTGTGACAGGCCCATGTCTGTACTGTACAACACTATGATGTGTGACAGCCCCATGTCTGTACTGTACAACACTATGATGTGTGACAGCCCCATGTCTGTACTGTACAACACTATGATATGTGACAGCCCCATGTCTGTACTGTACAACACTATGATGTGTGACAGCCCCATGTCTGTACTGTACAACACTATGATGTGTGACAGGCCCATGTCTGTACTGTACAACACTAAGATATGTGACAGCCCCATGTCTGTACTGTACAACACTATGATGTATGACAGGCCCATGTCTGTACTGTACAACACTATGATATGTGACAGCCCCATGTCTGTACTGTACAACACTATGTTGTGTGACAGGCCCATGTCTGTACTGTACAACACTATGATAATAACTCTGACAGCCCCATGTCTGTACTGTACAACACTATGATGTGTGACAGCCCCATGTCTGTACTGTACAACACTATGATATGTGACAGCCCCATGTCTGTACTGTACAACACTATGATATGTGACAGCCCCATGTCTGTACTGTACAACAATATGATGTGTGACAGCCCCATGTCTGTACTGTACAACACTATGATAAAAACTCTGACAGGCCCATGACTGTACTGTACAACACTATGATATGTGACAGCCCCATGTCTGTACTGTACAACACTATGATGTGTGACAGGCCCATGTCTGTACTGTACAACACTATGATATGTGACAGCCCCATGTCTGTACTGTACAACACTATGATATGTGACAGCCCCATGTCTGTACTGTACAACACTATGATGTGTGACAGGCCCATGTCTGTACTGTACAACACTATGATATGTGACAGCCCCATGTCTGTACTGTACAACACTATGATGTGTGACAGCCCCATGTCTGTACTGTACAACACTATGATATGTGACAGCCCCATGTCTGTACTGTACAACACTATGATATGTGACAGCCCCATGTCTGTACTGTACAACACTATGATAATAACTCTGACAGGCCTATGTCTGTACTGTACAACACTATGATGTGTGACAGCCCCATGTCTGTACTGTACAACACTATGATATGTGACAGCCCCATGTCTGTACTGTACAACACTATGATATGTGACAGCCCCATGTCTGTACTGTACAACACTATGATGTGTGACAGGCCCATGTCTGTACTGTACAACACTATGATAATAACTCTGACAGGCCCATGTCTGTACTGTACAACACTATGAGGTGTGACAGCCCCATGTCTGTACTGTACAACACTATGATAATAACTCTGACAGGCCCATGTCTGTACTGTACAACACTATGATATGTGACAGCCCCATGTCTGTACTGTACAACAATATGATGTGTGACAGCCCCATGTCTGTACTGTACAACACTATGATAAAAACTCTGACAGGCCCATGTCTGTACTGTACAACACTATGATATGTGACAGCCTCATGTCTGTACTGTACAACACTATGATATGTGACAGGCCCATGTCTGTACTGTACAACACTATGATATGTGACAGCCCCATGTCTCTACTGGACAACACTATGATATGTGACAGCCCCATGTCTGTACTGTACAACACTATGATATGTGACAGGCCCATGTCTGTACTGTACAACACTATGATATGTGACAGGCCCATGTTTGTACTGTAAAACACTATGATAATATTATATATACAGCCTGTGATTACTTCGTCTACCCGTTTTATCTCTATGATATGTGACAGCCCCATGTCTGTACTGTACAACACTATGATAATATTATATATACAGCCTGTGATTACTTCGTCTACCCGTTTTATCTCTATGATGTGTGACAGCCCCATGTCTGTACTGTACAACACTATGATAATATTATATATACAGCCTGTGATTACTTCGTCTACCCGTTTTATCTCTATGATGTGTGACAGCCCCATGTCTGTACTGTACAACACTATGATAATATTATATATACAGCATGTGATTACTTCGTCTACCCGTTTTATCTCTATGATGTGTGACAGCCCCATGTCTGTACTGTACAACACTATGATAATATTATATATACAGCCTGTGATTACTTCGTCTACCCGTTTTATCTCTATGATGTGTGACAGCCCCATGTCTGTACTGTACAACACTATGATAATATTATACATACAGCCTGTGATTACTTCGTCTACCCGTTTTATCTCTATGATATGTGACAGCCCCATGTCTGTACTGTACAACAATATGATAATATTATATATACAGCCTGTGATTACTTCGTCTACCCGTTTTATCTCTATGATATGTGACAGGCCGATGTCTGTACTGTACAACACTATGATAATATTATATATACAGCATGTGATTACTTCGTCTACCCGTTTTATCTCTATGATATGTGACAGCCCCATGTCTGTACTGTACAACAATATGATAATATTATATATACAGCCTGTGATTATTTCGTCTACCCGTTTTATCTCTATGATATGTGACAGCCCCATGTCTGTACTGTACAACACTATGATAATATTACATATACAGCCTGTGATTACTTCGTCTACCCGTTTTATCTCTATGATATGTGACAGCCCCATGTCTGTACTGTACAACAATATGATAATATTATATATACAGCCTGTGATTACTTCGTCTACCCGTTTTATCTCTATGATGTGTGACAGCCCCATGTCTGTACTGTACAACAATATGATAATATTATACATACAGCATGTGATTACTTCGTCTACCCGTTTTATCTCTATGATATGTGACAGCCCCATGTCTGTACTGTACAACACTATGATAATATTATATATACAGCCTGTGATTACTTCGTCTACCCGTTTTATCTCTATGATGTGTGACAGCCCCATGTCTGTACTGTACAACAATATGATAATATTATACATACAGCATGTGATTACTTCGTCTACCCGTTTTATCTCTATGATGTGTGACAGCCCCATGTCTGTACTGTACAACAATATGATAATATTATACATACAGCATGTGATTACTTCGTCTACCCGTTTTATCTCTATGATATGTGACAGCCCCATGTCTGTACTGTACAACACTATGATAATATTATATATACGACCTGTCATTACTTCGTCTACCCGTTTTATCTCTATGATGTGTGACAGGCCCATGTCTGTACTGTACAACAATATGATAATATTATACATACAGCATGTGATTACTTCGTCTACCCGTTTTATCTCTATGATATGTGACAGCCCCGTGTCTGTACTGTACAACAATATGATAATATTATACATACAGCATGTGATTACTTCGTCTACCCGTTTTATCTCTATGATATGTGACAGCCCCATGTCTGTACTGTACAACACTATGATAATATTATACATACAGCCTGTGATTACTTCGTCTACCCGTTTTATCTCTATGATGTGTGACAGTCCCATGTCTGTACTGTACAACAATATGATAATATTATACATACAGCATGTGATTACTTCGTCTACCCGTTTTATCTCTATGATATGTGACAGTCCCATGTCTGTACTGTACAACAATATGATAATATTATACATACAGCATGTGATTACTTCGTCTACCCGTTTTATCTCTATGATATGTGACAGTCCCATGTCTGTACTGTACAACAATATGATAATATTATACATACAGCCTGTGATTACTTCGTCTACCCGTTTTATCTCTATGATATGTGACAGCCCCATGTCTGTACTGTACAACAATATGATAATATTATACATACAGCATGTGATTACTTCGTCTACCCGTTTTATCTCTATGATATGTGACAGCCCCGTGTCTGTACTGTACAACAATATGATAATATTATACATACAGCATGTGATTACTTCGTCTACCCGTTTTATCTCTATGATATGTGACAGCCCCATGTCTGTACTGTACAACACTATGATAATATTATACATACAGCCTGTGATTACTTCGTCTACCCGTTTTATCTCTATGATGTGTGACAGGCCCATGTCTGTACTGTACAACAATATGATAATATTATACATACAGCATGTGATTACTTCGTCTACCCGTTTTATCTCTATGATGTGTGACAGCCCCATGTCTGTACTGTACAACACTATGATAATATTATACATACAGCCTGTGATTACTTCGTCTACCCGTTTTATCTCTATGATATGTGACAGCCCCATGTCTGTACTGTACAACAATATGATAATATTATATATACAGCCTGTGATTACTTCGTCTACCCGTTTTATCTCTATGATATGTGACAGGCCGATGTCTGTACTGTACAACACTATGATAATATTATATATACAGCATGTGATTACTTCGTCTACCCGTTTTATCTCTATGATATGTGACAGCCCCATGTCTGTACTGTACAACAATATGATAATATTATATATACAGCCTGTGATTACTTCGTCTACCCGTTTTATCTCTATGATATGTGACAGCCCCATGTCTGTACTGTACAACACTATGATAATATTACATATACAGCCTGTGATTACTTCGTCTACCCGTTTTCTCTCTATGATATGTGACAGCCCCATGTCTGTACTGTACAACAATATGATAATATTATATGTACAGCCTGTGATTACTTCGTCTACCCGTTTTATCTCTATGATGTGTGACAGCCCCATGTCTGTACTGTACAACAATATGATAATATTATACATACAGCATGTGATTACTTCGTCTACCCGTTTTATCTCTATGATATGTGACAGCCCCATGTCTGTACTGTACAACACTATGATAATATTATATATACAGCCTGTGATTACTTCGTCTACCCGTTTTATCTCTATGATGTGTGACAGCCCCATGTCTGTACTGTACAACAATATGATAATATTATACATACAGCATGTGATTACTTCGTCTACCCGTTTTATCTCTATGATATGTGACAGCCCCATGTCTGTACTGTACAACACTATGATAATATTATATATACAGCCTGTGATTACTTCGTCTACCCGTTTTATCTCTATGATGTGTGACAGCCCCATGTCTGTACTGTACAACAATATGATAATATTATACATACAGCATGTGATTACTTCGTCTACCCGTTTTATCTCTATGATATGTGACAGCCCCATGTCTGTACTGTACAACACTATGATAATATTATATATACGACCTGTCATTACTTCGTCTACCCGTTTTATCTCTATGATGTGTGACAGGCCCATGTCTGTACTGTACAACAATATGATAATATTATACATACAGCATGTGATTACTTCGTCTACCCGTTTTATCTCTATGATATGTGACAGCCCCGTGTCTGTACTGTACAACAATATGATAATATTATACATACAGCATGTGATTACTTCGTCTACCCGTTTTATCTCTATGATATGTGACAGCCCCATGTCTGTACTGTACAACACTATGATAATATTATACATACAGCCTGTGATTACTTCGTCTACCCGTTTTATCTCTATGATGTGTGACAGTCCCATGTCTGTACTGTACAACAATATGATAATATTATACATACAGCATGTGATTACTTCGTCTACCCGTTTTATCTCTATGATATGTGACAGTCCCATGTCTGTACTGTACAACAATATGATAATATTATACATACAGCATGTGATTACTTCGTCTACCCGTTTTATCTCTATGATATGTGACAGTCCCATGTCTGTACTGTACAACAATATGATAATATTATACATACAGCCTGTGATTACTTCGTCTACCCGTTTTATCTCTATGATATGTGACAGCCCCATGTCTGTACTGTACAACACTATGATAATATTATATATACGACCTGTGATTACTTCGTCTACCCGTTTTATCTCTATGATATGTGACAGGCCCATGTCTGTACTGTACAACAATATGATAATATTATACATACAGCATGTGATTACTTCGTCTACCCGTTTTATCTCTATGATATGTGACAGCCCCATGTCTGTACTGTACAACACTATGATAATATTATACATACAGCCTGTGATTACTTCGTCTACCCGTTTTATCTCTATGATGTGTGACAGGCCCATGTCTGTACTGTACAACAATATGATAATATTATACATACAGCATGTGATTACTTCGTCTACCCGTTTTATCTCTATGATATGTGACAGTCCCATGTCTGTACTGTACAACAATATGATAATATTATACATACAGCCTGTGATTACTTCGTCTACCCGTTTTATCTCTATGATGTGTGACAGGCCCATGTCTGTACTGTACAACAATATGATAATATTATACATACAGCATGTGATTACTTCGTCTACCCGTTTTATCTCTATGATATGTGACAGCCCCATGTCTGTACTGTACAACACTATGATAATATTATACATACAGCATGTGATTACTTCGTCTACCCGTTTTATCTCTATGATATGTGACAGTCCCATGTCTGTACTGTACAACACTATGATAATATTATACATACAGCCTGTGATTACTTCGTCTACCCGTTTTATCTCTATGATATGTGACAGTCCCATGTCTGTACTGTACAACAATATGATAATATTATACATACAGCATGTGATTACTTCGTCTACCCGTTTTATCTCTATGATATGTGACAGTCCCATGTCTGTACTGTACAACAATATGATAATATTATACATACAGCATGTGATTACTTCGTCTACCCGTTTTATCTCTATGATATGTGACAGTCCCATGTCTGTACTGTACAACAATATGATAATATTATACATACAGCATGTGATTACTTCGTCTACCCGTTTTATCTCTATGATATGTGACAGCCCCATGTCTGTACTGTACAACAATATGATAATATTATACATACAGCATGTGATTACTTCGTCTACCCGTTTTATCTCTATGATATGTGACAGTCCCATGTCTGTACTGTACAACAATATGATAATATTATACATACAGCATGTGATTACTTCGTCTACCCGTTTTATCTCTATGATATGTGACAGCCCCATGTCTGTACTGTACAACAATATGATAATATTATACATACAGCATGTGATTACTTCGTCTACCCGTTTTATCTCTATGATATGTGACAGCCCCATGTCTGTACTGTACAACAATATGATAATATTATATATACAGCCTGTGATTACTTCGTCTACCCGTTTTATCTCTATGATGTGTGACAGCCCCATGTCTGTACTGTACAACACTATGATAATATTATATATACAGCCTGTGATTACTTCGTCTACCCGTTTTATCTCTATGATGTGTGACAGCCCCATGTCTGTACTGTACAACACTATGATAATATTATATATACAGCCTGTGATTACTTCGTCTACCCGTTTTATCTCTATGATATGTGACAGGCCCATGTCTGTACTGGACAACACTATGATAATATTATATATACAGCCTGTGATTACTTCGTCTACCCGTTTTATCTCTATATGTGACAGGCCCATGTCTGTACTGTACAACACTATGATTATATTATATATACAGCCTGTGATTACTTCGTCTACCCGTTTTATCTCTATATGTGACAGGCCCATGTCTGTACTGTACAACACTATGATAATATTATATATACAGCCTGTGATTACTTCGTCTACCCGTTTTATCTCTATGATATGTGACAGGCCCATGTCTGTACTGGACAACACTATGATAATATTATATATACAGCCTTTGATTACTTCGTCTACCCGTTTTATCTCTATATGTGACAGGCCCATGTCTGTACTGTACAACACTATGATAATATTATATATACAGCCTGTGATTACTTCGTCTACCCGTTTTATCTCTATATGTGACAGGCCCATGTCTGTACTGTACAACACTATGATAATATTATACATACAGCATGTGATTACTTCGTCTACCCGTTTTATCTCTATGATATGTGACAGCCCCATGTCTGTACTGTACAACAATATGATAATATTATACATACAGCATGTGATTACTTCGTCTACCCGTTTTATCTCTATGATATGTGACAGTCCCATGTCTGTACTGTACAACAATATGATAATATTATACATACAGCATGTGATTACTTCGTCTACCCGTTTTATCTCTATGATATGTGACAGCCCCATGTCTGTACTGTACAACAATATGATAATATTATACATACAGCATGTGATTACTTCGTCTACCCGTTTTATCTCTATGATATGTGACAGCCCCATGTCTGTACTGTACAACAATATGATAATATTATATATACAGCCTGTGATTACTTCGTCTACCCGTTTTATCTCTATGATGTGTGACAGCCCCATGTCTGTACTGTACAACACTATGATAATATTATATATACAGCCTGTGATTACTTCGTCTACCCGTTTTATCTCTATGATGTGTGACAGCCCCATGTCTGTACTGTACAACACTATGATAATATTATATATACAGCCTGTGATTACTTCGTCTACCCGTTTTATCTCTATGATATGTGACAGGCCCATGTCTGTACTGGACAACACTATGATAATATTATATATACAGCCTGTGATTACTTCGTCTACCCGTTTTATCTCTATATGTGACAGGCCCATGTCTGTACTGTACAACACTATGATTATATTATATATACAGCCTGTGATTACTTCGTCTACCCGTTTTATCTCTATATGTGACAGGCCCATGTCTGTACTGTACAACACTATGATAATATTATATATACAGCCTGTGATTACTTCGTCTACCCGTTTTATCTCTATGATATGTGACAGGCCCATGTCTGTACTGGACAACACTATGATAATATTATATATACAGCCTTTGATTACTTCGTCTACCCGTTTTATCTCTATATGTGACAGGCCCATGTCTGTACTGTACAACACTATGATAATATTATATATACAGCCTGTGATTACTTCGTCTACCCGTTTTATCTCTATATGTGACAGGCCCATGTCTGTACTGTACAACACTATGATAATATTATATATACAGCCTGTGATTACTTCGTCTACCCGTTTTATCTCTATGATGTGTGACAGCCCCATGTCTGTACTGTACAACAATATGATAATATTATACATACAGCATGTGATTACTTCGTCTACCCGTTTTATCTCTATGATATGTGACAGCCCCATGTCTGTACTGTACAACACTATGATAATATTATATATACAGCCTGTGATTACTTCGTCTACCCGTTTTATCTCTATGATGTGTGACAGCCCCATGTCTGTACTGTACAACAATATGATAATATTATACATACAGCATGTGATTACTTCGTCTACCCGTTTTATCTCTATGATATGTGACAGCCCCATGTCTGTACTGTACACCACTATGATAATATTATATATACGACCTGTGATTACTTCGTCTACCCGTTTTATCTCTATGATGTGTGACAGGCCCATGTCTGTACTGTACAACAATATGATAATATTATACATACAGCATGTGATTACTTCGTCTACCCGTTTTATCTCTATGATATGTGACAGCCCCGTGTCTGTACTGTACAACAATATGATAATATTATACATACAGCATGTGATTACTTCGTCTACCCGTTTTATCTCTATGATGTGTGACAGACACATGTCTGTACTGTACAACAATATGATAATATTATATATACAGCCTGTGATTACTTCGTCTACCCGTTTTATCTCTATGATATGTGACAGGCCCATGTCTGTACTGGACAACACTATGATAATATTATATATACAGCCTGTGATTACTTCGTCTACCCGTTTTATCTCTATGATGTGTGACAGACACATGTCTGTACTGTACAACAATATGATAATATTATATATACAGCCTGTGATTACTTCGTCTACCCGTTTTATCTCTATGATATGTGACAGGCCCATGTCTGTACTGGACAACACTATGATAATATTATATATACAGCCTGTGATTACTTCGTCTACCCGTTTTATCTCTATATGTGACAGGCCCATGTCTGTACTGTACAACACTATGATAATATTATATATACAGCCTGTGATTACTTCGTCTACCCGTTTTATCTCTATGATATGTGACAGCCCCATGTCTGTACTGTACAACACTATGATAATATTATATATACAGTCTGTGATTACTTCGTCTACCCGTTTTATCTCTATATGTGACAGCCCCATGTCTGTACTGGACAACACTATGATAATATTATACATACAGCCTGTGATTACTTCGTCTACCCGTTTTATCTCTATGATGTGTGACAGCCCCATGTCTGTACTGTACAACACTATGATAATATTATACATACAGCCTGTGATTACTTCGTCTACCCGTTTTATCTCTATGATATGTGACAGCCCCATGTCTGTACTGTACAACACTATGATAATATTATATATACAGCCTGTGATTACTTCGTCTACCCGTTTTATCTCTATGATATGTGACAGCCCATGTCTGTACTGTACAACACTATGATAATATTATATATACAGTCTGTGATTACTTCGTCTACCCGTTTTATCTCTATATGTGACAGCCCCATGTCTGTACTGGACAACACTATGATAATATTATATATACAGCCTGTGATTACTTCGTCTACCCGTTTTATCTCTATGATGTGTGACAGCCCCATGTCTGTACTGTACAACACTATGATAATATTATATATACGACCTGTGATTACTTCGTCTACCCGTTTTATCTCTATGATATGTGACAGCCCCATGTCTGTACTGTACAACACTATGATAATATTATATATACAGCCTGTGATTACTTCGTCTACCCGTTTTATCTCTATGATGTGTGACAGCCCCATGTCTGTACTGGACAACACTATGATAATATTATACATACAGCATGTGATTACTTCGTCTACCCGTTTTATCTCTATGATATGTGACAGGCCCATGTCTGTACTGTACAACACTATGATAATATTATATATACGACCTGTGATTACTTCGTCTACCCATTTTATCTCTATGATGTGTGACAGGCCCATGTCTGTACTATACAACAATATGATAATATTATACATACAGCATGTGATTACTTCGTCTACCCGTTTTATCTCTATGATATGTGACAGCCCCGTGTCTGTACTGTACAACAATATGATAATATTATACATACAGCATGTGATTACTTCGTCTACCCGTTTTATCTCTATGATATGTGACAGCCCCATGTCTGTACTGTACAACAATATGATAATATTATACATACAGCCTGTGATTACTTCGTCTACCCGTTTTATCTCTATGATGTGTGACAGCCCCATGTCTGTACTGTACAACAATATGATAATATTATACATACAGCATGTGATTACTTCGTCTACCCGTTTTATCTCTATGATATGTGACAGCCCCATGTCTGTACTGTACAACAATATGATAATATTATACATACAGCATGTGATTACTTCGTCTACCCGTTTTATCTCTATGATATGTGACAGTCCCATGTCTGTACTGCACAACACTATGATAATATTATACATACAGCATGTGATTACTTCGTCTACCCGTTTTATCTCTATGATATGTGACAGTCCCATGTCTGTACTGTACAACAATATGATAATATTATACATACAGCATGTGATTACTTCGTCTACCCGTTTTATCTCTATGATATGTGACAGTCCCATGTCTGTACTGTACAACAATATGATAGTATTATACATACAGCATGTGATTACTTCGTCTACCCGTTTTATCTCTATGATATGTGACAGTCCCATGTCTGTATTGTACAACAATATGATAATATTATACATACAGCATGTGATTACTTCGTCTACCCGTTTTATCTCTATGATATGTGACAGCCCCATGTCTGTACTGTACAACACTATGATAATATTATATATACGACCTGTGATTACTTCGTCTACCCGTTTTATCTCTATGATGTGTGACAGGCCCATGTCTGTACTGTACAACAATATGATAATATTATACATACAGCATGTGATTACTTCGTCTACCCATTTTATCTCTATGATATGTGACAGCCCCGTGTCTGTACTGTACAACAATATGATAATATTATACATACAGCATGTGATTACTTCGTCTACCCGTTTTATCTCTATGATATGTGACAGCCCCATGTCTGTACTGTACAACACTATGATAATATTATACATACAGCCTGTGATTACTTCGTCTACCCGTTTTATCTCTATGATGTGTGACAGGCCCATGTCTGTACTGTACAACAATATGATAATATTATACATACAGCATGTGATTACTTCGTCTACCCGTTTTATCTCTATGATATGTGACAGTCCCATGTCTGTACTGTACAACAATATGATAATATTATACATACAGCATGTGATTACTTCGTCTACCCGTTTTATCTCTATGATATGTGACAGTCCCATGTCTGTACTGTACAACAATATGATAATATTATACATACAGCATGTGATTACTTCGTCTACCCGTTTTATCTCTATGATATGTGACAGTCCCATGTCTGTACTGTACAACAATATGATAATATTATACATACAGCATGTGATTACTTCGTCTACCCGTTTTATCTCTATGAAATGTGACAGTCCCATGTCTGTACTGTACAACAATATGATAATATTATACATACAGCATGTGATTACTTCGTCTACCCGTTTTATCTCTATGATATGTGACAGCCCCATGTCTGTACTGTACAACAATATGATAATATTATATATACAGCATGTGATTACTTCGTCTACCCGTTTTATCTCTATGATATGTGACAGTCCCATGTCTGTACTGTACAACAATATGATAATATTATACATACAGCATGTGATTACTTCGTCTACCCGTTTTATCTCTATGATATGTGACAGCCCCATGTCTGTACTGTACAACAATATGATAATATTATACATACAGCATGTGATTACTTCGTCTACCCGTTCTATCTCTATGATATGTGACAGCCCCATGTCTGTACTGTACAACAATATGATAATATTATATATACAGCCTGTGATTACTTCGTCTACCCGTTTTATCTCTATGATATGTGACAGCCCCATGTCTGTACTGTACAACAATATGATAATATTATATATACAGCCTGTGATTACTTCGTCTACCCGTTTTATCTCTATGATATGTGACAGCCCCATGTCTGTACTGTACAACAATATGATAATATTATATATACAGCATGTGATTACTACGTCTACCCGTTTTATCTCTATGATGTGTGACAGCCCCATGTCTGTACTGTACAACACTATGATAATATTATATATACAGCCTGTGATTACTTCGTCTACCCGTTTTATCTCTATGATGTGTGACAGCCCCATGTCTGTACTGTACAACACTATGATAATATTATATATACAGCCTGTGATTACTTCGTCTACCCGTTTTATCTCTATGATATGTGACAGGCCCATGTCTGTACTGGACAACACTATGATAATATTATATATACAGCCTGTGATTACTTCGTCTACCCGTTTTATCTCTATATGTGACAGGCCCATGTCTGTACTGTACAACACTATGGTAATATTATATATACAGCCTGTGATTACTTCGTCTACCCGTTTTATCTCTATATGTGACAGGCCCATGTCTGTACTGTACAACACTATGATAATATTATATATACAGCCTGTGATTACTTCGTCTACCCGTTTTATCTCTATGATATGTGACAGGCCCATGTCTGTACTGGACAACACTATGATAATATTATATATACAGCCTGTGATTACTTCGTCTACCCGTTTTATCTCTATATGTGACAGGCCCATGTCTGTACTGTACAACACTATGATAATATTATATATACAGCCTGTGATTACTTCGTCTACCCGTTTTATCTCTATATGTGACAGGCCCATGTCTGTACTGTACAACACTATGATAATATTATATATACAGCCTGTGATTACTTCGTCTACCCGTTTTATCTCTATGATATGTGACAGCCCCATGTCTGTACTGTACAACACTATGATAATATTATATATACAGTCTGTGATTACTTCGTCTACCCGTTTTATCTCTATATGTGACAGCCCCATGTCTGTACTGTACAACACTATGATAATATTATATATACAGCCTGTGATTACTTCGTCTACCCGTTTTATCTCTATGATATGTGATAGCCCATGTCTGTACTGTACAACACTATGATAATATTATATATACAGTCTGTGATTACTTCGTCTACCCGTTTTATCTCTATATGTGACAGCCCCATGTCTGTACTGGACAACACTATGATAATATTATATATACAGCCTGTGATTACTTCGTCTACCCGTTTTATCTCTATGATGTGTGACAGCCCCATGTCTGTACTGTACAACACTATGATAATATTATATATACGACCTGTGATTACTTCGTCTACCCGTTTTATCTCTATGATATGTGACAGCCCCATGTCTGTACTGTACAACACTATGATAATATTATATATACAGCCTGTGATTACTTCGTCTACCCGTTTTATCTCTATGATGTGTGACAGCCCCATGTCTGTACTGGACAACACTATGATAATATTATACATACAGCATGTGATTACTTCGTCTACCCGTTTTATCTCTATGATATGTGACAGGCCCATGTCTGTACTGTACAACACTATGATAATATTATATATACGACCTGTGATTACTTCGTCTACCCATTTTATCTCTATGATGTGTGACAGGCCCATGTCTGTACTGTACAACAATATGATAATATTATACATACAGCATGTGATTACTTCGTCTACCCGTTTTATCTCTATGATATGTGACAGCCCCATGTCTGTACTGTACAACAATATGATAATATTATACATACAGCATGTGATTACTTCGTCTACCCATTTTATCTCTATGATATGTGACAGCCCCATGTCTGTACTGTACAACACTATGATAATATTATACATACAGCCTGTGATTACTTCGTCTACCCGTTTTATCTCTATGATGTGTGACAGGCCCATGTCTGTACTGTACAACAATATGATAATATTATACATACAGCATGTGATTACTTCGTCTACCCGTTTTATCTCTATGATATGTGACAGCCCCATGTCTGTACTGTACAACAATATGATAATATTATACATACAGCATGTGAGTACTTCGTCTACCCGTTTTATCTCTATGATATATGACAGCCCCATGTCTGTACTGTACAACACTATGATAATATTATACATACAGCATGTGATTACTTCGTCTACCCGTTTTATCTCTATGATGTGACAGTCCCATGTCTGTACTGTACAACAATATGATAATATTATACATACAGCATGTGATTACTTCGTCTACCCGTTTTATCTCTATGATATGTGACAGTCCCATGTCTGTACTGTACAACAATATGATAGTATTATACATACAGCATGTGATTACTTCGTCTACCCGTTTTATCTCTATGATATGTGACAGTCCCATGTCTGTATTGTACAACAATATGATAATATTATACATACAGCATGTGATTACTTCGTCTACCCGTTTTATCTCTATGATATGTGACAGCCCCATGTCTGTACTGTACAACACTATGATAATATTATATATACGACCTGTGATTACTTCGTCTACCCGTTTTATCTCTATGATGTGTGACAGACCCATGTCTGTACTGTACAACAATATGATAATATTATACATACAGCATGTGATTACTTCGTCTACCCGTTTTATCTCTATGATATGTGACAGCCCCGTGTCTGTACTGTACAACAATATGATAATATTATACATACAGGATGTGATTACTTCGTCTACCCGTTTTATCTCTATGATATGTGACAGCCCCATGTCTGTACTGTACAACACTATGATAATATTATACATACAGCCTGTGATTACTTCGTCTACCCGTTTTATCTCTATGATGTGTGACAGGCCCATGTCTGTACTGTACATCAATATGATAATATTATACATACAGCATGTGATTACTTCGTCTACCCGTTTTATCTCTATGATATGTGACAGTCCCATGTCTGTACTGTACAACAATATGATAATATTATACATACAGCATGTGATTACTTCGTCTACCCGTTTTATCTCTATGATATGTGACAGTCCCATGTCTGTACTGTACAACAATATGATAATATTATACATACAGCATGTGATTACTTCGTCTACCCGTTTTATCTCTATGATATGTGCCAGTCCCATGTCTGTACTGTACAACAATATGATAATATTATACATACAGCATGTGATTACTTCGTCTACCCGTTTTATCTCTATGATATGTGACAGTCCCATGTCTGTACTGTACAACAATATGATAATATTATACATACAGCATGTGATTACTTCGTCTACCCGTTTTATCTCTATGATATGTGACAGCCCCATGTCTGTACTGTACAACAATATGATAATATTATACATACAGCATGTGATTACTTCGTCTACCCGTTTTATCTCTATGATATGTGACAGTCCCATGTCTGTACTGTACAACAATATGATAATATTATACATACAGCATGTGATTACTTCGTCTACCCGTTTTATCTCTATGATATGTGACAGCCCCATGTCTGTACTGTACAACAATATGATAATATTATACATACAGCATGTGATTACTTCGTCTACCCGTTCTATCTCTATGATATGTGACAGCCCCATGTCTATACTGTACAACAATATGATAATATTATATATACAGCCTGTGATTACTTCGTCTACCCGTTTTATCTCTATGATATGTGACAGTCCCATGTCTGTACTGTACAACAATATGATAATATTATATATACAGCCTGTGATTACTTCGTCTACCCGTTTTATCTCTATGATATGTGACAGCCCCATGTCTGTACTGTACAACAATATGATAATATTATATATACAGCATGTGATTACTTCGTCTACCCGTTTTATCTCTATGATGTGTGACAGCCCCATGTCTGTACTGTACAACACTATGATAATATTATATATACAGCCTGTGATTACTTCGTCTACCCGTTTTATCTCTATGATGTGTGACAGCCCCATGTCTGTACTGTACAACACTATGATAATATTATATATACAGCCTGTGATTACTTCATCTACTCGTTTTATCTCTATGATATGTGACAGGCCCATGTCTGTACTGGACAACACTATGATAATATTATATATACAGCCTGTGATTACTTCGTCTACCCGTTTTATCTCTATATGTGACAGGCCCATGTCTGTACTGTACAACACTATGATAATATTATATATACAGCCTGTGATTACTTCGTCTACCCGTTTTATCTCTATATGTGACAGGCCCATGTCTGTACTGTACAACACTATGATAATATTATATATACAGCCTGTGATTACTTCGTCTACCCATTTTATCTCTATGATGTGTGACAGCCCCATGTCTGTACTGTACAACACTATGATAATATTATATATACAGCCTGTGATTACTTCGTCTACCCGTTTTATCTCTATGATATGTGACAGGCCCATGTCTGTACTGGACAACACTATGATAATATTATATATACAGCCTGTGATTACTTCGTCTACCCGTTTTATCTCTATATGTGACAGGCCCATGTCTGTACTGTACAACACTATGATAATATTATATATACAGTCTGTGATTACTTCGTCTACCCGTTTTATCTCTATATGTGACAGCCGCATGTCTGTACTGGACAACACTATGATAATATTATACATACAGCCTGTGATTACTTCGTCTACCCGTTTTATCTCTATGATGTGTGACAGCCCCATGTCTGTACTGTACAACACTATGATAATATTATACATACAGCCTGTGATTACTTCGTCTACCCGTTTTATCTCTATGATATGTGACAGCCCCATGTCTGTACTGTACAACACTATGATAATATTATATATACAGCCTGTGATTACTTCGTCTACCCGTTTTATCTCTATGATATGTGACAGCCCATGTCTGTACTGTACAACACTATGATAATATTATATATACAGTCTGTGATTACTTCGTCTACCCGTTTTATCTCTATATGTGACAGCCCCATGTCTGTACTGGACAACACTATGATAATATTATATATACAGCCTGTGATTACTTCGTCTACCCGTTTTATCTCTATGATGTGTGACAGCCCCATGTCTGTACTGTACAACACTATGATAATATTATATATACGACCTGTGATTACTTCGTCTACCCGTTTTATCTCTATGATATGTGACAGCCCCATGTCTGTACTGTACAACACTATGATAATATTATATATACAGCCTGTGATTACTTCGTCTACCCGTTTTATCTCTATGATGTGTGACAGCCCCATGTCTGTACTGGACAACACTATGATAATATTATACATACAGCATGTGATTACTTCGTCTACCCGATTTATCTCTATGATATGTGACAGGCCCATGTCTGTACTGTACAACACTATGATAATATTATATATACAGCCTGTAATTACTTCGTCTACCCGTTTTATCTCTATGATATGTGACAGGCCCATGTCTGTACTGGACTACACTATGATAATATTATACATACAGCATGTGATTACTTCGTCTACCCGTTTTATCTCTATGATATGTGACAGGCCCATGTCTGTACTGTACAACACTATGATAATATTATATATACAGCCTGTGATTACTTCGTCTACCCGTTTTATCTCTATGATGTGTGACAGCCCCATGTCTGTACTGTACAACACCATGATTATACGACCTGTGATTACTTCGTCTACCCGTTTTATCTCTATGATGTGTGACAGCCCCATGTCTGTACTGGACAACACTATGATAATATTATATATACAGCCTGTGATTACTTCGTCTACCCGTTTTATCTCTATGATGTGTGACAGCCCCATGTCTGTACTGGACAACACTATGATAATATTATATATACAGCCTGTGATTACTTCGTCTACCCGTTTTATCTCTATGATATGTGACAGGCCCATGTCTGTACTGTACAACACTATGATAATATTATATATACAGCCTGTGATTACTTCGTCTACCCGTTTTATCTCTATGATGTGTGACAGCCCCATGTCTGTACTGGACAACACTATGATAATATTATATATACAGCCTGTGATTACTTCGTCTACCCGTTTTATCTCTATGATGTGTGACAGCCCCATGTCTGTACTGTACAACACTATGATAATATTATATATACAGTCTGTGATTACTTCGTCTACCCGTTTTATCTCTATGATGTGTGACAGCCCCATGTCTGTACTGTACAACACTATGATAATATTATACATACAACATGTGATTACTTCGTCTACCCGTTTTATCTCTATGATATGTGACAGGTCCATGTCTGTACTGTACAACACTATGATAATATTATATATACAGCCTGTGATTACTTCGTCTACCCGTTTTATCTCTATGATGTGTGACAGCCCCATGTCTGTACTGTACAACACTATGATAATATTATACATACAACATGTGATTACTTCGTCTACCCGTTTTATCTCTATGATGTGTGACAGCCCCATGTCTGTACTGTACAACACTATGATAATATTATATATACAGTCTGTGATTACTTCGTCTACCCGTTTTATCTCTATGATGTGTGACAGCCCCATGTCTGTACTGGACAACACTATGATAATATTATATATACAGCCTGTGATTACTTCGTCTACCCGTTTTATCTCTATATGTGACAGGCCCATGTCTGTACTGTACAACACTATGATAATATTATATATACAGCCTGTGATTACTTCGTCTACCCGTTTTATCTCTATGATGTGTGACAGCCCCATGTCTGTACTGGACAACACTATGATAATATTATATATACGACCTGTGATTACTTCGTCTACCCGTTTTATCTCTATGATGTGTGACAGCCCCATGTCTGTACTGTACAACACTATGATAATATTATATATACGACCTGTGATTACTTCGTCTACCCGTTTTATCTCTATGATGTGTGACAGCCCCATGTCTGTACTGGACAACACTATGATAATATTATATATACGACCTGTGATTACTTCGTCTACCCGTTTTATCTCTATATGTGTGACAGCCCCATGTCTGTACTGGACAACACTATGATAATATTATATATACGACCTGTGATTACTTCGTCTACCCATTTTATCTCTATGATGTGTGACAGCCCCATGTCTGTACTGGACAACAATATGATAATATTATACATACAGCATGTGATTACTTCGTCTACCCATTTTATCTCTATGATGTGTGACAGCCCCATGTCTGTACTGTACAACACTATGATAATATTATATATACGACCTGTGATTACTTCGTCTACCCGTTTTATCTCTATGATGTGTGACAGCCCCATGTCTGTACTGTACAACACTATGATAATATTATATATACAGTCTGTGATTACTTCGTCTACCCGTTTTATCTCTATGATGTGTGATAGCCCCATGTCTGTACTGTACAACACTATGATAATATTATATATACGACCTGTGATTACTTCGTCTACCCATTTTATCTCTATGATATGTGACAGGCCCATGTCTGTACTGGACAACACTATGATAATATTATATATACCGCCTGTGATTACTTCGTCTACCCGTTTTATCTCTATATGTGACAGGCCCATGTCTGTACTGTACAACACTATGATAATATTATACATACAGCATGTGATTACTTCGTCTACCCATTTTATCCCTATGATGTGTGACAGCCCCATGTCTGTACTGGACAACACTATGATAATATTATATATACCGCCTGTGATTACTTCGTCTACCCGTTTTATCTCTATGATGTGTGACAGCCCCATGTCTGTACTGGACAACACTATGATAATATTATATATACGACCTGTGATTACTTCGTCTACCCGTTTTATCCCTATGATGTGTGACAGCCCCATGTCTGTACTGGACAACACTATGATAATATTATATATACAGCCTGTGATTACTTCGTCTACCCGTTTTATCCCTATGATGTGTGACAGCCCCATGTCTGTACTGGACAACACTATGATAATATTATATATACAGCCTGTGATTACTTCGTCTACCCGTTTTATCCCTATGATGTGTGACAGCCCCATGTCTGTACTGGACAACACTATGATAATATTATATATACAGCCTGTGATTACTTCGTCTACCCGTTTTATCCCTATGATGTGTGACAGCCCCATGTCTGTACTGGACAACACTATGATAATATTATATATACAGCCTGTGATTACTTCGTCTACCCGTTTTATCCCTATGATGTGTGACAGCCCCATGTCTGTACTGGACAACACTATGATAATATTATATATACAGCCTGTGATTACTTCGTCTACCCGTTTTATCTCTATGATGTGTGACAGCCCCATGTCTGTACTGGACAACACTATGATAATATTATATATACGACCTGTGATTACTTCGTCTACCCGTTTTATCCCTATGATGTGTGACAGCCCCATGTCTGTACTGGACAACACTATGATAATATTATATATACGCCTGTGATTACTTCGTCTACCCGTTTTATCTCTATGATGTGTGACAGCCCCATGTCTGTACTGTACAACACTATGATAATATTATATATACAGCCTGTGATTACTTCGTATACCCATTTTATCTCTATGATGTGTGACAGCCCATGTCTGTACTGTACAACACTATGATAATATTATATATACAGCCTGTGATTACTTCGTCTACCCGTTTTATCTCTATGATGTGTGACAGCCCATGTCTGTACTGTACAACACTATGAGAATATTATATATACAGCCTGTGATTACTTCGTCTACCCGTTTTATCTCTATGATGTGTGACAGCCCCATGTCTGTACTGTACAACACTATGATAATATTATATATACGACCTGTGATTACTTCGTCTACCCGTTTTATCTCTATGATGTGTGACAGCCCCATGTCTGTACTGTACAACACTATGATAATATTATATATACGACCTGTGATTACTTCGTCTACACGTTTTATCTCTATGATGTGTGACAGCCCCATGTCTGTACTGTACAACACTATGATAATATTATATATACGACCTGTGATTACTTCGTCTACCCGTTTTATCTCTATGATATGTGACAGGCCCATGTCTGTACTGGACAACACTATGATAATATTATATATACAGCATGTGATTACTTCGTCTACCCGTTTTATCTCTATGATGTGTGACAGCCCCATGTCTGTACTGGACAACACTATGATAATATTATATATACGACCTGTGATTACTTCGTCTACCCGTTTTATCTCTATATGTGACAGCCCCATGTCTGTACTGGACAACACTATGATAATATTATATATACGACCTGTGATTACTTCGTCTACCCGTTTTATCTCTATGATGTGTGACAGCCCCATGTCTGTACTGGACAACACTATGATAATATTATATATACAGCCTGTGATTACTTCGTCTACCCGTTTTATCTCTATATGTGACAGGCCCATGTCTGTACTGTACAACACTATGATAATATTATATATACAGCCTGTGATTACTTCGTCTACCCGTTTTATCTCTATGATGTGTGACAGCCCCGTGTCTGCACTGGACAACACTATGATAATATTATATATACAGCCTGTGATTACTTCGTCTACCCGTTTTATCTCTATGATGTGTGACAGCCCCATGTCTGTACTGTACAACAATATGATAATATTATACATACAGCATGTGATTACTTCGTCTACCCGTTTTATCTCTATGATATGTGACAGGCCCATGTCTGTACTGTACAACACTATGATAATATTATATATACAGCCTGTGATTACTTCGTCTACCCGTTTTATCTCTATGATATGTGACAGGCCCATGTCTGTACTGTACAACAATATGATAATATTATATATACAGCCTGTGATTACTTCGTCTACCCGTTTTATCTCTATGATATGTGACAGCCCCATGTCTGTACTGTACAACACTATGATAATATTATACATACAGCATGTGATTACTTCGTCTACCCGTTTTATCTCTATGATGTGTGACAGGCCCATGTCTGTACTGGACAACACTATGATAATATTATATATACAGTCTGTGATTACTTCGTCTACCCGTTTTATCTCTATGATGTGTGACAGCCCCATGTCTGTACTGTACAACACTATGATAATATTATACATACAGCATGTGATTACTTCGTCTACCCGTTTTATCTCTATATGTGACAGGCCCATGTCTGTACTGTACAACACTATGATAATATTATATATACAGCCTGTGATTACTTCGTCTACCCGTTTTATCTCTATATGTGACAGGCCCATGTCTGTACTGTACAACACTATGATAATATTATATATACGACCTGTGATTACTTCGTCTACCCGTTTTATCTCTATGATATGTGACAGCCCCATGTCTGTACTGTACAGCACTATGATAATATTATATATACAGCCTGTGATTACTTCGTCTACCCGTTTTATCTCTATGATATGTGACAGCCCCATGTCTGTACTGGACAACACTATGATAATATTATACATACAGCATGTGATTACTTCGTCTACCCGTTTTATCTCTATTATGTGTATCGTGTGTTGGTAATAATGTTGACAGTTAAAAGTGTTATCCTGAAATACTGTGATAAAACTTACTTTACCAATAAAGATTGATTGATTTATCTATTTATTGTGTTTAACGCCACTTTCAGCAATATTTCAGCTATATCATGGCGACCAGTTTTAGTGGTGGAAGAAGCCGGAGTACCGGAGAGAACCACCAACCACGGGCAAGCAACTGATAAGCTTATCACTTGCTGCTGCGAGTTGAGTGCAGCCTTTTTTTTTAATTTACAAAGCCGGGCACGAACCCACGCTGTATTGGTGATTGGCTTGTATGAGTTGTTAGGTAATCCAACTACCTAACTCATTGAGGCACCCGAGCCCTTTACCAATACTACCAATAGTGTAAATCAGATGTCTCAAAAGACTTACGTAGGTGCTAAAAAGACTATGACATCAAAACTCTCGATTTATCAAACTCGCTTATAAAAACAAAATGTGACAATTTGCCATGCAGGTGTATAACATACAAAGTATACTATTAGATGAAAACACAGAGGATGGATGACCATGGTTAAATGGAGGATATCTCCATATTATTTCAAAGTATTTTTTTTATTAAAGATGTGGCCAAAACTTGTGGTCAAAAACATATGTTCACTATTTACATCTTATATACTCAAGCTACTAATTTTGTGAAATGTTATACAACATAACAGTTGCATTTCTGACCTATATGATTTTAAAATTCCACTGTCTCTCCTGAATGTGGAATTTACCTCTACAATGCTCTACACAACATGTTCCCCAGAAATCATTTATTATCTAATCATTAGACAGTCGTCAAAATAAATAAATTACCTCCATAGCTATACAAAATACCTTCATGTTTAATACATCTTGTTCAGCTATACAAAATACCTTCAGGTTTAATTAATCTGGTCCATGGTTTTTCGTTAACACGAATTTAAATGTAGAAAGCAAAAAATATTATATTATATAACGTGCTTTATTTTAACGATGTTTGCCCGGTTATATGTGAGAGTTGACATTTTACTCACACGCGGAAAACACTTGCATGCCAGCATAATATCACTAAGCGATGAACTGGTTGATCCACACAGACTTTCCGATGTGCAACTGTACCAGGAGATCAACCAGTGGATATATATTCTTTCACTTAGACGTGAGGTGTGGGCAAACAAAAACTTGATTAAACAGCGTGATATTTATTCTTTCTCCATTTATTTTTTACTTTCTTTAGCCAAATGTTACTCTACATCAACTTTGCTAATACTAACGATTCATGGAACACGACAAGCATTCCCCCAATTTCATATCCGAATTTTAAGGGAATTCGTGTTCCCTAATGGTTCACACATGTTTGTTTTCCTGATGTTTTCCCGTGGATTGTAATTTTGTACTATCCCCTAAGCACCACACAATGTCATTTTGAGTGACGAAGCTAAGCACCACACAATGTCATTTTGAGTGACGAAGCACATCAGAAAAAGTTGCTTCAACAAGGAATATATCTTTTAGAATTAAAAACACATTGTATTTATGAAACTATCGTCGGCTTCTTACCTTCCTCCACTAAACAGTGTACCATTGGCAGCTCCAAATGTAGAAAATAAAACTGATAGCGGCATGATTATAGCTGCCCCAGCGAGAACTCGGTCACCCCATGTCTACAAATATAACACCGGAATATATTGTTTATATATATTCAGGAGCAAGTTAACCAAAGGTCTTAAGCGGGTTAATACAGAGAGATATAATTATTAACAAGATAGAATTATTAACAAGATAGAATTATTAACAAGATAGAATTATTAACAAGATATAATTATTTACAAGATAGAATTATTAACAAGATAGAATTTTTAACAAGATAGAATTATTAACAAGATATAATTATTAACAAGATAGAATTATTAACAAGATAGAATTATTAACAAGATAGAATTATTAACAAGATATAATTATTTACAAGATAGAATTATTAACAAGATAGAATTATTTACAAGATATAATTATTTACAAGATAGAATTATTAACAAGATAGAACTATTAACAAGATATAATTATTAACAAGATATAATTATTAACAAGACAGAATTATTAACAAGATAGAATTATTTACAAGATAGAATTATTAACAAGATATAATTATTTACAAGATAGAATTATTAACAAGATAGAATTATTTACAAGATATAATTATTTACAAGATAGAATTATTAACAAGATAGAACTATTAACAAGATATAATTATTAACAAGATATAATTATTAACAAGACAGAATTATTAACAAGATAGAATTATTTACAAGATAGAATTATTAACAAGATAGAATTATTAACAAGATGGAATTATTAACAGGATAGAATTATTTACAAGATAGAATTATTAACAAGATAGAATTATTAACAAGATATAATTATTAACTAGATAACACAAGATTAAAAACTACTGTTATTAAAGTCTTATGAATATACATAACTTATAATACAACACATGATAATAGCTAGTATATGTATTAAAGTCTTATGAATATACATAACTTATAATACAACATATGATAATAGCTAGTATGTGTATTAAAGTCTTATGAATATACATAACTTATAATACAACACATGATAATAGCTAGTATATGTATTAAAGTCTTATGAATATACATAACTTATAATACAACACATGATAATAGCTAGTGTATGTATTAAAGTCTTATGAATATACATAACTTATAATACAACACATGATAATAGCCAGTATATGTATTAAAGTCTTATGAATATACATAACTTATAATACAACACATGATAATAGCTAGTATATGTATTAAAGTCTTATGAATATACATAACTTATAATACAACACATGATAATAGCTAGTGTATGTATTAAAGTCTTATGAATATACATAACTTATAATACAACACATGATAATAGCTAGTGTATGTATTAAAGTCTTATGAATATAGATAACTTATAATACAACACATGATAAATATACAATACTTGTGCACTGTCGAAGCATATGGGTAATATGTGTATGAGGCTTAGAATATACATACTTATAATACAACACATGAGAATAGCTAGTGTATGTATTAAAGTCTTATGAATATACATAACTTATAATACAACATATGATAATAGCTAGCATATGTATTAAAGTCTGATGAATATACATAACTTATAATACAACATATGATAATAGCTAGTATATGTATTAAAGTCTGATGAATATACTAAACTTATAATACAACATATGATAATAGCTAGTATATGTATTAAAGTCTGATGAATATACATAACTTATAATACAACATATGATAATAGTTAGTATATGTATTAAAGTCTGATGAATATACTAAACTTATAATACAACATATGATAATAGCTAGTATATGTATTAAAGTCTGATGAATATACATAACTTATAATACAACATATGATAATAGCTAGTATATGTATTAAATTCTGATGAATATACATAACTTATAATACAACACATGATAATAGCTAGTATATGTATTAAAGTCTGATGAATATACATAACTTATAATACAACATATGTTAATAGCTAGTATATGTATTAAAGTCTTATGAATATACATAACTTATAATACAACATATGTTAATAGCTAGTATATGTATTAAAGTCTGATGAATATACATAACTAATAATACAACATATGATAATAGATAGTATATGTATTAAAGTCATGAATATACATAACTTATAATACAACATATGATAATAGCTAGTATATGTATTAAAGTCTTATGAATATACATAACTTATAATACAACACATGATAATAGCTAGTGTATGTATTAAAGTCTTATGAATATACATAACTTATAATACAACATATGATAATAGCTAGTATATGTATTAAAGTCTTATGAATATACATAACTTATAATACAACACATGATAATAGCCAGTATATGTATTAAAGTCTGATGAATATACATAACTTATAATACAACACATGATAATAGCCAGTATATGTATTAAAGTCTTATGAATATACATAACTTATAATACAACACATGATAATAGCTAGTATATGTATTAAAGTCTTATGGATATACATAACTTATAATACAACATATGATAATAGCTAGTATATATATTAAAGTCTTATGAATATACATAACTTATAATACAACACATGATAATAGCTAGTATATGTATTAAAGTCTTATGAATATACATAACTTATAATACAACATATGTTAATAGCTAGTATATGTATTAAAGTCTTATGAATATACATAACTTATAATACAACATATGTTAATAGCTAGTATATATATTAAAGTCTTATGAATATACATAACTTATAATACAACACATGATAATAGCTAGTGTATGTATTAAAGTCTTATGAATATACATAACTTATAATACAACATATGTTAATAGCTAGTATATGTATTAAAGTCTGATGAATATACATAACTTATAATACAACATATGATAATAGCTAGTATATGTATTAAAGTCTTATGAATATACATAACTTATAATACAACATATGATAATAGCTAGTATATGTATTAAAGTCTTATGAATATACATAACTTATAATACAACATATGTTAATAGCTAGTATATATATTAAAGTCTTATGAATATACATAACTTATAATACAACACATGATAATAGCTAGTGTATGTATTAAAGTCTTATGAATATACATAACTTATAATACAACACATGATAATAGCTAGTGTATGTATTAAAGTCTGATGAATATACATAACTTATAATACAAGACATGATAATAGCTAGTATATGTATTAAAGTCTTATGAATATAGATAACTTATAATACAACACATGATAATAGCTAGTATATGCATTAAAGTCTGATGAATATACATAACTTATAATACAACATATGTTAATAGCTAGTATATATATTAAAGTCTTATGAATATACATAACTTATAATACAACACATGATAATAGCTAGTGTATGTATTAAAGTCTGATGAATATACATAACTTATAATACAACACATGATAATAGCTAGTGTATGTATTAAAGTCTTATGAATATACATAACTTATAATACAACACATGATAATAGCTAGTATATGTATTAAAGTCTTATGAATATACATAACTTATAACACAACAAATGTTAATAGCTAGTATATGTATTAAAGTCTTATGAATATACATAACTTATAATACAACATATGTTAATAGCTAGTGTATGTATTAAAGTCTTATGAATATACATAACTTATAATACAACACATGATAATAGCTAGTGTATGTATTAAAGTCTTATGAATATACATAACTTATAATACAACACATGATAATAGCTAGTATATGTATTAAAGTCTTATGAATATACATAACTTATAATACAACACATGATAATAGCTAGTATATGTATTAAAGTCTTATGAATATACATAACTTATAATACAACACATGATAATAGCCAGTATATGTATTAAAGTCTTATGAATATACATAACTTATAATACAACACATGATAATAGCTAGTATATGTATTAAAGTCTGATGAATATACATAACTTATAATACAACACATGATAATAGCTAGTATATGTATTAAAGTCTTATGAATATACATAACTTATAATACAACACATGATAATAGCTAGTATATGTATTAAAGTCTTATGAATATACATAACTTATAATACAACACATGATAATAGCTAGTATATGTATTAGAGTCTGATGAATATACATAACTTATAATACAACACATGATAATAGCTAGTATATGTATTAAAGTCTTATGAATATACATAACTTATAATACAACACATGATAATAGCTAGTATATGTATTAAAGTCTTATGAATATACATAACTTATAATACAACACATGATAATAGCTAGTATATGTATTAAAGTCTTAGGAATATACATAACTTATAATACAACATATGTGAATAGCTAGTATATGTATTAAAGTCTGATGAATATACATAACTTATAATACAACATATGTGAATAGCTAGTATATGTATTAAAGTCTTATGAATATACATAACTTATAATACAACACATGATAATAGCTAGTATATGTATTAGAGTCTGATGAATATACATAACTTATAATACAACACATGATAATAGCTAGTGTATGTATTAAAGTCTTATGAATATACATAACTTATAATACAACACATGATAATAGCTAGTATATGTATTAAAGTCTTATGAATATACATAACTTATAACACAACAAATGTTAATAGCTAGTATATGTATTAAAGTCTTATGAATATACATAACTTATAATACAACATATGTTAATAGCTAGTGTATGTATTAAAGTCTTATGAATATACATAACTTATAATACAACACATGATAATAGCTAGTGTATGTATTAAAGTCTTATGAATATACATAACTTATAATACAACACATGATAATAGCTAGTATATGTATTAAAGTCTTATGAATATACATAACTTATAATACAACACATGATAATAGCTAGTATATGTATTAAAGTCTTATGAATATACATAACTTATAATACAACACATGATAATAGCCAGTATATGTATTAAAGTCTTATGAATATACATAACTTATAATACAACACATGATAATAGCTAGTATATGTATTAAAGTCTGATGAATATACATAACTTATAATACAACACATGATAATAGCTAGTATATGTATTAAAGTCTTATGAATATACATAACTTATAATACAACACATGATAATAGCTAGTATATGTATTAAAGTCTTATGAATATACATAACTTATAATACAACACATGATAATAGCTAGTATATGTATTAGAGTCTGATGAATATACATAACTTATAATACAACACATGATAATAGCTAGTATATGTATTAAAGTCTTATGAATATACATAACTTATAATACAACACATGATAATAGCTAGTATATGTATTAAAGTCTTATGAATATACATAACTTATAATACAACACATGATAATAGCTAGTATATGTATTAAAGTCTTAGGAATATACATAACTTATAATACAACATATGTGAATAGCTAGTATATGTATTAAAGTCTGATGAATATACATAACTTATAATACAACATATGTGAATAGCTAGTATATGTATTAAAGTCTTATGAATATACATAACTTATAACACAACACATGATAATTGCTAGTATATGTATTAAATTCTGATGAATATAGATAACTTGTAATATAATAGTAAGGATTCAAATCTTATCTTGTCTGAAGCCACAAAATAGAAAAACATGTCAGATAAGATATTAACTTACTATTCCGACAGCATCCACTCAGCATTTCTGCTGCTGTCAGATACGATATGAACTTATAACTGTGACAGTATCCACTGTCAACATCTCAGCTGCTGTCATTGCTGTCAGATATGATATGAACTTACCACTGCGACAGCATCCACTGTCAGCATTTCAGCTGCTGCCATTGCTGTCAGATATGATATAAACTTACCACAGCGACAGCATCCACTGTCAGCATTTCAGCTGCTTTCAGACATGATATGAACTTACCACTGCGACAGCATCCACTGTCAGCATTTCAGCTGCTGTCATTGCTGTCAGATATGATATAAACTTACACAGCGACAGCATCCACTGTCAACATTTTTGCTGCTGTCATTGCTGTCAGATACGATATAAACTTACCACTTCGGCAGAATCCACTGTCAACATTTCTGCTGGTGTCAAATATGATATAAACTTACCACTGCGACAGCAGCCATTGTCAACATCTCCGCTGCTCTCAGATACGATATAAAATTATCACTGCGACAGCATTCACTGTCAACATCTCAATTGCTGTCAGATATTATATGAACTTACCACTGCGACAGCATCCACTGTCAACATCTCCGCTGCTGTCATTGCTGTCAGATACGATATGAACTTACCACTGCGACAGTATCCACTGTCAACATCTCAGCTGCTGTCATTGCTGTCAGATATGATATGAACTTACCACAGCGACAGCATCCACTGTCAACATCTCCGCTGCTGTCATTGCTGTCAGATATGATATAAACTTACCACTGCGACAGTATCCACTGTCAACATCTCAGCTGCTGTCATTGCTGTCAGATATGATATGAACTTACCACTGCGACAGTATCCACTGTCAGCATTTCAGCTGCTGCCATTGCTGTCAGATATGATATAAACTTACCACAGCAACAGCATCCACTGTCAGCATTTCAGCTGCTTTCAGACATGATATGAACTTACCACTGCGACAGCATCCACTGTCAGCATTTCAGCTGCTGTCATTGCTGTCAGATACGATATGTTTGTGAATATGTATACAATTGTAACTAACATCACTGCTAAGATATTTGCCCTTGGTAAGTTTCTGAAATTTAAAGACGATATTGTTATCACTTTGTCCTAAATAAGTGCGGATCATTGTTGGTTTTGATGTGTGTTTTCGTTTGGCTATTGTATTGTCTGTTCTTTAACGTACGGCTTCGTATATTACTTCTTATGTATCTTCAGTTGTTTATTTGTCAGATGACGTCCTCAGTTTATAACATTCTAGTAATTGGCAGAGGTTAACCTAACCATAACAATATTCCTAATGATTTTTCAACGTGTAAACGTAGACTATATATGAGGGTGTTGGGGATCGAGGATATTACATGTGAGGGGGTTGGGGATCGAGGATATTACATGTGAGAGGGTTGGGGGTCGAGAATATTACATGTGAGGGGGTTGGGGATCGAGGATATTACATATGAGGGGGTTGGGGATCGAGGATATTACATGTGAGGGAGTTGGGGATCGAGGATATTACATGATGGGGTTGGGGATCGAGGATATTACATGTGAGGGAGTTGGGGATTGAGGATATTACATGTGAGGGGGTTGGGGATCGAGGATATTACATGTGAGAGGGTTGGGGATCGAGGATATTACATGTGAGGGGGTTGGGGATCGAGGATATTACATGTGAGGGGGTTGGGGATCGAGGATATTACATGTGAGAGGGTTGGGGATCGAGGATATTACATGTGAGGGGGTTGGGGATCGAGGATATTACATGTGAGAGGGTTGGGGATCGAGGATATTACATGTGAGAGGGTTGGGGATCGAGGATATTACATGTGAGGGAGTTGGGGATCGAGAATATTACATGTGAGGGGGTTGGGGATCGAGGATATTACATGTGAGGGAGTTGGGGATCGAGGATATTACATGTGAGGGAGTTGGGGATCGAGGATATTACATGTGAGGGGGTTGGGGATCGAGGATATTACATGTGAGGGAGTTGGGGATCGAGGATATTACATGTGAGGGAGTTGGGGATCGAGGATATTACATGTGAGGGGTTGGGGATCGAGGATATTACATGTGAGGGGGTTGGGGATCGAGGATATTACATGTGAGGGGGTTGGGGATCGAGGATATTACATGTGAGAGGGTTGGGGATCGAGGATATTACATGTGAGGGGGTTGGGGATCGAGGATATTACATGTGAGGGGGTTGGGGATCGAGGATATTACATGTGAGGGGTTGGGGATCGAGGATATTACATGTGAGGGGGTTGGGGATCGAGGATATTACATGTGAAAGGGTTGGGGATCGAGGATATTACATGTGAGGGGTTGGGGATCGAGGATATTACATGTGAGGGGGTTGGGGATCGAGGATATTACATGTGAGGGGGTTGGGGATCGAGGATATTACATGTGAGAGGGTTGGGGATCGAGGATATTACTAATCAAAAGTGTTATTCGGTTTTTGGTGTTTATCGTCACATTCAGAAATGTTTCCTTCATTATGTGACTACAAGAGAAAATAAGAGGGGACAGTCCGAGAGGTAACGAACAGTCCGAGGGGTAACGAACTGACCATTGAAATCTCTGAATACATTAACACTTGAAGTGAGTGTATGTGTGCAAACCCAAATAATTGGTGTTATGATCCGTATCAGACACAAATGGCGTTAACCACTCCACAATGTGGGATTTAAATTTATCACAAGAATCATATTACTTATGTATCCTATTTTTTACATTTTACATAAGCTTAAGTTATAAAGCGGTTCCACTCTGTCTATTTCGTGTTTGTAAATTTTCAAACAGAATGAAAGATCATTTACTTACTTAATAGGATCCTCAATCTCTTCTGTTACATAATTCAAATTGTTCCTGTAAATATAAAGAGATGGTAGTTGTGAACACGGAATCGGCTGTTATATGGCGAATCTCGTTATGACTATGAGTAGACACGAATACAGGTAATAAGCTGATATGTGTCGAATCTCGTTATGAGTAGACACGAATACAGGTAATAAGCTGATATGTGTCGAATCTCGTTATGAGTAGACACGAATACAGGTAATAAGCTGTTATGTATCGAATCTCGTTATGAGTAGACACGAATACAGGTAATAAGCTGTTATGTATCGAATCTCGTTATGAGTAGACACGAATACAGGTAATAAGCTGTTATGTATCGAATCTCGTTATGAGTAGACACGAATACAGGTAATAAGCTATTATGTATCGAATGCCTTTATGAGTAGACACCAACTGTTGCATACATCTTCGTCTCATCAAAAGTAACCTGTTCCAGCAACTGCATAGCTGATAAATCACTGTAATCAATTTGTTTTCTGTTCTCTTGATTGATGGTTTTGGTACATGGCTGTAATCCATTTTTATTGTGTTTTCTGGATCGATGGTTTTGTTACATGGCTGTAATCCATTTTTGTTGTGTTCTCTTAATCGATGGTTTTGGTACATGGCTGTAATCCATTTTTATTGTGTTCTCTTGATCAATGGTTTTGGTACATGGCTGTAATCCATTTTTATTGTGTTCTCTTGATCGATGGTTTTGGTACATGGCTGTAATCCATTTTTATTGTGTTCTCTTGATCAATGGTTTTGGTACATGGCTGTAATCCATTTTTATTGTGTTTTCTGGATCGATGGTTTTGGTACATGGCTGTAATCCATTTTTATTGTGTTCTCTTGAACGATGGTTTTGGTACATGGCTGTAGTCCATTGTTATTGTGTTCTTGTGATCGATGGTTTTGGTACATGGCTGCAATCCATGTACTTTTTTATTGTGTTCTCTTAATCGGTGGTTTGATACATGGCTGTAATCCATTTTTATTGTGTTTTCTGGATCGATGGTTTTGGTACATGGCTGTAATCCATTTTTATTGTGTTCTCTTGAACGATGGCTTTGGTACATGGCTGTAGTCCATTGTTATTGTGTTCTTGTGATCGATGGTTTTGGTACATGGCTGTAATCCATTTTTATTGTGTTTTCTGGATCGATGGTTTTGGTACATGGCTGTAATCCATTTGTATTGTGTTTTCTGGATCGATGGTTTTGGTACATGGCTGTAATCCATTTTTATTGTGTTCTCTTGATCGATGGTTTTGGTACATGGCTGTAATCCATTTTTATTGTGTTTTCTGGATCGATGGTTTTGGTACATGGTGTAATCCATTTTTATTGTGTTCTCTTGAACGATGGTTTTGGTACATGGCTGTAATCCATTTTTATTGTGTTTTCTGGATCGATGGTTTTGGTATATGGCTGTAATCCATTTTTATTGTGTTTTCTGGATCGATGGTTTTGGTATATGGCTGTAATCCATTTTTATTGTGTTCTCTTGATCGATGGTTTTGGTACATGGCTGTAATCCATTTTTTTTGCGTTCTCTTAATCGATGGTTTTGGTACATGGCTGTAATCCATTTTTATTGTATCATCTTGATCGATAGTTTTGCTACATGGCTGTAATCCATTTTTATTGTGTTTTCTTGATTGATGGTTTTGGTACATGGCTGCAATCCATTTTTATTGTGTTCTCTTGATCGATGGTTTTGGTATATGGCTGTAATCCATTTTTATTGTAACATCTTGATCGATGGTTTTGCTACATGGCTGTAATCCATTTTTATTGTGTTCTCTTGATCGATTGTTTTGGTACATCGTTGTAATCCATTTTTATTTTTTGTTCTGGATCGATGGATTTGGTACATGGCTGTAATCCATTTTTATTGTGTTCTCTTGATCGATGGTTTTGGTACATGGCTGTAATCCATTTTTATTGTGTTCTCTTGATCGATGGTTTTGGTACATGGCTGTAGTCCATTTTTATTGTGTTCTTGTGATCGATTGTTTTGGTACATGGCTGCAATCCATTTGTATTGTGTTTTCTGGATCGATGGTTTTGGTATATGGCTGTAATCAATTTGTTTTGTGTTCTCTTGATTGATGGTTTTGGTACATCGCTGTAATCCATTTGTATGGTGTTCTCTTGATCGATGGTTTTGGTACATGGCTGTAGTCCATTTTTATTGTGTTTTCTGGATCGATGGTTTTGGTACATCGCTGTAATCCATTTTTATTGTGTTCTCTTGATCGATGGTTTTTGGTACATGGCTGTAATCCGTTTTTTAAATTATTGTCGCTCATCAACGTACATTTCCTTTAAAACTTTTTAATTGTTTGGAAGTGACCCTTTTCCTCCGGTACAGAGTAAGTGCATGGCAACTGAATACTCATGAGAGATGTGTATCTGAGCACAAACCCACATCAGTAAAGGTTGGTTTTTTGTCAGTGCTCAACGGCCTTAATTATGATCCAGACACCTTTCATTCAGTAATTATTACAACTACATATACATACCATCCATCATAAGCCCATAAAGCATTATAAAACGCTAATGCAATTGATGACGGGTTAGTTGTACTGCCTTTAAAAGCATCTTGTAGCTCTGAAATGTGTCCTACAAAACAAAATATTAAAGATTAAAGATTTGGAGTAGGTGAGTGAATGATTGTTATAACAGAATATAAATTAGTTATATTTTACGATGACAGAGTATGAACCTCAGAGTTAAAGATTTGGAGTAGGTGAGTGAATGATTGTTATAACAGAATATAAATTAGTTATCTGTTACGATGACAGAGTATGAACCTCAGAGTTAAAGAGTTGGAGTAGGTGAGTGAATGATTGATATAACATAATATAAAATAGTTATCTGTTACGATGACCGAGTATGAACCTCAGAGTTAAAGATTTGGAGTAGGTGAGTGCATATTTAGAACATATGAATATTTGTTCAACTCAGTCTATCATGATGAATAACGTTACTCCCTAATCAGATTATTATATTGTTTTTTGTGATAGAAAATGTATCTAGATAATATAGTTACTCTTACAATTTAATGCTAAATGCTTAGTTTAGAAGGGAAACAGCAAATAGTACTTTTATATTCTTTATGGATTCTGAAGAACTCTAAAGATCTATTATAGTACATACAATCAACGTCCCTCTCACCCTGCAATAGAATTAAAACATTTGACTTCTCTACCCTCTACACAACCATTCCCCACTCAAGATTAAAAGGCAGATTAAAATAATTAGTCCAACCGTGCTTCATTACAAAGAATGGCCAACGTAGATATAAAAACATTGTCTTAGGAGAGGGCAACTCTTATTTGGCATTAAAAAAAAAATTAAAAAAAATCATTCTGCCAAAAAGTTCTCTGAAACTGATATCATCAAAATGCTCGAGTTTGTTTTTTTTAACAACATATTAGCTATGTTTAGTGGACGTGTTTTTCAAGAGACAGGCGGCATACCTATGTGTACAAACTGTGCTCCTCTTCTCGCCGACTTGTTCCTTTATTAGTATAAGCAGAATGCATGCAGGGGCTTCTCAAGAAAAACGAAAAGAAGCTACCGCGATCCTTTAATTTCACGTTCTGCTATAGATGATGTCCTTTCACCAAATAATTCAAGGTTTGGTGATTGGCGGTTAAGAACGAAACTTTACGACAAAAGAAATAATTACAATTTTCCCATTTTCAACTTTCCATTTGTATGTAGCAATATTCAGCAGCACCGTCATATGGAGTATATATCTCTCAGTTGATCAGATATTCCAGAGATTGTGGATTTCCTTGACAGATGGTTGCTGCTAACAAGGAAGCTATTGAACCAAGGGTTCCTATTGATTAAGTTGAAGTCATCACTTCGAATGTTTTACGGTCGCCATGATGACTTGGTTACGAAATATTTGTATCACAAATGACCACGAATATGTTCCACTTGCCGTAAGTACTTCCCGGTCCTTACCACATTCATGAATGATCACCGGCTTTGTAACTAGAGTAATACGACGATTGTCAGTAGAGCAGGAATTGCTTACCCTTCCGGGTCACCTGAATTCATAACCCATTTTTGGTTAGTGGGGTTCATGTTGCTTGATCTTTAGTTTGTCTGTGTAATGTTTGTAGATACCATGGTTTTCCTTTTGTACTTTTTCTTTTGGCCATTGTGTTGTCTATTCGTCTTCGATTTATGGATTCCGATTATACCTTTGGTATCTTCAAACTCTTCTTTGGTTTGACCGAATGGTGATGAAACAAACGATCTCCACAGCATGTTAGGCCACCATTCTTACTATTATAGAATCATGTCGATATAACAGCTTTGATTGCTCACACTAATTGAATATAATTAGTACTATACTATTTCAGATATTTACAGACATCACATTTGAGAAAATAAAAAATCATTGCGAGACTTAAAGTTTATCGCCATAGACAGAGATCATTAGCTGAGCTTGTTTCTAGATTCTGGGTGTTTTGTGGTTGTTATGCTTTTCAAGACTTCTATGCATACTATCCTTCATGGGAGCGTGCATACCACATAATAATAGTAATTTCAATAAGAATTACACTTTCAAGTATATTGATAACATTCTTTCTATTAATAATCCAAACTGTGCCAACTGGATTACTTAATATACCACAAAGCGCTTGTGATAAAAAAAAAAAAACAGTAGAAACAGTTCCTCATATCTTACCGCTAATTAGACACCATGATAGTAGTATGCCTACTGCTCCCACGTATGTAGTTTATATTACATAAATCGAAGGTTACGCTCGAGCTTCCTGTTTGTTTTCCGAATTTCTACAATGTCACAATGACTAAATATATTATACATGATACTGAAGTTTAGAGCATTCTTCAGAACAATACTTTTCTCCCAGCTATGTGTGAGAGTTTGCATTTTATGACATGTGGAAAACACTTGATTGACCGCATCATTCACTAAGAGGGAATATTTGGGCCGATAAGACAAGTTTAACCCCGCAGAGTGGTCATGTATATGTGTGCTACGGATATCGATTTATTCTGACAGTGTGCTATTGTTTTATTACTCCAAATGAGAAGCATTCAATCGAAGCGGCTTGGATCATGATAAAACTATCCAATGAGAGTGGTTGATACATAAGTATCCAATCAAAGCGGCTTAGATCATGAGAGTGACTGCCACATTCAAAATAGATATAGTACTCCCTTCATCATATTAAAATGATTAAAATGTTTAATTAATCCATAATCCTAAACAATAGAACATCACTTTTATGAACATACCTTGTCCTAAACGAACTAATCCACCTATAGAGATTATCAGCAGTGCTATCAGTTTGGCTCCAGTAAAAAATATCTGAACTCTGGCAGCCCATCTGGTGTCGTATGAATTCACTATAGCAATTGTCACTGAAAGAAAACAGGTCATATTTCATTATAGATAATAAAACAGGATAATTTACATATACAGGAGGGAGCCTGTTGATTAATTGGTTAATGTCAATAGCCTCTGACCTCACTGACACCCCAAACCGACCTCAGTAGGGAGTCTGGGTGGCTTTGTGGTTAATGTCGTTAGCCTCTGACCCCAAGGCTATCACATCGCTGACACACCAAACCGACCTCAGTAGGGAGTCTGGGTAGCTGTGTAGTTAATGTCGTTAGCCTCTGACCTCAAGTCTATCACATCACTGACACACCAAACCGACCTCAGTAGGGAGTCTGGGCAGCTGTGTAGTTAATCTCATTTGCCTCAGACCCCAAGACTATCACATCACTGACACACCAAACCGACCTCAGTAGGTAGTCTGGTTGGCTGTGTAGTTAATGTCGTTAGCCTCTGACCCCAAGACTATCACATCGCCGAAACACCAAACCGACCTCAGTAGGGAGTCTGGGTAGCTGTGTATTTAATGTCGTTAGCCTCTGACCTCAAGTCTATCACACCGCTGACACGCCAAACCGACATTAGTAGGGAGTCTGAGTAGCTGTGTAGTTAATGTCGTTAGCCATCTGATCCTAAGCCTATCACATCGCTGACACCTCAAACCGACCTCAGTAGGGAGTTTGGGTAGCTGTGTAGTTAATGTCGTTAACCTCTGACCTCAAGACTATCACATGGATGACACACCAAACCGACATCAGTAAGGAGTCTGGGTAGCTGTGTAGTTAATGTCGTTAGCCTTCTAACCCCAAGTCTATCACATCGCTGACACACCAAACCGACCTCAGTAGGGAGTCTGGGTAGCTGTGTAGTTAATGTAGTTAGCCTCTGACCCCAAGTCTATCACATCGTAGACACACCAAACCTACATCAGTAGGTAATCTGGGTAGTTGTTGTGTAGTTAATGTCGTTAGCCATCTATCCCCAAGTCTATCACATCGCTGACACACCAAACCCACCTCAGTAGGGAGTCTGGGTAACTGTGTAGTTAATGTCATTAGCCATCTAACCCCAAGTCTATCACATCGCTGACACACCAAACCGACCTCAGTAGGGAGTCTGGGTAGCTGTGTAGTTAATGTCGTTAGCCTCTGACCCCAAGTCTATCACATCGCTGACACACCAAACCGACATCAGTAGGGAGTCTGGGTAGCTGTGTAGTTAATGTCGTTAGCCTCTGACCCCAAGTCTATCAAATCGCTGACACACCAAACCTACATCAGTAGGTAATCTGGGTAGTTGTTGTGTAGTTAATGTCGTTAGCCATCTGACCCCAAGTCTATCACATCGCTGACACACCAAACCGACCTCAGTAGGGAGACTGGGTGGCTGTGTAGTTAATGTCGCTAACCTCTGACCCCAAGACTATCACATCATTGACACACCAAACCGACCTCAGTAGGTAGTCTGGGTGGCTGTGTAGTTAATGTCGTTAACCTCTGACCCCAAGACTATCACATCACTGACACACCAAACCGACCTCAGTAGGGAGTCTGGGTAGCTGTGTAGTTAATGTCGCTAACCTCTGACCCCAACACTATCACATCACTAACACACCAAACCGACCTCAGTATGGAGTCTGGGTAGCTGTGTAGTTAATGTCGTTAGCCTCTGACCCCAAGACTATCACATCGCTGACACCACAAACTGACATCAGTAGGTAGTCTGGGTGGCTGTGTAGTTAGTGTCGCTAACCTCTGACCCCAAGACTATCACATCACTGACACACCAAACCGACCTCAGTAGGGAGTCTGGTTACCTGTGTAGTTAATGTCGTTAGCCTCTGACCCCAAGACTATCACATCGCTGACACCTCAAACTGACATCAGTAGGTAGTCTGGGTGGCTGTGTAGTTAGTGTCGTTAACCTCTGACCCCATGACTATCACATCACTGACACACCAAACCGACCTCAGTAGGGAGTCTGGTTACCTGTGTAGTTAATGTCGTTAGCCTCTGACCTCAAGACTATCACATCGCTGACACGCCAAACCCACCTCAGTAGGGAGTCTGGGTAGCTGTGTAGTTAATGTCGTTAGCCACTGACCACAAGACTATCACATTGCTGACACGGCAAACCCACCTCAGTAGGGAGTCTGGGTAGCTGTGTAGTTAATGTCGTTAGCTTCTGACCCCAAGTCTATCACATCGCTGACACCTCAAACCCACCTCAGTAGGGAGTCTTGGTAGCTGTGTAGTTAATTTCGTTAGCCTCTGACCCCAAGCCTATCACATCGCTGACAGGCCAAACCGACATCAGTAGGGAGTCTGGGTAGCTGTGTAGTTAATGTCGTTAGCCTCTGATCCCAAGCCTATCACATCGCTGACACCTCACACCCACCTCAGTATGGAGTCTGGGTAGCTGTGTAGTTAATGTCGTTAGCCTCTGACCCCAAGCCTATCACATCGATGACAACAAACCGACCTCAGTAGGGAGTCTGGGTGGCTGTGTAGCTAATGTCGTTAGCCTCTGACCACAAGGTTATCATATCGCTGACACGCCAAACTGACATCAGTAAGGAATCTGGGTAGCTGTCTAGTTACTGTCGTTAACCTCTGACCCCAAGCCTATCACATCGCTGACACGTCAAACCGACATCAGTAGGGAGTCTGGGTAGTTGTGTAGTTAATGTCGTTAACCTCTGACCCCAAACCTATAACATCGCTGACACACCAAACCCACATCAGTAGGGAGTCAGGGTAGCTGTGTAGTTAATGTCGCTAGCCTCTGACCCCAAGTCTATCACATCGCTGACACGCCAAACCGACCTCAGTAGGGTGTCTGGGTAGCTGTGTAGTTAATGTCGTTAGCCTCTGACCCCAAGGCTATCATATCGCTGACACGCCAAACTGACCTCAGTATGGAGTCTGGGTAGCTGTGTAGTTAATGTCGTTAGCCTCTGACCCCAAGACTATCACATCGCTGACACCTCAAACTGACATCAGTAGGTAGTCTGGGTGGCTGTGTAGTTAGTGTCGTTTACCTCTGACCCCAAGACTATCACATCACTGACACACCAAACCGACCTCAGTAGGGAGTTTGGTTACCTGTGTAGTTAATGTCGTTAGCCTCTGACCCCAAGACTATCACATCGCTGACACGCCAAACCCACCTCAGTAGGGAGTCTGGGTAGCTGTGTAGTTAATGTCGTTAGCCACTGACCACAAGACTATCACATCGCTGACACCTCAAACCCACCTCAGTAGGGAGTCTGGGTAGCTGTGTAGTTAATTTCGTTAGCCTCTGACCCCAAGCCTATCACATAGCTGACACACTAAACCCACCTCAGTAGGGAGTCTGGGTGGCTGTGTAGTTAATGTCGTTAGCCTCTGACTCCAAGCCTATCACATCGATGACACCAAACCGACCTCAGTAGGGAGTCTGGGTGGCTGTGTAGTTAATGTCGTTAGCCTCTGACCCCAAGGCTATCATATCGCTGACACGCCAAACCGACATCAGTAAGGAGTCTGGGTAGCTGTCTAGTTAATGTCGTTAGCCTCTGACCCCAAGCCTATCACATCGCTGACACGTCAAACCGGCATCAGTAGGGAATCTGGGTAGCTGTGTAGTTAGTGTCGTTAACCTCTGACCCCAAACCTATAACATCGCTGACACACCAAACCCACCTCAGTAGGGTGTCTGGGTAACTGTGTAGTTAATGTCGTTAGCCTCTGACCCCAAGACTATCACATCGCTGACACACCAAACCCACCTCAGTAGGGAGTCTGGGTAGCTGTGTAGTTAATGTCGTTAGCCTCTAACCTCAAGACTATCACATCGTCGACACACCGAACCCACTTCAGTAGGGAGTCTGGGTGGCAGTGTAGTTAATGTCGTTAGCCTCTGACCCCATGTCTATCACGTCGATGACACGACAAACCGACATCAGTAGGGAGTCTTGGTAACTGTGTAGTTAATGTCGTTAGCCTCTGACCTCAAGACTATGACCCCATTGACACCTCAAACCCTCCTCAGTAGGGAGTCTTGGTGACTGGATGGTTCATGTCGTTACATCTTATCCCAAGCCTATGACATCGCCGACATCCCAAACCCACCTCAGTAGGGATTATGGGTGTCTGTGTGGTTAATGTCGTTAGCCTCTGACCTCAAGCCTAAGACCCCACTGACACCTCAAACCCACCTCAGTAGGGAGTCTTGGTGACTGGTTGGTTAATGTCGTTATATCTGACCTAAGCCTATGACATCACTGACACGTCAAACTCATCTGAGTAGGGAATCTGGGTAGCTGTTTGGTTAATGTCGTTAGCCTCTGACCCCAAGCCTATCACATAGCTGACACACTAAACCCACCTCAGTAGGGAGTCTGGGTGGCTGTGTAGTTAATGTCGTTAGCCTCTGACTCCAAGCCTATCACATCGATGACACCAAACCGACCTCAGTAGGGAGTCTGGGTGGCTGTGTAGTTAATGTCGTTAGCCTCTGACCCCAAGGCTATCATATCGCTGACACGCCAAACTGACATCAGTAAGGAGTCTGGGTAGCTGTCTAGTTAATGTCGTTAGCCTCTGACCCCAAGCCTATCACATCGCTGACTCGTCAAACTGGCATCAGTAGGGAGTCTGGGTAGCTGTGTAGTTAGTGTCGTTAACCTCTGACCCCAAACCTATAACATCGCTGACACACCAAACCCACCTCAGTAGGGTGTCTGGGTAACTGTGTAGTTAATGTCGTTAGCCTCTGACCCCAAGACTATCACATCGCTGACACACCAAACCCACCTCAGTAGGGAGTCTGGGTAGCTGTGTAGTTAATGTCGTTAGCCTCTAACCTCAAGACTATCACATCGTCGACACACCGAACCCACTTCAGTAGGGAGTCTGGGTGGCAGTGTAGTTAATGTCGTTAGCCTCTGACCCCATGTCTATCACGTCGCTGACACGACAAACCGACATCAGTAGGGAGTCTTGGTAACTGTGTAGTTAATGTCGTTAGCCTCTGACCTCAAGACTATGACCCCATTGACACCTCAAACCCTCCTCAGTAGGGAGTCTTGGTGACTGGATGGTTCATGTCGTTACATCTTATCCCAAGCCTATGACATCGCCGACATCCCAAACCCACCTCAGTAGGGATTATGGGTGTCTGTGTGGTTAATGTCGTTAGCCTCTGACCTCAAGCCTAAGACCCCACTGACACCTCAAACCCACCTCAGTAGGGAGTCTTGGTGACTGGATGGTTAATGTCGTTATATCTGACCTAAGCCTATGACATCACTGACACTACAAACTCATCTGAGTAGGGAATCTGGGTAGCTGTTTGGTTAATGTCGTTAGTCTCTAACCCCAAGCCCACCTCTGTAGGGACTCTGTGTGGTTAATGTCCTTTCGCCTGTGACCCCAAGCCTATAACATCGCTGACACACCAAGCCCACTTCAGTAGGGACTATGTGTGTCTGTGTGGTTAATTTCGTTAGCCTCCGACCCCAAGACTATCACATCGCTGACACGCCAAACCCACCTCAGTAGGGAATCTGAGTAGCTGGATGGTTAATGTCGCTACATCTTTCCCCAAACCTATAACATCACTGACACCCCAAACCCACCTCAGTAGGTAGTCTTGATTCTTGTGTAGAAGTGAATCTGTGCATGTGTTTATTGTTTGTTCATTTCTTTATGAACGTTTGATATCAAATTATCAAGAATTGTAAGGCTGGGATCACAAGATAGAGCCTGAATTTTCATCGCAATATGTCGTGGTCCTTTTGTGCTCCAAGAGTTGGAGTGAGAAGTATTTGTTCGCTCTATTGATATTGGAGGCGCTGTTTAATATCACTGTTTAAGCTTTCTGTTCATTGCTAAAAGATATATCTTGGGCATTTGGCAAACATCTGAGAATCAGCCCTGGCACATTTATTTGCATTTGCTATTTGAAAATCACATTAATGTTGTCCAACATAACAATTAGACAAATATTTGTTTATATAATTATCTCATTAGAACTTCAATAAATAAAATATTTACCAATTACAATTGCAGCAACGAGTTTCTTTAAAATCTCTGGAGAACCACACATTGGAAAGAAAGTTGCCATGTATTCACCAAAAGTCAACGATATTATGGCTACTGAAGATGTTCGTATAACCATAACAGACGTCCAGGCAAACAAAAAAGCCATAACATCACCGTATGCTTCCTTCATATACACGTATTCTCCTCCAGATTTCCTAATCATTGTTCCTAATTCTGAGTATGATAGAGCACCTGAAGTTTATAGTAGTAAGTTAACAGTAATAACACGAATACTCTATAATGATGGAATGATCGGTCAATACACATGAATATTTGTTTCTTAAACTATCTTTGACCTTACACAATATATCAATGTAACAACTTCTTTACTTTCAGTGGTGACTCCATTACCGGTATGTGCCTAATTCTCACCTAATAAGTGTTAAGGTTTCTAAACACCTACCAACCGCATCGGTGGTGTAATGGTTAGCACGCTCACATCGGTGGTATAATGGTTAGCACGCTCACATCGGTGGTATAATGATTAGCATGCTCACATCGGTGGTATAATGGTTAGCACGCTCACATCAGTGGTATAATGGTTAGCACGCTCACATCGGTGGTATAATGGTTAGCACACTCACATCGGTGGTATAATGGTTAGCACGCTCACATCGGTGGTATAATGGTTAGCATGCTCACATCGGTGGTATAATGGTTGGCACGCTCACATCGGTGGTATAATGATTAGCACGCTCACATCGGTGGTATAATGGTTAGCACGCTCACATCAGTGGTATAATGGTTAGCACGCTCACATCGATGGTATAATGGTTAGCACGCTCACATCGGTGGTATAATGGTTAGCATGCTCACATCGGTGGTATAATGGTTAGCATGCGCACATCGGTGGTATAATGGTTAGCATGCTCACATCGGTGGTATAATGGTCAGAATGCTCACATCGGTGGTATAATGGTTAACATGCTCACATCGGTGGTATTATGGTTAGCACGCTCACATCACTGGTATAAAGGTTAGCACGCTCACATCGGTGGTATAATGGTTAGCATACTCACATCGGTGGTATAATGGTTAGCACGTGCACATCGGTGGTATAATGGTTAGCATGCTCACATCGGTGGTATAATGGTCAGAATGCTCACATCGGTGGTTTAATGGTTAGCATGCTCACATCGGTGGTATAATGGTCAGAATGCTCACATCGGTGGTATAATGGTTAGCATGCTCACATCGGTGGTATAATGGTTAGCACGCTCACAACGATGGTATAATGGTTAGCATGCTCACATCGTTGGTATAATGGTGAGCATGCTCATATTGCTGTTATAATGGTTAGCACGCTCACATCGGTGGTATAATGGTTAGCATGCTCACATCGGTGGTATAATGGTTAGCACTCTCACATTGCTGGTATGATGGTTAGCACGCTCACATCGGTGGTATAATGGTTAGCACGCTCACATTGGTCGTATAATGGTTAGCATGCTCATATTGGTGGTATAATGGTTAGCATGCTCACATCGGTGGTATAATGGTTAGCACGCTCATATCGGTGGTATAATGGTTAGCACGCTCACATCGGTGGTATAATGGTTAGCACGCTCACATTGGTGGTATAATGGTTAGCATGCTCACATTGGTGGTATAATGGTTAGCACGCTCACATTGGTGGTATAATGATAGCATGCTCACATTGGTGGTATAATGGTTAGCATGCTCACATCGGTGGTATAATAGTTAGCACGCTCACATCGAGTGCTGTAGGTCGTTGTTTTCAAACACCGGTCTGGTAAAACCAAAGACTATATAATTGGTATTTGTTGTTTACCCGATAAACACTCATCATTGACGAATACGAAAGTATGGTTAGCACAGAATCAGAATAATGTGTCCGACTGATGCGGCATGTCTACCCACGGACATTTGTTTCAGCCAACTAGCACTATAAAAATCCAGCTAAGTGTATTGGTTTGGTATAAAGCGAACATCATCGTTTTCTCATCGATATCTAGCTTGTCCTCACAATGATATAGCTGAACAATTGTTCACTTGGTGTTCAGCAAACAATCACCCACTCACTCGCTCACTCCACCCACATACCGATGATTGGTGATGTCACCGGTTTGCCTAATATATCCGGTCTGGATTTCCTCTCCCGTTCATTCTGTTAGATACAATATAACTGATGCAGAATGCGACAATAAACACCAATACCTCAACTCAACACATTTTGTTACATCTGCCTGATATTCTCCCTATTGTTCATATCAGAAAAGTGTTAATGTGCATTATACCTGTTCTAAAAAACATTACACAAGTCACTTATTCACACCCTTTGTTTAGTTTTCTGTATAGTCTATTCACACCCTGTGTTTAGTTTTCTGTATAGTCTATTCACACCCTGTGTTTAGTTTTCTGTATAGTCTATTCACACCCTGTGTTTAGTTTTCTGTATAGTCTATTCACACCCTGTGTTTAGTTTTCTGTATAGTCTATTCACACCCTGTGTTTTGTTTTCTGTATAGTCTATTCACACCCTGTGTTTAGTTTTCTGTATAGTCTATTCACACCCTGTGTTTTGTTTTCTGTAGAGTCTATTCACACCCTGTGTTTTGTTTTCTGTATAGTCTATTCACACCCTGTGTTTAGTTTTCTGTAGAGTCTATTCACACCCTGTGTTTAGTTTTCTGTATAGTCTATTCACACCCTGTGTTTTGTTTTCTGTATAGTCTATTCACACCCTATGTTTAGTTTTCTGTAGAGTCTATTCACACCCTGTGTTTAGTTTTCTGCATAGTCTATTCACACCCTGTGTTTAGTTTTCTGTATAGTCTATTCACACCCTGTGTTTTGTTTTCTGTATAGTCTATTCACACCCTATGTTTAGTTTTCTGTAGAGTCTATTCACACCCTGTGTTTAGTTTTCTGTATAGTCTATTCACACCCTGTGTTTAGTTTTCTGTATAGTCTATTCACACCCTGTGTTTAGTTTTCTGTATAGTCTATTCACACCCTGTGTTTAGTTTTCTGTATAGTCTATTCACACCCTGTGTTTAGTTTTCTGTATAGTCTATTCACACCCTGTGTTTAGTTTTCTGTATAGTCTATTCACACCCTGTGTTTAGTTTTCTGTATAGTCTATTCACACCCTGTGTTTAGTTTTCTGTATAGTCTATTCACACCCTGTGTTTTGTTTTCTGTATAGTCTATTCACACCCTATGTTTAGTTTTCTGTAGAGTCTATTCACACCCTGTGTTTAGTTTTCTGTATAGTCTATTCACACCCTGTGTTTAGTTTTCTGTATAGTCTATTCACACCCTGTGTTTAGTTTTCTGTATAGTCTATTCACACCCTGTGTTTAGTTTTCTGTATAGTCTATTCACACCCTGTGTTTTGTTTTCTGTATAGTCTATTCACACCCTATGTTTAGTTTTCTGTAGAGTCTATTCACACCCTGTGTTTAGTTTTCTGTATAGTCTATTCACACCCTGTGTTTAGTTTTCTGTATAGTCTATTCACACCCTGTGTTTAGTTTTCTGTATAGTCTATTCACACCCTGTGTTTAGTTTTCTGTATAGTCTATTCACACCCTGTGTTTAGTTTTCTGTATAGTCTATTCACACCCTGTGTTTAGTTTTCTGTATAGTCTATTCACACCCTGTGTTTAGTTTTCTGTATAGTCTATTCACACCCTGTGCTTAGTTTTCTGTATAGTCTATTCACACCCTGTGTTTAGTTTTCTGTATAGTCTATTCACACCCTGTGTTTAGTTTTCTGTATAGTCTATTCACACCCTGCGTTTAGTTTTCTGTATAGTCTATTCACACCCTGTGTTTAGTTTTCTGCATAGTTTATTCACACATTATGTTTAGTTTTCTGTATAGTCTATTCACACCCTGTGTTTAGTTTTCTGTATAGTCTATTCACACCCTGTGTTTAGTTTTCTGTAGAGTCTATTCACACCCTGTGCTTAGTTTTCTGTATAGTCTATTCACACCCTGTGTTTAGTTTTCTATATAGTCTATTCACACCCTATGTTTAGTTTTCTGTATAGTCTATTCACACCCTGTGTTTTGTTTTCTGTATAGTCTATTCACACCCTCTGTTTAGTTTTCTGTATAGTCTATTCACACCCTGTGCTTAATTTTCTGTATAGTCTATTCACACCCTGTGTTTAGTTTTCTGTATAGTCTATTCACACCCTGTGTTTAGTTTTCTGTATAGTCTATTCACACCCTATGTTTAGTTTTCTGTATAGTCTATTCACACCCTGTGTTTAGTTTTCTGTAGAGTCTATTCACACCCTGTGTTTAGTTTTCTGTATGGTCTATTCACACCCTGTGCTTAGTTTTCTGTATAGTCTATTCACACCCTGTGTTTAGTTTTCTGTATAGTCTATTCACACCCTGTGTTTAGTTTTCTGTATAGTCTATTCACACCCTGTGTTTAGTTTTCTGTATAGTCTATTCACACCCTGTGTTTTGTTTTCTGTATAGTCTATTCACACCCTGTGTTTAGTTTTCTGTATAGTCTATTCACACCCTGTGTTTAGTTTTCTGTATAGTCTATTCACACACTGTGTTTAGTTTTCTGTATAGTCTATTCACACCCTGTGTTTAGTTTTCTGTATAGTCTATTCACACCCTGTGTTTAGTTTTCTGTATAGTCTATTCACACCCTGTGTTTAGTTTTCTGTATAGTCTATTCACACCCTGTGTTTTGTTTTCTGTATAGTCTATTCACACCCTGTGTTTAGTTTTCTGTATAGTCTATTCACACCCTGTGTTTAGTTTTCTGTATAGTCTATTCACACCCTGTGTTTAGTTTTCTGTAGAGTCTATTCACACCCTGTGTTTAGTTTTCTGTATAGTCTATTCACACCCTGTGTTTAGTTTTCTGTATAGTCTATTCACACCCTGTGTTTAGTTTTCTGTATAGTCTATTCACACCCTGTGTTTAGTTTTCTGTATAGTCTATTCACACCCTGTGTTTAGTTTTCTGTATAGTCTATTCACACCCTGTGTTTAGTTTTCTGTATAGTCTATTCACACCCTGTGCTTAGTTTTCTGCATAGTCTATTCACACCCTGTGCTTAGTTTTCTGTATAGTCTATTCACACCCTGTGTTTAGTTTTCTGTATAGTCTATTCACACCCTGTGTTTAGTTTTCTGTATAGTCTATTCACACCCTGTGTTTAGTTTTCTGTATAGTCTATTCACACCCTGTGTTTAGTTTTCTGTATAGTCTATTCACACCCTGTGTTTAGTTTTCTGTATAGTCTATTCACACCCTGTTTTTAGTTTTCTGTATAGTCTATTCACACCCTGTGTTTAGTTTTCTGTATAGTCTATTCACACCCTGTGTTTAGTTTTCTGTATAGTCTATTCACACCCTGTGTTTAGTTTTCTGTATAGTCTATTCACACCCTGTGCTTAGTTTTCTGTAGAGTCTATTCACACCCTGTGTTTAGTTTTCTGTATAGTCTATTCACACCCTGTGTTTAGTTTTCTGTATAGTCTATTCACACCCTATGTTTAGTTTTCTGTATAGTCTATTCACACCCTGTGTTTAGTTTTCTGTATAGTCTATTCACACCCTGTGTTTAGGTTTCTGTATAGTCTATTCACACCCTGTGTTTTGTTTTCTGTATAGTCTATTCACACCCTGTGTTTAGTTTTCTGTATAGTCTATTCACACCCTGTGTTTAGTTTTCTGTATAGTCTATTCACACCCTGTGTTTAGTTTTCTGTATAGTCTATTCACACCCTGTGTTTAGTTTTCTGTATAATCTATTCACACCCTGTGTTTAGTTTTCTGTATAGTCTATTCACACCCTGTGTTTAGTTTTCTGTATAGTTTATTCACACATTATGTTTAGTTTTCTGTATAGTCTATTCACACCCTGTGTTTAGTTTTCTGTATAGTCTATTCACACCCTGTGTTTAGTTTTCTGTATAGTCTATTCACACCCTGTGTTTTGTTTTCTGTATAGTCTATTCACACCCTGTGTTCAGTTTTCTGTAGAGTCTATTCACACCCTGTGTTTAGTTTTCTGTATAGTCTATTCACACCCTGTGTTTAGTTTTCTGTATAGTCTATTCACACCCTGTGTTTAGTTTTCTGTATAGTCTATTCACACCCTGTGTTTAGTTTTCTGTATAATCTATTCACACCCTGTGTTTAGTTTTCTGTATAGTTTATTCACACATTATGTTTAGTTTTCTGTATAGTCTATTCACACCCTGTGTTTAGTTTTCTGTATAGTCTATTCACACCCTGTGTTTAGTTTTCTGTATAGTCTATTCACACCCTGTGTTTTGTTTTCTGTATAGTCTATTCACACCCTGTGTTTAGTTTTCTGTAGAGTCTATTCACACCCTGTGTTTAGTTTTCTGTATAGTCTATTCACACCCTGTGTTTAGTTTTCTGTATAGTCTATTCACACCCTGTGCTTAGTTTTCTGTAGAGTCTATTCACACCCTGTGTTTAGTTTTCTGTATAGTCTATTCACACCCTGTGTTTAGTTTTCTGTATTGTCTATTCACACCCTGTGTTTAGTTTTCTGTATAGTCTATTCACACCCTGTGTTTTGTTTTCTGTAGAGTCTATTCACACCCTGTGTTTAGTTTTCTGTAGAGTCTATTCACACCCTGTGTTTAGTTTTCTGTATAGTCTATTCACACCCTGTGTTTTGTTTTCTGTATAGTCTATTCACACCCTGTGTTTAGTTTTCTGTATAGTCTATTCACACCCTGTGTTTAGTTTTCTGTATAGTCTATTCACACCCTGTGTTTAGTTTTCTGTATAGTCTATTCACACCCTGTGTTTAGTTTTCTGTATAGTCTATTCACACCCTGTGTTTAGTTTTCTGTAGAGTCTATTCACACCCTGTGTTTAGTTTTCTGTATAGTCTATTCACACCCTGTGTTTTGTTTTCTGTATAGTCTATTCACACCCTGTGTTTAGTTTTCTGTATAGTCTATTCACACCCTGTGTTTAGTTTTCTGTATAGTCTATTCACACCCTGTGTTTAGTTTTCTGTAGAGTCTATTCACACCCTGTGTTTAGTTTTCTGTATAGTCTATTCACACCCTGTGCTTAGTTTTCTGTATAGTCTATTCACACCCTTTGTTTAGTTTTCTGTAGAGTCTATTCACACCCTGTGTTTAGTTTTCTGTATAGTCTATTCACACCCTGTGTTTTGTTTTCTGTATAGTCTATTCACACCCTGTGTTTAGTTTTCTGTATAGTCTATTCACACCCTGTGTTTAGTTTTCTGTAGAGTCTATTCACACCCTGTGTTTAGTTTTCTGTATAGTCTATTCACACCCTGTGTTTTGTTTTCTGTATAGTCTATTCACACCCTGTGTTTAGTTTTCTGTATAGTCTATTCACACCCTGTGCTTAGTTTTCTGTATAGTCTTTTGAAGATTAATTGTTAGTCTTTTTGCCATTTTACTGTACGTTCTTCGTTTTAAGGCTTTTTATCCCCTTCAGTATCTTCAAACTTTTCTAGCTATTAAAACAATGTTGATTTGATATTTTTTCTATATTCTTACCCAATAATGCAAGTATTCCTGATAGTGACCATACCACAAGGCTAAGACCAACAGATCCAGTACGATCTAAAACATCTGTTGGGGAGATGAATATGCCGGACCCTACAGAAATTAGAACTGTAGTTAAAAACGGAAAAAATATCTAAAACTAATACAGTCCAAAATATTGTCAAAGAAATAAACATGTGCTGTAAGAAAAAAAATTCTTGATTAAGGATTATAAGATTGCAAGAGAAATACATATTTTGCTACAATTTGCAAGTGGAAAAATAGAAATTGGGTAATGAGTATTTTTTATCTTATAACAGGTTCTAACCTTGACAGTACAGGGTTTTATGATATGTACATATACTTCCACAACAACACTAAACATGTATGAAATGATAACAGGTAAAATATAATATCAAATAATTGTACAAATCTGTGGGTAATAATGGAATACAATGAAATACGACTATGATTAATAGAGCACTTTAATTTCTCTCAGACTTCAAGGTAGGATTACCTGTTACTCAGAATGACAAGACTATACATGATAATCCATATTAACCAGTCTTATGATGTACAACAGTCACGATTAGGTGAGGATTCTGCCGAGCATCGAACACAGGACTATAAGACCACCAATAACAGTCAAACAGGACTATACGACCACCAATAACAGTCAAATACGACAATAAGACCACCAATAACAGTCAAACACGACTCTAAGACCACAAATAACAGTCAAACACGACTATTAGACCACCAATTACAGTCAAACAGGATTATAAGACCACCGATAACAGTCAAACACGACTATAAGACCACCAATAACAGTCAAACACGACTATAAGACCACCAATAACAGTCAAACAAGATTATAAGACCACCAATAACAGTCAAACACGACTATAAGACCATCAATAACAGTCAAACAGGACTATAAGACCACCAATTACAGTCAAACATGACAATATGACCACCAATAACAGTCAAACACGACTATAAGACCACCAATAACAGTCAAACACGACTATAAGACTACCAATAACAGTCAAACACAACTATAAGACCACCAATAACAGTCAAACATGACCATAAGACCACCAATAACAGTCAAACAGGACAATAGGACCATCAATAACAGTCAAACACGACTATAAGACCACAAAAAACAGTCAAACACGACAATAAGACCACCAATAACAGTCAAACATGACAATAAGACCACCAATAACAGTCAAACATGACTATAACACCATCAATAACAGTCAAACAGGACTATAAGACCACCAATAACAGTCAAACATGACTATAAGACCATCAATAACAGTCAAACAGGACTATAAGACCACCAATAACAGTCAAACATGACTATAAGACCACCAATAACAGTCAAACAGGACTATAAGACCACCAATAACAGTCAAACACGACTATAAGACCACCAATAACAGTCAAACACGACTATAAGACCACCAATAACAGTCAAACATGACTATAAGACCATCAATAACAATCAAACATGACTATAAGACCACCAATAACAGTCAAACATGACTATAAGACCACCAATAACAGTCAAACACGACTATAAGACCACCAATAACAGTCAAACATGACTATAAGACCACCAATAACAGTCAAACAGGACTATAAGACCACCAATAACAGTCAAACAGGACTATAAGACCACCAATAACAGTCAAACACGACTATAAGACCACCAATAACAGTCAAACACGACTATAAGACCACCAATAACAGTCAAACAGGACTATAAGACCATCAATAACAATCAAACATGACTATAAGACCACCAATAACAGTCAAACATGACTATAAGACCACCAATAACAGTCAAACACGACTATAAGACCACCAATAACAGTCAAACAGGACTATAAGACCACCAATAACAGTCAAACATGACTATAAGACCACCAATAACAGTCAAACATGACTATAAGACCACCAATAACAGTCAAACAGGACTATAAGACCACCAATAACAGTCAAACATGAAAATAAGACCACCAATAACAGTCAAACATGACTATAAGACCACCAATAACAGTCAAACATGACTATAAGACCACCAATAACAGTCAAACATGACTATAAGACCATCAATAACAGTCAAACATGACTATAAGACAATCAATAACAGTCAAACAGGACTATAAGACTACCAATAACAGTCAAACACGACTATAAGACCACCAATCACAGTCAAACATGACTATAAGACCACCAATAACAGTCAAACATGACTATAAGACCACCAATAACAGTCAAACATGACTATAAGACCACCAATAACAGTCAAACAGGATTATAAGACCACCAATAACAGTCAAACAGGACTATAAGACCACCAATAACAGTCAAACATGACTATAAGACCACCAATAACAGTCAAACATGACTATAAGACCACCAATAACAGTCAAACATGACTATAAGACCACCAATAACAGTCAAACATGACTATAAGACCATCAATAACAGTCAAACATGACTATAAGACCACCAATAACAGTCAAACATGACTATAAGACCACCAATAACAGTCAAACATGACTATAAGACCACCAATAACAGTCAAACATGACTATAAGACCACCAATAACAATCAAACATGACTATAAGACCATCAATAACAGTCAAACACGACTATAAGACCACCAATAACAGTCAAACACGACTATAAGACCACCAATAACAGTCAAACATGACTATAAGACCACCAATAACAGTCAAACATGACTATAAGACCACCAATAACAGTCAAACATGACTATAAGACCACCAATAACAGTCAAACATGACTATAAGACCACCAATAACAGTCAAACATGACTATAAGACCACCAATAACAGTCAAACAGGACTATAAGACCACCAATAACAGTCAAACATGACTATAAGACCACCAATAACAGTCAAACACGACTATAAGACCACCAATAACAGTCAAACATGACTATAAGACCACCAATAACAGTCAAACATGACTATAAGACCATCAATAACAGTCAAACACGACTATAAGACCATCAATAACAGTCAAACATGACTATAAGACCACCAATAACAATCAAACATGACTATAAGACCATCAATAACAGTCAAACACGACTATAAGACCACCAATAACAGTCAAACAGGACTATAAGACCACCAATAACAGTCAAACATGACTATAAGACCATCAATAACAATCAAACATGACTATAAGACCATCAATAACAGTCAAACAGGACTATAAGACCACCAATAACAGTCAAACAGGACTATAAGACCACCAATAACAGTCAAACACGACTATAAGACCACCAATAACAGTCAAACATGACAATAAGACCACCAATAACAGTCAAACATGACAATAAGACCACCAATAACAGTCAAACATGACTATAAGACCATCAATAACAATCAAACAGGACTATAAGACCACCAATAACAGTCAAACATGACTATAAGACCATCAATAACAGTCAAACAGGACTATAAGACCACCAATAACAGTCAAACACGACTATAAGACCACCAATAACAGTCAAACATGACTATAAGACCACCAATAACAGTCAAACATGACTATAAGACCACCAATAACAGTCAAACACGACTATAAGACCACCAATAACAGTCAAACAGGACTATAAGACCACCAATAACAGTCAAACATGACTATAAGACCACCAATAACAGTCAAACAGGACTATAAGACCACCAATAACAGTCAAACATGACCATAAGACTACCAATAACAGTCAAACAGGACTATAAGACCACCAATAACAGTCAAACACGACTATAAGACCACCAATAACAGTCAAACACGACTATAAGACCACCAATAACAGTCAAACACGACTATAAAACCATCAATAACAGTCAAACAGGACTATAAGACCACCAATAACAGTCAAACATGACTATAAGACCACCAATAACAGTCAAACAGGACTACAAGACCACCAATAACAGTCAAACATGACAATAAGACTACCAATAACAGTCAAACAGGACTATAAGACCACCAATAACAGTCAAACATGACTATAAGACCACCAATAACAGTCAAACAGGACTATAAGACCACCAATAACAGTCAAACAGGACTATAAGACCACCAATAACAGTCAAACACGACTATAAGACTACCAATAACAGTCAAACAGGACTATAAGACCACCAATAACAGTCAAACACGACTATAAGACCACCAATAGCAGTCAAACACGACAATAAGACCACCAATAACAGTCAAACATGACTATAAGACCACCAATAACAGTCAAACACGACTATAAGACTACCAATAACAGTCAAACAGGACTATAAGACCACCAATAACAGTCAAACATGACTATAAGACTACCAATAACAGTCAAACAGGACTATAAGACCACCAATAACAGTCAAACACGACTATAAGACCACCAATAACAGTCAAACAGGACTATAAGACCACCAATAACAGTCAAACACGACTATAAGACCACCAATAACAGTCAAACAGGACTATAAGACCACCAATAACAGTCAAACATGACTATAAGACCACCAATAACAGTCAAACACGACTATAAGACCACCAATAGCAGTCAAACACGACAATAAGACCACCAATAACAGTCAAACAGGACTATAAGACCACCAATAACAGTCAAACACGACTATAACACCATCAATAACAGTCAAACAGTACTCTAAGACCACCAATAACAGTCAAACATGACTATAAGACCACCAATAACAGTCAAACAGGACTATAAGGCCACCAATAACAGTCAAACAGGACTATAAGACCACCAATAACAGTCAAACATGACTATAACACCATCAATAACAGTCAAACAGGACTATAAGACCACCAATAACAGTCAAACATGACTATAAGACCACCAATAAAAGTCAAACACGACAATAAGACCACCAATAACAGTCAAACATGACTATAAGACTACCAATAACAGTCAAACACGACTATAAGACCACCAATAACAGTCAAACAGGAGTATAAGACCACCAATAACAGTCAAACACGACTATAAGACCACCAATAACAGTCAAACAGGACTATAAGACCACCAATAACAGTCAAACACGACTATAAGACCACCAATAACAGTCAAACAGGACTATAAGACCACCAATAACAGTCAAACATGACTATAAGACCACCAATAACAGTCAAACACGACTATAAGACCACCAATAGCAGTCAAACACGACAATAAGACCACCAATAACAGTCAAACAGGACTATAAGACCACCAATAACAGTCAAACAGGACTATAACACCATCAATAACAGTCAAACAGGACTATAAGACCACCAATAACAGTCAAACAGGACTATAAGGCCACCAATAACAGTCAAACAGGACTATAAGACCACCAATAACAGTCAAACATGACTATAACACCATCAATAACAGTCAAACAGGACTATAAGACCACCAATAACAGTCAAACATGACTATAAGACCACCAATAACAGTCAAAGACGACAATAAGACCACCAATAACAGTCAAACATGACTATAAGACCACCAATAACAGTCAAACAGGACTATAAGACCACCAATAACAGTCAAACACGACTATAAGACCATCAATAACAGTCAAACAGGACTATAAGACCACCAATTACAGTCAAACATGACTATAAGATCACCAATAACAGTCAAACAGGACTATAAGACCATCAATAACAGTCAAACATGACTATAAGACCATCAATAACAGTCAAACATGACTATAAGACCACCAATAACAGTCAAACACGACTATAAGACCACCAATAACAGTCAAACACGACTATAAGACCATCAATAACAGTCAAACAGGACTATAAGACCACCAATAACAGTCAAACACGACTATAAGACCACCAATAACAGTCAAACATGACTATAAGACCACCAATAACAGTCAAACAGGACTATAAGATCACCAATAACAGTCAAACACGACTATAAGACCACCAATAACAGTCAAACATGACTATAAGACCACCAATAACAGTCAAACATGACTATAAGACCACCAATAACAGTCAAACACGACTATAAGACCACCAATAACAGTCAAACATGACTATAAGACCACCAATAACAGTCAAACAGGACTATAAGACCACCAATAACAGTCAAACACGACTATAAGACCACCAATAACAGTCAAACATGACTATAAGACCACCAATAACAGTCAAACATGACTATAAGACCACCAATAACAGTCAAACACGACTATAAGACCACCAATAACAGTCAAACATGACTATAAGACCACCAATAACAGTCAAACAGGACTATAAGACCACCAATAACAGTCAAACAGGACTATAAGACCACCAATAACAGTCAAACACGACTATAAGACCACCAATAACAGTCAAACATGACTATAAGACCACCAATAACAGTCAAACATGACTATAAGACCACCAATAACAGTCAAACACGACTATAAGACCACCAATAACAGTCAAACATGACTATAAGACCACCAATAACAGTCAAACATGACTATAAGACCACCAATAACAGTCAAACACGACTATAAGACCACCAATAACAGTCAAACATGACTATAAGACCACCAATAACAGTCAAACAGGACTATAAGACCACCAATAACAGTCAAACACGACTATAAGACCACCAATAACAGTCAAACATGACTATAAGACCACCAATAACAGTCAAACACGACTATAAGACCACCAATAACAGTCAAACATGACTATAAGACCACCAATAACAGTCAAACACGACTATAAGACCACCAATAACAGTCAAACATGACTATAAGACCACCAATAACAGTCAAACATGACTATAAGACCACCAATAACAGTCAAACACGACTATAAGACCACCAATAACAGTCAAACATGACTATAAGACCACCAATAACAGTCAAACAGGACTATAAGACCACCAATAACAGTCAAACACGACTATAAGACCACCAATAACAGTCAAACATGACTATAAGACCACCAATAACAGTCAAACATGACTATAAGACCACCAATAACAGTCAAACACGACTATAAGACCACCAATAACAGTCAAACATGACTATAAGACCACCAATAACAGTCAAACAGGACTATAAGACCACCAATAACAGTCAAACAGGACTATAAGACCACCAATAACAGTCAAACACGACTATAAGACCACCAATAACAGTCAAACATGACTATAAGACCACCAATAACAGTCAAACATGACTATAAGACCACCAATAACAGTCAAACACGACTATAAGACCACCAATAACAGTCAAACATGACTATAAGACCACCAATAACAGTCAAACATGACTATAAGACCACCAATAACAGTCAAACACGACTATAAGACCACCAATAACAGTCAAACATGACTATAAGACCACCAATAACAGTCAAACAGGACTATAAGACCACCAATAACAGTCAAACACGACTATAAGACCACCAATAACAGTCAAACATGACTATAAGACCACCAATAACAGTCAAACACGACTATAAGACCACCAATAACAGTCAAACATGACTATAAGACCACCAATAACAGTGAAGTTTACTTTCATTCTTGTTTCTTATGGCAACGGTGTTGTTGGTTTTTTTTGTGTGTATGTGTGTGTTAGTCCTTATTCCTTCTTGTTGAATTCAACATGTCAGATTGAAAACAAAAATACAAACAAAAAGGTTACCAATTATGGTTCCAACGATTAATGAAGTTCCACTAATCAGCCCTACAGATTTCTTCAGCTTAATTTGTTCTATTATAACCTCGGAGGTATCATAACTGTTTTGTTTTTTATCTCCGTTGATGAGTGATCTGTGTCGTGCTTCATTTTCGACAGTCCTGTGGTATTGACCACCATCTACAAAATAACAAGGTATAGATAAGAGACAAAGATTGTCGGTGTACAGCATCTGATAAATAAATATTTAGTAAGAAATGCTATGTATATGTAAATGAACAAGAGAGACCATTATACTTTACACTAAGACACAAACTAAAGTAGGAGCAGCGCTTTTATTGATGTTCTACATTTCAGTCACAGTCTAAGAGTCTTCAATAATGTGCATAACACATACCCTAAAACGAGTATGAAGCTGTCCTTCACTAGTACCCTAAAACGAGTATGAAGCTGTTCTTCACTAGTACCCTAAAACGAGTATGAAGCTGTCCTTCACTAGTACCCTAAAACGAGAATGAAGCTGTCCTTCACTAGTACCCTTAAACGAGTATGAAGCTGTCCTTCACCAGTACCCTAAAATGAGTATAAAGCTGTCCTTCACTAGTACCCTAAAACGAGTATGAAGCTGTCCATCACTAGTACCCTAAATGGAGTATGAAGCTGTTCTTCACTAGTACCCTAAAACGAGTATGAAGCTGTCCTTCACTAGTACCCTCAAACGAGTATGGGGCTGTCCTTCACTAGTAACCTAAAACGAGTATGAAGCTGCCCATCATTAGTACCCTAAAACGAATATGAAGCTGTCCTTCACTAGTACCCTAAAACAAGTATGAAGCTGTCCTTCACTAGTACCATAAAACGAGTATGAAGCTGTCCTTCACTAGTACTTTAAAACGAGTATGAAGCTGTCCTTCACTAGTACTCTGAAACGAGTATGAAGCTGTCCTTCACTAGTACCCTAAAACGAGTATGAAGCTGTCCTTCACTAGTACCCTAAAACGAGTATGAAAACTGTCCTTCACTAGTACCATAAAACGAGTATGAAGCTGTCCTTCGCTAGTACCCTAAGACGAGCAAGAAGCTGTGTCTTTCACTAGTACCCTAAACGAGTATGAAGCTGTCCTTCACTAGTACCCTAAAACGAGTATGAAGCTGTCCTTCACTAGTACCCTAAAACGAGTATGAAGCTGTCCTTCACTAGTACCATAAAACGAGTATGAAGCTGTCCTTCACTAGTACCCTAAAACGAGTATGAAGCTGTCCTTCACTAGTTCCATAAAACAAGTATGAAGCTGTCCTTTACTAGTACCCTTAAACGAGTATGAAGCTGTCCTTCACCAGTACCCTAAAACGAGTATGAAGCTGTCCATCACTAGTACCCTAAATGGAGTATGAAGCTGTTCTTCACTAGTACCCTAAAACAAGTATGAAGCTGTCCTTCACTAGTACCCTCAAACGAGTATGGGGCTGTCCTTCACTAGTAACCTAAAACGAGTATGAAGCTGTCCATCATTAGTACCCTAAAACGAATATGAAGCTGTCCTTCACTAGTACCCTAAAACAAGTATGAAGCTGTCCTTCACTAGTACCATAAAACGAGTATGAAGCTGTCCTTCACTAGTACTTTAAAACGAGTATGAAGCTGTCCTTCACTAGTACTCTGAAACGAGTATGAAGCTGTCCTTCACTAGTACCCTAAAACGAGTATGAAGCTGTCCTTCACTAGTACCCTAAAACGAGTATGAAGCTGTCCTTCACTAGTACCATAAAACAAGTATGAAGCTGTCCTTCGCTAGTACCCTAAGACGAGCAAGAAGCTGTGTCTTTCACTAGTACCCTAAACGAGTATGAAGCTGTCCTTCACTAGTACCCTAAAACGAGTATGAAGCTGTCCTTCACTAGTACCCTAAAACGAGTATGAAGCTGTCCTTCACTAGTACCATAAAACGAGTATGATGCTGTCCTTCACTAGTACCCTAAAACGAGTATGAAGCTGTCCTTCACTAGTTCCATAAAACAAGTATGAAGCTGTCCTTCACTAGTACCCTAAAACGAGTATGAAGCTGTCCTTCACTAGTACCATAAAACGAGTATGAAGCTGTCCTTCACTAGTCTGCAGTTGAGCTCTTTACTTTAGTCAATGAACACTACATCTGGACATCTTTATTGTTTTTTATGTTATTTTGTGCCCCTTTGGTAATAGAAACAAATCAGCGGAGGATTTTCGTTTTAAATTGTTGCTGAAGACAATTTCGCTATATCATTGATATATCTATGACGAGAAGTAGTTTACAAACAATACATCATGTATACCCTAGGTAAAAAGGTAGTCCTGGGATATTTTACAAACAATACATCATGTATACCCTAGGTAAAAAGGTAGTCCTGGGATATTTTACAAACAATACATCATGTATACCTTAGGTAAAAAGGTAGTCCTGGGATAGTTTACAAACAATACATCATGTATACCTTAGGTAAAAAGGTAGTCCTGGGATATTTTACAAACAATACATCATGTATACCTTAGGTAAAAAGGTAGTCCTGGGATAGTTTACAAACAATACATCATGTATACCCTAGGTAAAAAGGTAGTCCTGGGATAGTTTCAAACAATACATCATGTATACCTTAGGTAAAAAGGTAGTCCTGGGGTATTTTACAAACAATACATCATGTATACCCTAGGTAAATAGGTAGTCCTGGGATAGTTTACAAACAATACATCATGTATACCCTAGGTAAAAAGGTAGTCCTGGGATAGTTTACAAACAATACATCATGTATACCCTAGGTAAAAAGGTAGTCCTGGGATAGTTTACAAACAATACATCATGTATACCCTAGGTAAAAAGGTAGTCCTGGGATAGTTTACAAACAATACATCATGTATACCCTAGGTAGAAAGGTAGTCCTGGAATAGTTTACAAACAATACATCATGTATATCCTAGGTAAAAAGGTAGTCCTGGGATAGTTTACAAACAATACATTATGTATACCCTAGGTAAATAGGTAGTCCTGGGATAGTTTACAAACAATACATCATGTATACCCTAGGTAAATAGGTAGTCCTGGGATAGTTTACAAACAATACATCATGCATACCCTAGGTAAAAAGGTAGTCCTGGGATAGCTTACAAACAATACATCATGTATACCCTAGGTAAAAAGGTAGTCCTGGGATAGTTTACAAACAATACATTATGTATACCCTAGGTAAATAGGTAGACCTGGGATAGTTTACAAACAATACATTATGTATACCCTAGGTAAATAGGTAGTCCTGGGATAGTTTACAAACAATACATCATGTATACCCTAGGTAAATAGGTAGTCCTGGGATAGTTTACAAACAATACATCATGCATACCCTAGGTAAAAAGGTAGTCCTGGGATAGCTTACAAACAATACATCATGTATACCCTAGGTAAAAAGGTAGTCCTGGGATAGTTTACAAACAATACATTATGTATACCCTAGGTAAATAGGTAGTCCTGGGATAGTTTACAAACAATACATTATGTATACCCTAGGTAAATAGGTAGTCCTGGGATAGTTTACAAACAATACATCATGTATACACTAGGTAAAAAGGTAGTCCTGGGATAGTTTACAAACAATACATCATGTATACACTAGGTAAAAAGGTAGTCCTGGGATAGTTTACAAACAATACATTATGTATACCCTAGGTAAAAAGGTAGTCCTGGGATAGTTTACAAACAATACATCATGTATACCCTAGGTACCAAGGTAGTACTGGGATAGTTTACAAACAATACATCATGTATACCCTAGGTAAAAAGGTAGTCCTGGGATAGTTTACAAACAATACATCATGTATACCCTAGGTAAAAGGTAGTCCTGGGATAGTTTACAAACAATACATCATGTATACCCTAGGTAAAAAGGTAATCCTGGGATAGTTTACAAACAATACATCATGTATACCCTAGGTAAAAAGGTAGTCCTGGGATAGTTTACAAACAATACATCATGTATACCCTAGGTAAAAAGGTAGTCCTGGGATAGTTTACAAACAATACATCATGTATACCCTAGGTAAATAGGTAGTCCTGGGATAGTTTACAAACAATACATCATGTATACCCTAGGTAAAAAGGTAGTCCTGGGATAGTTTACAAACAATACATCATGTATACCCTAGGTAAAAAGGTAGTCCTGGGATAGTTTACAAACAATACATCATGCATACCCTAGGTAAAAAGGTAGTCCTGGGATAGTTTACAAACAATACATCATGTATACCCTAGGTAAAAAGGTAGTCCTGGGATAGTTTACAAACAATACATCATGTATACCTTAGGTAAATAGGTAGTCCTGGGATAGTTTACAAACAATACATCATGTATACCCTAGGTAAAAAGGTAGTCCTGGGATAGTTTATAAACAATACATCATGTATACCCTAGGTAAAAAGGTAGTCCTGGGATAGTTTACAAACAATACATTATGTATACCCTAGGTAAATAGGTAGTCCTGGGATAGTTTACAAACAATACATTATGTATACTCTAGGTAAATAGGTAGTCCTGGGATAGTTTACAAACAATACATCATGTATACCCTAGGTAAAAAGGTAGTCCTGGGATAGTTTACAAACAATACATCATGTATACCCTAGGTAAAAAGGTAGTCCTGGGATAGTTTACAAACAATACATTATGTATACCCTAGGTAAATAGGTAGTCCTGGGATAGTTTACAAACAATACATTATGTATACCCTAGGTAAATAGGTAGTCCTGGGATAGTTTACAAACAATACATCATGTATACCCTAGGTAAAAAGGTAGTCCTGGGATAGTTTACAAACAATACATCATGTATACACTAGGTAAAAAGGTAGTCCTGGGATAGTTTACAAACAATACATTATGTATACCCTAGGTAAAAAGGTAGTCCTGGGATAGTTTACAAACAATACATCATGTATACCCTAGGTACCAAGGTAGTCCTGGGATAGTTTACAAACAATACATCATGTATACCCTAGGTAAAAAGGTAGTCCTGGGATAGTTTACAAACAATACATCATGTATACCCTAGGTAAAAAGGTAGTCCTGGGATAGTTTACAAACAATACATCATGTATACCCTAGGTAAAAAGGTAGTCCTTGGATAGTTTACAAACAATACATCATGTATACCCTAGGTAAAAAGGTAGTCCTGGGATAGTTTACAAACAATACATCATGTATACCCTAGGTAAAAAGGTAGTCCTGGGATAGTTTACAAACAATACATCATGTATACCCTAGGTAAAAAGGTAGTCCTGGGATAGTATATAAACAATACATCATGTATACCCTAGGTAAAAAGGTAGTCCTGTGATAGTTTACAAACAATACATCATGTATACCCTAGGTAAAAAGGTAGTCCTGGGATAGTTTACAAACAATACATCATGTATACCCTAGGTAAAAAGGTAGTCCTGGGATAGTTTACAAACAATACATTATGTATACCCTAGGTAAAAAGGTAGTCCTGGGATAGTTTACAAACAATACATCATGTATATCCTAGGTAAAAAGGTAGTCCTGTGATAGTTTACAAACAATACATCATGTATACCCTAGGTAAAAAGGTAGTCCTGGGATAGTTTACAAACAATACATCATGTATACCCTAGGTAAATAGGTAGTCCTGGGATAGTTTACAAACAATACATCATGTATACCCTAGGTAAATAGGTAGTCCTGGGATAGTTTACAAACAATACATCATGTATACCCTAGGTAAAAAGGTAGTCCTGGGATAGTTTACAAACAATACATCATGTATACCCTAGGTAAATAGGTAGTCCTGGGATAGTTTACAAACAATACATTATGTATACCCTAGGTAAATAGGTAGTCCTGGGATAGTTTACAAACAATACATCATGTATACACTAGGTAAAAAGGTAGTCCTGGGATAGTTTACACACAATACATCATGTATATCCTAGGTAAATAGGTAGTCCTGGGATAGTTTACAAACAATACATCATGTATACCCTAGGTAAAAAGGTAGTCCTGGGATAGTTTACAAACAATACATTATGTATACCCTAGGTAAATAGGTAGTCCTGGGATAGTTTACAAACAATACATCATGTATACTCTAGGTAAAAAAGTAGTCCTGGGATAGTTTACAAACAATACATCATGCATACTCTAGGTAAAAAGGTAGTCCTGTGATAGTTTACAAACAATACATTATGTATACCCTAGGTAAATAGTTAGTCCTGGGATAGTTTACAAACAATACATCATGTATACTCTAGGTAAAAAGGTAGTCCTGGGATAGTTTACAAACAATACATCATGTATACCCTAGGTAAAAAGGTAGTCCTGGGATAGTTTACAAACAATACATTATGTATACCCTAGGTAAATAGGTAGTCCTGGGATAGTTTACAAACAATACATTATGTATACCCTAGGTAAATAGGTAGTCCTGGGATAGTTTACAAACAATACATCATGTATACACTAGGTAAAAAGGTAGTCCTGGGATAGTTTACACACAATACATCATGTATACCCTAGGTAAATAGGTAGTCCTGGGATAGTTTACAAACAATACATCATGTATACCCTAGGTAAAAAGGTAGTCCTGGGATAGTTTACAAACAATACATTATGTATACCCTAGGTAAATAGGTAGTCCTGGGATAGTTTACAAACAATACATCATGTATACTCTAGGTAAAAAAGTAGTCCTGGGATAGTTTACAAACAATACATCATGTATACTCTAGGTAAAAAGGTAGTCCTGGGATAGTTTACAAACAATACATTATGTATACCCTAGGTAAATAGTTAGTCCTGGGATAGTTTACAAACAATACATCATGTATACTCTAGGTAAAAATGTAGTCCTGGGATAGTTTACAAACAATACATCATGTATACCCTAGGTAAAAAGGTAGTCCTGGGATAGTTTACAAACAATACATCATGTATACCCTAGGTAAAAAGGTAGTCCTGGGATAGTTTACAAACAATACATCATGTATACCCTAGGTAAAAAGGTAGTCCTGGGATAGTTTACAAACAATACATCATATATATCCTAGGTAAAAAGGTAGTCCTGGGATAGTTTACAAACAATACATTATGTATACCCTAGGTAAAAAGGTAGTCCTGTGATAGTTTACAAACAATACATCATGTATACCCTAGGTAAAAAGGTAGTCCTGGGATAGTTTACAAACAATACATCATGTATACCCTAGGTAAAAAGGTAGTCCTGGGATAGTTTACAAACAATACATCATGTATACCCTAGGTAAAAAGGTAGTCCTGGGACAATACATTATGTATACCCTAGGTAAATAGGTAGTCCTGGGATAGTTTACAAACAATACATCATGTATACCCTAGGTAAAAAGGTAGTCCTGTGATAGTTTACAAACAATACATCATGCATACCCTAGGTAAAAAGGTAGTCCTGGGATAGTTTACAAACAATACATCATGTATACCCTAGGTAAAAATGTAGTCCTGGGATAGTTTACAAACAATACATCATGTATACCCTAGGTAAATAGGTAGTCCTGGGATAGTTTACAAACAATACATCATGTATACCCTAGGTAAATAGGTAGTCCTGGGATAGTTTACAAACAATACATTATGTATACCCTAGGTAAATAGGTAGTCCTGGGATAGTTTACAAACAATACATCATGTATACCCTAGGTAAAAAGGTAGTCCTGGGATAGTTTACAAACAATACATCATGCATACCCTAGGTAAAAAGGTAGTCCTGGGATAGTTTACAAACAATACATCATGCATACCCTAGGTAAAAAGGTAGTCCTGGGATAGTTTACAAACAATACATCATGTATACCTTAGGTAAAAAGGTAGTCCTGGGATAGTTTACAAACAATACATCATGTATACCCTAGGTAAAAAGGTAGTCCTGTGATAGTTTACAAACAATACATCATGTATACCCTAGGTAAATAGGTAGTCCTGGGATAGTTTACAAACAATACATTATGTATACCCTAGGTAAAAAGGTAGTCCTGTGATAGTTTACAAACACTACATCATGTATACCCTAGGTAAAAAGGTAGTCCTGTGATAGTTTACAAACAATACATCATGTATATCCTAGGTAAAAAGGTAGTCCTGGGATAGTTTACAAACAATACATCATGTATACCCTAGGTAAATAGGTAGTCCTGGGATAGTTTACAAACAATACATCATGTATACCCTAGGTAAAAAGGTAGTCCTGGGAAAGTTTACAAACAATACATCATGTATACCCTAGGTAAAAAGGTAGTCCTGGGATAGTTTCACTGGATCGGCTTCGTAAGTAGAAGTTTGTAATGTGATATAATGGATAGAGAACGACCATTGCCAACACAACATGCAATACTAAGCTTGGTCTAGACATCATCAAAACTGACATAGGCAGATCCCATGTGATAGGCAAAGTAAACAAGGGAAAATCACAAGTCATTGTGAGATTTCTGTCTTATAGGACCAGAAACAGTGTGTACACCAACAAGAAATCCCTCAAAGGTGACCAAGATGGTGTCTTTATTACTGAGAATCTGACAAAATACAGGACTGAACTAGTGAAACGACTTTCCCAACTCAAATTCCATCGTCAAATATACACTTACTGGACCTCTGATGGACGAATATATGTGAAAAAACTTGAAACTAGCAGAAAACAATTAGTTACAAACTTTGATGACATAGAAAACATTGAATGTTCAGTACATGAGCAAACAGCTTCACAAACAAGTGACACTGAAATTTATCATTAACTATTGAATTAAAACAAAAATAAACTGCTGATATACTCAATTATACATTTTTCATAGATGTAGATTTTTTTTTGCAAGGTTTATATTGTGTTAGTGTAAAGAAAATTGTCAGGTTTTTCTTATATATATTAATACATGATGTGTTCAGCTTTAATGATATAGTTACATATAACTTATTATATATGGCAATTATTGTAATGTTACATATTTGCATTCTGTTAAAATTGTCAACATGTTGTCATACCTTCATATGCCCCTTTACAATATTATGCTATGTCCAATCAAATCTTCCCAGAAAATTTATCATTGGTTTGTAAAATAACAGGGAGCTTCTCAAAATTGTACTTTTCAAGGTTCCATTAGGGAATCCGAAACATTTATTAAGATTAAAGTGCTTATATATTCAAATAATACCCATTGTATTATTGATATAGTATTGTGTTGGTCGATTAATATCAATTATTGTTACTGCCTTTTTTACATTTATTTTGAATGCCCTTTCTCAGTTACAGTATTTTTGTAAACAATTTCCGTGCCTTATGATTAACTGCTTCAAAATATAAATAACCTTTTGTAATGAAAGTATTGAAGTACGCATGTCTAATGATTGTACAAAGTGTGAGGGTTTGTTCGACTTGCTGTAGAAAAAAAATGTTGGTTTTTTCTGTTTTTTGTTGTTGTTTTTTTTTTTTTTCAATAACTTTTTAAGAAGATTCTCATGTAAAGAATAAAGTCTTGAATCACTTACATAAGCCTATAATGGTACCATGCAAATTTAAATCTGATCTCAGCTGCAGCAAAGCCAGTGAATTTATACGATTTTTTTGATTTTTTTTTTTTTTAACCTTGTAAATGAATGGAGCACATAATCCTTAACCTGTATTGTACATTTGATAAAAGATATTTTTGTTTGTTGAGTGACTTATTATATGAAATTATTGTTGTGTTTGTTTTTCTTTTCCTTTGTGTGGGATATTTATCTCAATATTTTTCTAAATATTATAATATATATTTTAGTCTACTCCGGATACCATATAATTATAGAAAAAACAAATATACTTTGGAGTACAGACATCTCGGTTCTAATTGCTGCAATGTTTTATTTACAAAAAATATTATGTACAACGAATTAAAAAATTATCAAATTGATTTCAAATATTTATTTTTGTCATTTTTTTTTTACAAATGACGTATACTAAAAATTATTTTCTGTCTATTAATCATGGGTCGTAAATAAAGATCCCATTTGACATCTGTGAAACAAATTTCTCCACATGCAAATTTGGTCTCATTTATACCATTGTGAGTACTTTTACATATATTTAATTTGTTTTTTGTGTTATAATATGTATATATGTTCTAATGTTTTAAGTGGATTCATAGATGTGAGTGTTCAAACAATATTGAAATGTAGCAATGGTCGTACTGATTTTATCCCTGAAATGCTAAATCCAAATGGGTAATAGTATAGAGGATTATAGGGCGGCCATTGGACTGTTTAATACTAAGAAAAGGTGTCTGTATGGCTGGTAAATTTTCGGGCAGATTCATATCAACAAATTATATTAATTAACTTACAGTGTTCAGCTCTTGTCTTATCTCTGTTTCTTCTGCAGAGTACGATTCCGGAAATTAATATAGTTTTCCTGTTATATATATTACAATTTATCCTAATTATAGGTGATGTAGAAACACATCCTGGTCCTGGTACGTATAATTCGAATCCACCGGTGAACATTACCAATAATAATGTAGACAAATATATTTCCATATGCAATATAAACATTAGAAGTGTTAGAAACAAATTACACTTTCTCCAAAATTTCGCAGATGAATATGATATACTTTGCGTCACAGAATCCCATTTAGATGTGAATATAAATAACGATGATTTATCACTTGATTTCTTTTCAAAAACCTTCATCAGACAGGATCGTAATAACTCAGGCGGTGGACTTCTCATTTATTTTAAAGATGATATATTTGTTGAACGTGTAACTGACTTAGAAAACGACACTGACGAAACTATCTGGGTAAAAGTGCGAGCTAGAGGTAAAACCTTCCTTTTGTGTAACACTTATCGACCTGAATGGACGGACAATGAATACTGGACACGATTAAATCATGCAATAGGGATGGGTTACCAGGTAAACGATAATATTGTGATTTTGGGTGATTTGAATTCCGACTTATTTATAGCTAATAATAATAAATTAATAGAAACTATGATGTTGTTTAACTTAGTAAATATTATCAGTAAACCCACAAGAATTACAGCGCATAGTAATACTTTACTTGATCCTATTATTATTAGTGATACTATGAATTATATATATTCTGATGTTTTAAAAATACCATCAGAAATTAGTGATCATGATGCCTCTGTGGCTTTTTTACAATGTCCAAAGAGTGTTTCTGTTTCATTCAAACGGGAAGTCTGGTTATATGATAAAGTTGATAAACAAAAAGTTATTGAAAAACTAGAAATAATTGACTGGATAACCCTCCTCTGTCAATTTGATGATGTAGATGACATGTGTAATCAATTTACCAAAACATTTCTCGAATTGGCAAGGGAGTGTATTCCAACCAAGACAGTTATTGTTAGATATAATGACAAACCGTGGTTAACCAGTGAAGTCCGGAAAGAAATACGTATCAGGGACCGACTTCGTAAAGTAATGTTAAAATATCATAGAAACTCGGATATTTGTAAATATAAAAAACAGAGAAACAGGGTAAATAATTTAAAAAAGATTGCAGAAGAAAATTTTGAAATCAACTTAGATAACATTATTCTTGAAAATGCATCAAATAATAAAACTTATTGGAAAATTATGAAAATGCTTTTAAAGTCAAATAAAGGATCTGGCAATCTCCCCCCTCTTCAAAACATAATTAATGATAAAAATTTAGAAGAGTTCGCCTATGATGACGAGGAAAAATGTGATTTATTAAACAAGTACTTTAGTTTTATATCCAAATTGGATGAAGCAAATGCGCCCCTCCCTGATATCGAACTGAAAACAAATAATAATATAACTGATATTAATGTAAGTATCCAAGAAATTTCTGACATAATACAAATTCTTCATCCAAATAAGGCATCGGGGCCGGATGTCATCAGCCATAAAATGTTAAAACTATGTCCAAATAGTATAGCATTGCCTTTGCAAATAATATTTAATAAATCACTCCACCAAAGTAAATATCCGACGAACTGGAAACTAGCTCATGTTATTGCAGTATTTAAAAAGGGGGATTCTTCATTGCCGTCTAATTACAGACCTATATCGCTTATAAGTTGTGTTGGGAAAATAATGGAGAGAGTTGTATACAAACATGTTTATAACTATCTCCACCAAAATAAACTTATATATGAATATCAATCTGGTTTTCTTCCTAAGCATTCAACAGTACATCAGTTATTAGAAATTTATAATAGCATTTTAAATTCATTGGAGAAGAAGGAAGCAAATTGTTTTGTATTTTGTGACTTTTCTAAGGCATTTGATAAAGTTTGGCACCGAGGCCTTTTACATAAAATGAAAACATATGGGATAACTGGAAATTTAATTAATTGGTTTAAAAGTTATTTAAAAGCCAGACGACAAAAAGTTGTTATTAAAAATAATTCTTCAGCATATTGTGAAATATCTGCAGGTGTCCACAAGGCTCTGTCCTTGGACCTCTCTTATTTATTATCTATATAAATGATATTGCTGACAAACTTATATCACTGAGCAGACTATTTGCAGATGACACTTCGTTTGGTTATTCAAATCGGGACACAATGCAGTTGAAAAATGTTATTGCTCATGATTTGAATGAAATGGATATATGGTCCAAAAAATGGCTTATGTCATTTAATCCTGACAAAACAGAAATCATGATTTTCTCTAATCGTAGCGTTCCAGAGAATCTTGATTTCTCTTTTAATGGAAATTCAGTGCCCATTACCACTTCTCATAAACACTTAGGTGTTACATTTAGCAATGATGCTAAGTGGAATAACCATGTTGATAATATTAAAAGTAGTGTATCTAAACATTTGAACATTCTACGTAAATTGAAATACCGTCTTAGTCGCACTAATTTAGATAAACTATATCTTGTGTACATTAGACCACTTTTTGAATATGCATGTGAACTATGGGATAACTGTGGGATTGGAAATTCACAAAAACTGGAACAACTTCAACTGGAAGCTGCCAGAATTGTTACAGGCTTACCTATTTTTACCAAAACTCAAATTTTATATAGAGAGACAGGTTGGGAATTATTATCTGCGAGACGGAAGAGAAGGAAACTTCAACTTTTTTATAATATAGTTAATAAAAATACCCCTAATTATCTTTGTACATTGATTCCCCCCACCATACAACGTACGTCAGTGTATCCGTTGAGAAATGGGAATGATATTATTTTACCTTTCTGTAGACTGTCTTCGACTAGTGATTCCTTTATCCCTTCCACAATAAAAATGTGGAATAGTTTAAATAACAATATTCGAAACGTTGATACTTTATCAAAATTCAAATCTGAATTAAAGAAAATCGACGAAACTGAAAATCATTCTGTCCCTAAGCATTTTTTCTGTGGTCCTCGAAAATTAAATATTATTTTAACTCAGCTAAGAAATTCAGCTTCGTTTTTGAATTTTGATTTATTTCGAGTTGGAATCGTATCTGACCCATCTTGTCGATGTGGTGCAGCCCTTGAAAATTTAAAACATTTCTTTTTGGATTGTCCTATATACATACAAGCCAGAACTGTATTGATGGGTAATATCAACAGGGTTACAACTTGCTACACTCTAGATATTGAATTTCTGACATGTGGCAATGATAATTTAACTTATGAACAAAATTGTATTATATTTAAATATGTTTTTGATTATATTAAATGTTCAAAAAGATTCCTTATTGTATAACTGGAATTGAATTGGGTGAACATGCACATCATATGAATCCATCTTAATTTTATTTTTCTTTCTGTTTGTGAATATTTATCATTGATTCGTTATTAGTGCTACATATAGTAATGCATGTCTTTTATGTACTTCTTTATTGTAACATATTGTAATTTGGAGAAGACTTCATAAGTTTGTTTAACTTGTGTCTAATCCATTTTGTCTGTTTAATTGGCAAATAAAATATGTTTAAACTAAACACAACAGTTGTTCATTACAATGTCCTGTAATTTGTTTTCCATGTGCATGGAGAGTATTCCCAAGTATTTAGGTCCCTGTCCAATGGCGAAATATGCTTAACCCACAATTATGCCTTTTTTCTAGTAAGTTTAAAATATCACAAATATATAAGTGTATATACATGTATTATACAGTTGGTTGCATGTCTAGAATTGCATCCATTTATTTCTTAACAGGTAGCAATAGTTGTAGGTTTAAAACATGGCATGTAGAATCAATAAAATGCAATACAACAATTATAACATAGACAAATATTGATGTACAGAGGATACGTATCAATAATATATATATTTATAATAATTGTCATATAATACGTATATTTTTTCTCACCTTGTTGAAATCCGTCATTTTCCATCTTACTGTCTATATGATTTATAATATGAATGTTTACTGTTATCGCAATAAGATCATCAAGATAAATAATACATTCCTAAAGACAATACAGTCTCTATAACAGACCTCAGTCGTACTTAAGTGTCAGATAATATTTTAAGTCGTATTACATGTATAATATTTTCTAGTTTGTTTAGGTAGGTAATAAATTATCTATGTTATCTCCAATTGTTTTCATGTTTAATTTATGGTCGGTAATCAAACTATAAAAAGTTACCGTCGACATTATAGTGGGGTACTTCTCTCATAGTTTGCGCACTGTTTTTAGCACTATGACATTCTTTGTGGGAATTATGGTGCCATTTATAAGAATTAGCTCGATATTTATATATATATATATATATAAAAAAAAAAAAAAAAAAAAAAAAAAAAAAATTAATCTACATAACTTGTCATACTTTCGACTTTATGTTGTTGATTAAATTATAAACTGCTGGAGGCAGGAACACTTTTATTCTAGATTGTGAGGGGAAATATATTTAAAGAAATTGCAGAACAAATGGTATAAGTTACAAATAATATTAGATTGTTCAATTTTGTAGCACGACGAGAGCCACTAGTGATTAATGAACTGCTAACCCTTCCGGAGGAGCACGAGCCACTAGTGAATCATGAACTGCTAACCCTTCCGGAGCACGAGTCACTAGTGAATCATGAGCTGCTAACCCTTCCGAAGCACATGAATTCACCATCTTTCTCAGTGGTGTTCGTGTTGCTCATTCTTAAGTTTTCTGTGTAATATTTCATGCCCCATTGTTTGTTTTTCTGTCCTTTTCCTTTTGACCGTGGTATTGTATGCCCTTCTTCCAATTACGATTTCTGATGACCTCTTTTTATATCTTCAAACATTTCTTATATAGTCATGCTGGTATAACACCTCGCAGAGTTAATCTTATGTAGTCATGCTGGTATAACACCTCGCAGAGTTAATCTTATGTAGTCATGCTGGTATAACACCTCGCAGAGTTAATCTTATGTAGTCATGCTGGTATAACACCTCGCAGAGTTAATCTTATGTAGTCATGCTGGTATAACACCTCGCAGAGTTAATCTTATGTAGTCATGCTGGTATAACACCTCGCAGAGTTAATCTTATGTAGTCATGCTGGTATAACACCTCACATAGTTAATCTTATGTAGTCATGCTGGTATAACACCTCGCAGAGTTAATCTTATGTAGTCATGCTGGTATAACACCTAACAGAGTTAATCTTATGTAGTCATGCTGGTATAACACCTCGCAGAGTTAATCTTATGTAGTCATGCTGGTATAACACCTCGCAGAGTTAATCTTATGTAGTCATGTTGGTATAACACCTCACATAGTTAATCTTATGTAGTCATGCTGGTATAACACCTCGCAGAGTTAATCTTATGTAGTCATGCTGGTATAACACCTCGCAGGGTTAATCTTATGTAGTCATGCTGGTATAACATCTCGCAGAGTTAATCTTATGTAGTCATGCTGGTATAACACCTCGCAGAGTTAATCTTATGTAGTCATGCTGGTATACCACCTCGCAGAGTTAATCTTATGTAGTCATGCTGGTATAACACCTCACAGAGTTAATTTTATGTAGTCATGCTGGTATATACACCTCGCAGAGTTAATCTTATGTAGTCATGCTGGTATAACACCTAACAGAGTTAATCTTATGTAGTCATGCTGGTATAACACCTCGCAGAGTTAATCTTATGTAGTCATGCTGGTATAACACCTCGCAGAGTTAATCTTATGTAGTCATGCTGGTATAACACCTCACATAGTTAATTTTATGTAGTCATGCTGGTATATACACCTCGCAGAGTTAATCTTATGTAGTCATGCTGGTATAACACCTAACAGAGTTAATCTTATGTAGTCATGCTGGTATAACACCTCGCAGAGTTGATCTTATGTAGTCATGCTGGTATAACACCTCGCAGAGTTAATCTTATGTAGTCATGCTGGTATAACACCTCGCAGAGTTAATCTTATGTAGTCATGCTGGTATAACACCTCGCAGAGTTAATCTTATGTAGTCATGCTGGTATAACACCTCACATAGTTAATCTTATGTAGTCATGCTGGTATAACATCTCGCAGAGTTAATCTTATGTAGTCATGCTGGTATAACACCTAACAGAGTTAATCTTATGTAGTCATGCTGGTATAACACCTCGCAGAGTTAATCTTATGTAGTCATGCTGGTATAACACCTCGCAGAGTTAATCTTATGTAGTCATGTTGGTATAACACCTCACATAGTTAATCTTATGTAGTCATGCTGGTATAACACCTCGCAGAGTTAATCTTATGTAGTCATGCTGGTATAACATCTCGCAGAGTTAATCTTATGTAGTCATGCTGGTATAACACCTCGCAGAGTTAATCTTATGTAGTCATGCTGGTATAACACCTCACATAGTTAATCTTATGTAGTCATGCTAGTATAACATCTCGCAGAGTTAATCTTATGTAGTCATGCTGGTATAACACCTAACAGAGTTAATCTTATGTAGTCATGCTGGTATAACACCTCGCAGAGTTAATCTTATGTAGTCATGCTGGTATAACACCTCGCAGAGTTAATCTTATGTAGTCATGTTGGTATAACACCTCACATAGTTAATCTTATGTAGTCATGCTGGTATAACACCTCGCAGAGTTAATCTTATGTAGTCATGCTGGTATAACATCTCGCAGAGTTAATCTTATGTAGTCATGCTGGTATAACACCTAACAGAGTTAATCTTATGTAGTCATGCTGGTATAACACCTCGCAGAGTTAATCTTATGTAGTCATGCTGGTATAACACCTCGCAGAGTTAATCTTATGTAGTCATGTTGGTATAACACCTCACATAGTTAATCTTATGTAGTCATGCTGGTATAACACCTCGCAGAGTTAATCTTATGTAGTCATGCTGATATAACACCTCGCAGCGTCAAATCTATAAAAGTTCGAATTTTACTATCGAAGAGTGGTATGTGGGTTGTACTCGACCAGATAAAACCCGTTGTCGTGTTTCAAGACAAAAGAACGATAAGGAAGATGGTAAAATATATACATATGTATATTTTCATTATATTACCTTTTAAAATATACATTTTTCAGATTTTAAAATAGTGTAATTAACAGTAAGGGCATAATCCAATTGGTGGATGATTTCAATTCAAATGGTGGAAGATATAATTTATTCTCTTGGATTTGAAAAAAAACAACTCGTCGGTGAATACCGCTGGTTGCATCGCAATACTCAAATCCAACTTTATGCACAATGACATCTCGGACAGGGATAACAGCTGCCAAATGATATCTACAATATTATATGTCAAATTAACCCAGAAGTCATTTACATATCCTTCTTTCATCGACCCTATGTAAAACTCTGTTATAAATGTATCTGTCGAGAAAGCATCAAGGTCGTGTACTTCGATTCAGTAGAGAAAACTTCGTTTTTTTCTTTTTTAACTATGGTTGTATTTGTCGAGAAACAAACCTTTCCAGAACCACCGAAAGATCTCATAGGTTTTGTACAATCAGTTGAGCAGTTTCTAGTTGTTTCTGTTTTTTTATTGTACAGGTTCCGTGGCAAACTGGCACCAAACAAGGTCAATGATTCGTGACTGGAATTTTTTAAATGCCTAATCACAATGAAATCTGATTAGTACCATTTTAACTGGAAAAAATACAATGGCCAAAAGAAACAGGACAAACAATGATACACCAATCACTACACAGAAAACTAAAGACTGAGCAACACGAACATGGGGTGAACTCATGTGCTCCGGAAAAGTGAGCTGTTCCTGTTCCACATGTGGGTCGTGTTACTATTGTAACAAACCCGGTGATATGTCATGAACGATGAAAATGACCGGATTATGGCTGAGCTTTGTATACCTGAAATTTACATTTCTAACTAATGTAATTTTTATAAAAACTATAGGTTCTCCACCCTCAGGCATAGCTGACCTTAGCCGATTTTTATTATCCTGCTTAGACCCTTTGGTTGTATTTTGTCTTCAAACACTTTTAAATTATTTGGCTTTCAAATCTTTCGATGTTGAGCGTACCTGATGTGATAGAAGAGGCAGGAGTACCCGGAGAGAACCACCGACCATGGGCAAGCAACTGGTAAACTTGATCACTTGTGGCTGCGAGTCGAGTGCACCTTTTTTGTAATTTACAAAGTCGGGCGCGAACCCACGCCGTATTGGCGATAGGCTTGTATGAGTTGTTAAGTAATCCAACTACATAACTCATTGAGCCACCTGGGCCCTTGATATCTACGTATTTATAGCTCAAGATACTGATTACATTTTAGAACTTCCAATATACCATAGCTTTGTTATACCTTTAATGCCATATTTGACATTTTATCATTGCATTCTCTGTTAATCTTAAGACCACAGGGCATGGTCTCGGTAAAGTATAATTGAATGTATTAAGCACAATGGTGACCAAAGACCATTGGGTCCTTATTTGTGCAAGCTTCAAGGAAATTGAAGCTATGTATAAGAATGATTCAAGCAATTTAATTGTATATTCATATCTGGTTTTCAGCAAAGGTTTTTATTTAAGTTAATGTTTAAAACTGAACCCCACCACCCTGTGCCCTTATTTGGGGTGAAATCTCTATAACATTTCTGGTTCTTAAGACTACTTGTAGCATCTGTAAACTTTGAACCATAGATCATGGCGTCTTCATTTACACAATTTTTAATCCATGCATCAATTTAATTATGGATTTTGACAACATGTATCAAAATGATAATTCATGGCATTTATACTTGTACTTCCATTATTGGCATTGTCAAACCAACATCTATCCTTTTTACCTGCTTTTTGCTGAAACCAGTCGAATATAGATCCTGAATAATCCAACAAAGTTTGATAAAATGAAAAATCGCTTCCAACTTTCAACAGCAAACAATACCTTCTACTATTAAAACCTATTAAAGAATGATAGTACAAGTGAAGTTGTTGTTGGTCTTTAATCAAACACTGCTGATAGTGTATCGGTGTTCTGAAAGTTGTACAAAATTACAGATTTTATTTATATGGATTAATGATTTGATTTGATTTATTGTGTTTAACGCAACTTTCAGCAATATCATGGCGACCAGCTTTAGTGGTGGAAGAAGCCGGAGTACCTGGAGAGAACCACCGACCATTTGATTTGATTTGATTTGACCATGGGCAAGCAACTGATAAACTTTATCACTTGAGACTCGCATTCGAGTGCACTCTTTTTGTAATTTACAAAGCCGGCGCGAACCCACGCCACATTGGTGATAGGCTTGTATGAGTTGTTAGGTAATCCAACTACCTAACTCATTGAGCCACCAGGGCCATTAGAAAACTTTACCACAGGAAACTGTATCACAGAACTCTTTATCACATGATCATTCAGAAAGTTCTATATCATATCTGGAAACCAATTAGATCGCCATTTACACATAATTAAGAGCATAACTAGACTTTTATTAATGAGATACTTCAAAATCAAATTTGACCTGCATTTTAGCCATCTAAATGAGCAGAGCTCACAAATGTATACCCAAATACATATGATTATTGTTGAAGATCAGTTAATGGGATAGATGACAAAATTGGATGATCACTATAGTATGTTGAAATTGTGTCTACAGAGAGATGTGTGGAGTTAAAATTGTGGTAAAAATTATCTTAAATTCCTGGTCTGTGTTGGATGGCATATACACTGATGAAAACCATAATACTTGATTAGATCTGAGAGTTGTTTTGATGCCAAGGTTTTCTTTGAGCAGTCAATGTTAAAGTCTCCAGTAACAATGGAAGGAACCCCTAGTGAAGTATGATGAAGAAGTATTTCCAGGTCTGACCTAAATTCTGGAATTGACATTTTTGGTTTTTATATATGTCCAAGAGGCAAATTCTTACCTGGTCATGTCCTCATACATATACATACAAATTATGATGGTTGTGGGCCTTAATAAAAAAAGGTTCTGCATTGGACAAGATAAAATTACTTATTTGACCTTGACATTGAAAGGTCAATGTCATAATGAACTCTTTTTTATATGTGACACTCCGTCATTCCCTAATACATATACATACAAAGAATGAAGGGTGTGGGCCTTAAGACATTAAGTTCTGCACTGGACACGATAAAATTACTTATTTGACCTTGACATTTAAGGTCAAGGTAACAGTGACCCCATTTTTATATGCAACACTCCCTAATACATATACACACCAAGTATGAAGGTCATAGGCTTTAAGAAAAAACAGTTCTGCCTTGGACAAGATAAAAGTACTTATTTGTTCCTGACATTGAAAGTCAATGTCACAGTAACCTCATTTGTACATGACACTCCGTCATACCTTAATACATTGTACATACACATACAAAGTATGAAGGGTGTGGACTTTAAGACAAAAGAGTTCTGCACTGGACAAGATTGTCTCTACAAACAACAGACAGGCGACACTTTAAAACCACTTAAAAACTTCGTTGTGGGGGTATAATTATAAAATTATAATTCAAATTAGATATGAGAAACTTCAGATAATGCTCCAAAAACCCCAAAAGTTTCACTTTAAGCATCAATAAGGGGGACAACCCTCGAACAATATTGAAAAAACAAACTTGACCTCTATCCAGTAGTTCTGAAGAAAACGATTTTCAAAATATTTCACACAACCAGATGGGCATCTTGGAAGTTAGACAAGGTCACTGTACATTATGTTGGAAGATGACCATTCAACGAGTATCACATCCTAGCTTGGCCTAATTTCGACCAGTGGTTCTTAAGAAAGAGATCATGTAAAAATTGAATGAACGACAGACCCCATGTGACGGGAAAAACTCACTTAAGCCTTTGGCTCTGATGAGCTAAAAAAATCTATACTCTAGAAATAACGATGCCTAACAGTTTTTAAGGATGGAGGCTTGAAGAAGGTAAACAATAGCCTAGGGAAAAAATACACAATAGAAATAATGATTATATACTTTAAACACAGAGAATAATTTACTTATTCTACACTCACATTCTCCAAATGATAAAACTTCTATCAAATATTAATTGTGAAGGCTATAGGAAATTAATCATAAATTGTTGTAAAAATCAAAAGTTAAGAACAATGCTTTTATTGAACAACTGAATAAGTATTAATATTTTGAACTTGTTAAGATGAAAAGAATTTAAAACAATTTTCTTCAAAGGGTTTTTTGCTCAACATATTATTATGTCTGGTCATGATTAACCCAAACTGATGAGTGAATGATTGTCAAAGTCCAAAGGAGCAAGTATTGAGATATATCATGGTAAAAACATGTTACATTCAATGAGATGTCTGCCTCGTACTAGACCAACAAGGTTAATTGAATTTTAATGCTAGATCACTACAACAGGAGGCTGGTTGACATGTCGTTTTGCTCAAATATATATCCTGATTCCGAGCCATCCAGTGTTTGCTCTTTCTCCTTAATACTGCACACTTAGCGGAGAAGTAGAAAATACCTATTTGACTGTCTTTGGTTTGACCCAACGGGTGCTCGAACCCACAATCTACTGCACTTGAGGAGAGCATGCTCAATACTTTATATAATAACAAACCATAACATTTATTTTAAAATATATTTAATATAATGTAAACAAATCACTATCATATAAAGTCATTATAAATGTCCTCTTTCTTTACAACAAAATATTAAAAATTGACAAATACATAATTTATATTGTCATTCTCCAATAAAAGTTTGTTTGACTTTGTCTAGCCACTTCCTTAAACATGACCACAATTTCATTTGAACTATTTGCCTATCTGTCTAACTGATTCTGTGTGTTTATTGTGGTGTAGACCCTCTGTCCCTGGTACTAGTGCTCGATTCTGAAAAACAAATAATTAAAATAACAAAAACCAGGGATTCCATGTAATCACTCACTTGGTCAACACACCTTTATAACAAAAACCAGGGATTCCATGTAATCACTCACCTTTAACTTTTTTTTAAATTTCTTACTATAATATTATTTGTTTCTTTGTTTACATATTTCACTGACTGCTATGCTTGGGGTCTTGATCATTTGTTAATTGTTTTATTGTCCTGGTTTCTTTCTTTATGTATTGCACTTCATTTCTTAATTTACATTTTTTTTTGCTATGTTTTGATTCACTTCTATTCAGTTTCTCACTTTACCAGGATCCTATATTTTCACATTTTTTGTTTTGATTCACTTCTGTTCCATTTCTCACTTTACCAGGATCCTATATTTTCACATTTTTTGTTTTGATTCACTTCTATTCAGTTTCTCACTTTACACCAGGATCCTATATTTTCACATTTTTTGTTTTGTTTTGCTATGTTTTGATTCACTTCTATTCAGTTTCTCACTTTACCAGGATCCTATATTTTCACATTTTTTGTTTTGATTCACTTCTGTTCCATTTCTCACTTTACCAGGATCCTATATTTTCACATTTTTTGTTTTGATTCACTTCTATTCAGTTTCTCACTTTACACCAGGATCCTATATTTTCACATTTTTTGTTTTGTTTTGCTATGTTTTGATTCACTTCTATTCAGTTTCTCACTTTACACCAGGATCCCATATTTTCACATTTTTTGTTTTGATTCACTTCTATTCAGTTTCTCACTTTACACCAGGATCCTATATTTTCACATTTTTTGTTTTGATTCACTTCTATTCAGTTTCTCACTTTACACCAGGATCCTATATTTTCACATTTTTTGTTTTGTTTTGCTATGTTTTGATTCACTTCTATTCAGTTTCTCACTTTACCAGGATCCTATATTTTCACATTTTTTGCTATGTTTTGATTCACTTCTATTCAGTTTCTCACTTTACCAGGATCCTATATTTTCACATTTTTTGTTTTGATTCACTTCTGTTCCATTTCTCACTTTACCAGGATCCTATATTTTCACATTTTTTGTTTTGATTCACTTCTATTCAGTTTCTCACTTTACACCAGGATCCTATATTTTCACATTTTTTGTTTTGTTTTGCTATGTTTTGATTCACTTCTATTCAGTTTCTCACTTTACACCAGGATCCCATATTTTCACATTTTTTGTTTTGATTCACTTCTATTCAGTTTCTCACTTTACACCAGGATCCTATATTTTCACATTTTTTGTTTTGATTCACTTCTATTCAGTTTCTCACTTTACCAGGATCCTATATTTTCACATTTTTTGTTTTGTTTTGCTATGTTTTGATTCACTTCTGTTCAGTTTCTCACTTTACCAGGATCCTATATTTTCACATTTTTTGTTTTGTTTTGCTATGTTTTGATTCACTTCTGTCCAGTTTCTCATTTTACCAGGATCCTATATTTTCACATTTTTTGTTTTGATTCACTTCTGTTCCATTTCTCACTTTACCAGGATCCTATATTTTCACATTTTTTGTTTTGATTCACTTCTATTCAGTTTCTCACTTTACACCAGGATCCTATATTTTCACATTTTTTGTTTTGTTTTGCTATGTTTTGATTCACTTCTATTCAGTTTCTCACTTTACCAGGATCCTATATTTTCACATTTTTTGTTTTGTTTTGCTATGTTTTGATTCACTTCTGTTCAGTTTCTCACTTTACCAGGATCCTATATTTTCACATTTTTTGTTTTGATTCACTTCTGTTCCATTTCTCACTTTACCAGGATCCTATATTTTCACATTTTTTGTTTTGATTCACTTCTATTCAGTTTCTCACTTTACCAGGATCCTATATTTTCACATTTTTTGTTTTGTTTTGCTATGTTTTGATTCACTTCTGTTCAGTTTCTCACTTTACCAGGATCCTATATTTTCACATTTTTTGTTTTGTTTTGCTATGTTTTGATTCACTTCTGTTCAGTTTCTCACTTTACCAGGATCCTATATTTTCACATTTTTTGTTTTGTTTTGCTATGTTTTGATTCACTTCTGTTCCGTTTCTCACTTTACCGAAGATCTCATATTTTCACATTTTTAATCAATCTATTCCTAAAAAAGGTGTTACTTTCTTAAAAATCATAAATATTTGTATTTAGAAATGAAAATTCTTTCACAGTACATTTAACCTACAAGTTCTTCCTATATATATATATATATATATAATGAAAAACTCTGATAATTTTGTAGTGCTCCTTAAAAACTGGCCAATCAGAAAATAATTTCCTGTATATACAGTGTTCTGATTGGATAATCTTGAAGTAAAGTATGCAACTTGTACTCCAAAGTTTTTTGAAGGTAGCCCTGGCCTGGGCACACCATAATAACTTTAAAGACTATATATAGCTAGCAGATGATTCCTAGAGAGACTGTCAATACATCTTTGTTACACTAATCACTAATTCCTAGAGACACTCAATACATCTTTGTTACACTAATCACTAATTCCTAGAGAGACTGTCAATACATCTTTGTTACACTAATCACTAATTCCTAGAGAGATAAACTATAAATAGTTATATCTCTAATAACTTGAATTCTTAGAAAATCTATAAAACTTACAAATGTTTTTGCTCTATTAACAAGCTGGTCATATGTCCAATAATGCAACTGTAAGAAAGAAAATGTCATAACTCATATGTTTCATACAGATAATTAATTAATTGTAACAGTGAACTTATTACACATATAAGATTCTATATTCTAATACAATTATTTTATGGGTCATTCTACAAAAATGTTGAAATGTGTTGTCCCAAGCACCTGGTATGCAGAAATTCCTAAATTGAAAATGTTTTTTGGATTCAATTGATAACATACACTCTGAAGTATATTTTTTTAAATCTTTTAAGTGAAGAAAACTTAAACATCTTTCACAAAATATCTACATTAATTGCTTCTATTTGGTATATTTAAGCTGTCCCTCATTGAAATGCTATGGTTTATTTGATTTTCCTTTAAATACTGCCTGTATTCATCATTTTATTTTTATTTAAAGTATCATGCTTGGTTGTTAATCTTATGTGATAAAAACATCAGTATTCTACAAAACAAATCATGGCCGTGATCGTATGGTAGTTTGATTTACAACTACCTATGCAATCAGTGCCTATCACCACTGGTGTTGTGAGTCAAATCTCGATCAGGAAGAGGTGTACAACACAATGTGATAAAGTTTGTCAGTTACTTGCGATAGGTCGGTGGTTTTCTCCGAGTCCTCTGGTTTACTTCAACAACAAAACTGACAATCACGATATAACTGAAATATAGTTGAAAGTGGTGCTAAACACCATCAAACAAACAAACAAACAAAACAAATACCATTTTTGTGAAATTTCAGTTGTATTGGAGTATTTTGTCCTTGGTATAACATAATGTTATATCCCATGTGTAAGGATTGTTTTTCTTTTCAAATTGTGACAAAAATAGTTATTCCTATATCCCAAGAACTACTAGTAATCATGGCAACATTTGGAAGATGTTTATGATGCTTTTGGGGAAATAGTTTCATAAAAGGAAGTACAAGTAGAACAGCAACAAAAAAAAAGTTCATGCAGTAAACTATGATATCAAGGAAACTAATTAAACATGAAGTTTAAAGTTCATGCAGTAAACTATGATATCAAGGAAACTAATTAAACATGAAGTTTCAAGTTCATGCAGTAAACTATGATATCAAGGAAACTAATTAAACAAGAAGTTTAAAGTTCATGCAGTAAACTATGATATCAAGAAAACTAATTAAACAAGAAGTTTAAAGTTCATGCAGTAACTATGATATCAAGGAAACTAATTAAACATGAAGTTTAAAGTTCATGCAGTAAACTATGATATCAAGGAAACTAATTAAACAAGAAGCTTAAAGGTCATGCAGTAACTATGATATCAAGGAAACTAATTAAACAAGAAGTTTAAAGTTCATGCAGTAACTATGATATCAAGGAAACTAATTAAACAAGAAGTTTAAAGTTCATGCAGTAACTATGATATCAAGGAAACTAATTAAACAAGAAGTTTAAAGTTCATGCAGTAAACTATGATATCAAGGAAACTAATTAAACAAGAAGTTTAAAGTTCATGCAGTAAACTATGATATCAAGGAAACTAATTAAACAAGAAGTTTAAAGTTCATGCAGTAAACTATGATATCAAGGAAACTAATTAAACATGAAGTTTAAAAATTGGCTAAAATTGCACTTTCTATTAGAAAATGAGTGCCAATGTCTTTCCTTCCCTCAAAGGGGAGCAGTTAATGTTCATTTCTTATATCTACTATTAATAAATCTTTGGTGTAGAAGTCCTTGAAGAAACAATGAAAATTGTTATACTATGGACAGATTTTGTTACTCATAGGACTTTTCATGTCTTTATTTTGTTTATGGAGACAGAAAATTCTATTTTGAATATTTATATTAAATTGTATATGCTTAATTATCTTTAATAGATCATGTGTGTTAATTTTCTAAACAAAATAAAAAGTAACAGTTTCAAAATATTAATTTATTGTTAGTTTTTTGTTAAAATCTCAATTTGGCCATTTAGAATACTAAAGTTATATATGTTTCACTTTTAGATTACAACAAACACCCCTTGGAAGGAAAGAATAGAAGAATAATAGGTTCTTACATACGTTCTTGGGAAAAACCGGGTGAACTTCCACGAGTGATAGAAATTTTATGTCTTTTCGCGAGTGGAGCGCAGCGAAACGAGCGAAAAGACACAAAAATTTCTATCACGAGAGGAAGATCACCCGGGCTTTCCCAACAACGCATGTAAGTACCTATTTCTTCCGTAAACCAACAACTTTCACTATCGCGAACTCCTAGAGACGCCCGCCATTGATCAGTAACTAATTTGTATAAATTATCAGATCAATATCGTTGACCGTTATGAAATACACATCACATAAAATAGACTTTTGTGACACCGACTAATAAACTAAGTAGCTTTCTACTGATATTTGAGCTTTTCTCACTAATATTTTATTGAAAGTACAGTATTTTCCTTCATGAGACACCCCATACATGAAATATGACGTGACACATATTTTGACGTCATTGAAAAATGACGTCAAAGGTACGGAAAAGGACATCTGGAAATACGAAAAAATGAAAATAAAAGACACAAATATATTTACCAATGGTTAAATCCGTAATATATCTGTTATTCAGCTATCAGACAGGGTATATAATGTGACATTCCCGGCTTAGGGTATATATTTAAACGATTTTTTTTCTTGTTAGAGGCGTTCTGATTGGATGTCACAACGAGTAAAGATGAGTGCACGTGGACTCGTCTTACCTCGGTCGTCTTCACCTGAAAACGGCCATTTACGGAAGAATAACTCCACATTACAGTTAAATATTCAAACTTTACAAAGAATAAATCTTTAGTGCAACAGTCATTGGAGTAACAATCAAATTGTTATACCATGGACAAAATTTGTTACTCTATGGACACAAATTGTTATACCATGGACAACATTTGTTACTCCATGGACTTTCTATGCCTATTCATGGAGACAACAAAATGTAATTTCAAACAGTTTAAAAAATTTACATTTGTGTATTTATTTTTAATAGATCATGTGTGTTATTTTTTTAAAAACAAAATAAGAAGAAACTGCTCCTAAGAGTACATTTATCCTGTGTTTTTTGGGGTTAAAATCCAATTTTGGCAATTTAGAATACTAACTGTATATTATTTCATGTTAAAAGCACAGTAAACACCCCCATGATGGAAAGTATAGAAGATTTATTCCACATTACATGAAAATATTCCAACTTAAACATAAATTCATATTCACACATGACGAGATAAAACTTGTTACACCAAGGGCATTATTCCAAAGCAGGGTGGTCTTCGAGTGATGTTATTTACATTTGTATATTTTGTTAAACTTGCATATACTAAAAATATGATAATGATGGTCTTTTTGTGTCTAAAACACAAGAAAGGATTTGATCGGAATTATTTCATTTTTTTTCATTTATATCAGATGCAGACTTCCACATTTTTTTATAATGACCCATATAACACGTTTTCTCATTGGCTAATGTTTGCCGTCAAATTCACAATTGACATGTTGTAGTTAAAGGTTCTAGTGTGAATGAACTGCCATATTGAATTGTTAATTACAATGTAATATGATAGAAAATAAAGACTTCACCTACCTTTGAAATAAATTCTTTTTGGATTTTATCCGAAATTGAAGAGTTCATATTACGAATTAACTTTATAAGTGTTTACGTTCTGCGCTGAAAAGCTTCATATGACGTCACAATTTTTTTATGACTTTTAAGTGACCATTAAGGCAAGTTTGACTGTAAACTTATGTAATTATCATCAGCTCTGTAGGTAGACCCACTCCTTGAACTCTGTACATTGTATTAGACTTACCATCAGCTGTGTAAGTAGACCCACTCCTTGAACTCTGTACATTGTATTAGACTTACCATCAGCTGTGTAGGTAGACCCACTCCTTGAACTCTGTACATTGTATTAGACTTACCATCAGCTGTGTAGGTAGACCCACTCCTTGAACTCTGTACATTGTATTAGACTTACCATCAGCTGTGTAGGTAGACCCACTCCTTGAACTCTGTACATTGTATTAGACTTACCATCAGCTGTGTAGGTAGACACACTCCTTGAACTCTGTACATTGTATTAGACTTACCATCAGCTGTGTAGGTAAACCCACTCCTTGAACTCTGTACATTGTATTAGACTTACCATCAGCTGTGTAGGTAGACCCACTCCTTGAACTCTGTACATTGTATTAGACTTACCATCAGCTGTGTAGGTAGATCCACTCCTTGAACTCTGTACATTGTATTAGACTTACCATTAGATGTGTAGGTAGACCCACTCCTTGAACTCTGTACATTGTATTAGACTTACCATCAGCTGTGTAGGTAGACCCACTCCTTGAACTCTGTACATTGTATTAGACTTACCATCAGCTGTGTAGGTAGACCCACTCCTTGAACTCTGTACATAGTATTAGACTTACCATCAGCTGTGTAGGTAGACCCACTCCTTGAACTCTGTACATTGTATTAGACTTACCATCAGCTGTGTAGGTAGACCCACTCCTTGAACTCTGTACATTGTATTAGACTTACCATCAGCTGTGTAGGTAGACCCACTCCTTGAACTCTGTACATTGTATTAGACTTACCATCAGCTGTGTAGGTAGACCCACTCCTTGAACTCTGTACATTGTATTAGACTTACCATCAGCTGTGTAGGTAGACCCACTCCTTGAACTCTGTACATTGTATTAGACTTACCATCAGCTGTGTAGGTAGATCCACTCCTTGAACTCTGTACATTGTATTAGACTTACCATCAGATGTGTAGGTAGACCCACTCCTTGAACTCTGTACATTGTATTAGACTTACCATCAGCTGTGTAGGTAGACCCACTCCTTGAACTCTGTACATTGTATTAGACTTACCATCAGCTGTGTAGGTAGACCCACTCCTTGAACTCTGTACATAGTATTAGACTTACCATCAGCTGTGTAGGTAGACCCACTCCTTGAACTCTGTACATTGTATTAGACTTACCATCAGCTGTGTAGGTAGACCCATTCCTTGAGCTCTGTACATTGTATTAGACTTACCATCAGCTGTGTAGGTAGACCCACTCCTTGAACTCTGTGCATTGTATTAGACTTACCATCAGCTGTGTAGGTAGACCCACTCCTTGAACTCTGTACATTGTATTAGACTTACCATCAGCTGTGTAAGTAGACCCACTCCTTGAACTCTGTACATTGTATTAGACTTACCATCAGCTGTGTAGGTAAACCCACTCCTTGAACTCTGTACATTGTATTAGACTTACCATCAGCTGTGTAGGTAGACCCACTCCTTGAACTCTGTACATTGTATTAGACTTACCATCAGCTGTGTAGGTAGACCCACTCCTTGAACTCTGTACATTGTATTAGACTTACCATCAGCTGTGTAGGTAGACCCACTCCTTGAACTCTGTACATTGTATTAGACACACTGTTATTAAGTGTGTGTACCTACAAATTAAAGTGTATGTTATTATCATATAAAAAACTATAATAATAAACATAGTCAAGACATAGTATAGAAAGTATGTTTGTCTGTTTTCTAGTGATGCACCGATCATCAACTAATTAGTCGATGTCAGCATGTGATCTGATGATCGATTTTTAAAGTTTGTGGTCAATTCTGATTCCTCATATTAAAAACTAGATGTGTCGGAACGACACGAATGTCCCCGCCGTGAATATTAAGGAGGCTCGTAAATGTTTCATCCTTTTTAATTCCCTCAGTAATAGGCTAAGAATAACAAACTATTGTTTAAAATCTGTATCCTCAAGCCTCCTTAAATTCGCAAGATTTATTCAAGGAAACAATATTGCCTCAACCAAGGATCTGTATAGTAGAAAGGATAAGAATCTCGTGAGATTTAACATAGATTGTATGTAAGTATGTTGCGTGGCGAGAACAAGTGAGATTACCCATAGTGCAATTCATTGACGATGCACGTGCCTTGATTAATGGTGGAAATTTTCATCGCTTCAACATTTTAAGCCAGTATTTGAAAATATATAAAACCCTAATTACAGGTAATAAGGCGAAAATATTTGTCCTAAATACCAATCATTAATAAAGTATCAACTTTTTATAGATGTATCACCCATATTTCATCAATAATTGACATTAATCAATTTGTCATTTTGACCTTCATAATCCTGCCTATTATGGGCGGTCAAGACTCAAATTTAAATTTCAAACTCCTCTCTTCTCTCATCATACTGAATATTGAAGCGGAGCCGTTATTTTTGTGATAACATAAATATTTTTCAATGAATAGAAGGAGTTTTATTGAAAACAGTGCTCCTGATTTGTATTTAATAAGGATTGTTTACCATCATTTGTCAAAATGGCGGCGTTCTGGGCGGAAATGGGGGTGGCCTATTTAGAAATCAATAAACTTCCTTGTTTACATGATCAAATCGAAGTGCATAAATGTGTAGTTTAGAGTGTATTCGATATATAGAACGAAACTTAGCGTGATTGGTTGCTTTGTTTTATCATTTTTAATATGTTTTTAGATGTATGAAACTCTACTGTACTTTTTTTATTTTATGTGTGTGAGGGGCGATACAGAAAAAATCAAAAAAACTTTTCCATTGAACCTATATTGGCAAATCCAAGGATTGTTTTGTGTAGTGTAGTATATAGACGATGCATAGAATAAACTTTGGTGTAATTAGTTGATTTTCCTACTAATTCTCAAGGCATTTCAAAATGAATGAATTAATTTTTGCTCTGTTGTAGCATAAAACGTCGCCCCACGAGATAAAGCTAGAAAATACGAGATTTGTATCCTTTCTACTATACAAATCCTTGCCTCAACAAATCTTGATATGATCGGGAATCTACAACACTTGCATATGAATAAGAAGTCCTATACGTGTACCTATAAAACTTGATCTGTAACTCATATCGGTCAAAAGCCCACTAGGGCTTGTGTTGTATTGTTATTTAAATATGCCGTCTATAAATAAAATTTATCTTCTCTTTTCTTAACTCATCATTACAATTCCAAATACCAAAAAATCAAGTCAATGTCTCAAAGCATAGTGAAATAAAGTGGTGATAACTAAATATTTGGCCAAAGTTCAAAGTCTAAGGTGTGTAAATTAGCCCAAAATCATTCAATCCGAAACGAAATTCAAACTTAATCGGTAACTCATCACTATACCCTCACATACCAAAAATCAAGTCAATATCTCAAATCATAATGAAAAAAAATATTAGGCCAAATTTCAAAGGCCAACAGCTGTAAGTTGGCCAAAAATCATTCAACCGGAATGAATTTCAAAGTTGATCTGTAACTTATCATTATACACTCTCAAACAAAAAATCAAGTCAATATCTCAAATCATAGTGAAATAAAATGGTGACAACTAAATATTTGGCCAAATTTCAAAGTCCAAGGGCCAAAAATCATTGAACCAGAACAAAATGTAAACCTGATCTGTAACTCATCACTATACACTCATATTCCAAAAATCAAGTCAATATCTCCAAGCATAGCGAAAAAAAGTGGTGACAACTAAATATTTGACCAAATTTCAAAGTCCAAGGGCCATAACTCGGCCAAAAATCATTGGACCGAAACGAAATGTAAACTTGATCTGTAACTCATCATTATACACTCATATACCAAAAATCAAGTCAATATCTCCAAGAATAGTGAAAATAAGTGGTGACAACAAAATATTTGGCCAAATTTCAAGGTTCAAGGGCCATAATTCGGCCAAAAATCATTGGACCGGACCGAAACGTAAACTTGATCTGTAAATTATCAATATACACCCACATACCACATATCAAGTCAATATCTCAAAGCATAGCTGAAAAAAAGTGGTGACAACTGTTTTATTTCGGAATTACGGAATTGGGTAACACTAAATGTCCCAGCCACTTAGTGGCGGGGACATAAAAAAAAGTTTAACTTTATTCTTTGTATTTGTCTTCATACTGACAAGTGTCTAACAGCTTTATCCCAGCATACTTCTGTATCAGCCAGTACATACTAGTCTATTATCTATCTACTGCCTGGTCTAGTCCATTTCATGTCAGGTGTTGCACAAACAGAAACCAATGGTTTTTTTTTGTTAACATGTATAAATTGTAACAGTCCATTCTAATGACAATAAATCTCATTATTATTGAATAAGAAATAAAAAGTTATAAGATATTTAATATCACAGAAATGTTTCAACAACTAGATTTTCTAAGATTTGTAGAGTTCTGGTCAGTATATATTAAAATTACTAGCGACCACAGCAAATGAAACAAATTGTAGTCTGTGTTCTGATAAGATACATTTTTATTCATCTGTTTAGTCAAACATACTGTTGAAATAAGACTATTTGAGTAATGATGGTCAGTAAATACATGTAGTAGATAATTGTTCCATCATCAGTCGATATTGGTGACAATCATCGTTCTTCATAATGTCACTGATTCACATCACTACTATTTCCTTTACGTACACCAGTATGTTGAAGCTGTTTCTTGTTATCCAGCTGCCTTTTATGTAAAAGGAGAATTACATTCTTCAAACAAAAGATTTGTATGACAACTTGTGTAATATATCTATCCAACAAAACCAACTAATGTCCCCTTTGGAGGGGTTGTTCATGGCAAATAAAGAGTTGTTTAAAATTCACCATAGTAACTTACAGCAGTAATATCAAATCTGTTTAAAAATGTGGTACTAGCTATCATAGGTCCACGGCTAATATCAATATGTTCCCCCAGTCTATACACTGTTAAATGGCTGCCTGACCTAGACTTAGATGTAATTGATGGGATCTGATTAAATTTGTATTCATTGTCAATAAACATTTCTTCTGCTTTATCTGATGTTATATCTAATCTTTCAAACTTCAAATCTTGTTCTTTCATTCTAGCACCTATTTGACTCATGCATCGTAATTCTACCTGTAAATAAGAGAAGAAAATACAATCAAATATAAAACCACAGACATGGTGGGTTCATTCCCTGATATCATGTCAGAGGTCAGAAGGCCTGAAAACATCAATACATTTTCACATGAATATATTCAAATCATTTTTATGTGGTTTCCACTACACTAATATGAAATAAATCTAATAAGATTAATTGTTGTTTGTTTTTGACAGCCCCAAGCAGTAAAAATGTTTAAAAATGTCATTAGGTCTGACACAAAGACATCATTTGCCGGACCCTCTAAAATTCTGCCCCCTAAGTCTGACAGGACCAACGATTAGCTACCTCTCTGACATGGTGGGTTCATTCCCTGATATCATGGCCAGAGGTTAGAAATCAATGACATGGTGGGTTCATTCTGTGATATCATGTCAGAGGTCAGAAGTCATTTCAATGACATTGGGTGTTCATTACCTGATATCATGTCATAGGTCAGAAGTCAATGACATGGTGGGTTCATTCTGTGATATCATGTCAAAGGTCAGAAGTCAATGACATGGTGGGTTCATTCTGTGATATCATGTCAGAGGTCAGAAGTCAATAACATGGTGGTTTCATTCTGTGATATCATGTCAGAGGTCAGAAGTCAATGACAGGGTGGGTTCATTCTGTGATATCATGTCATAGGTCAGAAGTCATTTCAATGACATGGTGGGTTCATTCCCTGATATCATGGCAGAGGTGAGAAGTCATTTCAATGACATGGTAGGTTCATTCCCTGATATCATGTCAGAGGTCAGAAGTCAATGACATGGTGGGTTCATTCTGTGATATCATGGCAGAGGTCAGAAGTCATTTCAATGACATGGTGGGTTCATTCCCTGATATCATGTCAGAGGTCAGTAGTCAATGACATGGTGGGTTCATTCCCTGATATCATGGCCAGAGGTCAGAAATCAATGATATGGTGGGTTCATTCTGTGATATCATGTCAGAGGTCAGAAGTCAATGACATGGTGGGTTCATTGCCTGATATCATGTCAGAGGTCGGAAGCCAATGACATGGTGGGTTCATTACCTGATATCATGTCAGAGGTCAGAAGTCAATGACATGGTGGGTTCATTCCGTGATATGTCAGAGGTCAGAAGTCAATGACGTGGTGGGTTCATTCTATGATATTATGTCAGAGGTTAGAAGTCAATGACATGGTGGGTTCATTCTGTGATGTCATGTCAGAGGTCAGAAGTCAATGACAGGGTGGGTTCATTCTGTGATATCATTTCAGAGGTCAGAAGTCATTTCAATGTTATGGTGGGTTCATTCTCTGATATCATAACAGAGGTGAGAAGTCATTTCAATGACATGGTGGGTTCATTCCCTGATATCATGTCAGAGGTCAGTAGTCAATGACATGGTGGGCTCATTACCTGATATCATGTCATAGGTCAGAAGTCAATGACATGGTGGGTTCATTCCGTGATATCATGTCAGAGGTCAAAAGTCAATGACATTGTGGGTTCATTCTGTGATATCATGTCAGAGGTCAGAAGTAAATGATATGGTGGGTTCATTCTGTGATGTCATGTCAGAGGTCAGAAGTCATTGACAGGGTGGGTTCATTCTGTGATATCATGTCAGAGGTCAGAAGTCATTTCAATATGGTGGGTTCATTCTCTGATATCATAACAGAGGTGAGAAGTCATTTCAATGACATGGTGGGTTCATTCCCTGATATCATGTCAGAGGTCAGTAGTCAATGACATGGTGGGTTCATTACCTGATATCATGTCAGAGGTCAGAAATCAATGACATAGTGGGTTCATTCCCTGATATCATGTCAGAGGTCAGAAGTCAATGACATGGTGGGTTCTTTCCCTGATATTATGTCAGAGGTCAGAAGTCAATGACATGGTGGGTTCTTTCCCTGATATCATGTCAGAGGTCAGAAGTCAATCACCAGGACCCTGATTGAAAAGGGATGTTTTTTTATATATTCTTCCTATTTTACCCTTTCCTTAAGTACAGCACTAACTCTATTCAGGCTCTTTGGTTTACTAGCTCTTAAGATTTTCCAAACTTTTGATTTTGAGCGTACCTCATGATCATGAAGGTTATTCTAGAAGTGTTGTAGATATCTATGTTTTTACCTCATGATCATGAAGGTTATTCTAGAAGTGTTGTAGATATCTATGTTTTTACCTTATGATCATGAAGGTTATTCTAGAAGTGTTGTAGATATCTATGTTTTTACCTCATGATGATGAAGGTTATTCTAGAAGTGTTGTAGATATCTATGTTTTTACCTCATGATCATGAAGGTTATTCTAGAAGTGTTGTAGATATCTATGTTTTTACCTTATGATCATGAAGGTTATTCTAGAAGAGTTGTAGATATCTATGTTTTTACCTCATGATCATGAAGGTTATTCTAGAAGTGTTGTAGATATCTATGTTTCTACCTTATGATCATGAAGGTTATTCTAGAAGTGTTGTAGATATCTATGTTTTTACCTCATGATCATGAAGGTTATTCTAGAAGTGTTGTAGATATCTATGTTTTTACCTCATGATCATGAAGGTTATTCTAGAAGTGTTGTAGATATCTATGTTTTTACCTCATGATCATGAAGGTTATTCTAGAAGTGTGGTAGATATCTATGTGTTTACCTCATGATGATGAAGGTTATTCTAGAAATGTTGTAGAAATCTATGTTTTTACCTCATGATCATGAAGGTTATTCTAGAAGTGTTGTAGATATCTATGTTTTTACCTCATGATGATGAAGGTTATTCTAGAAGTGTTGTAGAAATCTATGTTTTTACCTCATGATCATGAAGGTTATTCTAGAAGTGTTGTAGATATCTATGTTTTTACCTCATGATCATGAAGGTTATTCTAGAAGTGTTGTAGATATCTATGTTTTTACCTCATGATGATGCAGGTTATTCTAGAAGTGTTGTAGATATCTATGTTTTTACCTCATGATCATGAAGGTTATTCTAGAAGTGTTGTAGATATCTATGTTTTTACCTCATGATCATGAAGGTTATTCTAGAAGTGTTGTAGATATCTATGTTTTTACCTTATGATCATGAAGGTTATTCTAGAAGTGTTGTATATATCTATGTTTTTACCTCATGATGATGAAGGTTATTCTAGAAGTGTTGTAGATATCTATGTTTTTACCTCATGATGATGAAGGTTATTCTAGAAGTGTTGTAGATATCTATGTTTTAACCTTATGATCATGAAGGTTATTCTAGAAGTGTTGTAGATATCTATGTGTTTACCTCATGATCATGAAGGTTATTCTAGAAGTGTTGTAGATATCTATGTTTTTAACCCATGATGATGAAGGTTATTCTAGAAGTGTTGTAGATATCTATGTTTTTACCTCATGATCATGAAGGTTATTCTAGAAGTGTTGTAGATATCTATGTTTTTACCTCATGATGATGAAGGTTATTCTAGAAGTGTTGTAGATATCTATGTTTTAAACTTATGATCATGAAGGTTATTCTAGAAGTGTTGTAGATATCTATGTTTTTACCTCATGATCATGAAGGTTATTCTAGAAGTGTTGTAGATATCTATGTGTTTACCTCATGATGATGAAGGTTATTCTAGAAGTGTTGTAGATATCTATGTTTTTATCATATGGCACATACAAAGTGACTAACACAATATATGTGTGAATATGTAGGAGCAAATATATAATGGAAACCTTTTAAGATAAGTAATACACAAAGTGTGTGTTGTATGATGAATTCCCATTAATAGATCTACAGAGATGTCAGACATTTATTGTGTTGTATGATGAATCCGCACTAATAGATCTACAGAGATGTCAGACATTTATTGTGTTGTATGATGAATTCCCACTAATAGACCTACAGAGATGTCAGACATTTATTGTGTTGTATGATGAATTTCCACTAATAGATCTACAGAGATGTCAGACATTTATTGTGTTGTATGATGAATTCCCACTAATAGATCTACAGAGATGTCAGACATTTATTGTGTTGTCTGATGAATTCCCACTAATAGATCTACAGAGATGTCAGACATTTATTGTGTTGTATGATGAATTCCCACTAATAGATCAACAGAGATGTCAGACATTTATTTTGTTGTATGATGAATTCCCACTAATAGACCTACAGAGATGTCAGATATTTATTGTGTTGTATGATGAATTCCCACTAATAGATCTACAGAGATGTCAGACATTTATTGTGTTGTATGATGAATTCCCACTAATAGACCTACAGAGATGTCAGACATTTATTGTGTTGTATGATGAATTCCTACTAATAGATCTACAGAGATGTCAGACATTTATTTTGTTGTATGATGAATTCCCACTAATAGACCTACAGAGATGTCAGACATTTATTGTGTTGTATGATGAATTCCTACTAATAGATCTACAGAGATGTCAGACATTTATTTTGTTGTATGATGAATTCCCACTAATAGACCTACAGAGATGTCAGACATTTATTGTGTTGTATGATGAATTCCCACTAATAGATCTACAGAGATGTCAGACATGTATTGTGTTGTATGATGAATTCCCACTAATAGATCTACAGAGATGTCAGACATTTATTGTGTTGTATGATGAATTCCCACTAATAGATCAACAGAGATGTCAGACATTTATTTTGTTGTATGATGAATTCCCACTAATAGATACAGAGATGTCAGACATTTATTGTGTTGTATGATGAATTCCCACTAATAGATCTACAGAGATGTCAGACATTTATTGTGTTGTATGATGAATTCCCACTAATAGATCTACTGAGATGTCAGACATTTATTGTGTTGTATGATGAATTCCCACTAATAGATCTACAGAGATGTCAGACATTTATTTTGTTGTATGATGAATTCCCACTAATAGATCTAGAGATGTCAGACATTTATTGTGTTGTATGATGAATTCCCACTAATAGACCTACATAGATGTCAGACATTTATTGTGTTGTATGATGAATTCCCACTAATAGACCTACAGAGATGTCAGACATTTATTTTGTTGTATGATGAATTCCCACTAATAGACCTACAGAGATGTCAGACATTTATTGTGTTGTATGATGAATTCTCACTAATAGATCTACAGAGATGTCAGACATGTATTGTGTTGTATGATGAATTCCCACTAATAGATCTACAGAGATGTCAGACATTTATTGTGTTGTATGATGAATTCCCACTAATAGATCTACAGAGATGTCAGACATTTATTTTGTTGTATGATGAATTCCCATTAATAGATCTACAGAGATGTCAGACATTTATTGTGTTGTATGATGAATTCCCACTAATAGATCAACAGAAATGTCAGACATTTATTGTGTTGTATGATGAATTCCCACTAATAGATCTACAGAGATGTCAGACATTTATTGTGTTGTATGATGAATTCCTACTAATAGATCTACAGAGATGTCAGACATTTATTGTGTTGTATGATGAATTCCCACTAATAGATCAACAGAGATGTCAGACATTTATTGTGTTGTATGATGAATTCCCACTAATAGATCTACAGAGATGTCAGACATTTATTGTGTTGTATGATGAATTCCCACTAATAGATCTACAGTGATGTCAGACATTTATTGTGTTGTATGATGAATTCCCACTAATAGATCTACAGAGATGTCAGACATTTATTGTGTTGTATGATGAATTCCCACTAATAGATCTACAGAGATGTCAGACATTTATTGTGTTGTATGATGAATTCCCACTAATAGATCTACAGAGATGTCATACATTTATTGTGTTGTATGATGAATTCCCACTAATAGATCTACAGAGATGTCAGACATTTATTTTGTTGTATGATGAATTCCCACTAATAGATCTACAGAGATGTCGGACATTTATTGTGTTGTATGATGAATTCCCACTAATAGACCTACATAGATGTCAGACATTTATTGTGTTGTATGATGAATTCCCACTAATAGACCTACAGAGATGTCAGACATTTATTTTGTTGTATGATGAATTCCCACTAATAGACCTACAGAGATGTCAGACATTTATTGTGTTGTATGATGAATTCCCACTAATAGATCTACAGAGATGTCAGACATGTATTGTGTTGTATGATGAATTCCCACTAATAGATCTACAGAGATGTCAGACATTTATTGTGTTGTATGATGAATTCCCACTAATAGATCAACAGAGATGTCAGACATTTATTTTGTTGTATGATGAATTCCCACTAATAGATCTACAGAGATGTCAGACATTTATTGTGTTGTATGATGAATTCCCACTAATAGATCTACAGAGATGTCAGACATTTATTGTGTTGTATGATGAATTCCCACTAATAGACCTACAGAGATGTCAGACATTTATTTTGTTGTATGATGAATTCCCACTAATAGATCTAGTGATGTCAGACATTTATTTTGTTGTATGATGAATTCCCACTAATAGATCTACAGAGATGTCAGACATTTATTGTGTTGTATGATGAATTCCCACTAATAGATCTACAGAGATGTCAGACATTTATTGTGCTGTATGATGAATTCCCACTAATAGATCTACAGAGATGTCAGACATTTATTGTGTTGTATGATGAATTCCCACTAATAGATCTACAGAGATGTCAAGACATTTATTGTGTTGTATGATGAATTCCCACTAATAGATCTACAGAGATGTCAGACATTTATTGTGTTGTATGATGAATTCCCACTAATAGACCTACAGAGATGTCAGACATTTATTTTGTTGTATGATGAATTCCCACTAATAGATCTAGTGATGTCAGACATTTATTTTGTTGTATGATGAATTCCCACTAATAGATCTACAGAGATGTCAGACATTTATTGTGTTGTATGATGAATTCCCACTAATAGATCTACAGAGATGTCAGACATTTATTGTGCTGTATGATGAATTCCCACTAATAGATCTACAGAGATGTCAGACATTTATTGTGTTGTATGATGAATTCCCACTAATAGATCTACAGAGATGTCAAGACATTTATTGTGTTGTATGATGAATTCCCACTAATAGACCAACAGAGATGTCAGACATTTATTTTGTTGTATGATGAATTCCCACTAATAGACCTACAGAGATGTCAGACATTTATTGTGTTGTATGATGAATTCCCACTAATAGATCTATAGAGATGTCAGACATTTATTGTGTTGTATGATGAATTCCCACTAATAGATCTACAGAGATGTCAGACATTTATTGTGTTGTATGATGAATTCCCACTAATAGATCAACAGATATGTCAGACATTTATTGTGTTGTAAGATGAATTCCCACTAATAGATCTACAGATATGTCAGACATTTATTGTGTTGTATGATGAATTCCCACTAATAGATCTACAGAGATGTCAGACATTTATTGTGTTGTATGATGAATTCCCACTAATAGATCTACAGAGATGTCAGACATTTATTGTGTTGTATGATGAATTCCCACTAATAGATCTACAGAGATGTCAGACATTTATTGTGTTGTATGATGAATTCCCACTAATAGATCTACAGAGATGTCAAGACATTTATTGTGTTGTATGATGAATTCCCACTAATAGACCTACAGAGATGTCAGACATTTATTTTGTTGTATGATGAATTCCCACTAATAGACCTACAGAGATGTCAGACATTTATTGTGTTGTATGATGAATTCCCACTAATAGATCTATAGAGATGTCAGACATTTATTGTGTTGTATGATGAATTCCCACTAATAGATCTACAGAGATGTCAGACATTTATTGTGTTGTATGATGAATTCCCACTAATAGATCAACAGATATGTCAGACATTTATTGTGTTGTAAGATGAATTCCCACTAATAGATCTACAGATATGTCAGACATTTATTGTGTTGTATGATGAATTCCCACTAATAGATCTACAGAGATGTCAGACATTTATTGTGTTGTATGATGAATTCCCACTAATAGATCTACAGAGATGTCAGACATTTATTGTGCTGTATGATGAATTCCCACTAATAGATCTACAGAGATGTCAGACATTTATTTTGTTGTATGATGAATTCCCACTAATAGACCTACAGAGATGTCATACATTTATTGTGCTGTATGATGAATTCCCACTAATAGATCTACAGAGATGTCAGACATTTATTGTGTTGTATGATGAATTCCCACTAATAGATCAACAAAGATGTCAGACATTTATTGTGTTGTAAGATGAATTCCCACTAATAGGTCTACAGATATGTCAGACATTTATTGTGTTGTATGATGAATTCCCACTAATAGATCTACAGAGATGTCAGACATTTATTGTGTTGTATGATGAATTCCCACTAATAGATCAACAAAGATGTCAGACATTTATTGTGTTGTAAGATGAATTCCCACTAATAGGTCTACAGATATGTCAGACATTTATTGTGTTGTATGATGAATTCCCACTAATAGATCTACAGAGATGTCAGACATTTATTGTGTTGTATGATGAATTCCGACTAATAGATCTACAGAGATGTCAGACATTTATTGTGTTGTATGATGAATTCCCACTAATAGATCTACAGAGATGTCAGACATTTATTTTGTTGTATGATGAATTCCCACTAATAGATCTACAGAGATGTCAGACATTTATTGTGTTGTATGATGAATTCCCACTAATAGATCTACAGAGATGTCAAGACATTTATTGTGTTGTATGATGAATTCCCACTAATAGATCTACAGAGATGTCAGACATTTATTGTGTTGTATGATGAATTCCCACTAATAAATCTACAGAGATGTCAGACATTTATTGTGTTGTATGATGAATTCCCACTAATAGATCTACAGAGATGTCAGACATTTATTGTGTTGTATGATGAATTCCCACTAATAGACCTACAGAGATGTCAGACATTTATTTTGTTGTATGATGAATTCCCACTAATAGATCTAGTGATGTCAGACATTTATTTTGTTGTATGATGAATTCCCACTAATAGATCAACAAACATGTTCGACATGTATTTCATCTGGTAATCATGAACATGTGTTCTTTTAAATGTCTTTTTTCAATTATTTTTACTTTTTTGTATTCCATTTTATGACTTAGTTTGTAACATTATAACATTATAAAGATAATACAAAAAAGATGTACGTGTGAACTTACAGAAGTCGGTGACCAATCTTCTATATCTAAATCAACATCATACACAAAGCTTCCACTACGAACTGAAAAATAAAGATCAATATAAAACATTTATATTCTACAGGAAACTTTACGAAATGTACCTAAAAATGCATGCATCTTATGTACTTTTTTATATAATGGATGATTTTTAATATCTACATTAGTGGTATATTGTGTAAAATAACAACATGTGTAATGCTCAGTAATGTGTCAGTTCAATACAAATAATACCATAAACAGTACTGAAGTCTTCATGTAATATAAAATAAGTTCTGAATATTTTCGCAATTTCTTCTACAATTTGTTATTTTATTTTCTATTCTCCATTCTATACCAACTTTCAGTAACAGTGGCCATCTGAGGCTAGGCTGATTGAGGCTGGGCTGTCAGTTTTATATTTCAACTTGGACCATTTTTATTGTATAAGGATGACTCCAGCTAAGTTTGGTTTAACCCTCTAGTGCCCAAGCCCCTATCAAGGTATAGGAAAATTCTATTGTTGATCAAAAGTAAGTATTTGGGATATATCTAATACAAATCAGGGGTTGTTTTAGGTTTTTCACTCGTTTTTCGGAAAATATGAAATGTAGCATATCTGCTACATCAGGAATCAGGATGTGATGTATCAAATGTGCTACATAACTAATTATTTAGGAATACTGTTTCAAAACAAAGCTAATTTAATTCAGCAACAACATACATAACAGGAACATGCAAAAATGCAAAATAAAATATGTTAAAATTCACAAATACACTAAATATCTGAATTGGTGCAGTTGGATTTCTAAACTGATGATTGTCTATTGACCAGTACTTTATAAAATTTTGTTTATTGGTTTGTATAATTGAAAATTATTACATCTAAGTGTTATTTGATGGACACATATGTACAGTTCACATAAATATTGAATTAAAAGCAGAAAGCAATAAAGCCATTTCTGTCCTTGCTCAAACACAAGTACATATTGACTGATTTTGTCTGTTTATATAATTATGAGTTTTGACTTTCCCTTTGTAAGATTGTTCGGAGTTCGGTAATTTTGTTATTACCCTTATTATGGCATCAAAAGCATTTTGAGCAGGAACTGCTTACCCTTCCAGAGCACCTGAGTTCACCCCGGTTTTTAGTGGGGTTCGTGTTACTCGTTCTTTAATTTTATATGTATATTTAGTAGGTCATTGTTTGTCCTTTTGTACTTTTTCTTTTGGCCATTGTGTTTTCTGTTCTTCTTCGATATATAGATTCTGATTACCCCTTTGGTATCTTCAAACTCTTATTACATATGAAAATCCATCACAACCAAATAATTAACATCTCTCTCTTTTCTCATCTCATATCGGATGGTGGTTTGTTCCATCATTTCGAACTATATCTACGAGCCTTTTCATGGGTCATCCTGACCTGTTGGTGGCTGGACAGGTGGTGAAGAAACCAGGGATCTGTCAATTTACGCTTTTATTTCCACTAATCCATCTGCTATTTCACTTGCAAAAGCACATAACTTCATTGGCTTTATCTGGAGCAATGCAGTGCCATTTGTAATATGCAGGGTTTTTCTTACTGTGTGTATATTTGGTTGAAATAAAAAAGGGGGGTTTGGGTGCCATTGAAACCTGTTTAACCCTATACTACCACTTCACTTTTGTGTGAAGTGACTACCACGTCAGGTTGACTTGACTTTATGTGTATACCTTTATGTCTGACGTGTTTGATGGGTGGGTAGATGTATAGTGGTTATGGTGTCAGTGTGTTTGGATTGTCTGGTGTTTAATGTGGAGTAACTACTGTTATCTGCCTTTTTTTAATTTCTATTTACTAAATTATCTCCCTTTGATATTTTCGTAATTACCAATGTAGCATATTTGATACATTCTACTTAAATTATCAATTCCTTGAATTCAGAAACAAATTCATCTGTTATATTATGATAAATTTAATATTTTACAGAGCTCCAGATAAGCTGCGTATTTGCATTTTTTACGCTATGAAAACGAGTAAAAACGCATGTATTATCAGATCAGAGTGTACACATTAAGCATACATATTGCTGTGTAAGCAAACTTTCCAAATTCGGAGCGTACTTGTACACTGTTAACGATAATACATTCGTGTACATTAACAATACATATTTGTCTTTGAGAAATTCCCCGTAATTACTTCCCTTTATTCTTTTCGAAGGAGAGAGCGTATACATCCGAGGGGTACCGAATGTTTGCCTTTCTAAGCATCGATGTCAAAAGAGATCTGACTGGATGTTTACGATAAATCATCCAATCGCGGTCAATATTACAAATAAATGCGGTGCTCCTTATAAGGAGTGGTTTACGTAATAAGCAAGAACTAAAACGAAAGTAAATTTGGGAACACGTTCGTTGAAAATGAGCAAATAGCTTGTCAGGGTGTGGTGTCAGTTATATAAAGTAAACACAGAACAAGATATTTACAACATTTTATTAATAAACATGACACAATCGTGTCAAATTAAACAGATATATACATTTTACTTGCATCCTGCATTTATTGAATAACACTTGTGTCAAACATAATTTTAAAAGTGTACATGTAAGCAATCTTTTCTGAAGTAGAGAGTACAACAGTGCAAAGGAAATATGCAAATACCCATCGTTTTCAAAAGTAGGGGGTAATTAGTAAGGTAATTAGTAAATTACCCTTTGGACTTGAAAATTATCTGGAGCTCTGTTTTATGAAAACTTTATTTAAAAAACCATATTCTGAATCTGTAATTATCTGTATGATCATATAATTTTATTTTCACATCAGTGTCGACAGTGATATTTTCACCACTCATATTTCATGGAGGTTGACATTTTCGAGAGAAAAGGAGATAACCACAAAATGTTACGATGTCAATATTTCTGTATCTAACAATAACTTTGCAATGTACATGTGTAGCAGACATTCAACACTGGGAAAAAACACAAAACAAACATTTTTTTACTGTTGGTAGCCCCAAGAAGTTCATGTAGCAAATATGCAATGTGGGGCACTAGAGGGTTAATATAGTCCAGTGGTTTCAGAAGAGAAAATTAATGTGTTATACACAGACAACAACAGACACATTCTGATGATAAAACATCACATGGACTTTCACAAGGTCAGCTAAGTGAGTGAGTGTGTGTGTGACTGTTGTTTAATGCCAACATATCATGGCGAGAACAACTTAATTTTCAATGAAATGATGATGAGATACACTTTGTACTAGACCAACACGCTTATATGGATTTTTATAGTGCTAGCTCACTACAACAAACGGTCTGCAGATAGACATGTCGCCCCACTCGGACACATTATCCTGATTTCGAGCCAACCAGTCTGTTCTTTCTCGTCAATGCTGCATGCTTAGCAGAGAAGCAACAAATACCAATTTCATAGTCTTTGTCTCGAGCCGATTGGGGTTCGAACCCACGATCTACCGCACTCGAGGCGAGCACACTAACCATTACATCACCGATGTGGTTACAAGGTCAGCTAAAGAAAAATATATCAACTATTTTTATTAATTTACATTGCAATTCCTATTGAAAGTTTGAACATTTACATTTATTTGTGGGAAGAAGAGTTTGAAGTCCGTCTTTGTTTTGTTTATTGTTCAACAACACTTCCAACAATATTTCAGCTGTATCGTAGTTCCTATTGAATGACCAATTTATAATAATAAGTGATTGACACTTACTGATCCTGAAGTCTAGCATTTGTATTTAAATGGATATTCTTACCATCTGGTTTAGGAAAACTACACAGTTGAATATAAAAGTCATCTTTAAATGCCGTTTCTAGCACTGATCCTAATATGAAGGAACAACTTCTCCAGAAGGCCTGAAAACATCAATACATTTTCACATGAATATATTCAAATCATTTTTATGTGGTTTCCACTACACTAATATAAAATAAATCTAATAAGATTAATTGTTGTTTGACGTCAGGTGAGCAGTATATCAGATATATTCATGATGAGTACAAATCTACAAACAATTGTATCTGTAGGGTAAAAAGATGGTATACATACATTAGGAAATCTGAAATTTTACTGGAGAAATTTGATATAATAAGATATAATTGTGTCCTAAGGTTATGTTGTGTTTTTTATTATTCCCACACAACTATAGAATGCCTCTGTTGTAGGGGGTTGGTACCTCTGTTGTAGGGGTTGGTACCTCTGTTGTAGGAGTTTGTACCTCTGTTGTAGGGGTTTGTACCTCTGTTGTAGGGGTTGGTACGTCTGTTGTAGGGGGTTGTACCTCTGTTGTAGGGGTTGGTACCTCTGTTGTAGGGGTTTGTACATCTGTTGTAGGGGTTGGTACCTCTGTTGTAGGGGTTGGTACCTCTGTTGTAGGGGTTTGTACCTCTGTTGTAGGGGTTGGTACCTCTGTTGTAGGAGTTTGTACCTCTGTTGTAGGGGTTGGTACCTCTGTTGGAGGGGTTTGTACCTCTGTTGTAGGGGTTGGTCCCTCTGTTGTAGTGGTTTGTACCTCTGTTGGAGGGGTTGGTACCTCGGTTGTAGGGGTTTGTACCTCTGTTGTAGGGGTTAATACCTCTGTTGTAGGGGTTGGTACCTCTGTTGTAGTGGTTTGTACCTCTGTTGGAGGGGTTGGTACCTCTGTTGGAGGGGATGGTACCTCTGTTGTAGTGGTTTGTACCTCTGTTGGAGGGGTTAATACCTCTGTTGTAGGGGTTGGTACCCCTGTTGTAGGGGTTTGTACCTCTGTTGTAGGGGTTGGTCCCTCTGTTGTAGTGGTTTGTACCTCTGTTGTAGGGGTTTGTACCTCTGTTGTAGAGGTTTGTACCTCTGTTGTAGGGGTTAATACCTCTGTTGTAGTGGTTTGTACCTCTGTTGGAGGGTTGGTACCTCTGTTGTAGGGGTTTGTACCTCTGTTGTAGGGGTTGGTACCTCTGTTGTAGGGGTTTGTACCTCTGTTGTAGGGGTTTGTACCTCTGTTTTAGGGGTTGGTACCTCTGTTGTAGGGGTTTGTACCTCTGTTGTAGGGGTTGGTACCTCTGTTGTAGGGGTTTGTACCTTTGTTGTAGGGGTTGGTACCTCTGTTGTAGGGATTGGTACCTCTGTTGTAGGGGTTTCTACCTCTGTTGTAGGGGTTTCTACCTTTGTTGTAGGGGTTGGTACCTCTGTTGTAGGGGTTTGTACCTCTGTTGTAGGGGTTGGTACCTCTGTTGTAGGGGTTGATACCTCTGTTGTAGGAGTTTGTACTTCTGTTGTAGGGGTTGGAACCTCTGTTGTAGGAGTTGATACCTCTGTTGTAGGGGTTTGTACCTCTGTTGTAGGGGTTGATACCTCTGTTGTAGGGGTTTGTACATCTGTTGTAGGGGTTTGTACCTCTGTTGTAGGGGTTTGTACCTCTGTTGGAGGGGTTTGTACCTCTGTTGGAGTGGTTTGTACCTCTGTTGGAGGGGTTTGTACCTCTGTTGTAGGGGTTTGTACCCATGTTGGAGTGGTTTGTACCTCTGTTGGAGGGGTTTGTACCTCTGTTGGAGGGGTTTGTACCTCTGTTGGAGTGGTTTGTACCTCTGTTGGAGTGGTTTGTACCTCTGTTGGAGTGGTTTGTACCTCTGTTGGAGTGGTTTGTACCTCTGTTGGAGGGGTTTGTACCTCTGTTGGAGGGGTTTGTACCTCTGTTGGAGGGGTTTGTACCTCTGTTGGAGAGGTTTGTACCTCTGTTGGAGTGGTTTGTATCCCTGTTGGAGTGGTTTGTACCTCTGTTGGAGGGGTTTGTACCTTTGTTGGAGAGGTTTGTACCTCTGTTGGAGTGGTTTGTATCCCTGTTGGAGTGGTTTGTACCCCTGTTGGAGTGGTTTGTACCTCTGTTGGAGTGGTTTGTACCCATGTTGGAGAGGTTTGTACCTCTGTTGGAGAGGTTTGTACCTTTGTTGGAGAGGTGTGTACCTCTGTTGGAGGGGTTTGTATCCCTGTTGGAGGGGTTTGTACCCCTGTTGGAGTGGTTTGTACCTCTGCTGGAGTGGTTTGTACCTCTGTTGGAGAGGTTTGTACCTCTGTTGGAGGGGTTTGTACCTCTGTTGGAGGGGTTTGTACCTCTGTTGGAGTGGTTTGTACCCCTGTTGGAGGGGTTTGTACCTCTGTTGGAGGGGTTTGTACCCCTGTTGGAGTGGTTTGTACCTCTGTTGGAGGGGTTTGTACCCCTGTTGGAGTGGTTTGTACCCCTGTTGGAGTGGTTTGTACCCCTGTTGGAGTGGTTTGTACCCCTGTTGGAGGGGTTTGTACCTCTGTTGGAGTGGTTTGTACCCCTGTTGGAGTGGTTTGTACCCCTGTTGGAGTGGTTTGTACCTCTGTTGGAGGGGTTTGTACCTCTGTTGGAAGGGTTTGTACCTCTGTTGGAAGGGTTTGTACCTCTGTTGGAGTGGTTTGTACCTCTGTTGGAAGGGTTTGTACCTCTGTTGGAGGGGTTTGTACCTCTGTCGGAGGGGTTTGTACCTCTGTTGGAGGGGTTTGTACCCCTGTTGGAGGGGTTTGTACCTCTGTTGGAGTGGTTTGTACCTCTGTTGGAGTGGTTTGTACCTCTGTTGGAGGGGGTTGTACCCCTGTTGGAGGGGTTTGTACCTCTGTTGGAGGGGTTTGTACCTCTGTTGGAGTGGTTTGTACCTCTGTTGGAGTGGTTTGTACCTCTGTTGGAGTGGTTTGTACCCCTGTTGGAGTGGTTTGTACCTCTGTTGGAGGGGTTTGTACCCCTGTTGGAGTGGTTTGTACCTCTGTTGGAGGGGTTTGTACCCCTGTTGGAAGGGTTTGTACCTCTGTTGGGAGTGGTTTGTACCTCTGTTGGAAGGGTTTGTACCTCTGTTGGAGTGGTTTGTACCTCTGTTGGAGGGGTTTGTACCCCTGTTGGAGGGGTTTGTACCTCTGTTGGAGTGGTTTGTACCTCTGTTGGAGTGGTTTGTACCTCTGTTGGAGGGGTTTGTACCCCTGTTGGAGGGGTTTGTACCTCTGTTGGAGGGGTTTGTACCTCTGTTGGAGTGGTTTGTACCTCTGTTGGAGGGGTTTGTACCTCTGTTGGAGTGGTTTGTACCTCTGTTGGAAGGGTTTGTACCTCTGTTGGAGGGGTTTGTACCTCTGTTGGAGAGGTTTGTACCTTTGTTGGAGGGGTTTGTACCTCTGTTGGAGGGGTTTGTACCTCTGTTGGAGAGGTTTGTACCTTTGTTGGAAGGGTTTGTACCTCTGTTGGAGGGGTTTGTACCTCTGTTGGAAGGGTTTGTACCTCTGTTGGAGGGGTTTGTACCTCTGTTGGAGAGGTTTGTACCTTTGTTGGAGGGGTTTGTACCTCTGTTGGAGGGGTTTGTACCTCTGTTGGAGTGGTTTGTACCTCTGTTGGAAGGGTTTGTACCTCTGTTGGAGAGGTTTGTACCTTTGTTGGAAGGGTTTGTACCTCTGTTGGAGTGGTTTGTACCTCTGTTGGAAGGGTTTGTACCTCTGTTGGAGTGGTTTGTACCTCTGGAGGGGTTTGTACCCCTGTTGGAGGGGTTTGTACCTCTGTTGGAGGGGTTTGTACCTCTGTTGGAGTGGTTTGTACCTCTGTTGGAGGGGTTTGTACCCCTGTTGGAGGGGTTTGTACCTCTGTTGGAGGGGTTTGTACCTCTGTTGGAGTGGTTTGTACCTCTGTTGGAGGGGTTTGTACCTCTGTTGGAGTGGTTTGTACCTCTGTTGGAAGGGTTTGTACCTCTGTTGGAGGGGTTTGTACCTCTGTTGGAGAGGTTTGTACCTTTGTTGGAGGGGTTTGTACCCCTGTTGGAGAGGTTTGTAGCTCTGTTGGAGGGGCTTGTACCTCTGTTGGAGGGGTTTGTACCCCTGTTGGAAGGGTTTGTACCTCTGTTGTAGGGGTTTGTACCCCTGTTGGAGGGGTTTGTACCTCTGTTGGAGGGGTTTGTACCTCTGTTGGAGGGGTTTGTACCTGTTGGAGGGGTTTGTACCTCTGTTGGAGTGGTTTGTACCTCTGTTGGAGGGGTTTGTACCTTTGTTGGAGTGGTTTGTACCTCTGTTGGAGTGGTTTGTACCTTTGTTGGAGTGGTTTGTACCTCTGTTGGAGTGGTTTGTACCTCTGTTGGAGGGGTTTGTACCTCTGTTGGAGGGGTTTGCACCCCTGTTGGAGGGGTTTGTATCCCTGTTGGAGGGGTTTGTACCTCTGTTGGAGTGGTTTGTACCTGTTGGAGTGGTTTGTACCCCTGTTGGAGGGGTTTGTACCTCTGTTGGAGTGGTTTGTACCCCTGTTGGAGGGGTTTGTACCTCTGTTGGAGGGGTTTGCACCCCTGTTGGAGGGGTTTGTACCTCTGTTGGAGGGGTTTGTACCTCTGTTGGAGGGGTTTGTACCTCTGTTGGAGGGGTTTGCACCCCTGTTGGAGGGGTTTGTATCCCTGTTGGAGGGATTTGTACCCATGTTGGAGGGGTTTGTACCTCTGTTGGAGGGATTTGTACCCATGTTGGAGGGGTTTGTACCCATGTTGGAGGGGTTTGTACCTCTGTTGGAAGGGCTTGTACCCCTGTTGGAAGGGTTTGTACCTCTGTTGGAAGGGTTTGTACCTCTGTTGTAGGGGTTTGTACCCCTGTTGGAGGGGTTTGTACCTCTGTTGGAGGGGTTTGTACCTTTGTTGGAGAGGTTTGTACCTCTGTTGGAGTGGTTTGTACCTCTGTTGGAGAGGTTTGTACCTCTGTTGGAGGTTTGTACCTTTGTTGGAGAGGTTTGTACCTCTGTTGGAGGGGTTTGTACCTCTGTTGAAGGGGTTTGTACCTCTGTTGGAGGGGTTTGTACCAATGTTGGAGGGGTTTGTACCCATGTTGGAGGGGTTTGTACCTCTGTTGGAGAGGTTTGTACCCCTGTTGGAGTGGTTTGTACCTCTGTTGAAGGGGTTTGTACCTCTGTTGGAGGGGTTTGTACCAATGTTGGAGGGGTTTGTACCTCTGTTGGAGAGGTTTGTACCTCTGTTGAAGGGGTTTGTACCTCTGTTGGAGGGGTTTGTACCCATGTTGGAGGGGTTTGTACCTCTGTTGGAGGGATTTGTACCTCTGTTGGAGAGGTTTGTACCTCTGTTGGAGGGGTTTGTACCTCTGTTGAAGGGGTTTGTACCTCTGTTGGAGAGGTTTGTACCCATGTTGGAGGGGTTTGTACCTCTGTTGGAGAGGTTTGTATCCCTGTTGAAGGGGTTTGTACCTCTGTTGGAGAGGTTTGTACCCATGTTGGAGGGGTTTGTACCTCTGTTGGAGGGGTTTGTACCTCTGTTGGAGAGGTTTGTACCTCTGTTGGAGGGGTTTGTACCTCTGTTGAAGGGGTTTGTACCTCTGTTGGAGAGGTTTGTACCCATGTTGGAGGGGTTTGTACCTCTGTTGGAGAGGTTTGTATCCCTGTTGAAGGGGTTTGTACCTCTGTTGGAGAGGTTTGTATCCCTGTTGGAGAGGTTTGTATCCCTGTTGAAGGGGTTTGTACCTCTGTTGGAGAGGTTTGTACCTCTGTTGGAGGGGTTTGTACCTCTGTTGGAGAGGTTTGTACCTCTGTTGGAGGGGTTTGTACCCATGTTGGAGGGGTTTGTACCTTTGTTGGAGAGGTTTGTATCCCTGTTGAAGGGGTTTGTACCTCTGTTGGAGGGGTTTGTACCTCTGTTGGAGAGGTTTGTATCCCTGTTGAAGGGGTTTGTACCTCTGTTGGAGAGGTTTGTATCCCTGTTGAAGGGGTTTGTACCTCTGTTGGAGAGGTTTGTACCCCTGTTGGAGTGGTTTGTACCTCTGTTGGAGAGGTTTGTATCCCTGTTGAAGGGGTTTGTACCTCTGTTGGAGAGGTTTGTATCCCTGTTGAAGGGGTTTGTACCTCTGTTGGAGAGGTTTGTACCCCTGTTGGAGTGGTTTGTACCTCTGTTGGAGGGGTTTGTACCTCTGTTGGAGTGGTTTGTACCTTTGTTGGAGGGGTTTGTACCTCTGTTGGAGGGGTTTGTATCCCTGCTGGAGTGGTTTGTACCTCTGTTGGAGAGGTTTGTACCTCTGTTGGAGTGGTTTGTACCCCTGTTGGAGTGGTTTGTACCTCTGTTGGAGAGGTTTGTACCTCTGTTGGAGGGGTTTGTACCTCTGTTGGAGTGGTTTGTACCTTTGTTGGAGGGGTTTGTACCTCTGTTGGAGTGGTTTGTACCTCTGTTGGAGGGGTTTGTACCCCTGTTGGAGTGGTTTGTACCTCTGTTGGAGGGGTTTGTACCTCTGTTGGAGGGGTTTGTACCCCTGTTGGGAGTGGTTTGTACCCCTGTTGGAGGGGCTTGTACCTCTGTTGGAGTGGTTTGTACCTCTGTTGGAGTGGTTTGTACCTCTGTTGGAGTGGTTTGTACCTTTGTTGGAGGGGTTTGTACCTCTGTTGGAGTGGTTTGTACCTCTGTTGGAGGGGTTTGTACCCCTGTTGGAGTGGTTTGTACCTCTGTTGGAGTGGTTTGTACCTCTGTTGGAGGGGTTTGTACCCCTGTTGGGAGTGGTTTGTACCCCTGTTGGAGGGGCTTGTACCTCTGTTGGAGTGGTTTGTACCTCTGTTGGAGAGGTTTGTACCTCTGTTGGAGTGGTTTGTACCTCTGTTGGAGGGGTTTGTACCTCTGTTGGAGTGGTTTGTACCTTTGTTGGAGGGGTTTGTACCTCTGTTGGAGTGGTTTGTACCTCTGTTGGAGGGGTTTGTACCCCTGTTGGGAGTGGTTTGTACCTCTGTTGGAGTGGTTTGTACCCCTGTTGGAGTGGTTTGCACCCCTGTTGGAGGGGTTTGTACCTCTGTTGGAGTGGTTTGTACCTCTGTTGGAAGGGTTTGTACCTCTGTTGGAGGGGTTTGTACCTCTGTTGGAGAGGTTTGTACCTTTGCTGGAGGGGTTTGTACCTCTGTTGGAGAGGTTTGTAGCTCTGCTGGAGGGGCTTGTACCCCTGTTGGAAGGGTTTGTACCCCTGTTGGAAGGGTTTGTACCTCTGTTGTAGGGGTTTGTACCCCTGTTGGAGGGGTTTGTACCTCTGTTGGAGGGGTTTGTACCTCTGTTGGAGGGGTTTGTACCTGTTGGAGTGGTTTGTACCTCTGTTGGAGTGGTTTGTACCTGTTGGAGGGGTTTGTACCTCTGTTGGAGTGGTTTGTACCTCTGTTGGAGGGGTTTGTACCTCTGTTGGAGGGGTTTGCACCCCTGTTGGAGGGGTTTGTATCCCTGTTGGAGGGGTTTGTACCTCTGTTGGAGGGATTTGTACCCATGTTGGAGGGGTTTGTACCCATGTTGGAGGGGTTTGTACCTCTGTTGGAAGGGTTTGTACCTCTGTTGGAGGGGTTTGTACCACTGTTGGAGGGGTTTGTACCTCTGTTGGAAGGGTTTGTACCTCTGTTGGAAGGGTTTGTACCTCTGTTGGAAGGGTTTGTACCTCTGTTGGAAGGGTTTCTACCTCTGTTGGAGTGGTTTGTACCACTGTTGGAGGGGTTTGTACCTCTGTTGGAGGGGTTTGTACCTCTGTTGGAGAGGTTTGTACCCATGTTGGAGTGGTTTGTACCTGTTGGAGGGGTTTGTACCTCTGTTGGAGTGGTTTGTACCTCTGTTGGAGGGGTTTGTACCTCTGTTGGAGGGATTTGTTCCTCTGTTGGAGGGGTTTGTACCCCTGTGGAAAAAATAAGGTTCTCCATGATCTGCATGTCTATAGTAAAAGAGCAAATATGTTAATAGTTTTAAAATTCCAAAAATAATGAGTCAGGCACATGATTAGGACAAAGAATTCTAATATGATGATTTTGTTGTAAGTTAATTCAATTTTTAGAAGACTTACCTTGTTAACTGTTCTGGGGTCTTCATCTCTGAAATGTAAGAAAGATAACTCACAATCCTCCGTTAAAGGTCGATGCATATCCCATAATTCTCCATTAACTAATGCTAATACTGCTTGGTTCATAATATGTTCCGTCATGTCTACAAAATAAATAGCATAATTTTATACTGCTTGACTTATAACGGGTACACTCCACTATTACGACTCCCCAATGTTCCTACATCCCATTGTTCTGACACCATATTATTTTGATACCCCACTGTTTCAACATCCTAATGTTAAGACACTCATTCTTTCATCGTATTTGACAATAACTTGTGACAGATCAACTCAGCTTTAAATACTTCCCAGGTAGAAACAAACCCAAATTCCTGTGTTTGTACATAACTTAATCTCAGTCTGTTAACGTAGGACACCTAAACCATATGTTTTTCTTGTGCCATTCTTATCATGTATGTAACTGCATGTTTTTTAATGTGTCAAATTTTTTATATACCTGCGGGTATTATGAATTCTAAAAGTGATGAAAAATATAATGTAACAAAACAATAAAATGCAATTAAATTAAATCTTTATCACTTTTTGAAAAAGATAAATACTGTTTCTCCTATTTACACCTAATTACATAACATGCATATGAAAAATCGGTTGAAAATTAGCCACTACGTCTTTTTTTTCCTTAAAAGAAACAACACATATAATCTATTAACTACTGTTTCTTGCAAAAGATAAATGAATTTTTGACTAAATAAGCTGACTACATTATGAAGTTTACATTTTGTGTAGTGTTCAGAATTAAAATTGTAGCATGTGACTCATTCCTACAAGGATAAAATAATACTTTTTACAATTTTGTTCCATATGTATGATTTTATAGACCATATTTAGGAGTAAAATTAAATAATTCAGAAATATCGTATTTAAATCTTCTAAGTGTTTCAGAGAAGTAAGGTGGTAGAAATAGTAAATTAGACCTTTTAAGCTAATTTTATATGAAACAATCAGCATTGGATCACCAGACAGCTATTCTTTTTCCAAAAAAGAAGCAAATACAAATACCAATTTTTGTTTCTTGCAAAAAGTAAACAAATTTTAGACTGACTATGCTGATTTAACTAAGAAGTCAACACATTGTATAGTATTCAGAAGTCAACACATTGTATAGTATTCAGAAGTCAACACATTGTATAGTATTCAGAAGTCAACACATTGTATAGTATTCAGAAGTCAACACATTGTATAGTATTCAGAAGTTAACACATTATATAGTATTCAGAAGTCAACACATTGTATAGTATTCAGAAGTCAACACATTGTATAGTATTCAGAAGTCAACACATTGTATAGTATTCAGAAGTCAACACATTGTATAGTATTCAGAAGTCAACACATTGTATAGTATTCAGAAGTCAACACATTGTATAGTATTCAGAAGTCAACACATTGCATAGTATTCAGAAGTCAACACATTATATAGTATTCAGAAGTCAACACATTGTATAGTATTCAGAAGTCAACACATTGTATAGTATTCAGAAGTCAACACATTGTATAGTATTCAGAAGTCAACACATTGTATAGTATTCAGAAGTCAACACATTGTATAGTATTCAGAAGTCAACACATTATATAGTATTCAGAAGTCAACACATTTTATAGTATTCAGAAGTCAACACATTGTATAGTATTCAGAAGTCAACACATTGTATAGTATTCAGAAGTCAACACATTGTATAGTATTCAGAAGTCAACACATTATATAGTATTCAGAAGTCAACACATTGTATAGTATTCAGAAGTCAACACGTTGTATAGTATTCAGAAGTCAACACATTGTATAGTATTCAGAAGTCAACACATTGTATAGTATTCAGAAGTCAACACATTGTATAGTATTCAGAAGTCAACACATTGTATAGTATTCAGAAGTCAACACATTGTATAGTATTCAGAAGTCAACACATTGTATAGTATTCAGTAGTCAACACATTGCATAGTATTCAGAAGTCAACACATTGTATAGTATTCAGAAGTCAACACATTGTATAGTATTCAGAAGTCAACACATTGTATAGTATTCAGAAGTCAACACATTGTATAGTATTCAGAAGTCAACACATTGTATAGTATTCAGAAGTCAACACATTGTATAGTATTCAGAAGTTAACACATTATATAGTATTCAGAAGTCAACACATTGTATAGTATTCAGAAGTCAACACATTGTATAGTATTCAGAAGTCAACACATTGTATAGTATTCAGAAGTCAACACATTGTATAGTATTCAGAAGTCAACACATTGTATAGTATTCAGAAGTCAACACATTGTATAGTATTCAGAAGTCAACACATTGCATAGTATTCAGAAGTCAACACATTATATAGTATTCAGAAGTCAACACATTGTATAGTATTCAGAAGTCAACACATTGTATAGTATTCAGAAGTCAACACATTGTATAGTATTCAGAAGTCAACACATTGTATAGTATTCAGAAGTCAACACATGTATAGTATTCAGAAGTCAACACATTATATAGTATTCAGAAGTCAACACATTTTATAGTATTCAGAAGTCAACACATTGTATAGTATTCAGAAGTCAACACATTGTATAGTATTCAGAAGTCAACACATTGTATAGTATTCAGAAGTCAACACATTATATAGTATTCAGAAGTCAACACATTGTATAGTATTCAGAAGTCAACACATTGTATAGTATTCAGAAGTCAACACATTGTATAGTATTCAGAAGTCAACACATTGTATAGTATTCAGAAGTCAACACGTTGTATAGTATTCAGAAGTCAACACATTGTATAGTATTCAGAAGTCAACACATTTTATAGTATTCAGAAGTCAACACATTGTATAGTATTCAGAAGTCAACACATTGTATAGTATTCAGAAGTCAACACATTGTATAGTATTCAGAAGTCAACACATTGTATAGTATTCAGTAGTCAACACATTGCATAGTATTCAGAAGTCAACACATTGTATAGTATTCAGAAGTCAACACATTGTATAGTATTCAGAAGTCAACACATTGTATAGTATTCAGAAGTCAACACATTGTATAGTATTCAGAAGTCAACACATTGTATAGTATTCAGTAGTCAACACATTGCATAGTATTCAGAAGTCAACACATTGTATAGTATTCAGAAGTCAACACATTGTATAGCATTCAGAAGTCAACACAGTGTATAGTATTCAGAATAAAAATTGTAGCATTTGATGCATTCTTACAAGGTAAAACATGATGTTTGTTGTCACATATATGAACATATAGTACTAGTGTAATCCCAACATCTTATGTATGCGACAAAAGTTTGCAATATTTATTTTGTTGTAGATTTCACTTACATTTAATTTAGAAAGTAAGGAAATGTATTCTTATTTTTTAGTTTTCTACTTTTTTACAAATGTGACTGTTTATTTACATATATATATTTACATAGCTTATTCTTGACAAAATGGGAATATTTTTATTAAGATTGGGAATAAAGAGCAAAACACTCTTACATCTCTATAAACAACTTTTTGGATGGATATAAGGAGTTAAACCTATGTTTATGTAGTCATCATTGTATTAGAAATGTAATGATGCAAAGAATGCAAGTCAGTAAACGAATTTAAGAGAAAATTTTCTACCTTACATATGGGACAAAAAAAAGTCTTACGTATGGGCCGTTTCGGGTTGACTTTGATGTCTTGTCTTGTCTACATTAATTGGTGATAATCAAAACCAAGGTTATTTATACTTAGGTATCTTGATACCGTTCAAGCTAAAAGTAAGACCTTACATTTCAAGTATGTACTTTTCATGGAAAATGGTTTACGTAAGGGTTTTGGAAAATGTCTTTTTTTAACTTTGAAGACTTGAATTAAAAAAAAATATCAGAATTCTTTCCATTCTTGCTTGTCACAGTTCTTCCTCACACTCTCAACAAAAGAACAACTGTATATAATATAGATAAATAAGAAGTTTTACATGTTTTATGTCTATTTACATGTTTAAAATTTGGACATTCTTTTGAAATTCTGCGTTTTTGTACTTAATAATATTAGTCTTCTTTAATCAGTAGCAAACTTCTTCTAGCAACTAATGATTGCCTTCAACAGGTTGAAGATTATGTCAGAGGTTACACATGACAATTGAAACTAATGATTGCCTTCAACAAATTCAAGATTATGTCAGAGGTCACACATGACAATTGAAACTAATGATTGGCTTCAACAGGTTGAAGATTATGTCAGAGGTCACACATGACAATTGAAACTAATGATTGCCTTCCACAGGTTGAAGATTATGTCAGAGGTCACACATGACAATTGAAACTAATGATTGCCTTCAACAAGTTCAAGATTATGTCAGAGGTCACACATGACAATTGAAACTAATGATTGCCTTCAACAGGTTGAAGATTATGTCAGAGGTCACACATGACAATTGAAACTAATGATTGCCTTCAACGAGTTCAAGATTATGTCAGAGGTCACACATGACAATTGAAACTAATGATTGCCTTCAACAGGTTGAAGATTATGTCAGAGGTCACACATGACAATTGAAACTAATGATTGCCTTCAACAGGTTAAAGATTATGTCAGAGGTCACACATGACAATTGAAACTAATGATTGCCTTCAACGAGTTCAAGATTATGTCAGAGGTCACACATGACAATTGAAACTAATGATTGGCTTCAACAGGTTGAAGATTATGTCAGTGGTCACACATGACAATTGAAACTAATGATTGCCTTCCACTGGTTGAAGATTATGTCAGAGGTCACACATGACAATTGAAACTAATGATTGCCTTCAACGAGTTCAAGATTATGTCGGAGGTCACACATGACAATTGAAACTAAAGATTGGCTTCAACAGGTTGAAGATTATGTCAGAGGTCACACATGACAATTGAAACTAATGATTGCCTTCAACAGGTTGAAGATTATGTCAGAGGTCACACATGACAATTGAAACTAATGATTGCCTTCAACAGGTTGAAGATTATGTCAGAGGTTACACATGACAATTGAAACTAATGATTGCCTTCAACAAATTCAAGATTATGTCAGAGGTCACACATGACAATTGAAACTAATGATTGGCTTCAACAGGTTGAAGATTATGTCAGAGGTCACACATGACAATTGAAACTAATGATTGCCTTCAACAAGTTCAAGATTATGTCAGAGGTCACACATGACAATTGAAACTAATGATTGCCTTCAACAGGTTGAAGATTATGTCAGAGGTCACACATGACAATTGAAACTAATGATTGCCTTCAACAGGTTGAAGATTATGTCAGAGGTCACACATGACAATTGAAACTAATGATTGCCTTCAACAGGTTGAAGATTATGTCAGAGGTCACACATGACAATTGAAACTAATGATTGCCTTCAACAGGTTAAAGATTATGTCAGAGGTCACACATGACAATTGAAACTAATGATTGCCTTCAACGAGTTCAAGATTATGTCAGAGGTCACACATGACAATTGAAACTAATGATTGGCTTCAACAGGTTGAAGATTATGTCAGTGGTCACACATGACAATTGAAACTAATGATTGCCTTCAACAAGTTCAAGATTATGTCAGAGGTCACACATGACAATTGAAACTAAAGATTGGCTTCAACAGGTTGAAGATTATGTCAGAGGTCACACATGACAATTGAAACTAATGATTGCCTTCAACGAGTTCAAGATTATGTCAGAGGTCACACATGACAATTGAAACTAATGATTGGCTTCAACAGGTTGAAGATTATGTCAGTGGTCACACATGACAATTGAAACTAATGATTGGCTTCAACAGGTTGAAGATTATGTCAGTGGTCACACATGACAATTGAAACTAATGATTGCCTTCCACTGGTTGAAGATTATGTCAGAGGTCACACATGACAATTGAAACTAATGATTGCCTTCAACGAGTTCAAGATTATGTCAGAGGTCACACATGACAATTGAAACTAATGATTGCCTTCAACAGGTTGAAGATTATGTCAGAGGTCACACATGACAATTGAAACTAATGATTGCCTTCAACAGGTTGAAGATTATGTCAGAGGTCACACATGACAATTGAAACTAATGATTGCCTTCAACAGGTTGAAGATTATGTCAGAGGTCACACATGACAATTGAAACTAATGATTGCCTTCAACAGGTTGAAGATTATGTCAGAGGTCACACATGACAATTGAAACTAATGATTGCCTTCAACAGGTTGAAGATTATGTAAGAGGTCACACATAACAATTGAAAAAGGTTAAAACTATTTACAGGTTTCATAAATTAGTATTTCATAGAAGAGACAGCAGTGTTAAATGTTTCAACTGAGCCACTAAAACTATGGGCGGTAGCAGCCGGTTCCAGTCAGATATCGTACAAGGGAAAAAGGTTTCTGGTCTTTGCTGAGTCTTACAAGGAGGGATAATAAAAGACAAGAAATGCATGTTCCATGATTGTCTTAATGATGGCTGAAGTCTAATGTATGTTCCGTAATTGTCTTAATGATGGCTGAAGTCATGTTCCGTGATTGTCTTAATGATGGCTGAAGTCTTATTCCGTGATTGTCTTAATGATGGCTGAAGTCTAATGCATGTTCCGTGATTGTCTCAATGATGGCTGAAGTCATGTTCCGTGATTGTCTTAATGATGGCTGAAGTCATGTTCCGTGATTGTCTTAATGATGGCTGAAGTCTTGTTCCGTGATTGTCTTAATGATGGCTGAAGTCTTGTTCCGTGATTGTCTCAATGATGGCTGAAGTCATGTTCCGTGATTGTCTTAATGATGGCTGAAGTCATGTTCCCTGATTGTCTTAATGATGGCTGAAGTCTTGTTCCTTGATTATCTTAATGATGGCTGAAGTCCAATGCATGTTCCGTGATTGTCTCAATGATGGCTGGAGTCTTGTTCCGTGATTGTCTCAATGATGGCTGAAGTCTAATGCATGTTCTGTGATTGACTCAATGATGGCTGAAGTCTTGTTCCGTGATTGTCTCAATGATGGCTGAAGTCTAATGCATGTTCTGTGATTGTCTCAATGATGGCTAAAGTCTTGTTCCGTGATTGTCTCAATGATGGCTGAAGTCTTGTTCCGTGATTGTCTCAATGATGGCTGAAGTCTAATGCATGTTCTGTGATTGTCTCAATGATGGCAGAAGTCTAATGCATGTTCCGTGATTGTCTCAATGGTGGCTGAAGTCTTGTTCGTGATTGTCTTAATGATGGCTGCAGTCTTGTTCCGTGATTGTCTTAATGATGGCTGAAGTTTTGTTCCGTGATTGTCTTAATGATGGCTAGTCTTGTTCCGTGATTGTCTTAATGATGGCTGAAGTCTATTGCATGTTCCGTGATTGTCTCAATGATGGCTGAAGTCTTGTTCCATGATTGTCTCAATGATGGGTGAATTCTAATGCATGTTCCGTGTCACAATGATGGCTGAAGTCTTGTTCCGTGATTGTCTTAATGATGGCTAGTCTTGTTCCGTGATTGTCTTAATGGTGGCTGAAGTCTATTGCATGTTCCGTGATTGTTTCAATGATGGCTGAAGTTTTGTTCCGTGATTGTCTCAATGATGGCTGAAGTCTTGTTCCGTGATTGTCTCAATGATGGCTGAAGTCATGTTCCGTGATTGTCTCAATGATGGCTGAAGTCATGTTCCGTGATTGTCTCAATGATAGCTGAAGTCATGTTACGTGATTGTCTCAATGATGGCTGAAGTCTTGTTTCGTGATTGTCTCAATGATGGCTGAAGTATTGTTCCGTGATTATCTCAATGATGGCTGAAGTCTTGTTCCGTGATTGCATCAATGATGGCTGAAGTCTAATGCATGTTCCGTGATTGTCTCAATGATGGCTGAAGTCTTGTTCCGTGATTGTCTCAATGATGGCTGAAGTCTAATGCATGTTCCGTGATTGTCTCAATGGTGGCTGAAGTCTTGTTCCGTGATTGTCTCAATGATGGCTGAAGTCTTGTTCCGTGATTATCTCAATGATGGCTGAAGTCTAATGCATGTTCCGTGATTGTCTCAATGATGGCTGAAGTCATGTTACGTGATTGTCTCAATGATGGCTGAAGTCCTGTTCTGTGATTGTCTCAATGATGGCTGAAGTCTTGTTCCGTGATTATCTCAATGATGGCTGAAGTCTAATGCATGTTCCGTGATTGTCTCAATGATGGCTGAAGTCTTGTTCCGTGATTTTCTCAATGATGGCTGAAGTCATGTTCTGTAATTGTCTCAATGATAGCTAAAGTCTTGTTCCTTGACTGTCTCAATGATGGCTGAAGTCTTGCTCCGTGATTGTCTCAATGATGGCTGAAGTCTTGTTCTGTGATTGTCTCAATGATGACTGAAGTCTTGTTCCGTGATTGTCTCAATGATGGCTGAAGTCATGTTCCGTGATTGTCTCAATGATGGCTGAAGTCATGTTCCGTAATTGTCTCAATGATGGCTGAAGTCTTGTTCCGTGATTGTCTCAATGATGGCTGAAGTCTTGTTCCGTGATTGTCTCAATGATGGCTGAAGTCTAATGCATGTTCCGTGATTGTCTCAATGATGGCTGAGGTCATGTTCCGTGATTGTCTCAATGATGGCTGAAGTCTTGTTCCGTGATTGTCTCAATGATGGCTGAAGTCATGTTCCGTGATTGTCTCAATGATGGCTGAAGTCATGTTCCGTGATTGTCTCAATGATGGCTGAAGTCTTGTTCCGTGATTGTCTCAATGATGGCTGAAGTCATGTTACGTGATTGTCTCAATGATGGCTGAAGTCCTGTTCTGTGATTGTCTCAATGATGGCTGAAGTCTTGTTCCGTGATTATCTCAATGATGGCTGAAGTCTAATGCATGTTCCGTGATTGTCTCAATGATGGCTGAAGTCTTGTTCCGTGATTTTCTCAATGATGGCTGAAGTCATGTTCTGTAATTGTCTCAATGATAGCTAAAGTCTTGTTCCTTGACTGTCTCAATGATGGCTGAAGTCTTGCTCCGTGATTGTCTCAATGATGGCTGAAGTCTTGTTCTGTGATTGTCTCAATGATGACTGAAGTCTTGTTCCGTGATTGTCTCAATGATGGCTGAAGTCATGTTCCGTGATTGTCTCAATGATGGCTGAAGTCATGTTCCGTAATTGTCTCAATGATGGCTGAAGTCTTGTTCCGTGATTGTCTCAATGATGGCTGAAGTCTTGTTCCGTGATTATCTCAATGATGGCTGAAGTCTAATGCATGTTCCGTGATTGTCTCAATGATGGCTGAAGTCATGTTACGTGATTGTCTCAATGATGGCTGAAGTCCTGTTCTGTGATTGTCTCAATGATGGCTGAAGTCTTGTTCCGTGATTATCTCAATGATGGCTGAAGTCTAATGCATGTTCCGTGATTGTCTCAATGATGGCTGAAGTCTTGTTCCGTGATTTTCTCAATGATGGCTGAAGTCATGTTCTGTAATTGTCTCAATGATAGCTAAAGTCTTGTTCCTTGACTGTCTCAATGATGGCTGAAGTCTTGCTCCGTGATTGTCTCAATGATGGCTGAAGTCTTGTTCTGTGATTGTCTCAATGATGACTGAAGTCTTGTTCCGTGATTGTCTCAATGATGGCTGAAGTCATGTTCCGTGATTGTCTCAATGATGGCTGAAGTCATGTTCCGTAATTGTCTCAATGATGGCTGAAGTCTTGTTCCGTGATTGTCTCAATGATGGCTGAAGTCTTGTTCCGTGATTGTCTCAATGATGGCTGAAGTCTAATGCATGTTCCGTGATTGTCTCAATGATGGCTGAGGTCATGTTCCGTGATTGTCTCAATGATGGCTGAAGTCTTGTTCCGTGATTGTCTCAATGATGGCTGAAGTCATGTTCCGTGATTGTCTCAATGATGGCTGAAGTCATGTTCCGTGATTGTCTCAATGATGGCTGAAGTCTTGTTCCGTGATTGTCTCAATGATGGCTGAAGTCTAATGCATGTTCCGTGATTGTCTCAATGATGGCTGAAGTCTATCTAGTTTAGTATAGCTACATTTTCGTCTAATAAACAGTTATTTAAGAAGAATATTTATCAAAGTTATACTGTGATGAAGAGCTATTTTAATATTTCTTTTATATATTTATTATTATTCTGGGAAATAAAGAAACTGTATCAAGTTTTTTTTGACTTTCCAGTCTGCAGCTTTCGTCAGTGAAAATTTATTTCAGAATGAAACAAAAAAAATTGCTGCACAAATAGTAAAATGACATTATAATAAACAATGATGATGTTAAAATTGTCAATGCATAATGTTGAAATTTTCAAAAATACAAACTCAAACATGAAATGTGTGCATCACAAAATACGCATGTCTATATAAATTATCAAACGGTAAAAAAAATATAATTTATAGTAACGGTGACCTTGACCTTTGACCTAATGACCCCAAAATAAATAGGGTTTTTCCCCTTCCACAGGGCAATCATGTGGTCAAGTTTGGTAAAGATTCAATATACAGAACTAAAGTTATCATGTGGAAACGACCCTGTTGTCAAAAATTCTATTTATAGTAATGGTGACCTTGACCTTTGACCTAATGACCCCAAAATAAATAGGGTTCTTCCCCTTCCACAGGGGTATCATGTGGCCAAGTTTGGTAAAGATCCGATATACAAAACTAAAGTTATTGTGCGGAAACCTGTGTGGACGCCCGCCCGCCATACCCAATCACATAATACGGCCCGTCTCGAGACGGGCGTATAAAAATGGACGATCCAGTAGCAGATCATTTTTGCCAAAAGGAACATGATATTATTAGTTACACAGTGTGTTAGTGACCCAATACAATATATACGGGGTCAGTAAATTCCTTATGGGGCGAGAGCACAGCTCGAGGTCACTAACACAGCTCCGGCCCCATATTTAATTTACTGACCCCGTATATATCGTATTAGGTCACTAACACACTGTGTAGCGAATATATCTTACTGATTACCTTTGTATGAGGGATTTAGATGTAACTGCATCAAAACTAATAAATATGTAATTTTTGTGTTGTGTGCGCAAGTGATTCATATGTGTCGCTATAACAATATTTGGTGACTTGTGGAATGTTACATTGGTCAAGTCATTGAACCAACATTTGGGGACAAACTTACTCAATTGTATTTATTGTAATATTTAAAAAAATAAATAATACGTCTGTTTATAATTTCAACGTCTGTTGTCAGGGCGAAACGCACTGACGTCTCGTTGTTCAACGTCATCTTTGTTTTGAAAGAAAAAGGGAAGATAACTACTACTAACCGTGTATTAAAAATCTACTGACCGTGTATTGAATATACACGGTTTCCATGTGATCACTTTAAACCAATGATATTCCTGGAAGTTTGTAAGAAGTAAGATATAAAATAGCTTAGGGTTTTGGTAGACAAAATTCATAGTGAAGTTAAAGAGTCTTTCTGGATTATAAAGCTTATAACTTTTGAACTGCAAGGACTTAATACAAAACTGGAACAGCTTTGACAATATTCCGCAATATTAGCATCAGTATTGTGTATTATAACGTTATGTTTCTATGAATTTGAATCCCGTCGAGGGAGAGCAAAAAATTTGTCAGCTAAAAAATCTAATTCTAATATTGTTGGGTTTAATTTTCAGGTGTACCGTATATATATACAATATCCGTCTATTGATGGTGAATATAGAATTTATTTGAAAAGGTTTAGGAACGGGGAGAGAGATGAGCTTTAGCGAGTCTATCCTCCCATTTCGCGCAGAGTCAAATAAATTCTATATTCACTATCAATGGACCAATATTGTATTTATCTTGCAATCCAAGGCATTTTTAGAAATAATTTTAACCCATAAATGTATTTCTTTTTAATTATTATCCCAATTGGACCGCAGTGATATACAAGAGGTGTAAATCGGTTACATTAGACAAAAATTTGCATACAAATAGTTCCCGAAAGGAAGTGAATTTTTTTTTATTCAAATGAGTATTTATTGATTAAGATGAAAAACCAGATCTAAACATGACATTTTAAAACCTGAAACATATCTTTAACATGTTTTAATAGATATTTGTAATTTTCATCACATGTGACATGATGTGTACAACGAAAATAAATATGCACACATGTAAACGTGTGATTGCACATCATACACAGTGACGACTTTCAGGATTTTCAGGTAGCAATGACATGTTAATTGTTGTATGGTAGTTGGATTAACTACCTACATGTGTATATGCAATCAGTGGCTATCACCACTAAAGTTGTGAGTTCAAATCTCGCTCATGGCGAGCTGTACTCGATACAACATTATATGATACAGTTAGTGACTTGCAGTGCTCAGGTCGGTGTTTTTTTTCCGCTTTCCTCCACCATAAATCTGACCGCCACGATATAACTTAAATATTGTTGAAAATAGCGTTAAACACCATAAACCTAACCCTAACAACATTATATATAAGACTGCTGTGTAGGGATACAAGTAAGGAAATAACAGATATCTATGACAATGTGAAACAACACATTTCCAACAGCAAACTTACGCATAGCACAGTTATATGGAGTTGACATTCCTTTATTCATTATAAGAGTACATAATTCTGGTAAACCATTATATTGAACTTCTATTTTCTCTACTCGTTGAACAAGTGATGTCTGTCTTTGTTTCTCTAAATCAAATAACTCATTTCTTTTTCTTCTCACTTCAACATTTGTAAGACGTCTAGTTGTAACATAACCTAAAAAAATGTAGATATGATCAAATTGAAAATTATAATCTTTCATTGTTGAAACAATACAAGTTCCCCTCCCTACACACACCCCCCACCCCCCCCCCCCCCCCCCTCCCCCATCATCATCTCCTGTTTCACTCAATAATGAATCTAAAAGATTCTGGTTACACAACACCAACAAGTCAGCACAATCTGTTTATAAGAAACATTTTAAAACTAGAACTGTGAGTTACCTCACTGAGTGATATCCCTCGCTTGCAATACTATGATGTTCAAACTTTGGAATACAGGTATATTAGCAAGTTACCTATGAAAAATGAGCGGATATGGAGCTATGTCAAGGAGACAACATCCCATCTCCAAAATAAACTAACCAAGAACATACATCTAGGGGTCGCCACAAGTACACGACCCCCCCTTTTCGTGAAAGCATAAGTTGAATTATCTCCCCTTCTAAATTTTAGACAGCAACGGTATTCCTTCATGCACATCTGCAGGTTGTGCAAAGTTTCATAAAAATTCAATAAGTAGTTTAGTAGGAGTTGCGCTTACAAGGTACATGCCCCCCCCCCCCCCCCCCCCCCCCCTTTTCGTGAAAGTATAAGTTGAATTATCTCCCCTTTTAAATTTTGGACAGCAACCATATTCCTTCATGCACATCTGCAGGTAGTGTACTACAACTGTGTAAAGTTTCACAAAACTCCAATAAGCCGTTTAGGAGGAGTTGCGCTTACAAGGTACATGATCCCCCTTTTCGTGAAAGTATAAGTTGAATTATCTCCCCTTCTAAATTTTAGACAGCAACGGTATTCCTTCATGCACATCTGCAGGTTGTGTACTACAACTGTGTAAAGTTTCATAAAAATTCAATAAGCAGTTTAGTAGGAGTTGCACTTACAAGGTACAGGTACATTTGTACATGCACCCCCTTTTCGTGAAAGTATAAGTTGAATTATCTCCCCTTTTAAATTTTGGACAACAACCATATTCCTTCATGCACATCTGCAGGTAGTGTACTACAAACGTGTAAAGTTTCATAAAAATCCAATAAGCGGTTTAGTAGGAGTTGCGCTTACAAGGTACATGGACAGACGTAGGGATGACAGTTATGCCTCTGTAATTATCCATAATCATTGGGTTTTTAGCTTTCTTCAGTACTGGTGTTAATATTCCTGTTTTAAATATGTCAGGAGTAATATTATCATTCAATATCCTCTTAAAACACATTTCCAAGAAGATGGAAATGGCATGTGGGGAATTTTTGAAATGTTCTGCTTTTAAACCATGCTCATCTGCAGCTTTTCCAGTGTTTAAGCTTTCTACTACCTTCTGTATCATCTCAGACGTTATAACCTGAGTGCAAGTCTTAGCTTCTTCCTCACATATATCCTCCATTAGAGTATGACATACATTGCGGAGCTCTAAAGAGGCTGTGTCGTATCCTTTGTCTTTTGGGACTGCTAAATCTTCATATTAGCGAGCAAAGCACTTGGTTTGATCTTCAGTAGTGTAATGATTTGTGGTCTGTTCAGTAATACAAGCTGTATCGCTATGCCGGTTTGGTCGATTCCGATTTATCTGAATATCAGCTTATGGAACTAGGTTGGGAAGAACTTAGGCTCAGACAGAAGAGCACCTATTAAGACAATTTAACTATTTACATGTAAGATCGTAAACAATCTTGTTGATATACATTTGTACCACCAGAACCGTTCCTCATTCCAACTGGCGCCATCACTAGAGGACATAACATCAGGTTCCTTCAACCACGCACCAGAACAATAACCATGCATGCAGTACTCCTTCTTCCTGAGTGATATCAGGACATGGAACACACTACCTCAGCAACTGGCCAGCATGACTTCCCTGGAGGGTTTCCGACAGGCCCTGGCCAACACCACCATTGTATCATAGTACTTCTCCTTCTGTTTTTAATTGTATATACTGGACATTTTAATTGTACAGGGGGGGGAGGGGGGCAGTCTTATTGTGTCATATGAACAGTGTGATTATACTCAACCATGAGTTCTGCACTCACAGAAGAAGAAGAAGATGTAATCTATTTGAATTCGTGACAACTCGGACCACTTTCAAGACAACTCGGACCACTTCTTGAGGACAACTCGGACCAATATTTAGGGTAAAATCAGACCACTTTTAGGTCAGCTATAACCACTTTTTAAAGACAACTCGGACCACTTTTTTAGGACAACTCGGACCAATTTTAATGGCAATTCATCCCGTACCACTTAATGCCAATTGATACTCTCACAGGCAAAAAATGACAATTTCCTTTAAGAATTGTTTTCAAT